>OY720633.1:122558349-123210849 GCA_963169105.1 Ceriagrion tenellum | reverse complement strand
GAAAAGATATAAATTCCATCATTTCTTTAATTTTTTCAAAATCCTGGAATCTTACCTCAAAATCTTCAATTACTTTTTGGATTTCCGCGACGTATTTGTCGATCTTATACTTAATATTTTTATGTTTTTGTAGGTTATCCGCCATATTTGGAAAATGATTCAGATTATTTTGTTGCAGATCTTCTATTAGTAAAATAAATTTTGTTTTATATGCGTCTATGCAGCTGATCATATCAATTACTGTTTTATTTTTACCTTGTAATTCTAACTTTAAATGACTTAATATTGAAGTAAAATCGGTAAGAAATGCCAAGTCACTAAGCCAAGTTTCATTATTTAAATTTTCACAGTTTCCATCTTGTTCGTGAAGAAAATCTATAAGTTCAGGCAATAAATCACGAAATCGCTGCAGAAATTTACCTCTGCTCAGCCATCTGACATCGGTATGTAGTAATAATTCAGGTTGGCCTTCATCGAGCTGCAGTTGGAAGAGGGAACGTTTGAGGGAACTTCCTCGAATTGAATTAACAATTGCTGGTGAATTATGCAGTGATAGCTCAAAAAGGCTGGGAATTCATCTTCAGTTCTACATAGGGCTATAAATCCATTTTTGCAACCTATCATTGCAGCTGCGCCATCCGTTGTTATTGAGACTAATTTGAAAAGTGGTACTTTCAAATCATAGAGCAAGTTTTTAAAGGCTTTGAATATGTCGACACCTCTAGTCCTTTCCTTCAATGAAATCATACCCAACAATTCTTCTTTTGATGTAAAATCCTTAAAAATCATACGAACGAAAACAAGTAATTGTGCTGTATCACTTATATCTGTCGATTTATCACACTGAATGGAAAAACAAGAACATCTATTAATATCATTAATTAACTGCTCTTTTACATTCCCACTCATCATTTCAATTCGTCGCACCACTGTGTTTCGAGACAATTGTAGATCTTGAATTGCAGCAACAATTTCACTCTTGTTCTTAAAATCGTTAAAAAGTGAATCTGACATTTCCAAAAATATTTCCTTTTCAAATTCACCGTCGGAAAATGGCTTGCATTTTTTTGCTAAGAGATAGCTTACTTTGAATGATGCAGTAGTTACTGCTTGTGACTTCAACCTTGGCTTTTTAAAAACGGTTTGTTGATTTGTTAATCGAGTTTTAAGATCCCTAACTTTAGGTTTTCTCAGTTCAGAATTTGGTGGATAATCTGTTTGATACTTGTTATGTAAAGCTAAAAAATGTCTCTCCAGATTACCCTTCTTAGCAATGGCTACCGAGGTAAGGCATATTA
This sequence comes from Ceriagrion tenellum, assembly GCA_963169105.1. Classification (NCBI taxonomy): domain Eukaryota; kingdom Metazoa; phylum Arthropoda; class Insecta; order Odonata; family Coenagrionidae; genus Ceriagrion; species Ceriagrion tenellum. The sequence continues at coordinate 123,209,551 of OY720633.1, read as the reverse complement.
AACAACAGCATTTATCACTCACCATTGTAAAAAAGTAATCGAGCTCCCATTCTTCATTGAAGTGATAAGTTTTAAATTTCTTCGGTTTACTACTCATGTTCCTGGGTATACTAGAATGCAAAGAAATATGACAATTTAAAGAATAAACAATGAATTAAATATTTTCCTAGAAAATTCAAAAACTCGTGAACTGCGGCAATTATCTCCGTTACATTGATAGAAATAATAACAATCCTGCATACTACAATCGGGGACAACAATACAAGTATATTAAAATCTAATATAGATATATTCGAATTTACAAGAAGTATGTTAAAGTTACAATATATTTATTACGGTTTTCAATACTGACCTCTTACTTTAGATAGAATTACTGTTATTCCTAATATATTTGTAATACTGTCCCTTATTTTTCTCCCAGTGTAATGACCGCAGTTTAGAGATCTGTCGCCGAGAATGCTCACGTATCAAGTAAATAGATAGGTAAGAAAAGCAATTTAATTTAAAACAAAGATAATGTACTTACATTTTAAACAGAAGAAAAATTGAAATCCAACGTGGTCACCAAGGATAAATAATATTGCTTAATAATGACACAGTTAATACAAAAGAAAAGAAGCTACCGTATGGCACTACCAAATATTCAAGCTGACTGACTGTGTTCTTCGATGAGTCGAGTTGTAACTGTTGCGTTCGCGCGTTGTGTCCGGTGACAATGTAACACATAAGTCAAAATGTATTGTGCTGGTTGAGCGGAGATAACAGTGTCTGGCTGTCAGAATTCTAGGTATTCATGAACTTGGCAAGTTCCCAGAATACATTCAACTATTACTACAAAGCTTTGTCTTCTAAAATCGCTTCAAAGTCACGGGAGTACACGGAATTCTACCCCAGACATTGCGAGAGATCGACGATCGACCAAAATTGGCCTCGCGATCGACCGGTCGATCGCGATCGACTTGTTGGCCACCCCTGCTATAAACCCCCCGCCGATTCCAGTAAATTCTTAGTAGACTGGGTAGCTTTGTGGTCTGAGCATTGGACGCGAAATCTATAGGTCCGTGGTTCGATTCCCAGTCCAGTCGAATGTTTTCTGCTTGGAATCGGCCATCTTTACATCTTCACACCACCATTGTGTCTGTCAATTTTAAGTGTTCCTATCCACTTTCTTTCTACCTTTCTGTATAAACATTTATATGTGAGTATTTGCCGCTGAGCGGTCTGAGTGAATGAACGAACGAGTAAACATATACCAACATACATGATAATAATAATGACATGTGACAGGGGCCTTTTGTCACATCTTACCGTAAGGCATACGATTCAACGAAAATTCTTAAATATTGACAGTAGTATCATTCAAATCGGAAGCTATCTTTACCTTTGTATTCAGGACTTAATATTGGTCTTGAGATAAATCGTGGTAGTCAAATCGTAAAACATCGGCAGTGACCTTTTTATTCGGATTAAAATAGCCAAGTGCGAATGATACAACTACGGCTAGAAACAAAATGTGTGACATCGAGTCTAACGTAATACTTAGGCAAGCCTTTAAAATTTCCATTGTGCCTCTTGGAAAACACAACATTCTAATGCGGAACATTTGGTGGTGACTTGAGTACTTGAAATATCGGCACTGATGTATGTAGAACGCATGGCTCTCATTTTAATGGCTGTGATTATTGTAATGTACTGTGTAATGACGAAAATTAAACTTTTGACTTAAACAATTCCAGGAGGGATTGGGTTGGTGTGGTAGCTAGAGTACTGGCTAACTATACGGGCGACCAGGGTTCAGAAGATGTAGGGGAGGATGTTTTTCAGAGGATACCCGGTCCCTACTTAAGTGCCTTGTGGAGGACACTTCAAGTGCAGTACTCCGTCTGTCGGATGAGACGTTAAAACGTGGTCCCCTAGGCGCCTTTCGCTAAGAGCAGGCAAATGTCGACGCCGGGTTTCTATCCATCCTTCCTCCCTTACCTATCGCCTATGGCGCAAATGACCTTAGCTATCGGTCGCCTCCCCAAAATCCAATCCAAACAACTTCTCGTATTTACTTATTATGAGCAAGAGTTCACCAAATACACGTCCTGAACGACTAACGATCACTTCGCACTTTCAAACGTTGGATATGTAAATCGTTCCTGTTAAGAAATCGAGACACAAAAAAGTGAGTTTTCGACAATTTTTCAATCAAAATGTTTTTTGGCTTAAGAAACACGATGAAACCCCATTGTAAACCATATGACATTTCATCCTTTGAATACCAATATATCCGACTATTAACAATGGGCATCTGAGGTATCAGCGCCACCACTTAAAAATCATTTTCTCGCACTCGAAAAAGAAGCCGAATATAACTCGACTTAGGCATTTTTCCACCATTAAACTACATGATACAACCATTTCGAAACCTATGTTAGATTTATACTCTGCCAAATCATCTTTTTTGTCATTTTTTAGTGACAACGGCACGATATTTCTTAATGGTGCTACGCCACGCACTTTACCGGCATCAATTAGGCGTTTTTAAAAAAAATTGTATAATTTTGTGATTAGACAATAAGCTAGGGCTAGTGAAAGCCATTATCTATAAGGATATATCAGAGTTATGAGCTTTTAACGACCATTCTTAAGCTATTGACACTTTTATCCCGAAGCGCGGGCAGCGGTGCCGTTCCTAGTTGCTCATTCTCGCGCTCCATCTGAGCAGTCCTTGCAGAGAAATAGCGGTCTGTTAACATTCTCTCAGAGTTTAAATGGTTAATAATGAAGTTTATCCATAATGATACATCCTACATGAAATAATATCTGTCAGTCGGCATATTACATAGCATAACTATTAGTGTTTAAGACTTGGTGTATTTGAAAATCGATGACTGTAGATATGGGTCATCAAAAGATGAAATTTAATTTGGTTTATAATGAATTGATCACTTAACTTCATCATAAGAACATCTACGGAATAAATTCAGCTTTAAGAAAAAAAATCGATTTTCGACCTCTGAAGTGGGTTCTCAGACCTCTGCGCGTCGGCCAAATGCAGTATATGCGGTGTGATTTGCCTATATTCACTGATACGCACACGTCAAAATAATTCAGCATCCCACGAACAGGACTATTAGACTCCAAATATCCCACGGCATGGGAATTTCAGCCTCGTCACCCAAACATTCCTTTCTAATTAAATCTCGTAATTAGTGTCGATAACGGCATGAGGGGGGCCACTCAGACAATCAACACATCTGCAAAATCACACTAATTCAGAGATAATGGCGCATTCGACGGAAACGCAGCCAATCATTAAACACGTCCCATACCGTTTGGGGACGTCCATCACGTGACCGGAGAATTCACGATCACGGCCATTCTTTGAATCATACGACCGTGAATAAATGGTCCACTTTTCATGTCTTTCCCAGCAAAATCAGTATTAATCAGTATTTATACTGATTTTGCTGCGAAATATACTCACTTATGCTTAGTTAATTTTGTACCCACGCACGTTGTCATATAAATATACAACATCATGATTCTTGAGTTGTGGAGAATAAAAGAGAACAGGTCATAGAAACAAAAGTCAGCATTTATAAATATATTTATTGAAAACGACTCAAGAATCTTTCCCTCAAATAAAAGTAAACAGTGAGCAGATATAACGTCATACATAGAGGAACGCGAGTTGTTGATTCCAGCAAAGAAAGTTACTGTGATTAATGTGCCGTGAAGTACTGATTGAAAGTTAGCAATGCGACTGTTAAAAAAAAAGTTCTCTTTATAGCCCTTCGAAAAATCATACAAATTTCAGGCTTACCAGTCAATTTCAGGAACGGTCAGAAAGAGAACATCGTGTTTATGCTATGAGAAGCAACAGCTGATACTCAGCTATGTTTATATTCAAAGAGTTACCTCAGATTCTAGCAAAAGTCAGCTCTGATGTACTACGCAAAGGCAACGATTGTCTATAAAAGCAGCTTTTGCTATGGAAATTCACAAGGCCCAAGCCCAAACATTTGAATCGGTTGGCGTTTATCATTAACAGCATTGTTTAAGCAAGGCATAATTTTGCACAGTATTTTCCAGAGTCAAGAGACCAAGCACCTTTAAAAGGTCTTCAGCCACCAGAAAAACATCTCCGGACAATAAATGATTCATGAAGAGAAGTATTAAATAATTTCAACCCTAATGGCGGCTTTACATCTGGAAGTTTACTTCTATGAAAGTAGCGTATATAGCGATATCTCGAATCGTATCGCCACTTGCAGGGCATCGTATTGCTTACACATGACTTCCGGGCTTTTCCAAACGAATGAATGACAGAAGTGAACAATGAATATGGTGATTACGAAAATCGCCTAAGTTTGGCAATAATGGAGTCCGTATATCGCTGTTTGAGTCCCATAGGCATGCGTTCGTTTAATAAATCTGTATAAATTTCAATAATTATGCAATCTTACGTCGAGTCAAGCGCGTCAATTGTGACAGTAATAACTTTTATCTAATAATAGATAAGTTATGAAGCTTACCATAGAGTTTCATTGCAATTAAAATATTTTCAAGTACAAGTAAATATTTACATAAGCAACAATGAATGAGTCCTCCTTCCACCAATTTATTTGCTGTTTACATTTTGAATCTCCGTTAGCTGTCATGTGACCAAGATTCCACCGGATACGATGCGATTTTATCGCAGAATCCATATGCTACACTTGCAGGCAAAATGGAGGACAGTCTATTTACTTAGCAATTAGCAACCGCGGTCGATTTCCACCACAATTGACCACTACTGCCATGGAAGTGCATGCTTACACATCGACAGATTTTAAGCTATCCGGTACTAGCCATGGAGTTCCACTTTTACGGAGTCACCCGCAATTCACAATTGTGCGAAATTCCACAGAGAAAAAATCATCCGCCTTCCCGGTCAAGGCAATAGTAGTCCAGTCTGTGGAGAGAAAAAAGGGTCATTTATGACGTTGTCTTGATACAGGTTAAGAATAGTCAAAAGTTGTAGGAAAGTGAGACCTATATATTTTTAAACTTCGAACTAGACGTTATAAACAAATTACAGGGGTTCAAAGTTGGCTAAAAACGGTTTTTTAATTCTACAAGCCAAGGTATTCACTTTAGGAAGAAATGTTTCAAATGTTTTTTGTAGACAATTAAAAAACGCATAATTTGAGCTATGGTAAGTTTTTTTTCGATAATTATTTATTGCAAAAACTTTGAAAAAACCCCCAAAATGGCGTTTTTTTGCATATCAATTATTTATTGCAAAAATTACTTTTTAAATACTTTTTTGCTTTGTAATTAAGGTCCCCATTATGACAAAAAAAATAGGATTTATAAAGCCAATTTGGTTAATTTTTTGCTGAGTTATTCCATTTGTTTATTAAAAACATGTCTAATGTTCAATGCTGTAACTTTTTATTGGACCAACATACAAGGTTGCATAAAGGCTCATTCTCTTTGTAAAGGTCCAAAATTTAATAATATTAAAGAAAAATTGAAAAAAAATTATTTTCAATCCCTCAAATAACGCTTACAAAAAAAGAGCGTTTTTTTTAATAATTTCACATTTATAGCATTTCAGCTGGAAGTATTAATATTTTTTACAAACTAACAATGTCATTGTTAATAAAATTTAAAGCTATCCCAGATTTAAAAAAAAACATCGAAATTGGTTCAGAACTTTCCGAGATACGAGATATTTTTCCGAGCGCAGCAGATTTGAAGTAGCCAACTCAGTTTTATCTCGCGCGCGGGGGAGCACGTCGCGCTACCCCCACCACCGCGGCCGGCCGGCCTTGTTTTTCTTCGCTATACTTCATTCATGTTTTCTAACACTTACAAGTCAATATTTTGTAAATCTGATAATAGATATTGAAAATATGTCTTTGAGGTCCAAATGCCGTCGGATTTATTTATTAATTGTTATAAACAAAGGAGCAGTGATTTAAAAAAAATTCTTATCTCGGTTGCTATTGGTCGAAAAACAACTTTTTTTTAAAATTCTTCGTTTCGACCTCAGCTACTCAAATCTTGAAGAAAACATTATCTAAAGTTTATGGGAGTGGCCCCAGCTTCATTTATTTATAAAACAAAAACGCCCTTTTTTTGTAAGCGTTATTTGAGGGATTGAAAATAATTTTTTTTCAATTTTTCTTTAATATTATTAAATTTTGGACCTTTACAAAGAGAATGAGCCTTTATGCGACCTTGTATGTTGGTCCAATAAAAAGTTACAGCATTGAACATTAGACATGTTTTTAATAAACAAATGGAATAACTCAGCAAAAAATTAACCAAATTGGCTTTATAAATCCTATTTTTTTTGTCATAATGGGGGCCTTAATTACAAAGCAAAAAAGTATTTAAAAAGTAATTTTTGCAATAAATAATTGATATGCAAAAAAACGCCATTTTGGGGGGTTTTTCAAAGTTTTTGCAATAAATAGTTATCAAAAAAAAAACTTACCATAGCTCAAATTATGCGTTTTTTAATTGTCTACAAAAAACATTTGAAACATTTCTTCCTAAAGTGAATACCTTGGCTTGTAGAATTAAAAAACCGTTTTTAGCCAACTTTCAACCCCTGTTTTTGTTTATAACGTCTAGTTCGAAGTTTAAAAATATATAGGTATATATAACTCTCCCTTTCATACAACTTTTGACTATTCTTAACCTGTATCACGAAAAAACCTTCAAATTTCCCTACAGACTGGACTATAGGAAGGCAAGGAAACCTTGACCAAGAAGGCGGATGATTTTTTCTCTGTGGATTTTCGCACAATCTTACTCATCGAAGTGTCGCTTGCAAGCGACTTCCAAGGCTACTGTTATGGATGTGACTTCCATCTGTAAACTCGCCTTAATAATATTGTTGCCCGAGTGAATAAGAACAATGACGAAAACATCGAAATAATTGATTTTCCTGATAACGTAGAAGACTAATAATAAATTCTAACAGAATTTGTAACATATATCTTTATGTGCTCGTTTGTGAAGCAGCATTTTATATTCTTAGGCACATTCTGTTGTCGAACGAACCTCGTTCACCCGGAACTTGACATTAGTTAGTGCGGAGAGAATTAGTTCACCCTGTGGCCGAGGGTTCAAGTTTTCAAGCACAGTGAATGTGGTTATTGACTTAGAAATTGGGAGTCATTCCGATTGCTCGAATGTACCGAACGAGTTAACTGATGACCGCAATGACGGAAAAAGTATACACAAATGCACCAAAGAAAACCTTCCGTTGCCTCAATTGAGGTTCTACCGAATAATTTATAAATGTATGTACTTTCCGCTGAAGTAATGAAGGCAGGAAATAAGGAAGAAGTTATAAACGTCACCATTGATGGAAAAAGGTGAGAATAAAAACCATTCTTTAGATACCACGAAAGTGTTATGACATGACATGGAAGCTGTATGGAGGAAAAAAAATAAGTTGAATATCACAGGGAAAGGTAGCGTTCAAGGAAACTCAACCAACTACTTTCAGCCATAGCATTATACATATGCTTAAGGAAAATATTTGCTAAACGTTTTATTCGAAGAGTTGTGCTTTAAGGAGTAGAGACACGGAGAGTCCGGAGGAAATAGGGGAAATGTCTAGAGGGTTTTAAAATTCGGGGAAGAGTGGAAAGATTGTAATGGAGTGATAAAGTGAGAAATGAGGAAATACTGACTAGGATGAATGAGAAAATATATATTTTATGATCAATTGAGAGGAAGACGAAGAAATAATATGCTGGCGGATATTACGACTGGAAGGAGTAACGAAGATCTGAGGGAGACAGCACAGGATAGACAAGCATGGAGGGAGAAGTTCAATCGAGACTTGTCTGAGGACAGACTCGCCGTAGCAGAGGATTTTTTCTGCAATTCTCCAGAAAATTAGTAAGCTCTTAAGGTAGTTTGAGCGAAATATCCATTTACCCAGAAATATGTGAATTAGGTCTCTTTGGGAAGGAAAATATCTCACCTTTCCAAAGATACCAAAATAACAGCTCCTTATAAAACAATTTTTCGATATTTTTGACGAAAAGTACCAGCCCTTTTACATGGAAAATGGTACTTTTATGTAACCCAGATAGACCTTATTTTAAAAATGAGGAATTTATAACACCTAGATTTCGTAAAAAAAATTACCAGTGTGTATATTGTACGTTTTCCCAACTCTTTTTGAAAATAGATCGTATTTCCACCGCAGTAGTTTTCTCAGGATCACAAAAAAAAACTTACGTTGCGAATGAGTTTTAAACGTATTGTGTGAAAAATTAGTCAAATTATAGACTTATGTTGATATATTTATTCAATTACTTAGAATTTCAGTTCATTCAGGAAAGTTTATTATTGCATCATTAATTATGCAGTATTTTATTTAAAAGAACGAAACTCGGATGCTTTACCACTCTACTAACTCGATATATGGGTATGTCGGGATAGAGGTATTATCTGAAGAGTGTTTGCGGCAAAAGTAGGATGGATAGGGTCAGGGATGAGTGGGTAATAAATGAGTGTGGGTTAGATGCTCCAGTATGGACATATATGAAAGGAGTGTGCTTCGTTGGTTTGGCCATGTTGAGAGAATGGATGAGAGTCGAATAACGAAACATATATATAAGAGTGAAATTAATAGTGCGAGAGGTAGAGGTAGGCCGAGAAAGTTGTGGTTGAGGAAATTCTTAGGAGGAGGAATATTAGGAGTCTTAAAAACAGGAGTGCGTGTATGAAGCAGTGTATTGGGGTAAATGAAGCAAAAGAGGTTTGCAAGGATAGTTCAGTATGTAGGAAATTATTGATGCAGAGTTAGGTGTAAAAATATGTATTTATGAGTGAAACTTTTGACTGTGCCTACCCCGGAAGGGAACGGCGTGATTGATATGTATGTATGTATTTTATTTACGCTTCTCTCAGTAGCTGAAATTGAAACGTATAATCCGAACATGATCTCCGTTATGCCTTGAGAACTATCTCGTTCAAACTACCTTAAACTATTTTGAATCTAAATATGGCAAAAGTTTTCACGAAAATAAATACATAAATATGAATAAAATGGAGCAATTTCAGCCGCTGAACATCAGCAGCGTGTGAAAGTAGCCTCGCCGCTTATTCCTTCAATCCCGCCACCGCGGTGACTTATCATAAATCAAACGATAATGCTGAGGGAAATGCCACGAGAAACTAGAGATGCAATTGCGCCCATCCCTTTTATTGACTCTATAAATCAAGCCATTATGAAAAGAGAAACGCTACATGCATGCGATCGCGGCACGCTGACGTCTGTGTATATATCAGTTTTATATCTTACGATCGTCACTCTTCAAATGGGAGATCCGGTTTAAAATTCTCATGATGACTTATTCACGGAGATTTTCCACTCTTTCGGCTATGAATAATGGCCATTTCCCAAGTAGCTCGATGATAGTGAACTTCGTGTATAAGTTTTTCACTCTTTATCGGATGAATACTAATGGCCTCTTGCAAGAACACTTAGTCATAGAATCAACAGTTAATAGCTTCGACTATTTGGTCTGGTCTTCTACCGTTGAACAAAATTTATGAAATTACAGCCCGTGAATAATTACTAATCCACATAATAATTATTCATTAATAGTAAACTGGTCATTTGTATCAAGACACCTCTATTGTCAAGTAATTAAGTCTCCGAGCGGTTCATTGCGCATCCGTAATCTTGGCTACTTATGGAACTCCAAACTCCATGCCACAAGTTATGAAACCAAAAAATTTATGGAATATTTCTGCAACATTTACTGAATGGTTGCTATGGCTTATGGGTCCTATACCTTAGTAAAATACATATATGTCGTTACCTATAACTGGCCATAAATAACACCAAAAACGAGTACGCAAAAACGAGAAGCACAATAACCAGGTCTACTTTCTAAAATCAAGAAAAATCCTTAATTTGCAATCTATTTTTGACAATTGACTGAGCCAATGCTATGCGCACACCCGCAACAAAGTGGACTGGAATTTTGATGCCTTTAAGGTGGAAAAATGCAACATACTGAAAAAGATACCAGTAGGCCTGTAACGAACTGTCAACCATTTTTCACCCCATAAATGTTTCCCTTTGAAAAAACACGAGTATGCCAAAACAAGGGGTACATAAACCAGCTCTACTTTTAACAATCAAGAAAACTCTTGGTTTAATAAATTATAATAAAAAACAAATAATACTAGATACATAATACTGAATTGATTTAGTTGCTTCCAAAATATTTTCCTTAACAAAATAAGAAAGTTTTTAACAGTGAAAGAAGCATTTAAGTGGCCCTTAAGGTACATCTATTTTGGGGAAAATAACAGTTAAACAATGTAACATATACATACTGTATTCACATTTAGGACTTTGAGTACATTTTAGGTTTTACAGCGACTTGATTACATCAATTTCAATCAGTCAATTTCTTAGTCAATTTCTACATAGCATGAGGCGAATTACATACAGCTCACTGATCAATATCACGTATGCCTAATACATAGAATACATCTAAACTTTGAACAATTGAGCACATGTACATACACACGAATCAATTTTTTTTAACATATGACAATAAAAATGCAGGTAATTACTCAAAAAAGTGCAACTATTCGTAACTTATTTTAACGATTGATTGAGCAATTGCTATGCGCTCACTCGCAAAAACGTAAACCAGAATTTTGATGCCTTCAAGTTTGAAAAATGCCTATAAACACCAGATACCTGGCCAATTACGAATTCTCAAACATGTTTACTCACTTAACGTCAAATTACGTTTGGACTTCTTCAGTGACGCAATGCTTTCAACAGATGGCAAGGAATAGAGGATTAATCTTGCAGCTTACAGTATTTTGTACAAAAGTATGTGCAATCATGCTCATTACAATCGCCATCACTAATCAAAAGGTCAAAGTAGCAGTACCGATGAATCACTTAGATACCTGTACTATAGACATTTTCGTAATTAAAGCCAATTACTTCCTCCGCTGATTCAGTATCCCTTTCAATCAATTTCGTGAATGAGACACAACTCAGAGGTAACGACAAAAGATCCCAATTCACTAATGTGACACTTCAAATTTGCAATTTAAATTCATCCTTTGATACTTCGCACGCCAAGTGGAACAGGAAGTTGGCGTGTACGTTCATTATGCATGACCAACATAATTTCGTGACAGGTAAAATACTATTATAACCTACTTCATTATGCCTAGTCGGATTGCCACAGCCACGCTAAATGGAAATATTGAAACTTAGCCCTTGTCTGCCTCGTCTTCGCGGAACATAGTTACGGCAACAAATAACAGTTTCGGGAGAGCTATCTTTATAAAAAAAATATAGAATTGTTCCTATTATCATAGATTATAAGTCACGTAACTATGCATACAAACAGTTCAACTTTACGTTGTTGTTTGATAACTTCCAACTGAGAGTGAGAAAAGAGATAGTTGTTGTAAATTTGAAATTAGTGGGGCATTCAATCTATTTAGTTGGATATCGCGTATCATAAAATAATTATTATTTTTTCCCATGTAAACATTATCTGTGTCTTGTAATCATTTTATTTTTATTTTTTTTCAAGTAAAAATTATTTAAATATGCTCAAAATTGTGAGATGTAAAAATATACCAATCTAGATGAAAATTTTAAAAGATTTAATTCCACATTTCCGATAACTTTCAATTGAGAGACCGAAAAGAGATAGTTGTAGTGCATTTGAAATTAATAGGGTAATCAATCTGTTTTTGCGTACATTGCGTATCATGTAATCATTATTACTTTTTTCCTGTGTAAACATTATTTGTGACTGGTATTTATTATTGTTATTTTTAAATGGTATCTGATGTAATCATGAAATTTACGAACCAAAAAAGTCTGAAAGATTGTAAGGCGACGTATAGGTCTACGACAATAAACTTTTTTTTTATTATTTCTAGTAGTTATCCGCCATTCACCACCAAAGTTATCCACGAAATACTTATTCGATAAAAATGTCTTCCGCTGAGTCACTTAGCAAGATACTCTGGGTTTCTTAAAGTGGAAACCACAAAATCGGATGCCTTCATCAACGGTCTACTGAAACTATAGTAAATAATACATTACATTACATAAAATAATACATTACGGTTACGGAGTAAAATACATTACAGACCAAATTTTCAAGAATCACTACATTATCTCTGATTCATTCTCTTTGGATTTACTGGGGAAAAGGTCGCTAGAAAGAAACATTCAGGCCTTAAATAATTTTGCCATAGACACGTTCTATAGTGCTCGTCCTGGTAAGTGCACGTACCCCCGAAACTTTTACGCCTTCCTTTTCCTTCAAATTGAAGAGGAAAAAAGGTTTTTATGACGTCCCCATTCCTTCCTTTTTTTATTGGTCGAGACGAGCGTCAGTGCCAGCCTTTCCCATTTCGACCGCTTTAGGGCGTGGGGTAGAGGAGGAAAAAGATATAGGTAGGTCCAGGAAATTAGTCAATTGAGACACAAAAAAAATCTAATTCGACGTCACTCTCGACTTACGTTACTTCGTTCGCAATGAGATAAGAAAGACGTCAGAGATTTTATGGCGGAAGGAATGTTATCTTTTATCTTTCACCTGTCCTTCTTCCCTTCCTGTTACTTGCCCCCACGTTTTGTCCCGAGTCGGAAAGTCCTCTCTATCGCTCACCTCCCAAGTTCCGATCTATGATGGTAATGCGAGAATGAGGATTAGGAAAGCTCATGCCCAACGGAGAATGAAGACTTAGGTATTGTTAGAGAAAACTGGTATTTCTCACTGAGGTCTTATGTAAATGCTGTAACGTAAAAATTGAGAGGCAGACATTTGGGACCACTTCTGATTAATACAGAGCATTTCCAAAATATCAGTAAAACAAATGGGAATAATCATTGAGGTAGATCAATGAGGTAAGTAGAGAGGCCAGTAAGTCATCAAACTGAAGCCTGACAAGCGAAATAACAACCGTATTGTTTAACACTGCACTTAGCGATGGATGGCACGACGGATTGGATGAGTTAGCGGATGTATAGCAAGGATATCAAACTTCTGTTTGAAATTAAAGGCAACTAACTCTTGAAACGTATATCTACATCTACATCTACGTAATACCCTGCGAGCCACCACGAGGGTGTGTGGCAGGGGGTGAAGATCACCAAACATGCACTATTGACATGCAAGTAGGATATTTAAGGGAGGCATGCTAGAGAACAGGGTCACATGCAACTAGGTGGTTAGTATCTACATAATAAGAAATGGATTATTGGTTGCTATTACATGCATCATGCACTACAGACTACTCTAACTATATTTCACCTACCTATCCCTTTGCTACGCTGCCTATTGTTCACTCTTAAGGTGCGCGGGAAAAATGACATTTTAAATCTATCGGTACGACAATCTATCTCTCTAATCTTGTTAATATGATCAAACCTAGCATAATACGCAGGGGTTCTCAATATATATCTAACGCCATCTGTGAACAAATCGGTTTCGAATCAACTTAAAAGGTTTAACCTAAACTTAAACCTGCGTTCTGATAGTAATTCCAAATATATGGATTGCTTAGTGTCATGAATTCCACCCAATTTTACACTAGTTTTCATCAAGAATGCGGATGATTTTCAATGTAGATGAAATGACAATATACGTTAGGAGAATCCACATTAAAGAAGTAAGTGCATGCTAATTTATAGTATATTATCGATTGAAAACATAATCAAATTGCAAAATTAAAGGATCAGCCCATAAACGCTATAGGAAAATGAGGGTCATTGAAGATGGCAGACTGGCTCCAGCATCCACGACAACGCCCACACCATATACCTCAATGAGGTAGATGGAGATAGCATTACGTCATCAAAACGTACCATGACAACAAAATAACAACCATATGGTTTATCCCTGCTCTTTTTTTCTCTCCTTTGGATATCACGAATACGTACAGGACGAATTTGTGGATGTAAAGCAAGAACACTCACCATCGAACGAAATTTAAGGCAAGTAATGAATGGTGCGAGAGGTAGAGGTAGGCCGAGAAAGTTGTGGTTGAATGTGGTTGAGGAAATTCTTGGGAGGAGGAACATTAGGAGTCTTAAAAACAGGAAGGCGAGCATGAAGCAGTGTAAGGGGGAAAATGAGGCAAAAGAGGATTGCAAGGATAGTTCAGTGTGGAGGAAATTATTGAAGCAGAGTTATGTGTACAAATATGTATTTATGAGTGAAACGTTATGACTGTGTCTACCCCGGAAGGGAACAGCGTGATTGATATGCCATGTAACTCTGCATATATGCGTATGTAACTCTAAAAACATATTTTGACTAATTGGTTCTCTGGAATCTACTCTAATTTACCGTAGTTTTCATCGGGTATGGGTTTTATAATTTATTTAAATAGATAAACAATTTACATGTCGGGAGAATGCATAATAAAGAAGTAAATTCATGCTGATTTATAGTAAGTTGTCGATGGAAAACATCATATCATTGCAAAATTATTGCGTCATCCCGTAAGCACCAAAGTAAAATCGAGGTTGACAAAGATAGTGGACAGGCCGCACCCTCGTCACAGATTCTAGCATTGGCTACACTAGAAAGCACCCTCTCCATATATCTCAATGGAAATAGCCGAGAGAGGAATATATCACAAAAATTATGAGAGCGAGATAATTCCCTAATCATGTTAGAGACCATATTCGAATTACACGTTTTAATTGCACCAGCTGTGAGAAACACGAATTAAATATTGCATTATTAATGGTGCAAAAATATAGTTCTACGTGACAGAAATTGTAAGTCATCAAATGAAAATATCTAAATAAGTCTTTAACTTGACTCCTTTTCTCGCGCAGTACGTTTGAAACTCCATCAAAACGGAAGGTTTATTGTGATTCCGAAGAACTTACTGAGGTGACAGTATGAATAATTATCAAAAATAGTTGAGAAAACACACAAACTACACTCTTGATTTTTTGACGAGATCTAAGTGTAGGAAATGCCTCATTTTTAATATAAGGTTTCTCTGGAGTGCATACACGTACCATTTCCCTCAAACTACCCTAAATGAGATTTTGATGTCAGGCTTCGCTCTTTTGCATTTCGAGTTTTCATGGGACAAGATAAAATTAAAACAGGAGACACCAATGCCACCCGCGTAAGCTTGCCCAGTGCAATAACGTTTCGCCACGATGTTGAAGGTCACTCGGGTTTTCCACCGGGTCAAACTCTCCATCTTGGCCGACGTTTCGACGAACGAGTCGTCCTTCGTCATCAGCATCGACGTCCATCGTCATGCTTATGCCCTGATGGCGATGGGCAACTCGTTCATCGAAACGTCGGCAGAGATGAAGAGTTTGACCCGGTGGAAAACCCGAGTAACCTTCAACAAAAATAATACGCCGGGAAAGCCTTAATAAATTTTTCGCCCCTTTTATCTATGCACTTGAAATATAATTATCGTAGTTCATGCATTTATTAGCTAATTTCTCTGGGTAGTCGTTGAGAAGTCTTTATAAATACGTTTTTCAAGCCGAGCCCAAAAGCTGATACAACAAATAAATTTGAAAATGAAACCGTACCCTTCCAGAGATCCTCGTGTCGTGGTGTCGCGCGTAAAAGAGTTTCTGTGGAAAATATATTGGGATGTGTCGTACACAGGTGGATTTGAAGATGTTAAAGTGGATAGCGAATTAAATAAATATATATATATATATATATATATATATATATATATATATATATATATATATATATATATATATATATATATATATATATATATATATATATATATACACACAATTAAAGAGGAAACTTTCAGGGGGGTAAAAAGACGAAAGTAAAGAGAAAGTCTTACTTAGAGACGTTTCGGGTGTTAGCCCTTCCTCAGTCACTATATATATATATATGTATATTTATAATTTATTTTTCACTGGGACATTACCCCTTGAGTACAACAAAAACACTACAAAACAGTTTATCAAGGTTCCAATATAACATATTTATTATTTATATATTTAATATAATGCAATATTACATTTTATTATTTGAGAATGAAAACAATATTTAACAGAAAAAAACAAACCAGCGGACATATTAAATTTGGGTGATACATACATGGAGAGGAGAAATGAAAACTTATTAGCCTAATAACATATCATAAATACGGTTTTAAAATTGGTTCAGAGACTGCAGTTTCTTTAATTCTACAGGTAGGAAGTTCTACAGTGTTGTACCGGCAACTTGGAATGACTTTTGACAGGTTACGGAGGGATAGAGAGAGTAATCTGGACAGAGAGAAAATAAAAATGAAGAAATACTGGACAAGGCAGGAGAGGAACGGAAGTAATGGTAGAAGTGAGGTGGCAGCAAGATTGGCTGGAGGGCGTATTTGGTAACAGCGTGCTGATTAGAGTGACAGAAGAGAGAGTGTTGGGTTGGCATAGAAGAGGAGGGGAAGTATAGGAATATTAGAATGGCGTGAAGGAATGAAACAGTTATGAGAATTTTAAAAGGGATAAGGATTTTTAAAAACGAGTTCCATTAAAGACACGTAAGAGATACTACCAACGGCTGGGGAAATTACCGATCATTCGTCACATAGATTACCTGACAATGATAATACACAAGATAATACGTACATATTAGAATGGCGTGAAGAAATGAAACAGTTACGAGAAGTTAAAAAGGGATCGAGTATTAAAAAATCGAGTATCATGAAATACACGTAAGGAAAAACTACCCTCGGCTGGGGAAATTATCAGCCATTCATTACATAGATTACCTGAGAATGATAATGCATACGATAATACGTACAGATTACAATGGCGTGGAGGAATGAAACAGTCACGAGAAGTAAAAAAGGGATTGAGTATTTAAAAATCGAGTATCATGAAATACACGTGAGGAAAAACTACCCACGGCCGGGGAAATCACCTGCCATTTATGACATAGATTACCTGAGAATGGTAATACATACATAGGAATTGATGCAGAGAAATTCTCCCGCGCCGTGAGGCATGGGCCGAACCAATTAACAACGAGCGACGTGAATGTGGGATTCCCACCGCAATAGACCTTTGTTCGCGAAAGCGCTGTCTCATTCCTTCGTCTGGCTCGTGAAATGTTCTCATTCCGGAATCGCATCCTCTCAGGCATTCCATTCGTATGAATCTCTGGACCACATGGCGGGACGCGTATCTTATCTCGATCGCATTTGCACGTGGGTTTCCCGATTTGCCCTTCAACCGGAGAATGATTCCTCCAGACGTTAGAGATTGAGACGAGAAGTCGGAGAGTAAGAGAGAGGAAAGTTTACGAGTTATAAAAATATTTCCTCCGTCGCAATTCTCGCGCGGAAACTGTAGACATTGATCACCCAGGAAAATACCTCCGATTCTCAGTATTGAACTGGTTTTCGACGCCTCGTGACAATTCAGTTTGAATGTTAAATCGTGACAATATCATTATTGTAATAACTAGCTGTGCCCGGCATGCGTTGCAATATTTCTTTTTCTTTCTAAGTAGGCACAGTTATAAGCAGACACAAACGAATTTGAGACCTATTCCAATTAATTCCTCGTACCCACACAGGATTTCGTAACGCACAAACGATGGCATGAGTTTCCATTCCCTGTCCATGTTGCAGTTTCCAAGTAAATAAAATATTTCATTGTAGAAGTTGTGGAAAAATTTAAGATTTTCAAGCAAAAAAATTAAATTTTAGGGAAAAGCGAATCGTACATGAAAATCGAATGCGAGAAATGCAAAAAAAAGCAAACGAAGAGATTACTGCACCATCTTATTATACGTACAAATAAATTAGGTACCTTTCAACACAAGCTCGCTTATGTGATTCTGACGCACGCGATAGTACATCTCACTGATACTATTCTGATGCACGTAATTGAGCAACTCGTAAACGATCTGCCTCGTTGCTTGCTTGTCGTTCCTCGCCTGTTTAAGAAGTTCGCGTGCCAACACTCATTTGTTGAAACGCCTCTTGCTCCACCTATTGGATTTAACACACAGATACAAGTACGATGGATTTAATAATTCAGAAACCTTTGCGGGCGCGCGCCCACCAACTCACCAGTTTTCTCGTAATCTGATGAATGGTATTGGAACGCAGAGAAGAGGAACAAACAAATATTCATTTTTATATATTAGATGGAAAATGCATAGTGACAAACATCCCATGAAATACTGTAACAAAATTAGATCTAATTCAGATCTAAGAAATATCGCCCTATGAGACTATTATAGTAGTACTCAGAGCGTAAGTTCGGCTGAAACTGACATTCATAGTGTGTTTGTGAGTTTCTGACTATATAAACTATAATGAAACCGTTTGGTCCCAGTCGGTGGTGTACTACAAAAATTAAATTTATCTATACTTACTGGTATTTGACTGAATTTATTTAATTTCACAAAAATGTACACAAATATTAGCATACAACATAGAAGATTTGGCTTTCATAAGTCCTTATTTTATTCCATTTCAGATGCTCAAAATAGAATATTAATTTATTTTAATTATTTCTTATTATTCATCACGGAACTAATATTTTTTTATTTTAATGTTATTTTAAGTTATTAACGTACAATATGGTGAAAAATATAAAATATCTCGTACAGAAATACGTAAAATTTAGAAGATTCATTACAATTTCAATTTAGAACCTTCAAGCCCCTAGCGATTCCATTTGGTACCAGGCTACATCCCATGCAATACTGTATCTAAACTAGATCTAATTCAGATCTAAGACATATCGCCCTACGAGACTATTACAGTAGTAATCATAGCGTAAGTTCGGCTGAAACTGACATTCATGGCGTGTTTGTGTTTCATCTCGCGGCAAAGCCGAGGACCGACTATTACACCTGCTCGCATGCTTAAAAGAGTGAAAAAAAGTCGCAACTTTTTGGTTTTTTGGTGATTCGATGTTATTTTAACATGCAGTCTTACATTCTTCGTATCACTTCCATTTGAGTATTCTACCACCTGATTGGTAGGTTTATGGACAGTTTTTATCCCACCGGTACATCGTTCGCTAAGGCTCCAATGGATGACCCGCTATTAGATCCCTCTTAAATTCTTCATATCGTCTCCCTCTTCCCATTTATTTCATAAAAATTCAATTCAATTCGAAGGGATTTCCATCGAAACGCCTGACGTATTACAATTCACACTATTTTAATGATTGAGCATATACCAAAGAATCACGTCGAGTCAGATATACTAAAAACATACTCAAATATGATATCAATAGATTCAGGTGAGCTCTCGTGGAAGTTCGTCATACTATAACAGAAACAACATTTGCACTTTCCCACAGGATGTTTTAATGAGTACGATGCTCAGCTCACAGAGCCATCGTCAGGTACAAGAATAATATATAATAATGTAAGAATAATATAACATAAGAATGTTATAATACTCAAATATGATTGGCACCTCGTCTCGAATACGGCTCCGAAAAATAAAGTCTGACATGCTTTAATTAAGGTATGAAAACGTGGACTGAATGACCCACCTGTACCCTATCCATCTTAAATACGGTTTTAACTTGAAATTATCTGCTATAACTTGAATAGTCTGCTAGTGTCCCTGCATCCGCATTCTCACTGGGTCGGCGCCCGGCGGCGACGGGCCGACAGTGACAAGCGAGAATTTAAAGAGAGACGTTCATCAAGAAGGCATAGCAAAGATAAGCGATTCAATCATATATTCAATGAAGGTACATAAATTTACACGCAAGGAAGGATAGCAAAAAAACGATCAGTATCTATCATAGATTATAAATAAAGGAAATATTCAAATCCTAGTTTCCCGGGTAAAACGGAGGTTGAAGGGGTTAAAGGGTTATGGAAGGCCAGCACCATTTCCAAGGGTTGGATTAAAGCCATAAACAAAAATTCCTCAATTTTGTATGCACCAAAAGACATGCAATAATCGTAATATTCGGCAATGTTCATGAATTCAACTTTTATTTAAACCGGTATTTTTATATGCATCATTTTCCGAGTATTTACGTAGGTCGTTTTATTTCTAACCTTCGGAGTTATGGAGATGTAGCCTGGTACCAAATGGTAACGCTAGGGGCTTGAAGGTTCTAAATTGAAATTGTAATGAATTTTCTAAATTTCACGTATTTCTGTACAAGATATATTATACTTTTCACCATATTGTACGTTAATAACTTAAAATAACATTGAAATAAAAAAATATTAGTTCCATGACGAATAATAAGAAATAATTAAAATAAATTAATATTCTATTTTAAGCATCTGAAATGGATAAAATAAGGACTTATGAAAGCGAAATCTTTTATGTTGTAAGCTTATATTTTTGTACATTTTTGTGAAATTAAAAAAATTCAGTAAAATATCAGCAAGTAGAGATAAATTTAATTTTTGTAGTACACCACCGACTGGGACCAAACGGTTTCATTCAGGCGTTGACAGGTTAACATTCAAGTGATTGATTTCAGTCTCTATGCGTTTTAGAGGGCACAATGATCACCAAAAGATACACTCAGCTATGCAATAAATACAAACTGGGTGACAGAGCTGCATCTAATCATGGCCGCGCAACGAACCGGAATAATATATTAAAGCAACTACTAAGCTTACCCGTAAAAGTTTGCGTATGCAATCCTCTACAGATAACTACCCTAAAGGAAGACATCTAGTATTTTAACCAAACTAGGCTTTAACAACTTTAATTTTTGGTGTCGTGGATTGGGGCTTGCACTTAATCCAAGAAAATGCAGTTTCTTACATAGGCACCCTTATTTTTTTAAATATTCAATGCCATACGTAGGCACACTTAATAAGACACGGAGTCTAATTTTAAAGAGACGACCTGAAAGCGATTCCCATCCAAGATGTCACAAGAGGTCAGTTACGCTAACGAAACTATCATAAAAGCCATTCATGTATCATACTGATCCCCTCTGCTCGCCTTCTAACTCTGTTTTTAAGCCTACCTTATGAGGATCCAAAACACTGGCAGCGTTTTCTAAGTGGTGTCTAATAAGGGAGAAGTAGCTGATTCCTGTAACTCTATCGTCACACTTTCCAAGTACTTTTTTTTAACAAATCTCCACTTACGATTACCTTGAGCAATTATTTTCAGAATATGTTGGCTCCAAGAGAGATCATTCGTTAGTTTCACTTTGAGGTATTTTCCAGATTCTGCAGTCTCTAATAGGGTATTTTGTACGTAATAACTGTACTGAGGGGGTATTAGAGCGACAGATATCACTTAATTTTTGTAAAGCCACGTTTGAGTAGGTACCTTACTAACACCCAGGACTCAACAAAAATTTATTTAATCAGCTAACAAAATAAAATAAAAGGGAGAGAAAATACATCTAAATAACTGAAGTACGACAGGAAAAAAATATAAAATCCAACTTTCTACCTTTCATTACATAGAGCATATCAATTCCATTCAGAAGTTTGTCCTCTTTCTGTTGGCAGGTGATTCAATAAAAAGTATATTTACCAATGCTTCCTTAGAGCAGCAATCGGTAAACTTTCTCAGCGTGATGTACAATTCAACAATTAATGAATTATTTATACTTTGCTGCATACTCAGAAAAGGACGGAATATGCGATTACACTCATTTACCAATGAGTGTAATTGCGGTTAATGCCGGTTAATTCTTGAAGCATACAACAAAAATGTAAACAATCGATAACAAGCCGATAACAACCGTTATCAAACAATAAATATGATTAAGAGCTTTCATGGAATAGACGTTCTCATCATATCGATATGCAAGACCCTTATCAAAACCCAGGGTGGAGGAGATCAGGAAACGAGCACGTAACGAAATTTTCCCTATGGAACCCGTGATGAAAAACTGTTTTTTTTAGTCAATCCCATGTTCAGGTCCAGATTTATAAACATTTGTTAACATAAACCGTTGTACGATGTAGATGTCTTGCTAGTACTAAATGTCACAAGTCGGTTGGATTTTATCAAGTACATCGAAATATCCTCTTCCCGCGGTTAGTCATGAACCTTGACATGGTGAAAGGGCTTGCGCGGTCCACTGACCTCAAGAGCTGGACTGGTGGGAGCAATAAATTGTGCTATTAATTTTTTTCTTATGGAACCCGTGATGCAAAACTATTTTTACAGTCAATTCCATATTCAGGGCCATATTTATAAACAATGGCTAATATTAACCGTTGTATGATGTGACTCCGTGATGTGCGATTCATTACTAGAAAAATTAAATGTAAAGTGTTTAAATTTAACGACATGTGAAGAGGACGCTGGTGAGGGGCTTAATAATGTGCGAAATGAGTTCAGGTTCCAATGGACAGAGAGCAAATCAAATAGAAGGGGGACGAATGTAATGGCTTTTATCCATAGAGCCAACAAGGGAGAGGGGAAAAATAGACCATGGCTGATGGGTTGAATGTTAAGTAATATAACAGCCTTATAACACCATCCAATAGTCATTGAAATCTCAAAAGTATTTAAAAGTTAGGTTTGTCATCTGTCAGCACATCAAAAAGGACTCAGTCGTCCAGAACCATTGATGTGCACTTGGATGCGTACTTGGGTTTGCCCCCAAACGATATTCAAACATGAGTCCCGGGGTCCTCATTAGGACCCTGAGAACCAACAATCGTAACTGAGTGGCTTCCCAAAATATAAACCCTTTAACCCCCCAAATACCAGCAAGAAAGCTGGGTGCTGATTGCGATCAGGTACCCAAAGCATTGGGAGACCCAACCGGGTGATGAGGTCGCAAACTCCACGCCAAACAGTAAGGATTGTTCCAATCCTGTGCCAGGATTCACAATTCCTTCAGTGGAACCCAGACACATTCTGGGCAGAAACATGCATTATGGCCTTAAAGCCAAAATCAAACATAGCTTTTCCTGAGAACTCAGCTTATTCAGGTTGGCACCCCTGTAACATTTTCAGAGAGTTTGGGTTCTCTCAACAGTTAGGTTGGAGCCTTGGCTCCAGAATCTGATACCCATGCAACTTGGGTTGGTAGCCTGGCTATAGAATTGATTATGAGCCAACTTGGGTTCGTTGTATTAACCCAGAAAAAAAATAGACATGCAAAATTCAAAGAAATGGCAAACTCGAGAGTGAATGGCACTCTCCAACCTACAAAAGCTCTCAAGTTGCAGATCTAAAATTAAATACATTTCAAGTAATTGTGTTATTAAATTAATATTTTCTTCTGCATCTATACAATCTATACAATTGTGAGACAATAGTAAGTAAACAATGTGACAATATCTCCCATGAACAATAATAATTATAAGTCAAATGACTGAAAAATTGACAGAATGATAAAAAATAACATGGTAAAATAAAAACAATGAAATTTGTAAAACTTGTTTAATATAGAGTAGAGAGACAATTTTTTAAAACCCTTTACTGTAATCATACTACCTGCACAGCCAGACTAAAAGAACATTATAGTTAAGTACATAATTCGAGTACTTACTTGTTGAGTAGCCATTCAGAATTTCATTTTCGTTAATTAAGATTTGATTTAATGTTTATTTTTGTTTGTTTATTTGATTGTCAAGGAAAATGAGTCAAAGAAAATCGATTGAAAAAGAGAGAAACTTCATTCTTTCGAGCATGATACCACTAATTTTAGTAGTAACATGCTTTCGGGTATGCGATAAAATGAATTTCAACTCTATCTTTAGTTAAAGTTGTTTTAAAAAGCGAAATAATTAACCGCTGCACAAATCCTAATGCTTAGCATTCCTAATCGGCTCAACTAAGCAATATGAATTCCAACAGCAATGACCGAAATCTGGTTGTCAAGCGAATATGGTATTGTGGATTTCACAGAAAAATGTGTTTCTGCAGCTAAAAAACGCAATTTTCAGTAAATTACGAAGTGAAAAGGATATTTAATTGAAAGAATTAAAAACTTCATTCTTTTAGACATTTAATAAAAAAATTTCAACTCTCTATCTTGAGCGGAAATAATTTAAAAAAGTAAAAAATGAAACCACTGCACAAAACCCAATACGTACCGCGAACCACCTAAGGGCCCCTTTTTGGGACCTTTATGGGCCCTGAGATCATTTTTAAGCATCCTACAACTTTTCTCCTGCCTTGAGCTATTACTCGGCAAAATTTCAGCACGATAGGATTAAAACTGTAGTAATGCACTTACCTGTCGGGCGTTGTTACGCGAAAAGTATTCGAAAGATTAAGAGGACCTTGGGGGGGGGGCGAAATTTAAAAAATGTTCATACCTAAAACCTTCAAAACCTTTGCAAGAGTGTACTCAACAACTTCTTAAAGTTTCTTGGCGATCAAATCAACAGTGTAGTAATGCATACAGGACAGACATACAGACATACATTCGTTTTTATATATATAGATAGATAGATTGTGGATTCAGGTAATATTTGCCTTCTTGTGGAAATAATCCCAGATTTGGACATCTCTAAGCCACACCTCTTAACACCTTGTAAACCCTGCCTACTCCAGTATCGCCAGCCAATGGCGCAAATAACCTTAGCTGCCAGACGGTCGTCTCTAATAACTAATAATCCACGAGTGAAACGAGCCGACTGAGATCAGCGTGCCAGATTAACGGAACTTGGAGGCGATACGTGACTATTGAATTCCGTCGATTGCAAGAGCTTTATTTTAGCCCACCCAATCGGTACGACAACTTAAGCTTCTATCAGTTGGGAAAAACCTGGAAGGCACATTCCGAACTGACAGATATTATGATCACTCAGACCGTTTAATTACGCGCTCACTCGGGTTATCTGTCACGCTCGGAATCCATTGCCGTCTTAAGCCCCGTTCACAACAACTTAACTTGGGTTAAGCTGTTCTCGAGTGCCAATCGGGGCCTGAAATTTCCAACCAATCACAGCACGCCACTTTCAAAGTCGATATTACAATCGATTGATGGGCTTTATGGATATCGTAATCCCCTAGGCCTTGCTATTGGCTAGAATTAAGAGAAAGTTGAGAAATGCTCAGCTCCAAGACTTCGCCAAGTCAAGTTAAGCCACTTTAAGTTGTTGTGAACCAGTGTGTTGCTTTCTCACGGACTCAACTCCTAAGTCGCGCCAAGTTAAGTCAAGTTAAGCCAAGTTAAGTTATTGTGAACGGGGCTTTAGGAATACTTCCAATCACGCTAATTTGAAGGGGTCAGATTTTTTAACTTTTCATTTTCTGCCATCAAGATGAAAAATCGTAATGTGAATTTACTGAAAAAAAACTAAATCATGGTAATCAGCTGGAGTTTGTCGATTTCAGGAAATTTGCAGATAAAAAATAAATGTAGAGCAAAAAATACTTAAACATTAGTTCAAAACAACACTGAGAAAACACTTTGGATATGATTATCGTAGGTTTGGATGTCACAACCAAATCTGAGGTGAAGGAAAGGACTTGCCCATACATTTGGATGTCATCCAAACGGAATTGGTGATGAGGAGTTGGATGTGCCACCTACTCCTTTGGGTGCTGCATCCAAAGGAAGATGGACGAGTACTTTGGGTGTGAGAACCAAAGTGTGGGGTGGCTCATCATAAAAACGTTTGGAAACCGAATGAAAACTTTAGATGACCAGTCCAAAGGCATGTGCCCCTACCACTCAAAATTTGTCTTACTGTGAACAGTTGGTCCAAAGTTGCTCTGCCTGGTCCGAAACCCGCCTGATATGCTCCAGGTCATTCCTCTATTACTGACATTTTTATGAAATGAAACTTGGAAGATGAAAGAAAATAAGGAATATGCCGATCTAATTGAGGAAACCGTATAAAGCATGTGTGTACCTCAGGCAGTAAAAACGGCAGTAAATAGTAGCCATCCAATTCTTTTATTCCCTAATTAATTGATCCTTGATAGGTTAAAATCTATGGATCACAATGAAAAAAATATAAGATACTTTTATAGATAAAATCTGATTTTTTAGGAGAAACTGGGTAAGATCGCAATGGAAAATATGAGGGACACCGTCCGATACCCCTAAAATACGGTCGCGACGATAATAGCATAACATATGAAAACAGAAACAAAAATTGCACAATTCCACAAGGTATTTTAATGCGTACGACGCGTTACAGCTCACAGAGCCATCATCAGGTACAAGACATATTTGGTAGAGAACACATGACATTTATAAATATTACAAGTTTGAGAAAGGGGGAACAATTTTTACAAGTTCGAGAAAGGGTGAGGAACAGAATAAGGTGGGGAAGTGGCGGGTAGCAGGAAAAACCAAGGGCCTCTTTACCCTCCACTTTCCCGCCTTATTCTGTTCTTCACCTTTCTCAAATTTTTACTTTGGGAAACACTATACAGCATATTGCTTGACTTTCATATACCCCCAAATCTAGTAAGACATTAGAAATGGACGATGATGACCGCTCGGGGACAAGTGAAAGGGGCTGGAGGGCTCTCGAGTAATTTCAAAATTACTAGAGAGCCCTCCTAAAGAGAGACTTTATAATTATTAAATCAGATTTTACCTATCAAAGTATCTTATATTTTTTTCATTGTGATCCATAGATTTTAACCTATCAAGGATCAATTAATTAGGGAATAAAAGAATTGGATGGCTACTATTTACTGCCGTTTTTACTGCCTGAGGTACACACATGCTTTATACGGTTTCCTCAATTAGATCGGCATATTCCTTATTTTCTTTCATCTTCAAAGTTGCATTTCATAAAAATGTGAGTAATAGAGGATTGACCTGGAGCATATCAGGCGGGTTTCAGACCAGGCAGATCAACTTTGGACCAACTGTTCACAGTAAGACAAATATGAGAGAAATTTTGGGAATTTCACATTGATCTACGTCAACTGTTTATATATATCAAACATAGACGAAATATGACAGCATAGAGAGGAAAAACCTATACAGAATATTGCTTGACTATCAGATATCCCCAAATCTAGTAAGACTTGAGAAATCGACGATGATGACCGCTCGGGGACAAGTGAAAGTGGCTGGATGGCTCTCTAGTAATTTTGAAATTACCCAAGGATTAAGGCAGGGAGATGGATTGGAACCAGTGCTATTTATTTCATTAGGCAGATTTTCGGGATTGTTGAAGTTGCAATATATTAATATGGGAATGAAAGAATGGGATGGCTACTATTTACTGCCATTTTTACTGCCTCAGGTACACACATGCTTTATGCGGTTTTCTCTATTAGATCGGCATATTTCTTATTTTCTTTAATCTTCAAAGTTGCATTTCATAAAAATGTGAGTAATAGAGTAAAAAAACCATTTCTCCTAATTGTAAAATGTATAAATGTGATATGCTCTCTATCAAATATGTCTTGTACCTGATGATGGCTCTGTGCTGTGAGCTGAAACGCGTCGTACGCATTAAAATACATTTTGGAATTGTGCAATTGTTATTTCTGTTTAAATATGACCAACTTTCACGATATCTCGCCTGAATCTGTTGAAAAAATTGCCTAATAGTCGGCGCGTCAAATATAAGCACTCTGCTAAGTACCAGCACTCATCTGAAGTACGCAATCGCATT
Organism: Ceriagrion tenellum; assembly: GCA_963169105.1. Taxonomy (NCBI): domain Eukaryota; kingdom Metazoa; phylum Arthropoda; class Insecta; order Odonata; family Coenagrionidae; genus Ceriagrion; species Ceriagrion tenellum. Next base: position 123,182,003 of record OY720633.1, on the reverse strand, counting down.
GATGATACGAGATCCCCAACTCCGGAAAAAAATTCCCTCGCCCTCTTTCCCACCCACGAATTTAAATCTGAGGAGCAATCGACTGTGTCTAAAATAGGAGGGATGAAAGGGAGCTTGAATATCCGAAATTGAAAAAGGGCATCGGAGAAAAATGACGCGAAAAATGTCGAAATGATTTCTACTCAACTGCTTCCTGCTACGCAAACCTACATTCAATCATACTTATTTTTCCCTCGCCTGCTTCCGGCCCGTGAAACCTCTCCTACCCTTTTTTTTAAGCCTCTCACTCCTTTTCATCGTGCTTTTTTAATGATCTCCACCCCGCGACCTTTCGCTTTCTTTACGGCCCGCGGCGAAGGTTCAAAGACCTCTCGAACCTTCCTCGCTGAATGCCTGTCCCACGATCCTCTCCTCTTTTTCCGAGGACGCGCAAGACTCCGGCCCAAAGAGAGGGAGCATTTGATTATTTTTATTTCAAGCGTTTAAGTACGGTTCTCCCCTTCGTTTCCATGCGATACAGCGGCCAAAAACTAAGAGACACAGTAAAGACTTATACGTAAAGAGCCAAAAATGCAATGAAATTAGCACCGTTGATGCGTAGGAACGAATTCTACATCCGAGTGTACAGATAAAACTAGAAACACCTGCTATCATGTGCGTAAAAAATTAAGGAAATAAGGTTACTAGGGCAGTGAAACGAAGCACGTACGCTTTCGTCGTCAGGACACGGTGCAGCGCAATACGTGACCGAGACACCGTTTTATAAAGCCCGGCAAACTTAACCCTCTACGGACGAGCGAGTCAAATTTGTTACGTTCCAAAATCATTGAAACAGCTGCTTTCTGAGAAGCTTTTCCATTTAGTTGTTGCGCTAGACAGAATTGTTACGCTTCGGATTAATAAGTGTGTGGAAAGTTGCGTCTCGTTGGGCGGTTTGTCAAACAATTTTAATAGATGAATGCGTGACTTTATTCACTGACGATGGCGTGCCTGGTGGAGCTCTGAAATAAATAGTTTCAGCTGCCATTAGAAGAAAAAATTGGGTAAGTTTAAAAAGGGTACGTTATGAAGGTAATGTTGAAGTATACCTCGCGTAAATATTATTATGTAAAGTATTATTTTAAATTAAAAATATACAATACAAATACGTCACATTTCAAAATAAACGCTATTTTCAAACGAATTGCATTTTTTTAAATGATTAAATAGCACTTTTTAAAAACTAATATAGTGGTATTTTATTAGTAAACTACTACTAACTACAAACAAATATAGTAGTATTATATGTGGACCCCAGAAGTCAAGGGGTCTAAGTGACATTTTTGAAAAAAATAAGTTAGGTACAGGAATGGGATGTGAAAATATTAATCCATTAGGTGGTAATGGGATCCAAGTGATTTCCTTGACAGGTTCTGCTGTGTAGGGTAATGCCTCTTAACTACTTAGTGGGGTGTACCAAAAATTTTCAACTTGGACTTAAGTTTTCTCTAAACAATGGTTTTGTTACTTAGACCCCTTGACTTCTGGGGTCCTCATATATTATAGAAGAGTTGTATTTTTTTCATGCTGATGTTTCATAATTCCGTCTATAGAGGACTAAACCGAAGGGTTGTAACGCCTTCGAGTTTTCCTTGGTAGCGCTTTATTTCCGAACTTTTCATACACCTCTTTCTGCCCCTCTCTCCACTACAACAATCCCCCTCTCCAAAATTAAACAACTCCCTCCCAACCAACAATGACCATGCAGAATAAACAAATGTATCATTTAAACACAAAAACAAGAAATAAGATAAAACAAAGCACATTAGTTAAATAATAAACTTATTAAATATTAAAAGCCCACAAAACAAACAATAACTAATAGGAAGGTAGCGCGCCGGAAAGGAGCGCGGCGTTACAGGGTGATGTGCCCCTTTCGTTAACTGAAGTTCACAGAGAGTTTGGCTTTGTGTATAACATCTGTGTGTAGTTAGGCTGATTAGAAAATTCACGATATAAGAACGCATAAACGTTGGGTTACAAACCGAGTAAATATTTAGCCAGAAACAACATAGCCAGTCCTATGCTTCCTAATTACGCAGAGGACCGTAAATTTATGGAATAATTAATTACGGTGTACAACACAGTTAAGACATACGGAAGTGACATACGGTACGACATTCCAAAGGCATACAAATTACGGGGATAGAGCGCTAAGAGTAATTATGCCTCAATCACTCAATTATGTAAATGTACTACAGTAAACCTAATATATCCACCATTTCATAATTAAAAATAAATTGTATGAACTTTATGTTATAAAATCAATGACAGCAAAATGAAATGGATTTTCATTCTCCTGAATACATGTATATGTGATATAAAGTGTGTGCTTCATTTTATAAATAATAAAGTGTAATAATTAACTGTACTTTATAACATATGACGACCAGAAGTCATGGGGTCTAAGTAACAAAATCGTTGTTTTGAGAAAACTTAAGTCAAAGTTGAAAATGTTTGGTACAAGCCACTAAGTAATTAAGAGGCATTACCCTAGATAGCAGAACCTGTCAAGAAAATCACTTGGATCCCTTTACCACCTAAAATATTTATATTTTTACATCCCATTCCTGTACCTAACTTATTTTTTGTTTAATGTCACATAGACCCCTTGACTTCAAAGGTCCACATATGTAGTTTCACCAATAAGTATACTGATGCATAGCGATGGAAGTCAACTCAACATATACAATGTATTGTTTTTTGCCGACACAAGCACCTCCTGACGAGCCAGTGGCTCATGAGGTCTTATGCTGTATTTATAAAATTTCTGTATTTGTATTAAATTGCATTATTGGATAGATTCCTGTAATTGCATTGATTTGAATGCTATGGAGAAAAAATTATGCATAATTTCAAAAAAAGTAAACCAAAACTTGGGAGTTAGGGCACTGGTCTGTTTTTTTTATTCTGCTAATGCCAAACCGACAGAGCTAATGAAATTGGATGTGTGTAGCTCAGCGCTACGATAAGGACAGTGCAAGAATCGGGGAAAACGGTCGACCTACGGTATTATGCGGAGGAAAAAATTAATTGCAAGGGAAAAATAGAGAAATCGACGGAAACAGTTATGTAAGTAATCTTCAGGTTATTCAACCCATTGGCTTAGTGTTTTTGGTGATTTTCTTAACCAGGACTACGATTTATTTCATTAATATTTTTGTAATGAATAATATTTTTTATCTCCAAGAATAATTGTGTAATTAGCAAGAAACTTCTCCATGTTATCAATTATATGGTTGAGTAAATATTAGTAATTTTTCAATATTTGTAAAGACCAGTTTTTTAATAAACTGTTGCAAAAATTGCAAAAATGTAAACTTTTTTTCAAACAAAAATGTAAACTCTCATATTTTACAACAATTATCATATACTTAAACAGAAAAATATTCATTCATTCTTGTGGATTTATTTTATGATGATCTATGAGTGGTTGTGAAGGAATCTACGAGTCAACATTTGTAAACAAAATTTCTCACTTTAGTACTTCAATTGAAGGCGACTGTCACCTGTCGATGTTTTTAGCATTTTGATGCATCACATAGTATTCTTTTAGGTTTGAAATCCAGTAGTACCGATAAAAACAATCAAGGTAGCTCGAGCGAAAAATCATTTTACTTAGAAAAATAATGAAAAGAGTATTCTGCAAAGAAAAGAGTATTTTGAATATATACTAGAAGAATTAAGTAAAACTTGGACAATAGCTGCAAGATACCTGGAATATAATAACGAATAAGATCGCTAAAATTGGCGATATACCTACAGGTAATTCAACGGTTTTAACTCCGGATGGAAAGAGGACTCATAATGCCTGTGGATTTTTTTTTTTGTTTTCGGTCAAAGTGAGTAAGTTTCGTATATTGTCTCACGGATGAGAAAGGCAACCGAATGCGAGGTTGAAAAGGTTGATTACGCAATTTCAGCATTTGATACCGGTAATTACGAGTGGGAGGAGAGGGATGGAAGATAAAATGAGGGACGGAGATAAAGGGTAACCATGTGTTCATGAACGAGGAGCAGTCTGTGGAAGCAGAAGGTGAGAATCGTGGACATAAAAAGCGCTGTGATGATCACTTTTGATTGATGAGAACTGTACCATGTTGGATTTGTTTTGTCAACTTTGAAAACGCTCGAAAGGGTGAGAGGCCTTGAATGTCGATGGCCAAGTTGAGGAAGATAGGAGACCACTAAAGGGTAACGACGCATTAACCTCAACCAGTTGCGTGAGTCACGCGGAGTTAGCAGTGGTTGGAAGTGGAGGGAAAATAAGGACAAGAAGCGATAGGTACGGCTATGAGTCAGGTTCGTCCATTATCACCTTTGATGTTTTAGAAAACGCCGATGAAATCGCACAGCAAAAACGACGACAGCTGAAGTCAAAAATGACCACACTGCGTGATTTTTCTCCAACAAATGGCGGCATTATTTGATCAAAAAAGGAGAAAAATTTGAGGATAAAATAAACAATGAGTCATAAAATCTGTACATCTGGAGATGAAGTCAGGTCAGCAAATAGGTGATAGGTAAAGACATAAGGGCATTGGTAAGGAAATATTGCTTTTATTTGGGAATCATAAAGGAACAATTCCAATGATAATGAAAGCTGTAAAATATGTCACCGTTAAGATATAAACGCAGCCACTGAATACGACGTACACGAGATTAAGATAATGATTTTGCTTGGGATCGCAATTTTAAGCCCAATTTAAAGTAAAGTTTCCCAAATGTTACCCTGTCATTCTCATCCCTATACTGATTTTTAAAATATGCTGATCGATTATTATTTTAATATAAATTAATTATGTCAAATTTAGTTATTTTATAATTAAAAATCATCAAATTTTCTTCAAGGCAATCAATACTATACTTCTCTATTAGGATAACTGAGCTATTTATCCAATCATCTTTATCAAAATTCTAAATCCATAGAATGAATTGGAAAAATAGCCAAAATCATTGAATTAAAACAGCAAAAAAGCATCTTGAATATTCTGGAATCCATATTTTAAAAATTTCAGTACTTTTCCACTAATATTTATTAACTTACGTCGCATTATGCAGCTTGTTGTATCCTCAGGTACAATTGTTTACATGTTATTTATTGATTGTTACGATAGTAACCGACGCCAATAACTTGGGAGGGGGGGTTGGAGAACAAACTATATTTTGGGTGGATAGGCAGGGAAACATGGCTTAAGGGCTTATAAAAAGGGGAATTTTTTCGGAAAGGAGTGAGGAGGGGTGCGGAAAAAGAAACTCGTTGCAAAGGTTACTAGACTCTCTTATAGTTTCCATTTGCTCCGATGCATCCATCTTGAAACCTTTTGGTAGAAATATAGGATTTCGGGGATAAAATCACTTACGTGATTATTATCCAGCAGATGCTTAGCAAATTGTGAGTTGGTATCCATATTTTCCTTATCTTGAATATTGAATAAAATGCCAACGTAGGACAAAATTTAAACATTAAAGCGATTTAATCGTGTCCATTCAATTGATTGTAGCGTTATGTTGTGGAACGACTTGAAGGAATAACTCATTATAAATTATTTGTCTCTTAATAAAGTGTTTGCCTTGAAAATGACGCTTTTGGCGTCAAAACCGGTTGGCAGCATTAAAACACAGTGGAACCGTTTATTATTATTCCGAGTAAAACGTATTTGGACCGTCATACTGATCCCTAAATGCTGATTAGAAGCTGACTGATGACTTTTGTGATGGTATATGTAAGAGTACAGGTGTATGATGGGTGAATTGATAACTCGTGTTATATGCTATTAGTTGCTAATTAGAAGTGTATTTCAAAATAAGGTACAAACTAGGAAGAAACAACGACGGTCAACCACGGAAATTGCAAGAGTTCACACATATACTTAACTTAGAAATAAGTAAATATTACCAGCATAAAAACACACTGATCCTGCGATGCATTACAATAATTTCACTCATCTCATTTTTGAATGTCCCAATTTAAAACTGAATATCCATTATTATAATGGACTCATCAGAGATATTCCATTGACGCTACTAAACCAAACAAAATATAATAACGCACTTGTGAAATATATCCACCCATCATTTAACTCAATAGATTCCACTATCCGATAGAATTCACCTTGTCACTGATGACTCCCAAACTTTTTAACTATACAAGTCAGTGCCAGGCAAATTTAATGGGGCTGTAGCAAAGTCTGAACTTCAAGCCACGAGGAATATAGAAGCTGAATTTATGTACCATATTTTTTACTCAACCGAGCGAAATACCTTCCATTCTGAGAGTAATTACAGTTATAATGAAACCGGAGCAACTATTTTTGTCCTTCTATTTTATCGTATATCGGTGTTTAAGTGGATATATCGCTTTATTTTTTATAAAAGAACTTTTAGGAAATACATTAGAGGTATTCATTATCAGCCTTTTTATCAAGAAAAATATCTCGATGGAAAAAGTGACGCCATCAATACTTTGTGTCCATTAAAGCATGACGTAGGACACGAAAATAAATCGCATTGTCGTAAAGAACCCAAGTTTGGATGAAGACACGGCATCTATCGCGTCTACGCCTTTTTCATTAGGCCCGGTGTTATTAGCTGCTTCCCTTTGATAAAGCGACAGCTTTCAACTATAACAATATTATCTCCCCAATCTTACCGCATAAAAGATCTGACGACTGTCACAGATAAATTTTCACAATATCGTAAATGTATATTCTTCCCGAAATCTAAAATTGACGAGGATCTAATTTCGGCTGAGGAGACAATTCAAATTTTCAAGAATACAGCGAGGTCTCCGGGCACTTAAGCATGCTTCTATTTGGTTCACAAGCCTTGAAGAAATTATTATGCAGATCAACCTTTAAAAACATAGCTGCAATGGCTGCCACGGTTTTGATTGTAGTTAACAGTATTCGTGTTCTTCCCGCGTTTCAACATTTCGGGGGACGATTTCTTAAACTTTCGGTTCTGATGATAACGACTGGAATTCCGGCGTAACGGTTGTCCACCGAAATTCTGAAACTCGGGATGTACCATAACAATTTTGAGTTTAAAAAAATTGTGAAGATTATAATTCCTTAATGTAAAAGCCATCACATTCAAAAATTGAAGGTCTCTAGTCGCTCGGGAAAATACCGCACGGTAAATATCTGCAGAATCATATGCGGCTTTGAAATGTGAAAAAATACGAACGTCTGTAATGCCTCATTTTAGGGTTTCAGATAGAAATACCTAAGAGCTTAAGGTAGTTTGAGCGAGATAGTTCCCTAGTCATAATGGAGACCATATTCTAAATATACGTTTTAATTTCGGAAACTATCCGGAAGCATGAATTAAATACTACATTATTAATAGCGCAAGAGTATATGGCTGGAGTATTAACAGCGCAGCATACTTGTATATGTCTGAAATTCTCGGTATTCAAATAACATTATCCTCATAATTCTTTGATTTGACTCATTCTTTTCACGCGGTACGCTTGAAATTTCGACACGTCGGAAGGTTTCTTGCGATTCTGAAAAAATTACTGCGGCGACAATAATATTTCTTTTCATAAACAGTCGAGAAAACATGCAAACTACACAATTTTATTTTTTTACGAGATCTAGGAGTTAGAAATTCCTATTTTTTTAAAATAAGTTCTCTCTGGAGAGCGTAACCTACCATTTTACATGTAAAAGGACTGGAATTGTTAGTCAAAAATTTCGGAAAGTATATCGGTAAGGGGCTGATATTTTTGTTTCTTTGGAAGAGTAAGATTTTTTTCATTAAAACTAGACGAAATTCATTGATTCCTAGGTGAAGTGATATTTTCCTCAAACTACCTTAAGATAGAGTGAGCGAAATATCATTTTATCTAGAAATCAATGAATTTGGTCTCGTTTTAAAGAAAAATATATATCACCCTTCCATTGACACCAAAAATTCAACCCCTTATCACACTAATTTCCGAGATATTTGCAAGAAAATACCGACCCTTTTACATGGGAAATGGTACGTGTATGCACTCCAGAGAGTCCGTAAATTAAAAATGAGGCGAAATTGGCGAAATATAAGTGCATTCCCCATTGCCAAAAAAATGAACAGTGTGTAGTTTGTGTGTTCTCTCAACTATTTTTGAAAATTGTCACCGCAGTAAATTCTTCGGGATCACAATAAACCTTCCGTTTTGATGGAGTTTCAAACCTGCCGCTTGAAAAAAATGAGTCAAGATAAAGACTTATTTCGATATTTTTATTTGATTTCTTACAATTTCTGTCATGTAAAACTATATTTAGATTATGATGCTGATCAACCTTTAAAAAAATAGCTGCAATGGCTGCCACGGTTTTGATTGTAGTTAACAGTATTCGCAATAGTAACAGTAAATGCAATATTGAATTCGCATGTCTAACAGCTGGCGAAATTTAAACGTACCATTCGATTATGGTCTCTATTATGATTGGGGTCAATCTTGCTCGCACTACCTTAAGGCTTCTCATTTCAGTCAGTCAAACTGCTCTAACAATGCTAAGGCCAGGCCGCAACTCTTCATTAGGTCCTTGTTTCCTCGTATAAAAGACCAAACGTGATCCCCCCCGATAAGTCTAAGTTTTCCCAAATTGAAGAGTAAATTAGGGATTTTGAAACTGATCGTTCTAAATAAACAGGTGACTCCTGAAATAAATACGGGTACAGATTACAAAAACTTGTCATATGAATTACAACATTAAAACACGGAACATTAACTTTGGGGAAAACTAGTTGACTATTCCGCTGATGAGACTAGGGCGGCATTTGTTCTAAATTTATCCAGCATAGCACCGGGATCGCATAAGAATGAGAGGGTTCGCAACATGATCAACTGTGACGTGAGACGTTAAAAATAAAATCACAGGCAAGAAAAAGAAATCTTTATCGCTGCCATCTCCATCATGGGCTTGCGATGGCTCCGGAAATTCTGCACGTGTCCGATCATTTCACTCCCATGAGTCAACGGCGTGTGAGTGCGAGCCAAGCATACGTACCGAAGGAAACAATACCCTCGCCGGTTTTCACCAAAAACTTACCGAGGAAATTCTGAATTGCAAATGACAGCATGAGAACCCCCATCTATCGGCCAGTTTTTTGCCGACTAAACTAAACATTAAGCCTCATCCTTTGTTCCTCTTCGACCCAAGTCAGGAAGTTTTCTCAGAGTACCACCTAAAGAGGGTTAGTACAATGCGAATTTAATACGGATCTTTCTTCATCCACTTCTTTTACAGGAGTCAGTCCAAAAAGGGAAGGTGGGTTTAAATTTAGAATAAGTGAAAAACTTTAGAATTATTCGAATGAAAAACTTAGTTAATGTTACGATGACCGATCACGCCGACCAATATATGGAAAATAAATTAACGAGTAAAACAAATGTATATATATTTCACACTGCACAATATGCAGAAGCATTCTCTTTCGTTCATTTTGGTTTCATCAATCGTATTTTGGTAGATAATCCTTTTCCATCCAGTTTCGATATCCGTCAATGACTGGGCTATGGTTTATGTATAATTTTTGAAAATAGACGATGAAAAGCCTATTTTTTGGGTTTGAAGCGACTAATGTAATTTTAGAGACTCCCATATTGTAGCAATTGCCTTTCCAGGGTAAAAAAAACAGCACTTATATGAAAAAATGAGTCAAGATAAAGACTTATTTAGATATTTTTATTTGATTTCTTACAATTTCTGTCATGTAAAACAATATTCTGATTATGATGCTGATCAACCTTTAAAAAAATAGCTGCAATGGCTGTCTACAAAACTGGCTGTCTGGAAAAACTACAGAGCAACATTGAGAAGAAGAGATCAGTGCTCATTCATTTAGGTTAACGCCAATTGGCAATATGCGGCCAAAAGCATTGACTTACCGAACAAAACAACACAAAAGTTTTGCAGGGAACATGCAAAACATGGTGTTAGCACTACTCGGCAGATTTAGAAAAATGCATTAGTGAGCATATGAATTAATCAGCTACCGTACCTGTCAACTATCCTACTTCAAAGACTTCTCGCAGCCATTATGATCTCTTGTCGATCGCGGGAAAAACGACATTTTAAACTTCTCTGTTCTGCAGTCTATTTCTCAAATTTTATTATCATGATGTAATCTACCGTAGTATGGTGGAGTTCGTAAGATAATGTTAACTTCGTCGGAAAAAAATTTGTTTTGAATTTACATAAAGATTGAGTCTAATTTTCAATCAACGGTCTGAAAACGATTCCCATCCAAGGTATTGCAAGAGGTCATTAGCACAAGGGAGACTGTCATAATGGCCAGTTGATCTCAAGGCTAAGGCAATTCGAACTACTTCCTTCCTCTAAACGCATTGCATTCCGAATTCTAAGATATGTACTATATTCTGAGGGATTGACTTTCACCCTCGTCACCAAGAGACCACTGATAATTAGTATAACCCGTTGAGATTATCACAACTAGAATCTAATCTGAGAAAAAGGCCTCCTCTTACAGTATCAGCGACAGTAACGCATGAATACGTGCACCACGGAACGATCACACTTATTACTCTCACCTGCCTGCACCCCAAGCTTCTTTCATGCCGAAAAAAATTGACGTGCGCTCTTTTGGAGTCATTCGCGACAGAAATTGCCTCCTGCTCACTGACCTTTTAAGGAAAGGAAATAATTTCCTCTGTTTAACTTGCGAGAGTCCACTCGTTCAGCACGCTCTCTTCCACGAAACCCACAAACGCGCGGACCATTACGTCGCCAGTTTTGAGAGACTAGATAAAATTTCGTCCGCGTCACTGCGTCCTCGTAGATAAAACCGGAATGCATCTATCGGATTCCCATGGGCGACGTGACGGTTGTCTAGTACTTGCTGGCTGGAAAAACTTTCGGCGGAAGACTGATCGCTCAGACGCTCCCAATCATTTCGGTATCGATTTGCTCGCATCGACGAAGAATTCCCTGTCGCCTTTTGGTCGCCCAATTTCCTACGCGGATTTCCTTTCAATGAAAAGTATCTTTCAATGAAAACTAACTCCATTTCATATGCAGGCAGATTAAAAGGTCGGTGGGCAATTGCTTACTGAAGACAGAAGTAGGGGGTGCGGAAAGGACTATGCAATGAAAACCGGATAAGCAAGGGTTGGAAAAAATTCTTACTACATTCTACAGATAATTTAATAAAATACGCTAAAGAGCTTCTGAAGAATGCATAGCACAAATTAATTATTTTTTTACGGAGACCAATCCCACCAAATGACGCCACAAAAACAGAGATGTGTTACATAAAAGTTATAGCGGATAGTAAAAGATGCAGTGCGCATCAAAAGGGGGGAACTTAAAACGTGAGATAGCTGATTGTAGGTTCTGAATTATAAGTACGATTTAAATGATAGAGGCACATTTCAGTTAAATTTAATTATGAATTTTGTAGAAATTGCCATGAGAAAAATTCGGCCTGGACCGGGAACCGAACAATGGACCTTTGTTTTGCCGGACCGATGCGCAGACCACTATGCTATCCAGGCTTCGTGATTCCCATGGCAATTTTGGTGGATACAAGGCAACTAGATCTTAGGCCCTTGCGGTCCATCAAAGATGGCAACGCAAGGGAGAAGAGGACTTCAAAGAAGCCACAACCAAGAGACAGTATCCTTCACCAGCACTTATGCCGTGCTTAGCCATTTGAAATTCAAACGTGGCGGGTGAATTTTTTTGAAGAAATTGCCATGAGAAAAATTCTGGCGCAAAATATTCAATGCCTGCAATTTAACACTCAAGATGAACTCCAATAATATCATCAAAGTTATATAATAAGTACCTACGTCTGATCAGGATGTGCAAAATGGTCACAGCCAAAGACGCATCCCAAGCACCTACAGCTAAATCTACATATTACACCGCAAGCCTACTCAAGGATGTTTGGCAGGGTTGAGTTATCACCAACATACACTACAGTGTAGAGATAAGTTTCACCGCCATGCACCATACCCTGCTACAAATTTAACAGATACTATTGAATTAATGTATAATGTAACCACGTGAACGAAATACAAGAACCATTCAGGGATCATGCGAAACGTGATGTTAATACTGATTGGCAGATTAAAAAACTAGCATTGGGGAGCAAACCAACCAATGCACTACCTGTCGACTAACCTACTTCAAAGTCTCATTTTACTTTCAAAAGTAGACAGCTTAGGAGGTAGGCGGGCAATTGCTTGGTGACGATGTGATAGCCAATAAACATCCTGTCTAGGGCAAGTTGATTTGATATTCTTCGCGTTATGATTCGAAAATATTTATGGTCTTTATGCCCTCTTTTCGATTACGGGAAAATGCCATTTTAAAACTGTCTGTTCCGCAGTTTATTTCCCAAATGCTATTCTCTTGATCTGATCTACCGTAGAGTATGCTGGAGTTGAAATTGTAGTTGGAGTTGAAAGCTGCTTTTGAAATTACATAAAAGATTAAGTCTAATTTTTAATCATTGGCGGTCTGATAGCGTTTCCCATCCCAGTTGTTGCGAGAGATCAGTAACGCCAACGATATTGTCATAACGGCATAAGCTACTGTCAAAAACAGGCGCTGAAACGTTCATCTTTGGCCCATGAAACTCGCAGAGAGGCATATTTTTTTCTAGTTGTAACTAGTCATGATGAGCATTGGAATAATACCATCGACAATGGACATATATAGAAAATCGCTGCACCCATGCAAAGAAGTTTTCCCGAACTGAAACCATCGATGTCGTCTCAATCAGGGGAGTGAGTTGGAATGGTGGCATTCCATCCTCAGGGCTCGGGTTCGAATCCGGGAATGGAGTTATTTGCCGTTGCGACTCTATCTCGATTCCTCCTCAAGTGTCACAAGGGGACCAATTTACGTGCTACCGCCGGATGAAACAAAATACTGCAAATACCTGCGAGCCCTTTCGATGAGATTTGGCCCACACCGGAGTCAATATCCTCTCCTTCCTTTCACTTTATAACGCTCCTCACACCATGGCACCCAGGGCGCAACGGACCTCATGCGTCGATCAGTCGCCTTATTCGACCAGCTACAAAGGCTGTATGAAATAAACTGAATAATTCCACACTAAGTCTACACTAAGGTACAAAAAAAACACTTTTAAACAAATGAATACGAGTAATCTGAGGAAATTGATACATCCCTGAGGAAAAAATGTGTTTTGGAGTTGCCATCATGTAAATTTCACAAATAGCTGGCTGGCGTTGTAAATAGTACAAAATAAAACAATAAATATTGTAGGAGAGTAGCATATCAATACTAATAAAAGTGTGCTCCAACAATGTTTAATGTTTTCCCATTTTTCCGTTGGGGTACGGAGTTATATTTTTAAATACACAAATGTAAACTAAAAATATTTACTTTATAATTCACATTACTGGAACAATATTGATAGAGAATCCATTTCGCGTTTCTCATTAATACGGTAAAAGTTTTTGAGAAAATTAAAGCGTTAACTAATCAGCCAGGCATCTTTGAAAAATAAAAGGCAAAAAAATCAATGGCTATCAGTGTTGATGATTAAAATCAACTTATCATGATAAAAACATAAAGAGCCGCATCATTGAGAGCTGTGACGTCGTTAACTTTCAATCACGGAATAAAAAAGCGTAGAATAACTTTTTGTCAATGCTGTCCAACCACCATTTTATTTCTATCTCCGGACTTCCGGTGCAACCATGCGCGCTGATCAAATAAATTCCCTTCACCTTTCTCGGGATGTCGCGTATCTCGGATATGTGACGAAATCTAAGATATAGAGGTGTCGCTGTCACCGACAAATGTTGTCTATGCCCGGCTCTTTATAGAACCACCTCTCCTTCCATCGGCCAATTGTCTGGTAAAATCAACAAAAACGGCGAGAGTCTCACGCACATTAGTCACATTATTACGTGAGATAAGTGTGCTTAGTGGGGGGGAGAGTCTGCGTAATCGTTGAGCAAAGAGAATCAAACACTGAAAGGCCATCAAGGAGCCTTATGCCGCGGGAACCGTGCGCGGGAGAGAGAGAGAGAGAAAAAATAGGTGTGAGCGGGGCTCCCCAATGGTCGATATATGTCATCGAGCGTGGGAGAGAAGAGGAAATGAGGAGAGGTTGAGGTTATTGGAGTGGGAGCTTCTAAGTGTAGTCAATGCTGAGGCTTGGCCTGCCCACCAACTTTGTAAAGCCCCGATTTTTCTTTGGCGCTCACGGGCTGACGATCTAATTTTGCAATTATACTATGTCTTCCCACAATTACTCATTATAGATGAGCACGCAATTGCCTCTTAAGTATGCATTCTCCTTACATAAATATTTTATTTATTTACATATAATTTATATAAACTAATAATAATAAACAACACATCAGCAATTGTTACTGGAATCGTGGGGCAAAAAGGCACTCCATGGAAGACATTACCATGATCTAAACCAGCAAAATGTTGATAAGGAAGCATCAAAAAAATGGTTGGTATTAGGCGAACTCTTTAGGGAGACTGAAGGATTTATGATAGCAATCCAGGACCAGATTGTAAATAAAAAAATTATAGCAAATACATACTCAAAAATCCAAACATCGCTGACGACTGATGCAGGCGATGCTATCAAAGTGCAGAAAGCATCAAACACATACTTTCAGGATGAAAAATACTGGCCAGCACTATCTATTTACAAAAACATAACTTTGTGACAAAATTAATACATCAACAAATTGGCAAACAGAAACAACTTATAGATAAGAACTGTTCACCCTGTTATAATTATAATCCTGAGTCTGTACTTGGAAACAAAAATTACAAACTATATTTGATCGTGCTATCATTACCGATAAAAGAATACAACGCAATAGACCTGATATCACATTAGTCGACAAAATAAATAAAAATGTGTACTTCATAGGTATAGTAGTTCCATTGACAGATAATATGGAAAGGACCGTACTGGAGAAAAAAAACAGCAAGTAAAAGGACATAGCAGCTAAGGTATTAAGGATATGGAAAATGAACAAGGCTGAGATTGTACTCAAAGTGGTATCAGCCACCGGAAAAATACCAAAACAACTTTGAAAAAGTCGGGAAAAACTAAAATTATATTACAACATATACTTACATCCAAATTCAGAAGGCTGACAATATGGCAACATGGCCATGTACGAGGACAGTTTAGTTCAACCTCCGATAGGTCATACATAAAAGACAAGTGAATATTAAAATTTTATTTTATTACAAGAAGTTATGCATCTTATGGTTACTTTTCGACATAATCACCTTGACGATTGAGGCATTCGTTGCACCTGCGGACTAGCTTTACAATACCCTCATCATAAAATGTTGCCGCCAATGAATTTAAATGAGTCTATAAACGAGCATTGTCAGTCAACATCTTTGGGACCCAGCGAGCACATTGTTTTTTGAAGCCTAAATGTTCAGTAACGAAAGAGTACAGAGAGGATCTTGAAACTTCCGGAAATTCCATAGACAAAGCACTACTGGTGAACCTACGGTTTTCTCTAGTCAATTCGTCAACTCGTTGAACAAGGCCGTCTGTAGCGACAGACTTGCGTCATTGACCCCCTTAATCATGCACATCAGTTTGGCCATCTTTAAATTTTCGACACCATTCATGCAGAACACCATCAACGATAAAGTTTTCTCCATACACTCGGCTCATTCTTCGATGAATTTCAGCTGCATTACTCCCTTCTGCTTACAGGAAACAAATCAAGCTTCGCAATTCGCACTTGGCGGAAAAATCAATTGAGGCGGCCATGTTTATGTGGCTGATGCTCAGCACAGACTGACAAAGTGAACTCGGCAGTGACGGAGCGTGTAGAGCGGGAGATGCGCATTTGCCTATTGCGCACACCACCCGCCTGTCGCTTGTCTGGCGTTTGTGCCGTGCGACCGGAGGTTGAAAAAAACTGCCCCCGTAGTAAGAAAATTCTTAAATTTTGGTAAAATAACGATGAATTTGTTATGGGAGTACTTGGTATATTGCCAATACCTCTGAAGCCACCTGCACCAGCCAAAAAACCAAAACCAAACCACCAGCAGCAAACCACCATAAACCAAAGCGACAGGAAGACAGAGGAATGAAAAGGAGACAAAAATAATAATAATAATAGTAATATGCAAACAAATATATTTTGAATTAGTGAGAAAGTACTATGTATCCCATGAAAACAAACCATGGTACCAAATGACATCCCTGCCTGTATTAGAAAATGAAGCTGTCAAAATGCATTACAATATAAGCATCGAAACGGTCCATTCTCACCCAAACAAGAGACCAGATATAACTCTTCAATAAAAACAAGAGAGGATAACGTATCTAATAGATACCTTCATCCCGAGCACAGAAAATTTAGCGGCTAAATACAAGGAAAAAATACATAAATATATACCTTTAGCCGAAGATATAAAAGAAATTTGGAACCAAAGCTCCATAAAAATTGTACGAATAATATCAGCGACTGGTGTTATACCGAAGAGCCTGCTTAAAAGCTTGAAAAAAATAGGGAAAAATATTCATATAATCGTGAAAATTCAAAAAACCACAATAATGATAACTTACCCCATAGTAAAAAGATTTCTGAATGAACATTTAAAAAAAACAGCTGTCGAGCCTAATCCCTTTGGTGCCTTGCACCCGGGATAAGTGAATGTAGAATGTAGAATCAAATGTTGGATTGGATATTTGGGGAGGCGACCGACGGGATGGCGCCATAGGGGATAGGAAAGGGAGGAAGGGTGGATAGAAACCCGGCGTCGGCATTAGCCTTCTCTTAACGAAAGGCGCCAAGGGGACCACGGTTTAACGTCTCATCCGACAGACGGAGTACTCAACTTGGAGTGTCCTCCACTGGACACTCAAGTAGGAATCGGGTTCCCTCTGAAAAACATCCGCCTCTGCAGGGATTTGAACCCTGGCCGCCCGTGTGGTAGGCGAGTACTCTAGCCACCACACCAACCCGATCCCCATAAGTGAATGTTTCCCAGCCTTCAGACTGAGATTTGAAATATTCGGAGATAATAATAATAACTACTATTTAAGCAATTATGATATTTTATTTCATCTATCCAAGCCAAAGCACCAAAACACGATAAAATAAAAAATACAGAAAATTCTTATGAAAGACGCATCATTTTCTTTGTCGTAGTGGGTTAACGTGAAGTAATACTTCAGTAATAATGAAATAAAATTTCATTCGTCCAAACCAAAGCACCAAAACATGACAGAACCAAAAATCCAGAAAATTCTTAAGAAATACGCACAATTCTTTTTTTCAAATCTTGTCTACATGTACTCACATCTCCCTCTTTTGCGACTTAAGCTTTCAGCAATTGGAAGCTACCATGACGACCTTTCCCGCCATGACACCCTTAAATTCAAATTTCTTCACATAGGGTGGGATCACGTAAGTTCGAGGAGATGTTGGTTTGAAAAGCCAGGCCATTAGTGGAATTTTCAAACACGACCTAAGGTTTTCCAGAATGACGCGTTGCCGATTTCGCTAACTCATGCGTTTTCCTCGGAGTTCCTGCCACGATTTTTCCGGAGAGCGAAGATTTATTTGTGCTTTAAAGTAAATACACCTGTATTTACTCTGAAACCATGTCGTGAAAAAAGTTATGATACAGGTGATGTATGGGTCACAGTCCGCGCTACATGAGACTTGTTTTTCACCCTAAGACCTTAATATTTTTATACTATGCTATGCATGCTATTTATACTATGCTATGCTATGCATGCATCAAAAACTAATATATCTTCATCCATCGAAGACCATTTTTAGTCTCAAAAACTCCCTAATTATGCCTCGATCAATTTAGCTGCAAAGATGGTTCACTACACCTAGAGATAGTGTTTCGAACATATTGTGTTTCTCAGCATCTAGAGGGATTAAGTTGGGAGCCGCTGGAGACTCAGCGGCTACACGCTATGCTCAGTGTTATTGAGAAATTCAGAAAATATGTGTTTCCAAGCGACACAGAGAATACCATTTTGACCCCACCTTACCTTTCAAAGTCCGACAGAAGGGATTAAATAAGATAAACACAAAGGTACAACAGATAGGTACAGAAATTCGTTCTCGCCACGCACAAAATGTGACCATAATAAAAACGGAGCTCTACTTAAAACACTCCTGAAATGCACTTCATTATTTCACCTCCCAAAACCTTATGCTTTACACGGCTTAGCGTCCTACGACCCCCAGCCACACGCCCATGAGGAAGTAGAACATATTTATCTACGCTTTTTGCTTTTGCTTTAGTTAGAATTCCGCGCCGTAAATTCCAAGTCATAGCAATGCTTTAATTGAAACGAAAATTTTTGCATATAATTCTTGCACCATTTGTATAACAACATGTATGGTAATCTCCAACGTACAAGTGGACGTATTTACGTGAAGTGCGGCCCAAGAATGTTTTTTGGCTTACTTGAAAAGTTATTAAGATGTGCGCTCAATGACTCAGGTTTAACCTTCCACCCTCCTTAAGTGCCAATCCAGAATGTAGCTAATTGAGGGTATTTCGCCGTCAAAAATTATTTTCTCTCAGTAGTGTAAGCAAAGATGACATTTTGGACGGATTAAGAGCCCTCTAAAGCATGTATAAAGCAACGAATTATTATTAATCATCACCTTCTCGAGGTTCTGAGCAATTGAGCTAATATTTGAAGACAAACATGGCACTATATGATACCGACTCACTTTTCCTCGCTTAAATTTTTCCCTTCTCTAATATTGCGCGGATGACATTCCGAAATCAGTAAGCTTCTGAGACCATCTCTTTCGAGCTATAGTTTATTGCTTATTGGTGAAAAATCATCCCATGCAAAACACCCTTGAGGTGGCATGAAGAGTAATATGCAGATGTAGATGTGATGATGCTAATTTTTGCAGCTTTCGACTTCTAAGTTCATTGAAAAAATTACTTGGAACTATTTAAAGTTTACTTTTTGGAAAAATAATCTCACCAAGCGCCATTATCTACGGATGGAGATCTATTTAAAACTTATTTTGGGCCCTTTCCTTCAGCTCCCATCCTTTGGCACATTACAGCAGCATATTTAAATCGAGATGTTCCGTGGCCCATAGTCATTTCGCACAAAATGTCCGTGAATTCCAGCCACGAGAAACTGCCCATCGCATCGGGACGAATTGGAAGATCACCCATCCAGGTTTGAGGTGAGCCCAAGATTCTCAACTTATGCGATAGATGTGTAACCTAAGTTTCAACCATGATAATCTACTACGCCTTGACTAATGATTCAGAGATTGGTAAACGCTCAGTGGGGAGAACCACTTCTAACATCTGGAGCACCTAATATCGATCTGGGATCATCCCTCAGTACATGTTCAGCGAAGTAATACTTTCTCTGGCAACCCGAAAGTTTCAGAATTAAAGAGAGTGAGAGATTGATATACACCATTTTTTACGTGAGAAGTCAAGAGTAAAGAAATTTCTCATCATTTAGTGAAAGAATAAGAAGCTAACGATGAACTGATACAGATATTTCGCTTTGAAAAGAAGGACAACATTTTCCATCACGAAAGGGACTTACTTCGTTTCATGTGCATTCCATTAGAAACAAACTATGATTGATGCTTTAGCATGAAAAATCCTCTATATATTTTTTCTGGATATAGTCTTGGCTCAAAGAAGGCGAGAGACGTGACTTTAAATGTTTTCAAAATTCTTAACAAAATTTTACTTCGAAATCCAAATGAAATGGTGTGGAATGTGGTGAAAGGAGACAGTAATGGCTGCCGATGAGGCTTTGAAGTAGGTCAGTCGATAGGTAGAGTAGCTGATTAGTTGATTTGCTTCCTAACGCTTGTTTCTTAAACTGACAAGTAGTACTAACTTCAACATATGCATGACTCGTTGTATATCGTTTACGTAGCTGCTCCATAAATTATTTCAATAGCTATTGTGGCATAGGTAGTATACCTATCGTGTAGTGCACGTTGGTGAAAGTTGCTCGTACATTATGGTGCTTTTTCGTGATAACTCAACCCCTGCCAAACACCCTTGAGGTGGCTTGCAGGTTAATACGAAGATGTCGATTTATATTCCCCTGGATAGAAAAAAATGACCCTAATTATTCAATACGATTAATGATTTACGAGCCACTTTACTAATTCACCGTGATTAATCCAGGAGATTCAAGACTATCCTGCTCCCTACGATACAAATAATTACAACAGTCATTCTAATCTAGAGTAGCTTTCCTTTTTCTAAGGCGTTTAAATTCATATTTATCATATCAAATTAATCATGGCTTAAATTCACATTTACGTGGCTGCATTACACATAAATCCAAATATTTCTGTAAATATGGTAGGGGGCCTATAATGTGCTGAATGGTGGTGAAAGTTACTTTTACACTGTAGAGCATTTTTGTGATAAATTACCCCCATCCAAACACACTTGAGGTGACACGCAGGGTAATATGTTAATGAAAGCATCAGATCTTTCTTCAGGGAAATATTTAGTTGTGAAGAAGCTAACTTTCGCTGTTCTTGACTTCGAAGCGCATTTTTAAAAACTCACGAAGCTATTTGAAATTAATTCTTGGCGAGAAAATCCTACCTAGCTCTATTATCTACGGATAGAGATCTATTTTAACTCAAACCTCACACTAAAGAGTATGAATATGCAGTGCAACAAGGTTGCTGATAATAATTCCGACTCGTGGATTCAGTAAATAGAACGGATTCTACTTTGACTCATTTTTTCGCAAATTTCAAAACTCATGTTTAAGTTCTCTCTGTTTTCAATGGAGAAGTACACAAACAGGATAACTGAATTCCATAACCACGCACTGTTTTTGGTGTAGAGAGATCAATTATACATCAAAAACCCAGATGTTTGAGTTTAAACACTAAATTTAACTCATTTTCACGTGTTCAAACTATACTGGTGAGAGCAATTTTATGGGTAAGTACGGCACCTCTCTCTTAAAATTGCATTAAATATCCATTTTCATGCATCAAAGAAGTTCAATATTTACTATATTAGCCTCTTTCTCTCAAGTCACACGCGATTGGAATGATCACATTAGAGGAGATTGATGCATTCTCTCCGTATACCTCAGGTGAATTTAATCCAAGAGGCCCTTTCTTCCCTAGTTTTTTTATATGAAAATATTTCAACATATCTCAGAGGTAAATTTTCAAATGAGAAACTGATGATCTAACGCTCATATTTAGTAGTTATCTTAGTAGTTCAACGTGCACAAAATGATATATTCGCCAACGTGTACTTGATCCACTACAAAAGACCAAATTATCGCCGCTGATCGTATTTGGAATTATCCGTGAGCACGTTTTATATCCATGTTTTTGCAAAAGGCAAATCTACCGAAGGAAAATACATGTAACAACGCTTAGCGAAGAAACAAATAAAAAACTTCTGGAAATATATGTGAAACTACATTCATTACAAAAATATATGGTAAAGCAGTAGTAATAGGCGGAATGAATACAAGTTAATTGTATGTTCCCTGAACGATAACTCAGAAATTATTCCGCAAAGTTAAATTTAATAGTCCAGACAATTGAGCCGTCTAGATACTGATTACATCCCCACGCTTTTACCTCGTAAAATAAGACCTTTGATTTATCAAAGTCCTTCGAACGTTGCATTCTGTGTAAGATAAAATTCTACGCTGTTTCTTTCTCAAAATGACCTCTCCCTCAAAGTGATCAATTAAGCCAATCCTCCTCCGTCCTCAACACACCTTCACGGAGAGATTTTTTCGTCTTTCCAAACTACGACGTGGTATTTAATCGATAAGCCCTACTTCATCATACTTCTCCTTACTTAAATCTTCATTAAACTAAGCGTAATAGAAAATCACTGACAATTAATGAGTTATTGCAGCTGCAGATTCTGCTGTTATCGATGTAAAATTTCTATATGAAAATTTAAGACCATTTGCAAAATTAAAAAAAATAATTGAAGACCAATATCGAAGGAATGTATGAGAAAAATCTTCCTAATGCTAAATCGCTACTTACCTATTTTTAGTTTGACCTGGAATCAAAAATTAATGAAGTCTCTTAATGTAATAAAAATTTAAAATCCTAACTAACGTAGCTTATTTTAACTGTCAGAGCGATTCAGTTGCACGACCACTTAAGGGCGGATTATTTTTTAACGCCTCGGGCGATATTCATATAATGATATTGACGCAACCATTCATGGGAGAGAAATAGGTTTTTAAAGACCTTCAATGCCAAAATTTACTTTTACACGCGAAATAGACCTTAGGGATGATTTTCGTCGTTCAAATGTAATTACTATTAAAGGAAACAGTGTGAGATGTTGGAAATTGGCGAGGTGTGATCCAAGGCAAAATTACATTTACTACGCGTTATTAGCTTTGAGCCCACTGCTGTTAGTTTGATAGAGCTAATTACATGTTGTTTGCTTTATTTTTATGTTACATCCACCTCTTGTCATATCATTTGCTTGAATTTATTCATTCAATTGAATGTTCCATATTTAAAAGGCCTAACAGCTGTTTCTAATATTGGCTTATATTAAACAGTGCGAAAGTTCTCGGTTTCTCGGCCTGCACACTAAACCGTACGTACAGCACGAAACGTGCGTGATATGGTATTTGGCACGAAATAGACACTTTGGGGCGTTTTAGTAGTTTGTTATTTGTTGACGTTAATGATAGAAGAAAGTTTCTCAGATATCAAATGGCCGGAATGGGACTTTTTTTAAACATGTCGGTTCGCGAAAAAATTGTCGCGCTTTCGGCCTTTCTGTTCTACTCATATCTCCCTCTTCCGCGTCTGAGACTATCAGTAGTGGAAGCTACCATGGTGATCTTTCCCGCAACGAATTTATCAATTTCGTATTTTTTCACAACTGGTAGTATCACCTAACTTCTATGAGATGCTGGTTTGAAAACTCGGGCCTGAAGTGGAATTCTAAATACAAGACCTAAGGGTTTCCAGAATGACGCGTTAACTGTGGCAATTTGGGACTATTTAGTAGGTCTTTTAACGTTTACGTCTATGCTAGAAGGTTGGCTACGTAAGAAAGCAAAGACGAGGCTTTCTGGACGGTTTGAAGAGGATGGGGAAAGAGGAAAAACTAGTTAGCGAAATTGAACGGTAATGATGGAAGAACTCAAGAAAGCATCAAGTGTTCAAGCATCCGAAAAAGGAAAAAAATGGATAATTCGTCATATTTGTGTGTGCCTTTTTGGGAATCGGATTGGGAAGAATTGTGAATAATTCCAGGGTAAATATAACGTATAAACATGTCGATGCTCGTAAAATGTACAAGTTCGAAATTTTCTTCCTCTTTCCCATTTCTCGACAGATCACAATAGATGGACAAGAGAAATCGAGTCAAGTTATCCTCTACTAATGACTAAGGAATCATCAGGGACGTTAATCATCATGTGGTGATCATAGAATATTAATCAAAAATTGTAACATCGGGTGACAGCCTCACTTGGTGCTTCGGCTTATGGAAACATTAATATTTGCGATCAAATTGTTTTGAACGTTTGAGTACCGACTTCACATACCTAGATTTCTTACCATACTTGCATTGGAAACTTGATGCTTTAAAAAATGGTGCTGATGGTTTGCAGAAATATTGTCTCAAATTTGGTTTATTTAAAAGCAGCTTAAGTGCAACCATCCGTCCTTTAGAAGAGACTTAAATCAGTCATGATGGTTCTCGTCAAGATTAGGATATATTCCATGAACATCTCCTTAATTACCTAAATATCCCACCAAGTCACCCTTTCTGATATATAAGGGGCATATATAACCTCAGCTAGAGATCGCCTCTAACTGCTACAAAAGCTGCAAAACATTACTACTCCGCTGTCATCAATACCAGTAATGAGTCAACAGTCGATCAATTACGTAAATGGTTTTCGATGCTGCGTATATAGCGAAATTCGAAAGGTTAATCATCCATGCACCACAAATAAGAAAAAACTAGCTAGTGGGTAAATATAAGAATTTGTTCTTTCTCGGCGAATTAAATATATATATTGCTCTCGAGTTTCCGTCCGAGAAAGATTCTTTTTGGCTGCTACCAACGTTATTGGGACATGTTGGGTATTGGGAACGTATACTAAAACAAGCTATTGAAATCAGGCTAGCAAATAACGCCTTAAATCGGGACTAGGGGTACATCCTAAGCAGGAAATGGAAACTGTTAATTCAAAAAATAACGGATAAAAGGAGACAATGATACCCCCTCTGATTAGACAGGTATATAAGCGTAGATTTAATGTCCTGGGAATCATTGCTCTGAAGACGATTGTGGAGTATTCCAACCTTGATTAAAATGTTGGCAAAGACAAAACCCTAACTCGGACGGAAACCCGAGAACAATTTTTATATAGTGGATAAATGTTTTACCCCAACACCATTACCATATTCTCCGAAGACGGATTCGTACCATATCTCATCATTTAGCTCGGTTCTTCAGTATTTTTATCCCACCTCCTTTTATCCCACGTATGGTTTCCACAATGAATGGTTCACCACTAGTTTCCCGAATATTTCTTTCATTTTAAATGCCTCCATCACTTCATTCATTTACCGTTAATCTCCAAGAGATCCGAGTCAAGTTTTGAACTTCATTTATCTAAAGTATTCTCAAGCTTCTACGTCCATGTTCTATTCTAAAAGATCATATCTAGATTGGTGACATAATTGTTTTCTGAAGTACTAATCTCGCGCGTTCGACCCCTAGCAAAGCAGTGAATATTGCGCTAGCACCCTTGATTACCCCGAATTTATTGGGTGACAACGGATTAGAGAGACTTTTCCTATCACAAGTCCAATTAAGTTAACTGCATATGAATTCCTTACTTCTACTTAATTATTCTGTGTGTGACGAATTTTCTACAGTTATAAATTCAACCAAGAGTACGGAAGAGTAGAAGAGGAAAGGACCATATGGAACACCATACAGAATAGAAGAACCAGATGGATTGGACACACCCTGAGACACAATGAGTTTGTGAAGAACATAATTGAAGGCAAAATAGAGGGAAAA
Organism: Ceriagrion tenellum; assembly: GCA_963169105.1. Classification (NCBI taxonomy): domain Eukaryota; kingdom Metazoa; phylum Arthropoda; class Insecta; order Odonata; family Coenagrionidae; genus Ceriagrion; species Ceriagrion tenellum. The sequence goes on along the minus strand of OY720633.1, from coordinate 123,156,918 downwards.
GTCCCCAGAGGTAGATCCAGGAGAGAATTCAAGGACCAAATAAAAAAGAAAGTACATAGGAAGATATACCAGGAGGCATTTTCCAAATTTTACGAGTAATTTTAAGCGGATAGAGTCTATAATTTTTAATCCCGACAGAAAGTGGTTCACGGAGCTTCTTTGGGCAGTGGCTGGCTTAACCTACAATAACTTTTAATAATTACATATGGTCGTACACTTTAACGGTCTCGCTCTGCAAGCAGCCAATTAAAAGCACTCTCAGCTCGTTAACCTCATCTTTAGATTTTTGAATCTGAATCTTTAAGTCCGCGGAGTGCCCTCAGATGATGCAATGCTCGTATACCATTATACCAGGCTGACGTGGTGAAGCGGTTACGAATGCAAACGGCCACATTGGGAACGAATTATTTATGGTGAGGATGGCTACAGCTAATCAAAAGGGATTGGAGGTGTACCATGAGAATTTTTTTTTAATTATTGGGTCAGATATAAATTCCTGCAATTCTGAAGCTCACTCAAATGCAACCTTGTTGAGCACACTCATAGATAAAAAATATGCTCTCTTGTTAACATTACCATGACGCCCCAAATTGGCTCATTTCTTAGAAAAAACTGTAGCCTATCATCTACCTCGATTTATTATTGTCTCTCCTCCCTAATGAAAAAACTTCTCAATGATATTGATCCCTTTTCCCTTCTTCACCTCACCAACTTTGTCTCCACACATCTTTCCTTAAATAAATAACAAACCTAGATAGTAATCGACTTGGACGCCAACTCCAGATCGTCTAAGCCAAGATTTTTGTTGTTAGTTTTGTTGTAATTCTTGTTTATACATGTTTCTTTTTGTGTTCGTTACAAGTACACTTTGAATTGGCAATTTTTCTGTATGTGGACTAGTTTTCTTTGAATAAAATTAATAATTTTTAAATTATGCTGACTCTTTTAAGACATATCCCATAAATGAGGCCTTGATGCGACCTTTTTGACAGAAGTATATAAGATAGCTGAAGGATTGAAATAATTTGAAAATATATAACTTCCCTACTCATAGCGGAATAAACGTCTCAAAAAAAACTTGAAAGATGGGTGCGTGTGGATGACGGCATGCACGAGAAAGATATATTCCATTTCGAAAACAAAAACAAAGATATCTGTCCACGTAATGAGATAGAGAAGCCATAATACGGGCGAGATGAAAGGAGACAGATGGAGTCGATAGTGGTCAATAAAAATTTCAATTTCATCCGTCGAATCTTCGATACGGCTCCCATTGTTTAGCTTCTCGAATTTATATGGGACCGATGGATGACGAGAGACTTAGTTTCGTCACTCGCTAGTCTGATGAGATTTTGCACTCCCGTCGCATCATTAGCTCGCGGCCCCGAGTCTTTTAATCTTTGGAAATGTTTATGGCGGGTCTTTGGGGAGACTCCACGAGCGAAGTTCGCCTCCTCCTCCTCCAGCAGCGAGGCGACGAAATCGAAGCTGCTCACCGGTAAATCGGTTTACAGCTACCTTAGTCGGCGTTCCAATCCGCACAGTCATCTCTTATGAGCCCAGGAAATGAACACTAACCCACACGAAAGGGGATAACAGTCCCCAGTGCTTACGATAAAAATCGGCACGTCACTCAAAACTTACTAGCAGATTTATTTTTGCAACTGAGTCATCTGGGGACATACTTAAGTCCGAGAAATCGCATCCATGTATCAAAATCACGTAGAGTAAGAAAAAGCCGTCGATGAAAGGCCAAGAACCTTGAAACTTGAAGTCTTGTAGTCTCGAAAAGTCTCGAAACTTGAACTTGAACCTGTTAAGACATATAAATCACGTTACAATGAGTTAGCGCGTCACTTCTTGGTGCAAAATGGGAATTGGAAGAAAGTTTATCATTATGTTAACTGTCTACAACAAAGATAATAACATATAAAAATTAAGTCAAATATTGAAATAAGAAAACTATTTACGCCCTTCCATAGTCAAAGAAATTAATACATTTCGATAGAAACGACAAATATAACTACCAAAAATTGTATACATAAAGTCAACCGGCAGCTTGAAATTATTCCTTTGACCGTGGATTTATATAATGAAAATAACGCAATATTACTTATTACTAAATAAATATTTTGGTCCGAGAATTTTCAGCCATGTTGCACAATCACATCGAATGAGAAAGATCCATCGATGAACAGCCGAGAATCTTGAAACTTCAAGTAATGAAGTCTTGAAAAGTCATAAAACTTGCTACTTGAACCTGTCAAGACCTATAAATCACGTTAGAATGAGTATCTGCGGTAGAAAGCGCATCTTTTATTGATGCAAAGGTAGAATTGGAAGAAATTTTTTATCAACATATAAACTGTCTACAATTGAGATAATTTCATACAAAAATTGAGTAAAATAAGTAAACAAGAAGACTATTTATGCCCTTGCATTGTCAGAGAAATTAATACAACTTGATAGATATGAGAAATATAAATACCAAAACTCGTGTCCATTGAGTTAATCGGTAGCTAAGAATTTTCTCTCTTTGATCGAGGATTTCTAAAATTAAAATAACGCAATAGTACATGTTACTAAATAAATATTTTATTCCGAGGATTCCCAGCCTTGTAGCACAATCACGTCGAGTAAGAAAGAGCCATCGATGAACACCCGAGAACATTGAAACTTGAAGTCATGAAAAGTCTTGAAACTTGAACTTGAACCTGTCAAGACCCATAAATCAGTTATTCAAAGAACCACGGAATTAATCGCGCAGTAACTTAAACGAAGTCACCCGCAAGTGATTACACAGTTGTACCCTCAAAAATAAACCCAGTTCCTTCGATTTCGCGAAATCTAAGGATCTGGGTTCGATTCTCAGTCCAGGAGAATGATTTTTTCACTGTGATTTTAACTCTATAAATCACGTCTGAATGAGTGTCAGTATTAGGGAGAGGGTCACTTCTTGGTACAAATGTTGAGTTGGAAGGAATGTTTTCATCGGCATATTAACGGTCTACAATAGAGATGATTGCGTACAAAAATTAAATCAAATATATGAATGAAAAGACTATTTACGCCCTTGCAGAGTCAAAGAAATTGATACAACTCGATAAAAGCGATACATATGAATACCAAAAATCGTGTCAATTAATGTAATCGGCAGCTTGGATTTTTTTCTTTATTATTGGATTTATAAGATAAAAATAACGCAATAATGCTTTTCAGTGAATAAATGGCAACCACAAATTGAAGCTTAAAGTCTACAAACCTTATGAATTGGTAAGAATTAATGCTATTAGCAGTAACTTGGTGGAACTCCATCATAATGAAATGATGAGTTACTTAGTTATCTACAGAAGGTATATTACGTTCTTACGAGGTATGGTACCTGATGATCTCGCACAGCGATAAAATCCGGGTCGTAAGAACGTAAAAACTCTTTTGAAGAAAACTGAGTAATTCATTATTATGTTATGAATTTGTGAATTTTGAAAATAGATTCCGACAAATTATGATTTCATCCTTGATACAATTGCATTTTCCTTTTTTTATTTTTTCTCTTGATGACTTCATTGTGTGACGTAATTGATCTTACTCTGACTCAAAGATGGAATTACTCGTTAAGTAAAACAGCAGAATGGAGAAATAATGATGTATGAAATATGAAAATAGTTAAGCGGCATCACAATATTGTATATGAGTATGAACAAAATAAAAAAGCTAGCAATCTTTCGACTGTCACTCTGACCCCTTTGACCAATGAGATGTTCGGAAGAAATACGCAATCATTAATCACTCGATTTCAATCTTAAGAAACAAAAAAACAATAAATTTCAACCATATCCCTTAGAACCATAAATACGAATCATAAATAATAATAAATGCAATCGTAACAAGCGCGATGATTAAAAGTCACTCGATTGCTGGTGTCTCCGAGTAAATTGGTGAAAAGATAATGGGTCAGATACCTTAACCACCAGATCATTGAGTTAAATGCATAATTTATGGATTTGAAAGTGCCTTTTGATTAATAAATAATCAATCACGTCACACAATAAAGTCATCAAGAGAAACAATTAAATACCTAGTCACAAAGGAAATGGTTCCAGGCTTGACTTTGTGGAAGTAATTCATAGTAACTTAAATAAAATTTTGTATACTCCACTATAGGTTTAATAACACGACCCGGGTTTCGACAATTTGTGTCATCTTCGGGTGCAAATACAGCATCTGTCACTCTGTATATACAGGTTCGTGGTAGGGGAGGGGAAGGAATCTGGGTTGAGGAGGGGTGAGGGGGTGTGGGAGGCGAGCGTGGGGGGGAGGGGGGAATGCTTGGAGGTGGGAAAGGGTTAGGGGATGGAGAGGGGGGAAAAAAATCATAGTTTGTGTTTCGGGAAAGTCAACTGCAATTTACACTGTGGAAGGTATGGTTTGGGTATATGGTGAGGAGCCATGATCACATTACAAAGTAAACAAAGATCATCAGAAATCATAGAAATTGTCCAACATTGGTTAAATAACTTCCCCCTAGCTAAGGAACAAGTGCTTCCCTTCCACTCTCCCATATTCTCCATCCCCCTGAAAACCCGGACTCAAGAGCAAGTGAACAAAAGAATTCTATGTACTTCGTAAAGGTGAGGTGACTCCTCACCATATACCCAAGCCAGACCTCCGACAGTGAACATTGTAGCAGAATTTCCCAAAACACAACTCATCCCCCAGCTAACGAACAAGTGCTCCCCTTCCACTCTCCCATATTCTCCAACCCCCCTAAAAACCCGGATAACTCAAGTGAACTGATGATCTTTGTTTACTTTGTAATGTGATCATGGCTCCTCACCATATACCCAAACCATACCTTCCACAGTGTAAATTGTAGTTGACTTTCCCAAAACACAAACTAAGATGTTTTCCCCTCTCCATCCCCTAACCCTTTCCCACCTCCAAGCATCCCCCCCCCCACGCCCACTCCCGCCTCTCACACCCCCTCACCTCTCCTCTCCCAGATTTCTTCCCCTCCCCTACCACGAACCTGTATATATAGAGTGACAGATGTTGTATTTGCACCTGAAGATGACACGAAGTGTCGAAACCCGGGTCGTGTTATTAAACCTATAGTGAAGTATACAAAGTGTTATTTAAGTTACTAAATACCTAGTGTATAGAAAATGCAATCGTTTCAAGGGTGAAATCATAATTTGTCAGAATCGCCCGCTCAGAATTATGACTCAATGGCGGATAGAAGTGGAGCAAATGATTCGCCAATGCGAAATTTTGGAATCGTTAAAAACATCCTTTTTGAATGAATGAACTTATTGAATTTAGCACTGAGTTTGCGATTGCCTTGAATTTCGCTTATTTTTCCTCACTTTTAATAAATTTGTTTCCCTGATCTTCCTCACCCTTGCACGTGAAGGCAAACAGCGGATCCCTAGATGTCTCAAATTGATTCTCCGTGAGGAGGTAAAGTACCCCTTGGAGGGTAAAAACCCCTTGGAGGGTTTCCGCGATAATCAATCAATTCGCATCGGCTCGCAAGATAAACTAACTCTTACTCCCCCTCAAACGTCTGAGAATACTTTTCAAACTGGAATAAATATTGTTTACGGCGAATGAGGTACATAATGTACAGAGCAAGATCGAAGGTAGTATAAAACTGGCTTGCTGAACAGCACCATTAATATAGATCCTGCTCTGGAAAATCTCCCTCAGCCAGGGCATAAAACGTCAATAAATATATAAATCCATTGGTTTATACGTAATGAGTCACAAAAGTGAAGTGATATTTTGAAAATTTCTACCGGTTATTAGGTTTCAGTATCATAGTACAAGAACCATAAATACAAAGAAGTTGTCGACTTAATACACTTCGCTTGATAATATTAATGTATAACCAGGCCATATCGGTTCTACATTTTATAACTACACGACGTGAGCTGCAAAAGTGACCTGATATTTTGAAAATTTACAGCAATTATTCGGTACATAAATAATAGTACAATAATAAAAAATGCAATTAAATTGTATTGAAAATTAATGACAGTTATTGGGAACATTTATAATAGTATGGAAATCATAAGTCCGATTTAATTTTTAACGTAATACACATCAACTTATACTATAGATGAATTATTATTATAATGTGTTCTAACAGTAAGGATAAGTTTTGTTGAATGTCAGAGAATCTTCTCCGGGTCTTTTACACATTCAGGGGCCTATCTGCCTCTAGTATATCCTTTTCCGCCTCTGCATGAGATCTACCCTTCTTCATCCCGTCCACGAAACCTACTCTCTTTATTCCCTACCCCGCTTGCCTAACATCCTTCCCGCTATCACACTCTTCAGCAATCCAACCCCTGTATTACATAATCAGGGCATATAACGTTAATAAATTATATTGCTCTATTAGTTAACACGAGGTGAGCCACTCAAATGAGCTGATATTTTGAAAATGTCAAGCGGATATTAGGTAAATATTTACAACAGAATGAGAAGTATGCGATGAAGTTGTCAACGTTAACGTGTGATCGTAATAACGTAATTCTTCAGTTGATATTCACCGTTCGATGATCTGGAAATCCAGCTTATATACTTGTTTCATACAGCAAATACAGATGACTTGAAATTAATATACGGATTCATTTCGAAGGCTCTTTCACTTGGTGAACGCCCAAACTTCACGGATTTTTAATTCTCCGTAATTAGCAAGGAATCATGGAGCGGATGCTTACAAAACTTTGGATCGAGGAGCCCGACACTCATTTGCATTTTCTTCCATTCTGACAACCAACTCCTTACGCCGTCAAACCTCAGCCGCGTTATCTCTCTGTTTGCATAACCAACGGATGCGGTTACGGTCGTTTTTTTCTTAGTGGAGCAAATAACGGATAAGCATGATAATTCATTAATTAGTCATTATATCCTTCCGTAGCGTCCTGACCATCTTTGTATACCTTCAGGTATTCAAAGTATCATTTTTTCATGGAATTTCTGATACTTACAAGGGGAGTGTCAGATAGCCGGGTCTCAGATTTTATTCAAACTTAGTAGTTGTACAGACCGCTGTATGTGGTTCATGAATCACCCCACATATAGGGTTATATAACCAATAGTTTAAACAAAAAAGGCCTTTAAAAATTTCAAAATTCCCTTCAGACGGGCCACCCACATAACTGACTAGCTGGACGGGTGGCTGACGTGCTCGTCTCCGGTCCAGAGACACGGGTTCGGTTCCAATACGGGGTATGTTTCTTCCGCTGTTTTTTTAGTTTTTCTTTTACGGCATCCTACAATGCGGTCAAGATTTTTTTATTTTTACTCGAAATATTATTTTTGCGCGAGGCAAATTTTTCATTTGCATACACGACGTCAGGCTTAGTCTCTTTTTTTTTTGGTCGAAGGCAGCCTTCTAATTATGTCACTTCCTTATCTTTTCACGACGTATTTTCATTATACCTTCATGCACATGATTTCCATTTTCTATAATTATTTTATAATATTGTCTTCATATTTTTACAATTCAAGCATAATTCTTAATAATATTCAAATTTTTCGTAGCTTGTCAGTTATGTGTGTGGCCCGTATAAAAGGGAATTTTGAAATTTTTAAAGGCTATTTTCGTTTAAACTGTTGATTATATAACCCTATATGTGGAGTGATTCATAAACCACATACAGCGGTCTGTACAACTACTAAGTTTGAATAAAATCTGAGACCCGGCTATCTGACACTCCCCTTGTTAAATCCATATTAAAACAATATTTGTACTTTTCCACTAATATTTATTAATGCACTACTCGTTTCGCAGCTTGCTGCATCCTCAGGTTCAATTGTTTACATGTTATTTATTGATAGTTACAATAGTAACCAACGCCAATAAGCTGGGGGAGTTGGAGAACAAACTAATGTTTTGGTGGAAGGGCAGGGTAACATAGGTTAGGGGCTTGTAAAAAGGGAAATTTTTTCGGAAAGGAATGGGGAGGGGTGCGGAAAAAGAAACTCGTTGCCAAGGTTGCTTGACTCTCAGATAATTTCCATTTGCTCCAATGCATCCATCTTTAAACCTTTTGGTAGGACATGTAGAATTTTTGGGATAAAATCACTTACGTGATTATTTTCCAGCAGATACTTAGCAAATTTTGAGTTGGTATCCATATTTAAGTAACTTCTTGAGAGTTCTTTGATCCGTGTCTTAAAATTTCGTCCTGTTTGACCAATTTAAACTGAATTACAACTATTACATTTAATTTTGTAAATACCCGATCTGAATAATTTATCAACTTTGTCTTTACCGTTTACTAAAAATTTCGAAAGCGTTAGGGGAGTGTAGAATGCTGGGATATTGGAAAGCGGTTTGAAATCCTATAAGAAATTTTTCCTAGAAAAGGAATAGAGCACAACTTGGTCTTTGAGGGCCTTACTGTTTGCGTGTGGGAAATCTGTTTGCTGATACCTCATCCTCGTGTTCCCTTGTAATATTATTCCATCCAATATTTCGATGAAAATATATTCATAAAAACTTATTGGCAATCTCAAATGACCCACAAAGGATATCGTACTGTCTTCTTTATTTTCAATTCGTACTACACGTGTTTCAACTGACTAGCAGTCATATATCCTTTGTGTATCATTTGAAAATGCTTTTCTACAACATCTCGCCTAAGAAAGTGGAATTTGTTGGCAATGTATTTTAACGCATTCCACATCTTAGGGTGATGATTTATTCCCAAAGTATCCACCCCAAAATTCTTGATTCCTCCTTTTAATTCCTATATTTTCTAGCTCCAATAAATATCAATTTATGAATGTGAGATTTTGACGTCAACTGCATCATGGCCGAAAACAAACGGCACTGCTGTTTACTCCTTTGAAAAAGGATCGGATAAAAGTAAATCATGAGTAATTTTCGAAAGGTTTGTCAAATGCAAGGGTAACAGGGACACATTCAACACATAACTATAACTTATAGTAGGGTACCTCTAAGTAGAACCCGTTCTAACTTCGATATTCAAGATGATTGATTATTCATTTAATTTTGCTTAATCTTCCCATATCAAATCGATGTGATCAATTCTTGAAATGTGATTTCATATCTGTGCATTGCAATGTTGAATGAGATTCGTCATATTCCATCGTATAGTCATGCTGCTTGATATTGTGCTTATTATTTTATATTCCGTTATACTTAATGCATAAAGTATAAGTTATACGATCAGGTATCTATGCTGCCTGATTTAATATCTCAATCCCTAATGATTGATCTTAGATCTGTCCACTGTTACCTTCATTTTTACAAGTTATGTAATATCATATTCATTGATTATAGTTGGTTTATACGTGGTGCTCTTTAATGAAATTAGTATTTATTGCTGTCACCATTGACCCCATTTTCGTGGCATAAAATCATATTTCAATGTTCCAGGGGGGACTTAAAGTCCCAGAACAATTAAATCTGTTTTCAATTCAATAAGTTTCTCAGAAAAAAGCCCAGGCAAAACTTGGGCAATAAAACTGCAGTGTGTGCCAAATCTCGCGAAAAGTTGTTTCACTCAGAGCCTGTGATCGCTAATAATTTTACCATTGACCTCTGGCACCTAGAAATGGAATATCGCCAAACTATAAAATGCGTGGACTGAGACTTTTCGTTTCATGGTTGTTAAAGGCTAGATCGTTCAGTAGTCCAATTCCTAACCTAAGACGAAGGCTGAAGTTTTCGTCAATGTGGGTTTTGCTTCCGTGACATTAGGGTTACTAGACTGGCGCGATAACTATTCACCATAGAATTTAAAAAATTTGGTCGTTTAAGTATTTTGCTAACAAAGCTAACGGGCGTCATCGTTTACTAAACCTCAACGGCTCAATAACCTAAAAACATTTTCAGATTTAATATTCAAACAATTTCCAAACCACAACTGAAAATCAGGATTCCATTTTACCCTCTACGGACAGAATTTTGAAACATCAGCATGAAAAACCACTTGCTACACTATTAGTTTTTTTTACAGTGCTATTTGAGCATTTTACAAAAAAATTGCAATATATTTGACAACAACATTCATTTTGAAATGTGATTTACTTGTATTTTATATATTAGATTGGATTGGATATTTGGGGAGGCGACCGACAGCTAAGGTCATTTGCGCCATAGGGGATAGGTAACGGAGGAAGGGAAGATAGAAACCCGGCATCGTCTGATAGCGTCGCCATTAGCCTGCTCTTAACGAAAGGCGCCAAGGGGACCACGGTTTAATGTCTCATCCTCCAGACGGAGTACTGCACTTGAAATGCCCTCCACAGGACACTCAAGAAGGGACCGGGTTTCCTTAGAAAAACATCCTCCTCTGCAGGGATTTGAACCCTGGCCGTCCGCAAAGTTAGCTAGTACTCTAGCCACCACACCAACCATATCCCCGATTTTATATATTTAATTTAAAATAACACTTTTCTTAATAATATCTACACTAGGTATACTTCAACATTACCTTCACAACGTACCCTTTTTAAACTTTCCCAATTTTTTCTTCCAGTGACAGCTGAAACAACTTATTTCAGTGCCCCACCAGGCACACCATCGTCAGTGAATAGCTACACACACATTCATCTATTCAAATTTTTTTACAAACCCCCGAAAGTGACACAACTTATCTTAACACACTTATCAAAGCATGGCAATTCTATATAGCACAGCAAATAAATGGAAAAGCCTCTCAGAAAACAGATATTCCAATGATTTTGAAACGTAACAAATTTGACTCACTCGTCCAAAGAGGGTTAAGAATAAAAGTTACCACAAGAAATCATCAAACAAGTACTTAAATATCATCAAATGTTTGCCATTCCTAATTATCATAAAAGGGATCACTCACTCACATCAAACTTCAACCATGCAGCAAAACTTGCTCTTCGACAAACGCCTTCTCCCGCCCTCATCAACATCAATAAGAGCCGCCGAATTTTTCATCAATACCCTGCAAACAGCTGCGGAAAGACTTCGCTAAATGGATTTGGTCGCCGTGCAGAAGTTTCCACGCAAAGAAGTTGCTCGGGCACGTCGTTTATTTAAGTGGTTGGCACTCGAGGGCAAAATACGACGCGAGCAAACGTGTGCGAGAACTCCATTCCTTTAAAAAGTGATGAGACATTCATCGGCGCTCTCCGCTCGCCGTAATATGACAGCATTGAATGCGACAACACCAGAGGAAAATTTCAAGAAGACCAACAAGCAATAGGTACATAAGTTACTTAAAGTGTTTTGTGCGAAACATCGTTTCAACTAGAAATCGATTAATTTGGTCTCGTTTTAAAGAAATATATATTACACTTTCAATGATATCAAAATATCATACCGAACCATTTTCCAAGATTTTTTAAGGAAATATACCAGCCCTTTTACGTGTGAAATGGTACTTATATGCATTCCAGAGAGACCTTATTTAAGGCAGTTTGAGTGAAATATCATTTTACCTTGAAATCAATGAATATGGTCTCATTTTAAATAAAAATATATCAACCTTCCATTGATACCAAACATTCAACTCCTTACCACATTACTTTCCGAGATTTTTGACAAATGATACCAGTCCTTTAATATGGGAATTGGTATGTGCATGCACTCCACAGAGATATATTAAAAATGAGGCATTTATAGCGCTTAGATCTCGTCACAAAATCAACAGTGGGCAGTTTGTGTTCTTTCTCAACTATTTTTGAAAATTAATAATATTGTCACCGCAGTAAACTCTTCAGGATCACAATAAATCTTCCGTTTTGATGTATGTAGTTTCAAACGTACCGCTAGAAAAAATTAGTCAAGTTAAAGATTTATTTATATATTTTCATTTAATTACTTACAATTTATGTCATGTAATATTATTGCACCATTTATAATGCAATATTTAATTCGTGTGTCTCTCAGCTGGTGAAATTAATTAGTATAATTCGAATATGGTCTCTATTATAATTAGGGAACTATCTCCCTCGTACTACCTTAAAAAAAGAATCAATCTAACAACTAGATCTTGACAAAAATGTACACTGTGTAGTTTGTATGCTTTCTCAACTATCCCAGTAATGTTTTCAGGGTCACAAGGAAACATTTCATTGTGAAAGACTCTTGAACGTACCGCGTGGAAAAAAAATGATTCAAGTTAAAGACTTCTACAGATATATTTTATTAATTATTTAGAATTTCAGTCATATCATTTAATTCATGCCTACTACGGCTGCAGAATTCAAAACGAATACTTCGAATATGGTCTCCGTTACGATGAGGTAACTATCTCGCTTAAATTATCTCAGGCGGAAAAGGAAGATTATGTGACTGCGCACCCGTTTATGAAAGAGATTGTATCAGAGAATACCATAAATATCTTAGTGTGCAAGCAATTCCATAATAATGGGTTTTCTTGGCCAAATATTTCATTTGGAGAATATTCTACTGAGTGAAAAATTACTGCAGATCTACATCGTCATAATATCCTGCGTGCCGCCGCATGGGCGTGTGGCTGGGGGTGTTAGGTCACCTGCCGTGTAAAGATGTAAGTTTATGGGATATGAAATGGTGACATGTACTATAGGAGTGTATTTAATGGAGCTCAGTTTTTATTGTGGCCTCTTATTCTACATCTACATAATACCCCGCGAGCCGCTGCATGGGCGTGTGGCAGGGGGTGTTAGGTCACCAGCCGTATAAAGATGTAAGTTTTTTGGAGATGAAATGGTGACATGAATTATAGGAGTGTATTTAGTGGAATTAATTTTTGTTGAGTACGCTTATTGTTCGCGGAAAGAATGAGTTCTTGTACCTATCTGTTCGGCAGTGTATCTCTCTTATTTTATCGCATCTATCAGACCTAGCAATGTAGTGAGGAGTCATGATAATATCCTCTATGTCACTGAAAAAAATTGTTCGCGGAGAGAGCGAATTTTTGTACCAATCTGTTCGGCAGTGTATCTGTCTTATTTCATCGCATCTATCAGGCCTAGAGATGTAGTGAGGAGTCATGATAATATTCTCTGTGTCGCTCTGAAAGATATCATTTCTGAATTAATCAAGTGACCTAAGCCTAGTGTGTAGCCTCCGAGTCCCTAAGGGGACTCCTTAATCCCTCTAAATGTTGTGAGACACTATATGTACGCTCGTAGCAGTTTTCAACGAAATGCGCTGCTTTTCTTTGTATTTTATAAATATTTATGGTTAAATCTATTTGAACAGGGTCCCAAATGCTCGCGACGTATTCGAGGTGTGACCTAACCAGAGCGAAGTAGCATCTCTCTTTCACTTTTTCATCCGAAGACCTTCCTATTATAGGCTTAACAAAACCTAGTTTCTTTAATGCTGCGCCGCCTCTATATCCCCTCCGTATCAATAATAATACTCTCCGTAATAGATAAATCTACCCTCAAAATTTCTAAATCTCAGAAGGGGAAGCTGCGGAAGACCAGAAGAGGATTGCCCAAGACAAGCCAAGATGGGAAGGGGAAGAAAAGGGAAGAAAAGTTATAGGTTAGCGTAGGAGACAAGTATACGAGATGGTAGAAAGAATAGCCGCGGTTCGCCAACCACAGAATTGTACAAAAGATGATGATGATGAATGAATCTTATAGAGCAATAGCCATCAAAGAGATAAACATTTGCACGTGAATGTAAGTAAAGATATTGCGCCATTATTTTGTTTAATTATCTGCACCTAAAAACTCAACCAGCCAACGAATTTTTTTTAATCACCTCGCTTGGGGTGCAATTACTTGGAGTCTCACTAGTTAAAACAGAATTTAAAATAAACAATAGACTGTTTTATAACAACGCCAGCCAAGCATAAAGGCTAAGAGCAACAAAGAGACAGAAAGAAACATCACCAAAGGTACACTGACATTTAAATATGACCGTCGCCCAATAACAATTGAGGAAAATATAAAGGAAACTGCGAATTAATTAAGAGAATCTTGAAGAAATATTTACGAAATCTCCTGTCCTGAGGTTTAGCGTTTAGAAGAGTATAAAAGTTGGTGATGTGAAAGCACAATACATGGTGGCATTTTGCAAAAATCTTTGATCGGTATCGGAAAAAGCACAATTAATTAATAGAATACAATTATATAGCTTTATTTTCCTCCACTCCAATTCATTGATGTTTTAATTATCCCATTCAATCATATTTGTCATCTAGAATCATAATTTTATAGTTTCAAGCCTTTTGAAAAAAAAAACGTGTACTTAACCGAAAACCATTCGTGATTCACTCGTTTAATCTTTCACATGTGTGTTCAATGACAATTCACTAACTGTCGCATCAATTTTCTCACCGACCTGTATCAACGGAAAAGCTACTCGCTGATTTTATTAGATATCAGCCCCGAGCAGTTACCACACCAGATTTCTATTCTCCACGACCGTGGGACATGGAAAATAGTTCTTGGCTCAGCATTTTTTAAAAGAGCCCAAGGAAGATGGAAGAAGAATACCGAAAATAACAAGAAAATGGAACCGTCGATTACTGAAATCTCGGAAAAGTAATGTGAAAATGGAGATTGTTCATTTTGAGATCAAAATTTACATGAAAAATGATGATGAAAGAAATCAGTTAATTTTCAAAGAACCATGGAACTAGCCGTGCAGTTACTTCAATGGAGTCACCCGCTAGTGATCTCACAATCGTGTGAAATTCACAGTGGAAAATCATCCGCTAAGACTGAGAATCTAACTCAGATCCCTCGATTTCGCGTCGAATGCTCCAGCCAATTAAGCTGCCCAGGCGTCCTCTTTCACTGTGGATCTCACGGGGGGCTTAAAGGAGCAAGTTGTCCTCACAGGTACCGTGCATGTAATGCCAGAGGTACCCGTATGCGAGCGCTAAGCGCCACAGTCCACGGGGTAAAGCCCAACTTTAAACACTAAAGTGTTTACTTTGGACATTTTCAAAGAACCACGGAACTAGCCGCTAATTGGTTAGAGCACTCGGCGCGCTATCGAGGTATCTGGGTTCGATTATCTGTCCAGGTAAATGGTTTTTCCACATTGAATTTCACTCCATTGTGAAATCAGATAAGTAACATATGCAATAACGCCCACCCCATGAAGTAAGGAAATGAATATGAAAACATAATCAGTGTTTATTTATGGTCATATACTGTTGACGATAATACTGGAGGACAATTTTTTCGAGAATTCTCTCATTCAAACTCCAAATTTATTGACTAATTAACATACTAAATGGTACGGAATTTCCATTATTAAATTTCCAAGATTAATCATAATCTTATTATTTATTCCCGGAAATGAATTTAATATTCCCATGGCTGGGAATAAAATGTTTCATAAGTCATGCAGATAAACACGAAATTTAATTTCAACAAGTATGGAAAAGAGTAAAGAAACTCATTAAGAAGAGTGAAGAATGCTCATTAAAAGTAAAGAAAAATTTTTGGCCTCCATTGAGAGTACAAATTATTCTTAGAAGCTTTTCTGTTAATTAAATTAAATGGAACAGCCATCAAATGTCATATCTTTGGACAAAGCATTCCAGGACTAATTATCAAACAATTATTTCCGACCGATATTTTTAATTCGGTAAATATTGAAAGCCTTCGCAGAAAAAATCTGCTAATGCTTACCGCCCACCTTTCTGGAACTTGCAGGGAAATTTTGAATTCACCATTGAATTACCAATAAGTGACAGTTCAACATAATAATCTCTAGCGCTCACTCGGAAATCTCTATTTCTACGAATTACGTACATTTCATCGTTTATAACGAAAACATGTGTGGAAAATAAATTATTAAAATATAAATTTATCACAAAAGTGAATTTTGATTATACTTTTTATTAATTTATTATGTCGATAATTTTCCAATGTATCCAATAAATGAATGCATTTTTCATCAAAATTATTTGAGCTTCAACCCTTTGGACAAATTTTTCATTCAATTTATTAGCGACGAATGAAGGTTTTGGAAGAAGGGATGAAGGAATATGGGATGAAGATAAACCTAGGAAAGACAAAGGTGATGCCAGTAAACTGTGAAAATTATACGAGTGTGAAAATAAATGAAGGTGTAATAGGAAAAGTTAAAAGCTAACGGTACCTAGGAACGATGGTGACCGACGACTGGAGAAGTATTGCAGAAATAAAAGCAAGGATAGCAATGGCAAAAGAGGCCTTCAGTCAGAAGAAAAACTTGCTATGCAATAAAAGCCTGGATCTGAAGCTGAGAAAGAGACCAGCTAAATGTTATTCATGGAGCGTTTTCATGTATGGATGTGAAGCCTGGACATTAGGTAAGAGGGAAAGAAATAGAAAAGAAGCTTATGAAATGTGGGTGTGGAGAAGGATGGAAGAAGTAAGATGGGTAGATAAGATGAGAAATGAAGAGGTTTTGAGCAAAGTAAAAGAAGGAAGATCGCTCCTAAAGGAAATAAGGAAAAGGAAAGGAAACTGGTTGGACCAATATGATGAGAGGGAAAAGTATAATAACTGTAGCACTTGAGGGTTCAATTGAAGGAAAGAAAAAGAGAGGAAGGAGAAGAATTAAATTGGTGGATCAGGTGATGAACATCAGATATGGTGAAGCAAAGAAGGAAGCTCGGGACAGAAGCGGATGGAGACAGCAGTAGTGTACGGGACCTGCCTGCAGGCAGAACACCAGATGATGATGACATTTACTCATTAAATGGTGTTAACAAGATCGGCGCCCAATGCATGATTTATGAAATAATTTTTTTACAACTTGTTGAATAAAAAGCTGGTACATTACTAAGTTATTTTATCGGATATGTAACATTTCATTCATTCAAGCTGATTGGTAGGGTTATTCGAGCTGATTGGTAGGGTTTTGGATAGTACTTATCCTAATCCGTTTTCACCACCAAGTATGGATGACCCGCGATTAGATCCCTCTCGAATTCCTCATATCGTCTCCCGCTTCTACTTTCATCCAGAATTCCTATCCTCTTCCTTCCTCTACCGCGCTTCCCCAGTGGTCTCACCTAAATTACCCTCCTCAGCATTTTCTCTCCTCTCAATACGTCCTCCACCAATTTCTTCTGCCTCCTCTCTTCTCCAAACACACCCTTTACCTCCTCTTTGAAAACTGTTGTGGGAACTCCCTCCTCTATGAAAATGTTTATTTAGCTATGGCAACACTCCTACCACTAAACCCATTCTCCCCCAAAATACTACTCAGATACCCAGACTGCTCGACTTTCTCCATTTTGTGTTCTCCCAGCTGAGTCTTAACGAGACATTAAAATTTATTATTAACAATTATTACTAATTATTAACTTTTTTCTTTTGGTTTATTCTCATCCCACACCTCTCGCTTTGCATCTCTTTATCAGCTTTCCAAAATTACTTTCCACTCGATTGCATCTGAAGAAATATATTCTGAATGTTGAAGCGCAGAATAGTATACATATCATTCTTCACAATAATTTATCATCAGCAGAAGAATGGCTTGGAGCAGCATTCCAGCATTCCACTTCACGCTCCTCTCCGCTATCAGCTTCATTCCTTCATAATTTTTCACTTCGACGTCCTTCATGTTTTTTTTCAAATCGATAAGTTCTTTGATTATGGTTTTCAATAAGCTATTCTTTCGCAAAATATGTCCAATAAGTCTGTCCTTTCTTCTTCTCAGAGTTTTCATTGTATTTATTTTATATCAAATTCTTTGTAAAATTTCTTCGCGGATTATCCTCTCGGGTCATTTAATATTCATTATTATCGAATATAACTTTGATATAAATTGATTTTGACCACTTTACACATATACGCACTTGTATATAGGACTTAAAACGCCTCTATCCACCAACGTCTTTCATTTATTTCCGCATACTCAGAGCGATTGTACAATAAATATAACGACAGTTTTATTAAACTTATAAATGTTCTCACATTTTTATAAACTTGGAAGAAATTTTAATGACAAAGGTTTACCTTGAGGTTTACAAGCTGAGTACAATATAAAAATGCATAGTTGTAAGTAAATTGTAGCGACAAATGAAGATCAACAAAATAAGAGATTTTAAAAAAATGAAATAAAGAGCGAAGAATTTTTAATGACATCCTAAAGCTAAAAATATTTGATAAAAATATTTAATAACGGAAATCCCTAATCGAAAAATAGTGTCGATGATGTGAATATAAGTTCGGTAAAAATGATATATTAATTTATTAAATAGAGCCACAACTTTAATTCACATTTGCTCTGCGGTTGCCGAGAATTATTCTTCTTCTTACCTTCTAAGATTAGGCACGTTGCCCGCTGCGGCTTCACCACCGTAGTCTCTTTCTCCCAATACTTATTCACCCTCAATTTTTATACGCTAAAACCTGTTCGAGAATACTTTCTAAAGATATGCGATTAACATGCTCTTGCCATCTTTCTTTATAATTTTTTCTTTGTCTGTCCTACACATGATTATTATTTTATCATTTCTTACATGGACCAGATGTTTTCAGCCCATTAAAGGTATAAGAAATTTTCTCCCTGATATTTAAAGCTGTCTGTAGTCTCTTCTTCTAGATGCTCCAGCTTCTGACCCACATAGTTATACGGGGACAGCCATTATTTTGTAAATTTTTATTTGAGTTTCTATGCCAGTCTTTCCTTTCAGTCCTCGTCTTAGAGTCCAACATATTCCTAGGTGATTGATACTTTTATTTATAGTGACTGTGTCCTCTTTGCAAGTGATATCTCATCCCAAATACTTAGAGTGTGCTTACAAAGTAATGAAGATCTAAAAGTAACAAAAATAATGGTTATCCTAAGATAACATTACCGCCTGAACCAAGTACATGCGCACAAAGCTAATAGGATGGTAAACTTACACCGAGTGAATTAAACCGCGTGCCCGTTGATAATGGGATTGAAACATGATATTCGGAGTCAACCGAAATGCACTTGCCCAGGCAGCTCCGATATACCTTCAACCCCAGAAATTCTGCCAATTAGGGTCACCTCATCAGTAAACCAGGGCATAATCCCATCTTTTTATTTTAATTAGGATGTCCTTCATGCCGAAGTTGTCGGACGAAACTTAGCCAGGGCTGTACATTTTGCTAAGGAATTACCAAATAATTCAATTTTATCGCGAATATTTCTCATATGCCGCGTGAAAATTTTATAATATGCATATTGAAATATTATTGAAATAAATCTCCAGAATCCTTTTAAAGATTGGGTTGAATTTTGGGGAGGCGATCGACAGCTAAGGTCATTTGCGCCATAAGGGACAGGTAAGTGAGGTAGATTGGATAGAAACCCGGCGTCGGCATTAGCCTGCTCTTAACAAAAGGCGCCAAGAGGACCACAGTTTAACTGGTTTAAGGTTTCATCCGATAGACAGAGTACAATCCTTGAAGTGCCCTCCACAAGACACCCAAGTAGGGATCGGATTTCCCCTGAAAAACACCCTTTTCTGCAGGGATTTGAACCCTAGCCGCCAGTATAGTTAGGCAGTACTCAAGCCACCACACCAACCCGATCCCGTAATTTTTAAGATCAATATATTTTGCCTCGGTACAATCAGTACTAGATTATGGTACAAATGTTTAGGAGGTGCCTATAAAAATATATTTTACAATGCAGAGGTCATTCAAAAGAGAATTGTTAGAGTAGTAATGTTTTCAATGTAGCAATAACGTTATGCATCCCAGAAAAAAACCTCCACGATTCAATCACTTTTTTTTCATCGCAAAATCCCTCCGATAATGTTTCAATTGGGCCAGGAAATACCCGATTGAAAACTTATTGAGCTGATACCGTGCATACATGCATCTGTCCTTTATCTTTTATGGAATTTGCTCTGTACGAAGAATGCGGAAAGGCGTCACTTCATGGATTTTGGTTCCATGGCGAATAAAAGTAAAGCCACTTCCCACAATCGAGATAGTTACATGGGATAGCATTGCTTCCCGGTATCGAGACCCTCCCCCCTCTCTGTGGAAGATCCCGGGCGCCGCGGGCCGTATCAACGTACTTCCCCCGGGCTAGAAATCAGGAATTCCCGCTCCCCGACATCCCACAGATGGGATTTTCAATTCCCAACGTACCGTGACTGCACACGGTTATTGCATCACGCCCCCCACCTTGGCCTTGCTGGCGCGTACGATTAGTAAGGCACGCCATAATAAATCCCCACTTTTGCCAATCTCTTTACTGTTTTGATTACCTGGTGTTTACTTTGCTCCTTATCTCCATGAATGACTGCCATTGACTCTTAGACTTTACTTTGAAGATTCATTAGTCGACTACAACCTGGAGGGGAGGGAGGAAAAGCTTGAATTCCTTTATTGAGATTGATCAATGGGGAAATAAAACGATTTTTTTTCAAACCATTTTTCAAAAATGATGGAATCTCCAAGTTCACCACGAGTTATCTATACCCCTGCGGGTAGGGGGATGGAGAATACTCCCGCAGTGTCCCTGCTTGTCGTAAGAGGCGACTAAAAGGGCGGGGAGGTGAAACCCCGAAAACAAACCCCCAGGCAGCAAAGGGATGCGTCCGGACAGTTTTGTGGGTCCACTGTCTGTGTGCGGCCATACCAGCTGGCCTGCGATCCACCCGCATGTTTGCCGTGTGCGGAGACCCGTAAGGGGGAGAAGGGGATCCTGGTGGGTGAGTTCTCTGGAACCCAACCGGGTGTCGGATGCCCGGTATGGACCGGAGTTCAATACCCCACTTCGGCCCTGAATTCCCTGTAAACGGGAGGCCGGGGGCTAGCCACCCCCGGTCAATCGGCTTGCCGTTAAGTTCGGTGGCGAGTGCTAGGGAGGTGGGGGTCTGCGTAGGGCGGTCGGAGATTCTCGGGTTGGTGGGCCCGTTATATCGAAGACCCAACCCGAAACAGACGACCATCTTCAGGGTGCTATATCCCCTCGAGTAGCCCTGGCGACCACACCGGCTCGCGGTGTGGCGTCCCAAATGTGTGGCTCCATGGTGGGTGGGGAGCTCGGGGGACGAATGTTATCTAGGGCATGGCGGACAACAAACCTCCACCCAAAAAAAGATCCCGTCCGGATTCGGACGGGGGAGATAATGTTTACGGCGCTAGTCAGCGCTATCTAGTGATGAGGTGCCAGAAGGAAGGGGAGAGCCTGAAAAAGGTTTCCCCCTTTCTTATTCGTAAAGTTCTGTCGGGTTTGGTTCCTGGAGATCTGAAATCTGCAAAAAAGCTTCGCGATGGCACACTGCTCATCGAAACGGCAAACAGGGCTCAGAGCGAGAAACTTCTGAAGACCGTCAAGTTGCACGACATTCCCGTCAAGGTCGAGGTGCACCGTACCTTGAACACCTGTCGGGGAGTGATTAGCCACTATGACCTATTGTACGTCGAGATCGACGAAATAAAGCGGGAGATGGCCCCACAGGGGGTTTCCGATGCTCGTCGACTCACTACTAAGCGCAACGGAGAGAGGGTCAACACGACATCTGTTATTCTTACGTTCGCGCGTGACGTCCTCCCCGACAAAGTGTTCGTCGGTTATGAATCGGTCCCAGTGCGGCCATTCATACCGGCACCTATGAGATGCTACCAGTGCCAGCAATTCGGCCACATGGCCACACGATGCCAGGGCAAGGCCACCTGCCCCCGCTGCAGCCTGGATAAGCATGACGGAGCAGAATGCACAAGTGACCCACTTTGCGTCAATTGCGAGGGTGCCCATCCCGTGTACTCTCGTGATTGTCCAAAGATGATCGAAGAACGTAAAATCATGGAGATCAAGACGGTGGATAAAATACCATATCTCGAGGCTCGGAAAAAGTATAGAGCACAAGTTGCCCCCACTTTTTCCAGATCATGGGCTCATGTTGCTGCCACTCCGATCGCAAAGGTCACCATCTCGACCCAGACGGATGAAAATGCCAACCAGGACACTAAACCCACAGAAGAGAAATCGGCCACTCCGGTTAAGGCTTCCAATCCGGAATCTAAGACCAAACCCACCGGTCCGGGGTCCCCTAAGCGGAACCCGGCCAAAACATCTGCCGGGGCCACGCAATCCAAGCGTGGGAACTCGCAATCCCCCGGTCCATCTGGCAAGGCTCGAAAGAGCACCCCAGAGCCAATGCAGGAGGATGAGTGTCTATCAGACACTGATATCCTCCAAGTTCGTAGTAAGGGGAAGAAAAATCGAATAAGACGCTGACCTCACCAATTTTTAACCGCTCGATTTTAACCTAATTTATTTTCTTTCTATTTTTTATTTATTTCCAATGGCTTTTATACTGCAGTGGAACTGCAACGGTTTTTATCGGCATAAGGAGGAGCTGGATGTTTTAATACGTGATTTTAACCCGGTTTGCGTTTGTCTTCAAGAAACGCATTTTAAAAACACGGACAAGGGCTTTTTAAACCATTTTAAGGTTTTTAGATTAGACGACACCTGCGGCCAACGAGCCCAGGGTGGAGTAGCAATTGCTATCCGGGAGGCCCTTTACACCTCCCAGGTACACCTGAACACACCGTTTCAGGCGGTGGCGGTGACTGTTCACGCTCCGCAGATGGTTACGTTATGCAACGTATATCTGCCGGAGGGTGCACCTGTCACCCGTTTTAATTTGGAAGCCCTTGTCCACCAGCTGCCTCAGCCCTTTATTTTACTCGGTGACTTCAACGCACACGATCCTCTATGGGGAAGCAGTAGAGGGCAGTGTAATCGTAGAGGACGGATTTTATCTTCTTTTATTACGGATTCTAACCTAGTTTTATTAAACGACGGGGAGAAAACCCGGTTCAACAGCTTTACTGGTGACTTCTCCTCTATAGACTTATGCGCGACATCGAGCGTGTTGTTAAATAAACTGAGTATGTCCGTACACGACGATTTATGTGGGAGTGATCACTATCCCATTTTTATACTGAAAGAGGGACGTTCTAACCCCATTTTTATTCGTCAGGGCAACTGGATTATCCGGAGAGCCGATTGGGGTCGTTTTATGAGCAATTTTAACTTTCAACACGACATGACGCTAAACAGCGTGTCTAACATAAATCATTTAACAAGCTGCATCATCGAAGCCGCGAACACAAGCGTACCACGGTCTCGTCGTCTCAAATCGAGACAATCTGTACCTTGGTGGAATGAAGAATGCGCAGCTGCAATTCGCAAACGGAAGAAGGCGCTACAAATTTTTAAAAAGTTCCCGACGGTCACGAACCTTTCCGCCTTTCGGCGCTTAAGAGCTAAGGCTCGACAGGTCGTGAAAGAGGCGAAGAAGGCTTCCTGGGTGGAATTTGTCTCGGGTGTCAACTGTAGAACACCACTTACACAGGTCTGGCGCAAGATCAGGAGTCTATCGGGTAACCACCAACAGATCGGCATCTCCTTTTTACATATCAATGGCGATGTAATAACGTCTGAAATTACTATCAGCGACATTTTCGGCCAGCTACTCGCCAAAACCAGCAGTAACAGGAGCTACGACTCTACGTTTCTGAAAACCAAGGAGCGATTGGAGATATCCCCGATAAACTTTAAGGAAAGACATCCCTTGGCGGATTACAACCTTCCGTTTTCCCTCTGGGAACTCAAATCTGCCATTTCTGACTCCCGTATCACTTCTCCGGGACCTGACGAGGTCCACAATGCCTTCCTCCGGAATATCCCGGAGTCGGCACTGTTGGAGGTTCTCCATACCTTCAACCAACTATGGCTAGAAGGTTGTTTTCCACCGTCCTGGCGGGAGTCTGCGGTAGTTCCTATACTAAAAAAAGGCAAAGACCGAGCCGACCCGAATAACTTTAGACCTGTATCCCTCACAAGCTGCCTGTGTAAGGCTATGGAAAGAATGGTGAATCGGCGGCTCGTCTGGTGGCTAGAGCGCCGAAACCTTCTCTCTGGTATTCAATGTGGTTTCCGCAGAGGCCGTTCCACTACCGATCATTTAGTCAGAATTGACAACTATATCCAGGAAGCCTTTCTTCTGCGCCAACACGTAGTCGGGGTATTTTTTGACATAGAGAAGGCATACGACCGAGTTTGGCGTCACAAAATCCTAAGAACGATGCACGAATGGGGATTTAGGGGTAACCTACCCATTTTTATTCAAAATTTTTTATCGGACCGAGTTTTTAAAGTGAGAATTGGCCAACACGAATCGAAATTTTATAGTCAAGAGAACGGTGTTCCCCAAGGTTCAGTACTTAGCGTAACGCTATTTGCTATAGCGATTAACGATATCGCTAACTGTGTAAAAACACCGGTAATTGGCTCACTGTTTGTGGACGACTTCGCAATTTTTTGTAGGTCATCCCAACCAGCTACCGCGGGCAGACTTATCCAGCTTACTCTAAACAAGTTGGATAGGTGGGCCAAAGATAACGGTTTTAAATTCTCCTTGGAGAAAACTAAATGCCTCCACTTACGCCGGTGTAGGGGTCATACCATTCCCCCATCACTAACCTTGGGCGGTACAAACCTTCCGTTTGTTAACTCTGTACGTTTTTTAGGAATGATTTTTGACTGTCGCCTCAACTGGCGGGAACATATTGATACTTTAAAACTTAAATGTCTTAAGACTCTAAACATTTTAAAATTCTTAAGTCACTCAACATGGGGAGCCGATCGCTCAATGCTGATCTTGTTGTACCGTTCGTTGGTCCGGTCGAAGCTTGACTACGGTTCCTTTGTATACGCCTCCGGTCGGGAGTCGTACCTACGTACTCTGAACGCGGTACACAATGCAGGCCTACGGATATCCACTGGGGCGTTCCGGACTAGTCCGGTGCAAAGCCTCCATGTGGATGCAGGAGAGCCGCCTTTGTGCCACCGAAGGAACCTGCTCATGTGCAATTACTTTGCCAAAATTTTATCTATGAAGTCCCACCCATGTTTCAACCTGGTTTTTAAACCTCAATTAATAGAACTTTTTAATCGCCGGACAAGAGCCACTAGGCCTGCTAGCATTAGGTTTTATACTTTCATCCAAGCGCAAGGTATTACACTCCCAGACATATGCCCTATCGGAAGCTGCAAAAGTCCGCCTTGGGTCACACCCGCGCCTAAAATCAATACTGATCTTAACAAGCGTCTAAAACACTTTACCACTGCAGAAGAGTACCAGCGTCTATTTTATATGTTCTTAGACACCCATCGAGATCTCGTGCCTATTTATACCGACGGCTCCAGATCAGGCACCGCCAGCGCGTGCGCAGTCTTCTCACCCCATCACGAAGCTGCGAAAGCAAGGCTTCATCCGATGTGTAGCGCTTTCACAGCGGAGCTGTACGCTATTAGGCTGGCCCTGGATGGGATACAGGACCGTGGCTCCTTCGTTGTATGCACGGACTCCTTAAGTGCACTGTATGCCATTTCCGGCCTTTTTCCCGCGCACACTCTAGTCCAGGAGATCCAATCTTCACTCCTCTCTCTTGACAAAAAGGGAACTAAGATCTTTTTCATGTGGGTCCCTGGACACGTGGGTATCGCCGGGAACGAGAGAGCCGACACTTTGGCGAAAGAGGCACTCGCCATGGACGCCATGGAACCGATGCCGGTACCCTTCCAAGATGTGAAGGCGGCTTTAAGAAATGCAGTCCTAGAGCAGTGGAAGGAGTCGTGGAGAACCGCAGAAGGTAATAAACTGCGCCGTTTAAAACCGGCAGTGACAGCGTGGCCTTCGTCCGTCAGGAAGAGTCGCCGAGAGGAAGTCGTCATAACACGACTAAGGATAGGGCACAGCCCTCTGACCCACTCCTTCCTCTTCACCGAAGAGAAAATTCCACCGCGATGTGATGACTGCGACTGTCCTCTTAGCATTCGACATATCCTGACGGAGTGTGAGAGATATCGGGCGGTGCGTAACAGGCTGCAGCTAGTGGGAGACCTGGGGTACATTCTAGGCGATGACCCAGATGTTCTGAACCGCACTTTGGAATTTTTAAATGAAACTGGCCTATTTAATAGTATTTTAAGGATGTAATATAATTTTTAATTTTGACTCAGCGTTCATCTCAAGTACTTTATTATAATATCATAATGTGCAGCGTATATTTATTTTTTTTATAATTATGACGTGTAGTGGTGCAAAATGACCATGTCGTCGACGCACCCTATCAACCCCACTACTACTACTACGAGTTATCTAACATTTAGAAATGTTTGTTGCTTACGGTCAGTCGCTAGATCATCAAGATATTATTCCTTGGAAATGACGATCACATCGCCGCCAAGAGGTTATCAAGTTCTCTCGTAGATCCCATTACGATTCCCGTATTTCGTATTCAAATATAGTTTACCTAACCGACTTATCTCACTTAAAGAATCTTGAACTGTTATATAATGCTTCGGAAAATACTAATTAAGCAATCGCACTGTGAGATAAACGAAACTAAGCCCAAGAGCTGGCTCTTTCAACTCCACATTAAGGAGAATAATTAATGTAATGGAGTATTTTAATGTACTCCTGGAAAAGCCTCCATTGATTTAATTATTTCCCGTCAACAAATTAAAACTCTGTCAACACGTATTCATCGCAATAAAAGCCTGGATCAAAAAGGATATGTATTAATACAATCTAGTAATGACATCTCTAAGTCAAGTCATGCATTCATTATGCAAAAACATTCAATATATTATTTTGTTCCAGAAATGGTTATTAACTAATTGGGTTTAATTAAACTATTACTTAACAATACAAGTTAAAGTTTCAGGCATTACTTTGTGGAAAATCGACAGATGAAAAGAAAATTCGCTTTGTACTTTCCACACTGTTTTATTCTCTCCAACCATGGTTTCGACAAAGTTATGTTCTTGATAATGACAAAACTTTGTCGAAACCATGTTCGGAGAGAATAAAACAGTGTGGAAAGTACAAAGCGAGTTTTCTTTTCATTACTAAACAAGCCTCATAGTTAACTAAGATAAACGGTTAGTAGTTAACCGTTTTAATGGAACAATTATTTCTAGTTACAATTTACGAGGGTAAGTCAATAAATAAGTTGCAAACGTCTGCATTTCATCAACAGCATCAGTCGTAAACATTTTATTATATACGCTAGGAACATCCACCGTGCTGTCCCGACTTAGCCCCTAGTGATTTTCATCTGTTCGGGCCCCTAAAAAATCATTTGGGTGGCCGATGTTTTGAAAATGATGATTCCGTAGTCCAAGAGGTTACTCGTTGCCTGCGACAGCAGACAAAAGATTGCCTTGATTCTTTGTTGCCCGCTATCAAGGACTTGTAAAGTGATGGGATAAGTTTCTGAATGTACAGGGTGAATATGTAGAAAAATGAAACAAATTTCAGAAAGTTAATTTGATTATTACTGCCTCTATCCAGTTTCGCAAGTTATTTATTGACTTACCCTCATGCATACGAAAATCTGTAACGGTTAACGTGTTTATGCATTAATGATGACTATAACAGCCATCGGTAAGAAAACAAACAAAATGACCGAAGTAATCTCTATTTTTGGATTATTTTCGTAAGTGGAAGTTCCCGAAACTCGAATAATCTTTTGATTTCGATTACCTAATAAATTAAATAATTGTTTATTTCTTAGCCAAATTTTTGTGCAACCAGTAATGAATTGTTCAAGTTCAAATTTCCAGAGATATTTCTCATCGAGTTGCAGCGTGTGCACAAACTTGTCGGAAATAATGCACCGCGAGGAGTGAAAAATTTGATGTATTTAAATTGTGAACGAAAGATGAAAGAATTATTTTCCTAGATTGGGTCGACCATCAAAATCCGCGGATTCTACGCAGGGAGATCCTCGGATCCTTGGATTCTGCGCCGGAATCAACTAATGGCCAGTTGGTAGAACATTTAGTTATGAAGTTAATAATCACAATATCCATTAAGTTATAAACCTCACAAAAATATTCGGGTGCGGGAACACCTCAGTTTCATAACTTGTCCACCAATAGGTTATTGCTTTGAATGAACATTCAGGAAAATTTAGCCTACGTGTAATTGCAAACGCACGTAATAATTAGTCAGTAACAGTAAACAAACTGGTCATTCGTCTCAAAACAACTCTTTTTTTTTTAAGCAATTAAGTCTTCAAAAGTTTCTCTTCGCCTCTGCCATCTTAACTTCTTATGGAACTCATAACTCCAATC
The DNA here is from genome assembly GCA_963169105.1 of Ceriagrion tenellum. Taxonomy (NCBI): domain Eukaryota; kingdom Metazoa; phylum Arthropoda; class Insecta; order Odonata; family Coenagrionidae; genus Ceriagrion; species Ceriagrion tenellum. The sequence continues at coordinate 123,128,852 of OY720633.1, read as the reverse complement.
CATAAGTTATGAAGCCAGTTTATGAAACAAATATATTTATCGAATGTTTCTGCAACACTTATTGAATGATTTCCATGGCTTGTAGGTCTCATAACTCCATTTAAATCATCTGTGTCGTTTCTGCTACTGGCCTTACTCTGTCCTCCTGCTCTTACTCTTAAGTGAATTCTAGGAATGCTTCAGGGGAGTAATACGCTACGAAATCCGGAGCTCTCATTTCCATGTAAAATAAAACGGCGAGTATTTTCGCTTCAGCTACCGTCAAGGCTAGTCCCGCAGTACTCTAAAACAACATTCCTTCCCAGTTTTTTTGCCAAATATTGCAAAATGATAGTGATTTATGTATGAGAAAAACACAAAGCTCACTACTTTCAATAATCATTAGCATCTGCTACTAATTCAGTCAATCGAGCTCAAACTCTGCAATATTTCGCGAAGTTTTGTAACAATTTTTTTTTAGAAACTATTCCTTGGAAATAGAATTGGCAATGATCAGGCAAACGTTTGATAGAAACAGTTTCATGATTATTCAGATAGAATGAGGGATGAAATGAAATGAAAAAAACTTTTATTTAATCCACCAATTTATTTTCAGGTACCGCTAGTTTCGACGCGGCGTCGTCATCTTCAAATACGCCACTGCGTCGAAACTAGTGGTACCTGAAAATAAATTGGTGGATTAAATCAAAGTTTTCCTTTCTCATTATTTACGATGAATGTCCTCAAAAATGAGCCTGAGACGATTGAGATTAGAATAAGGGATCTAAACCAGCTTGGATAGGTACGAAAATTGTAATTAGAATAAATAGTCTTTAAGAAAATGCTCAAATACCCAAATACATGAACACCATTTGACGAGGGGATCGGGTTGGCGTGTTGGCTAGAGAACTAGCAAACCATACGGATGGCCCGGGGTTCAAATCCCTGCAGGGGAGGTTGTTAAGAGAAAACTCGATCCCAAACTTGAGTGCCTTGTGGAGGGCACTTGAAGTGCACCCTGCTAAAAAATTTATTAGATGCTTTTCCGTAGAACGTAAGGAATTCTGCAGAAATCAACTCGTTTTCTTCACAACTGCTTCCTTTCCCAAGGATCTGTACGGAACATGAGAGCATGATTCTACAGACCATATGTTCGGTAGAGTTATTTTCTGCAGAGCAAAATATCTCCTTACAAGGTATTCTGTAGAACTTCAGCAACTCTACGGATATATGTGAGGTTTCCGTTGACCCAGTTCCTTTTCTAAAGACCTATATGGAGATTTGTAGGGAATTCTACAGAAATTCCTAAGGAATTCTGCAGAACATCCTAATGTATTCTGCAGAACGTCGTACGGAATTCCGTAAAATGGCGTTTCAATAATTTAAGGAATATCTACAGAACTTTTTAAGAAATTCTGTAGAAGTATTTTAAGGAAACTTTACAGAATTTTTTAGCAGGGCAGTACTCCGTCTGTCGGATGAGACGTTAAGCCGTGGTCTACTTGGCACCTTTCGTTAAGAGCAGGCTAATGCAAACGCCGAGTTTCTATCCACCCTTCCTCCCTTACCTGTCCCCTATGGCGCATATGACCTTAGCCGTCGGTCGCCTCCCATAATATCCAATCCAACCATTTGATGAATTTCGTGTCTTGAGATGCCTATCACGAGTGATATATGACGAAAAACAAATCTCTCCATGCAAGCGTTAATTAATATATGTTACAACGAGAAGTTAAATTCACCGACACGGCTGGTATACATTGGTGAGAACAAAATTGAGGTAAGCCTAGCGGCGACACATCTGAGCATGCGGTGGTGGAGATGGGGAGGGGCGTCACCTTTCCCTGCAGTGCTCTTATTACCCAGAAAGATCCGGTTCCCAGAAAATCACGTAGTTTGGTTTCCGCTGGGCGTGTCCAAATGCTTTACCGGGATTTCAATCCGGTATTCAGCGAATGAATGCAAGTGTGTGCAACTCTATGTGAAGTACCGCCAATTGTACGATAACAAGTAAATAAAGTGACAAACTCTGAAGGTTCGTGAAATATTGTGTGGAAACGGAATATCATCGACAAACCACAAAAACGTACTAATTCCACGAGTACAATATTTATATTGCAGTAGTCGCATATAATTATTAATTAAATATTTAATGACGTTTATGTAATAAGAATTCGCTTAATTTTTTAATATATCAGAAATAAAATGGCTTAGTTTTCATTTCATTTTAATTTATAGTTAAGGCATAGCCAGCAGTTTAACGAAAAAAACATTGAAGTCAACAGTTTTGGGAGAGATGTTGTGGAACTACATTATCAGAATTGAAAAACAATATATGTTGTACTGTCCACTTTATTTTAATTTTTAATACTCAAAAGTCTACAACACGTCTTTTGGCACATTATTTGGCCATCATCAGGTACAGTGATGATGGCCAAATAAAGTGCCGAAACACGTTTAGCAAACTTTTGAGAGAATTAAAAAAAAGGACAGTACAACATCTATTATTTTTCATTTCTATAAGAAATTAAGGAGCAAATTAAGACGTAATGAAATGAATGTTTATCTGAAGTACCCTGATAAATTAACCCAAGTCAAACCAAAAGGAAAACTACTGTTGAATTAAAAATTGTTCTTTTAATTCTTCACTTTTTTGATTGTGGAATGGAGGTCGGGCTTTCGTCGTCGTCCCTCAAATGGCCAGGTCTTGTCGCTGTCTTTGTAGCCAATTGTCCCTTTCTAAGGCTGTTTTTTATTTCCCCGTAGGAGTTGCAGTTCATGATCGACATCACACTGTGAAGTAAGGATATTCTAGGTCGTCCTCTCCTTTTCTTCCCCATCGCTTTTCCTTCAATTATGCTCTTGATGAACTCGTTATAAGTTATGAAGTTGGTTATATTACAAGGCTATGGTCAGGTTAGTGACGCATCGGCCAAGTAAACTAAAGATCATGAGTTCACATGTCAACGCAGGAATAACTGCTGCCTTTGCCTTAAGATAGAATTATTAGGATAGACGCTGTGGTAGGATTTTAGCAGTCAAAACACCTGAATCGCAAGTATAAAATATATCTACATTGAAACACGCAATCCGTTTTTGTAGACAGTTGATTTTCGTACGAGAATTTATGACGGCGTCTCTTCGAGGGCCGTTAATTATTACAAAGATGGTCATACTTGTCTTGAACTAAAAAATGGATCATATTCTCCGTTTTGAGCATCAAAAGAAAACAATTAACAATGCAACTGAATAGAAACCACACATAAATAGATACGTAGACAGGAAACGTGTCTTTCGGTTATCATTTATTTCACCAATTAGGAAACAATTTTATTTCAAGAATAAAATTTCAATGCGCGTTTATCGTCTATTTTGAGATTTATAGTGAATAGGGAAGTAGAAAATATTTTTTACTCGTCGTGAAATATTTCTGGTGACCCTAGGTTGAGAAAGGCAGGATATCAAGATGTCTAATGTTTGCAGACGATGTAAAAATATATAAAAAGGTGAACAACTTACAACATTGTCTCCAGATACAATCAGATTTAAACAGTCTGATCACCTGGTCTTATGAAAATGGTTTACTTTTTAATGTTGATAAATTTTGTTTTTTCCCGGAGAAAAAATTTAATCGAATACAATTACCATATGGTAGGGTCCACATTAAATAGGACTAATGAATTGAAGGACTTAGGGATCACCTTTGATAGCAAAATGTATTTCACCTCTCATATATTGAATATTAGTATGACTGCATATAAATTTTTGGGCTTCATACACCGCATGTCAAAATATTTCAATTCTGAGATGGTACTTAAAACATTGTACTACTCTTATGTTAGAAGTAATTTGGAATATGGATCGGTTATTTGGAATCCCTATATAAAGAAACATATTGTAATGCTTGAGCACGTTCAAAAGAGATTTTTTAAGATTTTTATATTTTGTATTATATCATGTGTTTCCGCTTTTTGACAATTATGTTTGTTATAATGAATTGTTAAAAGAGTTTGATTTCCAGACCCTACAAAATAGAAGAAGTATAAACGATCTGCTATTTCTTCATGATGCCATCAATAAGTGACGATCTAATGAGTTATTGAAGGAAATAAGAATTGTAGTTCCTAATGTTAATAGTAGGTTAAAAAGAACCTTTTACATACCAAGGGTGAATACCAATTATTGTGCAAATTCGCCAATATAAAGGATTTGTGTAATATATAACAAGCATTTCAAGGAACTGGACTTATACATAAGGAAAGACTACTTTTTAAAAGAAGCTAAGAATCTGTTTGTGATGTGATTTAGATTGATTTGTGTGTTTTTTGCGACTGTGACCTATTTAGTTAGTATTTTCAGTATTTTTATCCTTGATTATTATTATTTTGTGGCTGTGACCAGTTTATTTTTAATTTTTGCACTTATACTTTTGGATTGTTCACCCTATAATTATGTATACGTTGGGCGAACATTAAACACAATAAATAAATAAATGACGTGGGGTAAATCTTTGAAATCCTGGGTAGGACGCTCGTATTTTCGTGAAGCAAGGTTATGAAGCAAGCGTTTAATACACTGGAAAAATCTAGGCTTCCGATTAAAAGTGGTCATAGTCTGGTAGTAGTTAAAGAAAATATAATTAGACCGCGCAATAATTTCGAAACTTCAGCATTTTAATATTCATGAAGTTAACTATGCGCATGAGTTAAAACGAATCGTAGCACTATTTATTGTTGTGATGTTTCTCGATATGTCATTGACGTTCTTCTACCAATTGAACCTACATGTGAAGCGCTTAGATGGTCTAGTCATTGACGTGTCGAGATCGTACAGCGAAGGTAGTGCATCAACTACCTCAGTAACCTCGAAGCGACCGTTTTTTAGACCATCGATTAAAAATTAGACTTCATTTAATTATGTAAACTCAAAACCATTTCATTCTCTGATGACGTCATTAATATCTTAGTCAGTCAAACATATACGGTATATCATATCATGAGAGTACAATTAGGGAAATGGACTGCTGAATGGAGAGACTTAAATTGTCGTTTTACCCGCGATCAATAAGAGGTCATTAAGTCTACCAACGAGACAGCGAAGTAGGTTATTCGACAGGTAGTCTTTTTGATTGGTTGATTTGCTCCATAACGCTCGTTTTTTAATCTGCGACGCAGTACCAACCTCACGTTTCGCACGATCCCTGCATGACTCTTGAATTTCGCTCACGTAGTTGCATCATACGTCAATTCAATAGTTTCTGTAGCATTGGTAGCATACCTATCGTGTGGTGCATGTTGCTGAAAAATACTAGTACATGACAGTGCATGTTGCAAGTGAAAACTGTATAAAAATACGTGTTTTTCATTTAACATTTTACCTTTGTATTGATGAGGAGCAATTTTAATTGTATGAAAAGTATGTTTTCGCGAATTGGAGAAAATCTGTACTAATATCATCGTTTTATTTCGATTTATACGCAAAGTGCCACAAGGTAAAGAGTTAAAATGGCACGAAATTGCCAAGAAATAAAATCATTAACATGAAATGTTGTTCGCTTTTATTAATACATATTAAAAATGAGTACACATGAAAAGTTTCATTTGTAACATCTGATATTTTTTGTTATTGTTTATTTCTTGATTTTGTTTTTATTTGCAGTATTTTGTTTCAATGTTTTAATTTATTTTAGTATGGAAATGTATGCTTGATTGTTGAAATGTTTGAGGTTGCGAAGAGGTTTGTTTATAAAGAAGAGAGAGGATTAGGCAGGTTGGATTGCATTAGGTAGGTTTCCGGGAATCGTCCGCGTTGACATCTTGAAAGATGGCGAAGTTTCGCCTACTCTGCCGTAGGCATCCTCAGGCAAAAAAGAGACGATCACACTTACATGGCTAGCTTTCGGAACTAGTCCGTCTTCAAGGCGTATCACGGAACACCTTGAAGACGGACTAGTCCCGAAAGCTAGCAATGTAAATGTGATCGTCTCTTTTTTTGTGTATCTATCTCCTCCATCCTATCAACATCGTGTATTCATCGCCGCTTGGCTGACTCTAATCCATCAACGTATTTATATATATATATATATATATATATATATATATATATATATATATATATTCCAACCACCGTTAAGTCCACGACACCAAAACTAAGATCATTCTTCCATGAACTCTGACAAAGCAACGAGGAAATTCAAATTCACACTCGCCCAATCATACCCGCCTGCCTCCTTTTCCGACATTATATATATTTCGCAACTCACCCATTCCATCATCCGACGATTTCTTCTCCATCCACCTTTAACCTTTCATTATTTTTCCTAGAATTTCCGTTCCTTTAACCTCATTCGAACCCGGATCTCTTTATAACGTAAAACCTCACCATATTCTTCCGACAGTCGTTTCGCATTACCGAGGCCCTAGACGGAGTCCAACACATTCCACCACCTTTATAACCTATGCCAATCTTCTCGAATGTTGTTTAAGAAATGTCAAGTCTCAAGAACTACCTTCCACATCTTTGAATGAGACTGCACTCGTGCACAAAAGGCTGCATTCGAAGATGCTTAACGGGAAAAATCCCTGCATACTTCCCGGTTGCTATTCTTTCGCATTGCATGTTATTTTCAGAATTAATATTTTGTGGCATCATCAGTCTAAGCATAGCTTTAAAAAATCATATATACAAGCAAGTGCTATATAGCATTTTCGCCATCGCTCGCTTCCTCATCTACAAGCCTCTCACCTTTACCATTCTTCGGCTCCCAATTGTCTCTTTTAGATATGTTGAGTGACCTGCTTCAATCCAATCTTCTGGTGGTCGTCCCCTGGATCAGTGGAGTGAGAGCAGAGTCGTGTTTTAACCGCTCGAGAATATACCAATCACGTTGCTAAGGAGTCACGTGGTACAGCAGCGAACGGTTGGAGATTTTCGTGAGTTTTACCCACACGGATAGATAACTTAAGTGTCTGATCTATTGTTTCTCGCGTCTCTAATCGCGAGATGAAAATCAATTGACAATATTTACGCGAGAAAAACTCGATTGGGAGGGCCGCAGTGAGATCTTAACGAAAGGTTCAAATGCACCAAAATTCCGAATCGCTCGTGATTGTACCAGGTGACTCCTTAAGGCGGGTAAACACACTGAAATCATAATCCATTTCAGTAGTCTTGGAAGTTGCTTGTAAGCAACACTTCGATATGCAAGCACGAACTTCCATGGCAATGGGGGTCTATAGTGGAGGTAACCGACCGCGGTTGCTAATTGCAAGGAAAATAGACTGGTTTCTACTTTGCCTGCAAGTATAGAATATCGACTCTGCGATAAAACCCCATCATATCCGGTGGAATCTTGGTCACATGGCAGCAAATGGATATTTAAAATGTGAACAATGAATAACGTAGAAAGAAAGGACTCATTGTTGCTTATGTAAATATTTATTTGTTCTTGAAAATACTTTAAATGCTTAAGAACCCCTAAGGTATGCTTCATGACTTATCTCTTATTTGATTATAATAATTATTGTCACAATTGACGCACTTGATTCGACGTAGTTTTGCAGTATTATTGTAATTCATACTAATTTATAAAATCCATGAATGCCTATGGGACTCAAACAGCGATATACGAACGCCATTATTGCCAAATTTGGGCGATTTTCGTAATTACCGTATTCATTGTTTGCTCCCGTTTGGAATCAATCTGTTTGGAAAAAGCCGGAAATCACGAGTAAGCATAACAATGCCCTGCAAAAAGCGATACGATTCGAGATATCGCTACATTCGGTAGTTCCATAGAAGTCAACTTCCATGCGTAAACCCGCCTTAAGTAACGTAATCGAGATTATATCGATCGATTCATACACAACCCGCGAGGGAACGGTTTACAATCTAAACTAAACGAATTTGTTTAGTTTCGACTGGGAGTGAAATGAAATTACTGCATATATAGTGCGACATAGCTATTCAAGCATTTTCAAATCCACCCTCTTGTATGAGTACAGTGAATACGTGATGGAGTACATTTCAGGGTTTGAGCAAAGGAAACTGAAAGAAGAGAAATCAAGTGAGAGGTTTTCATCAAAGAGGTAGAGGGAGTTTCAGGGGAAGGGGTATGCAAATTGTCCGCAGCAAAAAAATAGGGGGGGGGGTCCTCCTAATCCACTGAAGGATATCATAAGTGTATGCTATGAGTCAGAGAACTGTTCAAGATGCCTGCAAATAGCTAAGGGATTAGGATCACCAGACTTACTAGGTTTATAAGAAAACCGAATCCTAAAAGAGGCGGCGCAAAGTCGCTTCAGCAACTGAATGTTCGTATCGTGGGCCAAATGCCCCTGGATAAATATAGGGCTCCTCTAATAAAATGAGTCATCATCATCTGGTGCTGACAGGTCCCGTACACCACTGTCGTCTCCATCCGCTTCTGTCCCGAGCTTCCTTCTTTGCTTCATCATAGCTGATGCTCTTCACCTGATCCACCAATTTAATTCTTCTCCTTCCTCTCTTTTTCTTTCCTTCAATTGAACCTTCAAGTGCCACGGTTATTATACTTATCCCTCTCATTACATGGCCCAACCAGTTTCCTTTCCTTTTCCTTATTTCCTTTAGGAGCGATCTTCCTTCTTTTACTTTGCTCAAAACCTCTTCATTTCTCATCTTATCTACCCATCTTACTTTTCCCATCCTTCTCCACACCCACATTTCATAAGCTTCTATTCTATTCCTTTCCCCCTTACCTAATGTCCACGCTTCACATCCATACATGAAAACGCTCCATGAATAACATTTAGCTAGACTCTTTCTCAGCTCCAGATCCAGACTTTTATTGCAAAATGAGTAATTTCCCATAATTGTTCAATTTGGCTACACTACCATGGGAAAACAATCACTCTTATCCTGAAGAAGGACACCAGTACATATTCCAAGGTAAAAACTTATATTTTCTGGGGGGTATTAGGCTACAAACTCTTATTTTGAAGCCAATCTTCACGAAGTATAAATGGGTTTTTGTCTTCTGTGATTGTAATTAAACGGACCATGCAGAAATTCAACATTTAACAATATTTAACAATGGTCACATAAGTTTACCATTTAAAATGTAACGATTGCAAAACATTGTATCAATGCCTATGTTAAAGAGCTTATGTTTCAAGCAGATTATTACTGTTATTTATTTTTCCTCTTATCCTTAATGTTACAAAGTCACTGTAAAGATTAAATTGTAATAATTTGCAGATTTTATTGAATTCTCTGTCATGTTTAACATATTTTCTCTAGCATTTGATACTTCTATCTCTCTGGGTTACCTTCTACAGATCTTCACTGTTAAGTAGTACGTGTTTCCCATTTTTGTCTCCAAATGAAATATAGCTCAAACTGGACCTTATATTTCCTAATGCAATTTCCAGTATATGTACTTTCTGAATGATATTGTGCTGAATATTCAATTAAAAATTAATAAGTTTCGGCAGCGTCGTCTGGTAAAGTGATTAAGTATAAATATTTAACGGAGATTCTGTTTATACAGGTAAGGGCATTTTCGTTTATGTATTCGTGATTTCGATTTACTTTTTTTGTGAAAAAACAGATGTTACTAGAATTAAAATCAAATAATCATACGATTAAAATAAAATCATATTGTATAAGTGCGTTCAGTTCATGTGTGACAACAATCGCTTGTCCGTTGCCCAGCGGATTGAGTTTTGCGTCGCTTTTCGCGTTCAAACTTATCGCGAGCCCAGCGGAAAAATCACATGGTTATTTTCCGGAACCACAATCTCCTCCCTGCGGAGCTTGCTTGCCCCCAACCCTCATTTCACCAATACGGTATCGACTTCGATTTCGTTTCGTTCCAGATTTCTGTTCCCATATATTCATTCCATTAGTTCATTTAGATTATTTTCACTTCTATTTATCGCTCCCTATAATTAAATATACTTAAATGGTGGAATTTTTTTCGAGTTTTGAATTTCATTTCGACTCGATTGCCATATCCGGCACTGGGTGGCTCCCTGGGTAATCCGAGAGGGGTCGGGGGTGGTGGGAACGGCTCAACCGGCACGGGATTAGATCAAAGAAATTTTCAAAAGAAGTAAAAACCGACAAGAATCCGGTACAAATAACTGAGAGCATGTAACAGAGATTTGCGGAGCTTTTTCTGCCGGAAAATATGCATACTTAGCTTCGAGTTATCGAATTACTTCGGGCCCCGTGCCCGAAGTAATTCGATAACTAATAGTGTCGCGAATTTAAAACGTGAATTCAAACTCATTTATCGATCATTTTGAGAGATTAAAAACATAACCTTTATCAATTAAAAAAAAACAATTGCCACCAAACTGGGTATTCTATGTCCACTATTCTCTCCCACTTTTGTAATTCTTCGCACTTCAAGTCCATCTCGTCTACTCAGCACTCTTCCTTCCTTCTCCAAATTCCGTCAAACTCCTGAAATGCCCATCCGTCTTGAACGCTTGCCTCTCATACCTCCTTACATAGTGGCTTGCATTTTCCATCACCTTTAATAATCTGCTGTCTCTCCTTAATTTCCTCCACCAAAACCCCATCCTTCCCTCCCACGTATCTTCTTCCATTGTATTCCATCCGTCCCACCTCCTTCTCCGCTCCTAGACCACAAACGCCTTCGATCTATTCTCAAACTTCCTCCCAAGAACGTTTCCGGAAATAACGATAAGCTCAACATCAAAGATTTAGAGGACCTCATCAAAACGCCATCACTCAGACATCATGACGCAAGTTCTCCTTTGATCCCAATCACGTGTTTAGTTAACGCAATTCAGATTTTCATATTTTCTGTACTTCAACTATTTCCGTTCTAGGTATATGCCACCCTAGAAATTAAATTACCGTACCTTAACCAGTCCGTTTCCTCCGATGATCACGCTCAGCATAAAATCTTTGCTTGCGGCAAGATACAAAAGAGTACATTTATTGGGGAAAATTTGCAAATGAGTTTAATCACTGTACGCATCCTCTGGACGGATAATGCTAATGACTTTTCAGACTTCGGCATACATGACGGAAACTCCAATTTAACCCTCCATCATGCTGAGCGACTTAGAGGTAACATATAAAAAGAGTCATTTTTCGTACGTGATTAGGTATGGATTGGATATTTGGGGAGGCGAACGACAGCTAAGGTCATTTGCGCCATATGTGATAGGTAAGGGAGGAAGAGTTGATAGAAACCCGGCGTAGGCATTAGCCTGCTCTTAACGAAAGGCGCCAAGGGGAACACGGTCTAATGTCTCATCCGACAGACGAAAAACTTCACTTGAAGTGCCCTCCACAAGACACTCAAGTAAGGATCGGGTTCCCTCTGAAAAACATCCTCCTCTTGGATGGGATTTGAACCCTGGCCGCACGTGTTGGCCGGTAGTCGAGTACTGTAGCCACTACACCAACCCGATCCGCTGCTTTTTTCTAGCTTTGCCGGTAAGTATATCTGTAAATTGTGAGCGTGATTATGTATATTTTGCGTAGTATGACAAATGGAAACCCCAGCACAGGTACGCCTCAGCGGTTTTCAAAAAGTCATTGTATTTACTATACGACGCTATGTTATATTAACTAATTATCTACCTATCAGTGTAATACAGTGTCCCCTTAGTAGAAAACTAAGACTCTCCCTAAATGGTGGTACACGAAATTCATCAAATGGTTGAACTGGATTGGATATTTTGGGAGGCAACCGACAGCTAAGGTCATTTGCGCCATACGTGATAGGTAAGGGAGGAAGGGTGGATAGAAACCCGGCGTCGGCGTTAGCCTGCTCTTAACGATAGGTGCCAAGGGGACCACACTTTAACGTATCATCCGACAGGCGGAGTATTCTACTTGAAGTTCCCTCCACAAGACACTCAAGTAGGGATCGGGTTCCCTCTGAAAAACATCCGCCTCTGCAGGGATTTGAACCCTGGCCGTTCGAATGGTTAGCCAGTACTCTAGCCACCCTTCAGCTTTCACGTCAGCCAATTAATCCAGGTACTTGACCATACGATATCGCGCATCTTATCTACCTGCGCTGTAGGTCTACTTTCAAGTCACAAATGTTTTATGTCCGACCGCCTTATGAGTGTCATGACCCAAGCGCTAGAGCTTTATGACTGTGGGTCTATTTCCGGATTATGAACGTGCAGCTTAGGAATGGGAAGGTGGTGCTTCAGCTATCGGATTGGATTGGATATTTGGAGAGGCGACCGACTGCTAAGGTCATTTGCGCCGTAGGGGATAGGTAAAGGAGGAAGGGTGAATAGAAACCCGGCGTCGGCATTAGCCTGCTCTTTACGAAAGGCGCCAAAGGTATCACGTTTTAACGTCTCGCCCGACAGACGGAGTACTGCACTTGGAGTGCCCTCCACAACACACTCAAGTAGGGATCGGGCGTCCTCTGAAAAACATCCTCCTCTGCAGGGATTTGAACCCTGGCCGACCGTGTGGTTAGCCAGTACTCTAGCCACCACACCAACCCGATCCGACCGCGATTAGGTTTCTTTGCGCCTGTATGCTTTTGTGACATCAATTTTACAGCTTGGCAACGAAAATGACTATCATCCGTAACTTTTAGTTCCAGAGTCTCCCACGGTGGTGGTAACATATGAAATGACTGCACAAAGTGGACTAAAAGACGATGTATAAAGGGTTAGCGATTTTTCTGGCACCAATGTCAGACTCTGACATGGATATTACGTGTGAATATGGTTTCCAAGTAAAAGTTAAACCACATGGCATAATCTAAGCCGTTTGACCACCTAAAACTCAAGTCTAACACTACTCACAACAATGAGGAGATTTGTTTTAATTAGCGAAGATAGAAAATTTTACTCTCGCACAGGCAAAGATGGTCTAGATAATCCCATGACAACGCTCGATGAGCGGTCATGCGAACAAATGAACAGCGAGATTAGGAGTAGACAAGCAAGCAGAGTTTGCACGATCGCTCCGATCTCGCTAGAGGGACAAGAGGGAGGGAGCTAGGTGGAGAGACAGGGAGGGTTATAGATGGGACAGAATAGATAAAGGGACGTCAAAATTGGAGGAAATATATACAGGGACATAGGAGGTGCGTTGTAAAGGGAGGCCAAAATTGACGGAAATGAGAGCAAGGATGCAATCAGTAATCGGTGTGCGCGAATGAGGGCTTGGAAGCCCGGGAAGGATTAGTCGTCGGCGAGCGAGCGGCCGATGGGAGTCGGTGCCTATCTCTCCCGTGCCAACCACCTCTCATCCGTATCCAAGGCTCGGAAGAGTGGAGAGTGGCAGGCACGGGCACTGCCTAAACACGTACCTGCTTTTAAGTTAGTCTGAGCGAGAGAGTTCCCTAGTCGTAATAGAATGAATGAATAAATAATTTATTAATTGTCCTGGGGATATACCCCTTAAGAACAAAAGCAATTTACATTTTTTTAAGCAACATAAAGAGCAAAATCAACAATTTGGACAGTAACATAATGAAAAAATTAAGTATGAATTAATACCATTTTACAATGCTGAATGCGAAGTTTTTTGGAAATCATATCATATAACAAATTCATCTGCATACATTTCTGGATTTACACAATTACAACAATATGCAAAATTACAACAATATGCAAAATAATAACAACATTTAGTGGTCAGAAATTAACATATTATAATATTTCATCTTAAAACTAGCAACAGAAGAACAATTTTTTATGTTTTTGTGCAGGGTGTTCCAGAGATGACACGCAGTGACCAAGAAAGAATTTTGGAACTAGAGAACATTTAATAGAGAACATTTTCGAATTATAAGTTTTAATTTCACCTGCTGTAGGACGCATGAATTAAATATTGCATTATTATTGCCGCAAATATATAGTTTTGTATGACAGAAATGGAAAGGAATTAAATGTAAATATCTGAATAAGTCTATAACTTGACCCATTTCTTTCGCGCAGTGCGTTTGAAACTCCTTCAAAACGGAATGTTTTTTGTGATACCCAAGATTCTACTGCGGTGAACATATGATTAATTTTCAAAAATAGTTAAGAAAACACACAAACTACACACTGTTGATTCTTTGACGAGATCTAAGTGTAGGAAATGCCTCATTTGTAATATAAGGTATCTGTGGAGTGCATACACGTACCATTTCCCACGAAAAGGGGCTGGTATTTTTTTTGCAAATATCTTGGAAAGTAATGGGCTAAGGGGTTGAATTTTTGGTGTCAATGGAAAAGTGATATAGTGTTCTTTAAAATGAGACCAAAGTCATTGATAGCTAGGTAAAGTGATATTTCGCTCGAACTACCTTAAATGCCGAGTATATTTAAGCTCTACTTGTACCGGACCGTTAGTACCGACGCATTATTATCGGTTAACCGGTAATTTACCTACATTTTTAATAATTTGTACAAAATTAACCTATATCTGACTTAATTAGATGCAAACTAGATGTTCACACTTCCAGTCTACACAGTGGCTCATGAGACGATAGTCGTGCTTACAAAGACACTTTCGCAGTGGATAAACCCAGCATTTTCGTGCATATAATAACGAAATTGACGAATTTCCAATCATTGCATATACAAATCAAGTGATACGAAGTCACTCGCAGGGCTTGTGTAATTGGCTAACATACCTGACCTACAATTGGGAGATCCGGATTCGAATCCTTGTCAAGTCAAATGATTTTTTTTTCAATGGCGAATTTCAAACTCTGATGAATAATCTATATAGGGTAGTCTGAGAGAGATAGTTCCCTAGTCGTAATAGAGACCATATTTCAACTATAAATTTTAATTTCACCAGCTGTAGGACACATGAATTAAACATTGCATTATTAAAGGTGGAATAAAATAGTTCAATATGACAGAAATGGTAATGTTGTTAGAGGTTGAATTTTTTGTGTCATTAGAAGGGTGAGATATTTTTCTTTAAACGGAGACCAAATTCATTGATTTCTAGGCAAAATGATATTTCGCTAAAACTACCTTATCGTAGGTTGAATAATGTCATTTTAAACCGTACAAGTCAGCTCATGACGGAAGTACATCAGCACCCATATTGAATAATACTACGCCTTATTATAAATATGTAATTCAGCTACTACTCCCTTAGCATCTCAAAGGTAGATGGACACAGTCGCTAATGAAAGCTGAGTTTTCCCGAGACCCTCGAACATGCCGTAGTTGTACTTCGAATGTCATCTCGTCTGACCAAGGATTTACATCTCATTTGTCAGATTTGTTTCTGAGGGGTATCATGCCTTTTCGGGCAGGATAATGCAACATACATACCATTGAACGTTTGTTGCACACCCTTTGGTGCTGAAACTTGTTAGTGAATTACGTCTAAAACTTTTAGATGGTGGATATCAGTAAAATTAGAAAATCACACTCTATACTGTAATCTTAAAATAAAATTTGAAAAAATAGTATAAATGAGGTGATAATATCGTTTGAATAATATTGGGCGTATAACCGTGATTTTTTTATCCAAACATTTCTTCAAATATTCCACCAAATTACGTCAAAAATAAAAGAACTGCTATGTAGCGTTTTATATTTCACTGCATGGGCTTGGTCTGGTTTCCATGGTAATGTTGATTTTACTCTCATTTTCGAAATCTGTGTGAAAAAAATTTTATCGTCACTTCGATTACAGAGCTTGCATTTTATATTGATCAGGTAGCAATGCACTGCGATAAAACAATTGACTTATCACTTAGAACTTCAAATATCCACAGTTCAATTGTGTCTGTTTTCTTTCAGGAAAATTCTACTGTATACTCGAAATGTAAAGGATTGAAACACTTGGCCTGACGGCCACAAAGCCATATTTCTGGTAACATCATCAGACTTAACATATTCATGCTGTGGCCATATTTAACTGAATTGTAAGTCAATAAATACAAAGGTATCCTTGGATGGCTAAAACAAAATTTTTTATTTTTATTTTTCGCGTTTTTTCTCATCGCTTGTGTTTGTTTTGTTGTTGTTTCGGTGAATAAAGTCAGCAGGGTTGGTGCTGATATCATATCTGAATTAAATAAATTAACTGATTCTGATGATGGGGATCAAATAAGCCTGAGTAATCCGACCATGACAGTCATATCAAGAATGAACGTTTCGAGACTTGTCATTGTTTCATTTTGCTCATGGACTTTTTCCAGGCGGTGATTTAAGAATTAACGAAGTAATATGTAATTTCCAGCAAGGAGGATCATTTTTAACACTCCAATGATAATATGTATTAAGCCAAGCACAGCAGGGAGGGATATATTCCTTATCCGCATTACCATCGCACTGCTGCAGCAACAAATTCCTTGAAAGTAGTATCTCAATTTTTTTCGATTAATTTCAAAATAATCGTGGGAAGTAAATAAGAGAACAATGTCACTCCAGCCGAAAGACAAAGTTGAAATATTCGACCCTGTGGTGAATTTTGATTGCCAAATGGAACTGATGATCATGATAAAACTTGCGATTAGGAACTCCAACTTCTATAGCACCTGTATAGAATTAGGGTTTCAGATTTCATTTAAGGACTTAGAAACAGATATCCAGGAATATCATTTGGAGCTCATGACCAGCAGGAGCATAAGACAGACTTCGCTTAACTGAGAAGCAATTTACTACTCGTTTTCTCATTCAAAAAGTATACAATTTAGAAATTAACGCTAATAGTCAGTAGTTGAATTTGGGTTCTTAACATTAATCTACTTCAAGTTTGCAATACCTTTTCCTATAGACAATGGACAATATGCATAAGTGGGTTAGATTTCGAATTCTTGCCGTAATATTTAAGTAAATAAATACCTTATCTTTATAAATAGTCGAGAGGAAAACTGTATTCACATTCCCAGGAAATATCAGTTTATTTTAACAGTGAATGATTTCGATATTATCACGTATTGCGAATTACCATCATACAGCTATTTTCCCTTAGCAGTTGACGGCCTGCACACGATATGGCAGTGCTGCTAAGGTATCGCTTTCAGTGCCAGTAGGTACTTCTGGTAGAACCGATTTCTAATAATACCCGGTGATACCGAAATAGAATAAAAATATCATCCGATTGAACCGAATACCGACACTTCTTGCCAATCCCGAGTTGGTGGGAATGGAAAAAAGTCCATAAATAGTCGTGTTTACTATAAAAAAAGTATTTTCCGATTAACTTCCCTCAACTGCCTACTTTTATTGAAAACAGTTAAGTATTTCCTTCATTTATTCAAGTTAAATGGCACAATTTAACTATAAAGACTTAATTGAAGCGATAGATCGACACACTCTGAAATTGCTCGCAAACGTTTCACTCGTTACTCCGCCTTCCAACTACCACCAGACAACTTGTCGGTCCTGGCAAGAGATCTACATCTACATACTGCCCTACGATTCGCCGCATGGTAGTAGCGTGTAGCAGGGGGTGTTAGGACACCAGACTTGTAAAGATTCAAGGGATAAGGTTTTCGGAGGTGAAATGGAGACGTGTATTTAGTGGAGCTCAGTACGTATTAAGGTCACTTATTGTGTGCGGAAAAAACGAGAGTTTGTACGTATCTGTTCGGCAACGTATCTCTCATATTTTTTCGCTTTTGTCAGACCTAGAGATGTAGTGAGGCGTCATGATAATATTCTCTGTGTCGCTCTGAAACACACCAGTTCTGAATTTCTCAAGCAACCTAAGCCTAGCGAGTAACCTCGGAGTCTCTAGGGGCTCCCGCATAAATCCCTCAAAAAGTTCTGAGACACTATATGTTCGCTTCTGACAGCTTTTAAAGAAGCGTGCAGCTTTTCTTTGTATTTTAAAAATATTTTTAGTTTAATCTTTATGGCCAGGGTTTTTCGACACTCTCGATGCTCGAGAATATATCTCCACGTGTTAACATTCTCGAGCATTAAACTCTTCTGTGAATCATGTGGAGTTAGGCTCGATGGCTGGCAAGTTGGAAAAACGTGACATACGCAGTTCCTTCGGAGACAATTAAAGAGGTACAGTATAAGAAAACACAATACACCGTGCATGAGGGTTTTACATTCTCCTAGCACTAGTAAAGAAAAAGACGGTATTTTCTTGCAATTACCTTGAAAAAAATTTGATTAAAGCACGATGTAGAATCATTCATGAAGGGCAGGGCAGGCCTAAAATTTGTGAGGGCGGATGCCTTTCGTTAGAGTCCGGAACTGTTCGAAGACCTCCGCTGTCGGGGGGCGGGGAGCAGCCACCGAGATGGGGGCGGATCTAGTTCGACTTTGCCGAGATTAATATCCCTCGGCCGAGAAACCCACGTGGCCCACAATGAGGGAGGCCCTGTGGTGATGAGGTTTGGCAACACAGCACGCAGAGTCCGAGAATTCACACAACGGTGGTCTGAGAGCGATTTCATTTTCGAAGCTCTATGCCGCGCCTACTGTACCGTGATTGGCTCTGTAAAAGTCACGTGACGAGCAACTTTCTCCTCGCTCACCCCCACAACATTTAGTCCAGCCTACTAGCCCCCAAAGACATTTTTTTTAATTAATAAGTAGCAGGACTATATAAGAGAACAACCGTGCGAATATTTCAATTTTACCCATAATTTATCAAAATATGTTTTCACCGAACTTCCAATTTGAAAACAAAAACTCGGGCGCATTCAACACTCAAAACGTTCTGTTTTCCAGAACTTGGGAGGTGGCGGGGAGTGAAGAGTGATAAGAGAGAGGAGGGGTGGTGGTAAGGTGATAGGGGAAGGGGAGGGGGAGGGAGGGAAGTGGGGAGGACGTGAGTAGAGGAGGAGGATTAATGAATGAGTGACGACGGAAGTGTCGTGGAGGGGAGGTAGCCCGAGAGGGGAGGGAGCTGATAAAAAAACTCGGGCACGCACGCACACACAAACATGAGACGGCAAGACACGCTCAGCGTTCAATCTGTCGCGTCGTTGTCGGCGAGCGAGGGAAATAAGCGTGTTTGTTGAGAGATGTAGTGAAAAAAACTCACGAAGGAGATAAAAGCGAGTGAAGGCACCCCTTGGCCGCTGGCGACAGACGCCGCCTAAAGATGACCAGGCGATCGAGGCGATTATTAAGGGTATGCAGTCAAAAATAGGCACAGAATGAAAAAAAAAAGTATATTTTAGAAAAATGAATAAATATTTTTTTATGAAAGAGTAAGAAAAGACATTTTTATCAAATCTTAAAATTGAAATTGGCACCGAATCTGGTAAAACTCGATTCAATTGGCATCCAAATCAAATTACAAACACAGTTGGGATCGGAAATACTTTAAAATATCGCGTCCGATAAGATTCGGCTCAAGAATCACAGACAAACGCAAAAGAATCACCTTTGGTCGCGAATTGTGAAACGTTTTTGCAAGTCAGCTTCGGTGATTCACTCTTGCCTTTGGTTATCTTTGGCTCCTAGAATACACAAGAGGACACACAAATAAAGAGACTTTTTCCCTTAGTCATCGTAAGGCGAACTGAGAACGAGGAGAATCTGTTATTCGCTTTCAAAAATCATGAAATCGATACAGATAGCGAAATTATTCAAGAAATTCGTCACTATATGAATTTGAAAATTATTTCATGCATCCGATTAGATACGAAGACCAATGTTTGCACATCTCTAGCAAATATAATTTTGTTACGGCGCTCGAGCATTTGGCTGCAAATGTAGTTACGAAAAGTTCAAAATTTAACACTGGATGATGAGCGTACGACAAATTTTGCTTTAGTCAATAGTGTATATTAATTCGGAAATACTTCTACAGCAGAGACTCGCTTGTCGTAGCAGAGCATCAATAAGAAAAATCGTAAGTCTATAGAAAAATGACCGGGGCTGGTTTTTTGACATTAAATGGCTCAGTGAGAGCAAATTATAATGATGTACAGACATATCTACGACAGATAAACGAGCGAAGCCTTTTTGGAACACCAACAAGTGTATGGATTGCGTAAGTTTCTGGTTGATAATAATTCATATGAGAGCTCATGGAAAAATATCGGTCCACCAAACAAGAATTGCTCCGATTGGCAGATGATACCGTAGTCATAGCTGGAAATTGAGATCACTATGCATAATAGACCAAGCTCTCGAAGAATGCAACATAAAATAAAATAAGACGAAGACTAAAATACTAGTATGTGGAAGAGAAAAGCTGCATGTAGAAGTAACCCTGAGAGGAGAGTAATTAGAGCAAGTGGATTCCTTCACCTGTCCCGGAAGTACCATCACCTGGGAGGGAAGAAGTGCAACTGACATCAAATGGAGAAGAGCCTAAGAAGGCGTTCATGGGAAAAATACAACTGCTGTGCTCAAAGAAGATATGCCTACAAACCGGGAAGCAGTATGTGCTATCATTCGTGTGGAGCGTAGCACACTATAGATCGGAAGCATGGATCATTGGAAAAGCAGACCAGAATAGAATAGAAGCCTTCGAAACCTGGTGCTGGAGGAGGATGCTGAGATTGAATGAACAAAATAAGAAATGATGAAGTGTACAGAAGAGTGGAAGAGGAAAGGACCATATGGAATACGATAGAGAAAAGGAGAACCAGATGGATTGGACACAACTGCGTGCATAAATGACATAGGACTACAAACCAGGGAACGGTATGCAAAAATATTCGTGTGGAGGGTTACACTCTATGGATTGGAAGCATGGACCGTAAGAAAATCTGACCAAAAAGACTATAAGCCTTCGAAACCTTGCGCTGGAGGAGGATGCTGAAGATAAAAATGGACGGAAAAAATAAGAAATGATGAGGTTTACAGAGGAGTAGAAGAGTAAAGGACCATATGGTACACCATACAGAAAAGAAGAACAAGATGGATTGGACCAACTCTCAGACATAATGGGTTTATTAAGAACATAATTGAAGGAAAAATAGAGGGAAAAGTCCCCAGAGAAAGACCCGGGAATAAGTTCATGAACCAAATAAAGAGCAAAGTACATAGGAAGAGATACCAGGAGGCAAGGGAACAACCTTTAGATGGGGAAGTGTGGAGGGCTGCAGTGAACCAATCTAAGGATTGAACAACCAATTAATGAACCAAGAATTAGTCAAATCCGATAGCTTTTGACTAAGCACGCAGCGAAGGATCCACGGTGTGGAAAGAGGGAAATTTCTTCTTCCCCACAAAAAGGCCAGGCGACCAATAGAAAAAGACATTGATTTGATATGAAACTTCATTGAACCAGCAAGTTAATAGCGTTAGTAAGCTAGAAAAAATCCTCCCTCTCCAACAAGATTGAAATATGTTTTTCGGCAAAGAATTTTATCTGGCACATCGAGTTTGTCTGTGGAAGACGCGCAAGCCACCATTCGACGGAGAGAAGTTGGGTCATGGCTGAATCTTTGTCAATCGCAATTTGGCCTTACCAATTGGGAAAACAAAGTTTCTTCCTTCTTCCTGTCAAGGGTATGGGATCTCTGGTCACCAGGCGTGTCGGCCACTTTTGTTTCAAGCGGCCTCCCCTGACCACTAACAAGTAAGGGCTCTCATTTCCCATGTAGCCGGGACGCGTTCTTACATGGCATTAATTGAGATTATAGAAAACAACAAGATTCTTGAATATGTGGTCATTCATATATTTTTCTCACAGCCAGCATTTCGCCAAATTTACTGGCATCTTCAAGGCTTTGCAACAAGAAAGAAAGAGGCATACAACCAGGTATTTTTATAAATAAGAACACAAAATTTGAGATATCAGGAATTAATCTACCATTGAGCCAAATAAATACTGAACACAACAAAGAAAACAAAAACTCCAAACAGTAAATAAATTTGTTAATAAAGAACCATTAAATTAACACAAATTTAAAAAAAATTTAGCCCTAGTTTCATATTAAATTTATACTTGTTTTTACATTTGTTTTCGGTTCCAAAGTCAGTTTCCCGATTTCCTTAAAATGTTTTGCCTACATTGGGAGACGATATGAGGAATTCATGGGGATCGGGTCGGTGTGATGGCTAAAGTACTGGCAAACCATATGGCCAGCCAGGGTTCAAAACCCTGTAGAGGAGGATACTTTTCAGAGGAAACCCGATCCCTAATTGAGTGCCATGTGGAGAGCACTTCAAGTGCAGTGCTCCGTCTGTCGGATGAGACGTTAAACCGTGGTCCCATAGGCGCCTTTAGTTAAGAGTAAGCTAATGCCGACGCCAGGTACCTTCCTTTACCTATCCCCTATTATCGGCCGCCTCATCAAATATCAAATTCAATCCAAGATAGATGATATGGCGGATCATCCACAGGAGTAAAAATGCAAGAATATGCCAGAAATTAGGACCTTAGGACCTTACTGTCCCAAAACCTACCATTCAGCAAGTAGAATACTCAAATGAATGAATGATCACCTGGGGTCTTTCGCCGCGGTCATTTCTCCTTCCTGATCCATAGTCACCAGTTCATTACGAAGACAACCCTGTCTGTCTGTCGTTACAACCGCTATATCTCCATGATGCAAGGAACACGTTGCACCATGATTGATTTCCACGAAGTCACGCCTGAACTTACCGAGTTTATCAAAAACACTATATCACCCCATAGCCATTGCTCCACCAGTTCCTTCTATCTTTCCATTTTACTTCACCCAGAACCACGATGACTGAATTTACACTCTACATATTCTGCTTTCCAATCTATAACTTGTTCGCCCTTAGCATAGTTCTAGCAATCCATGTGCCTAATTGTTGCATTTTCTTCTTTATTTTGTTTTCCCCCGCTGTTGCATTTGCCTCTGTGTTATGACAGAGATCTTGTGACCTGGGACCAGAGTCCTGTAATCCAGGCCCGACACCGATTCCCGACCGAGCCCGACTCTGTCCGACGAGTGATTGGCCCAACTGGGCCCGACCCGAAGGAAGGCATATCCGACAGGGCCGCCCCGACTTGGCCCGACAGCACGAGTAGGGAAGGGCTTCGGTCTGATTTATCGGCGACCACTGGTAATAGCCAATAGAAAAATTAATCCTCTCGGACGTTGCAATAGGGGTTTCTCGGATTGATGGTATTGGCAGTAGCATGGTGGAACTCCTTCATAATAAAATGATGAATTGCTTAGTTTTCCACGAAAGATTTTTTACGATCTTACGATCCGGGTTTCATCGCTATGCGACATCATCAGATTTAGACCATTGAATAGAATAGAATAGAAATTATTTCAAGAACCTAGTCCTTCGGACTCTAGGTTCAACCAAATTACACTTTTAGAAATAAACACACTCTCCCAGTTACTTTTACATAAATCACAGAAAAACAATTCAAAAATTTAAGAACATTAACACTGTGGATAATCTACCGAATGAAAAAAACAACAGAATGGCAAAAAAGGAAGAAAAAAAAAGAAAAAAAAATAATAGTTTCACTCTCTCAGGTGCTACATTACATAGAAACAAATAATGATAATAATAATAACATTGGGCAATATACACCCCTGTGACCTTTGACCCCTGAGTTACCCTTGAAGGTCAAAGAATGACAAGAGGGATCTGAAGACCTTACCATCGACCTTGGCACCTTTTTTAACCCCTAGGGCCGATTCACCTTTTGTCAACCCTGTGATCTTTGACCCCTGAGTAACGCTTGCAGATCAAGGAATGACAAGAGGGATCTGAAGACCTTACCGTCAACCTTGGCACCTTTTTAAACCTATGATTCGACGGGTTTGTAGCGGTGATTCACTTTTTGTCATCCCTGTGACCTTGACTGTGTTCTTTTAGGGGTCACGGTTGCATTTTCGAACTCAAAAGTTCTCCCATCATGTTCTTCGTGCCCAAAAACCTAATAATTGAAAGTTTCGCAAAATAATTGTCTTTTTTGTATTTCGAATTATTTAACATTGAACATAAGGCAAAATTTGTATTTTTGGTTGGACCTTATTTCTGGGGTCAAAAGGTCATATTTATAAAATTATGCTCAGACTCAACAAAACTTACAACCTTTTTTTATCTAGGTGCCAAATTTCATCCATGTAGGTTGAAAGAAAGTGTCTAAAATTACAGGTCAAAAATGACACACGATCAATGGGACACTGTATATTTTTTGGATCAATCAAAATCAATGGGACACTGTACACTTTGTAATTCGCTTGAGGTGGACGGTTGGCCGGGGCACCAAAAATGAAAACCCTCGTCACCTACCTCCATCGCACCAACCTCCACCCCAGTAAGCATTACTTTACTGATGGATTATTCAATTCAAAATCGGTATTTTATTGTACAATTTATAATATTATTTTCAACAATTCTTATTACGTAAAAGGTTCAAGTACAATTTTTCTCTGAAACTGCCGTTAGGGGCGAGCCTAATTTCCAGAGGTATTGTGTTCCAGATACGGGTTGCTTGTACCAGAAATGAGTTACGAAAAGAAGTAGTTCGGTGTAGAGGTAAGTACACAGGCTGTCGAGTGGGGCGCGGGTAGCTCTTTGTTTGATCTCTCCTGAAAATCTGAATCGTGCATAAAGATATTTGGGTGTTTTCGTGGCCATTATTTTACGGGTCAGGTTTGCAATAAAGTATGTTCTTCTTGTCTTAGCTTTGAGCAATTTTTTTTTCTCATAATGCACGCTGATGTGGTCATATTTTGGTATATCGTAGATAAACCTTACACGCGCATTCATGGTTCTCTGCAACCTATGGTTTAATTTCTCGCTTAAGTTATTATATACTGCACAGCAGTAATCAAAGTATGGATGTATAAGCGTAGTAACCAATTTCAGACGAATTCCGAAGGGCAGGCTGTTTCGATGTCTTTTTAGTTTGACCAGAGTTATGAATGTTTTGTTACAAATAACCATCACGTATTCATTCCAAGAAAGAGTTTCATCAATTTTTACATCAAAATCTAATACCAATTTAGAGTACTCTATCTTCAAATGTTGAACGGTTATTTTGGGGATATGTTCACTTACATCTTTAGTGAGTTTGTTACTCCCAATAATGATTGCTTTTGTTTTAGTAGGGTTTATAAAGATATTATTATTGTTAGCCCAAGTGCAAATGCTATTGATATCTTCGTTCACCTTCCTGATTGTGTCATGCAGTAGGGAAGAGGGGCAAGAGTTATAAATGTTCATATCATCAGCATATAGGTGGTAGTCACAATGTCTAAGGAACTTTGGTATTTCTCTTAGAAAAGTACAGAACAATAGTGGTGACAGGACTGAGCCCTGAGGTAATCCGGTGGATATTGGTTTCAAGGAGGAAATTATACCGTCATCATATTTAACAGTCTGCATGCGGCCTATCAGGTATGATTAAAACCAATTCAAGTAGCTTGCTGAGAAATTCAAATCAATAAGTTTCTGAAGCAAAATTTCGTGGTCGATGGAGTCGAAAGCTTTTTTTAAAATCCAATAAGATTAATATAGTCAATCTTCTATTTTCTCTATTCAATCTAATGTCTTCAGTTATTTTCAGGAGTGCTGTTTGAGTACTATGATTTGTTTTAAATCCTGATTGTTGCAGATCAATGAGGTTATTCTTTGAAAGGTATTCTGAAATTTGTGAGGCAACAATTCTTTCCAGTCCTTTAGAAAGCGCTCTGAGTATGGAGATGGGTCTGAATTCCGATACTTCTTTCGGATTGGTCACCTTTGGAATTGGCTGGAACCATAGGTAGACCTGATGATATTGCATAGTGATGAAACCCGGGTCGTTATAACGTGATGAATCTCTCGTGACAAACTAAGTAATTCATCATTTATATATGAAGTCGTTTCTCATAAAAAGTTTTTATGCAGTGTTATTGTTGAAATCGTCGAATTGCGAGTTCCTGATTTGAATTAGGCAGTTATTTTACGACTATTAAGCGAAACTGTTGAAGTAATTAATTTAAATAATGAACAATCGTCTGCTTCCGCTAAACGCTCTCTGATTGGCCGTGACATTATTTCATCCTTCATCGTATCTTAACCCCACGGCACGCCACTACTGTCCGCGCCAAAATACTCGACTTTAGACTCGTGTTTAAACCTTAATAAATACTAGGCGGTTCTTGGGGTTTTCATGATATGAACAATGTCATTTAGAAAATGCTGTTTTCTATAAAATTACTGTGTTATATAATTATGAAAACAAATTCTGGACTAGTTATTGGCGTGAGAGTAGAAAAGGTACCTTTTTTTTAGGCACTACGGTGACATGCGAAACTTTGACGTCAAATAACTGCTGATAGTGAGTGCTTTCCTTGATATGCAACCTACTCTTCCACCGAGATTTTCAAGGAATTAGATATTCTCATGAAGTACTACTGTGAATAAAACACCATCAACTGCTCGCATTCATTTGAACAGCTGGTAACTTAAACTCGGTCACCCGCTGATACAATTAGCCCTGTGCGCTTTATCTCTACCTTCGATAGGTAGAGTTTAATGTAGGTCAAAACGTTTCCCCACGCGAGTCGTATGTAAATTGTCCAGTTGTGGCGGACGTTAGCTTTAAAGAATTTCCTGGCCACACCAGCGGTCAAAGCACTCAGGTGTCAAATCATTTGGACTAGGATACGACTAGAGGTGGGTCGTTTGCGAACAAACGGGAACAAAGGAACGGGTCCATGGTTTGAACGGGAGTACCGACTTTTATTGAACCACAGGGGTAACCTTACGAGAGAAAAATGAATCCACCAGCCATGTGCTTTGGCCACGTTCTGGCTATGAAAACATTGCCTTCTTCCCTTTAACTCCGTGTATTTTAGCGGTACAATTATTATCGAATACAAGACCCAGGAGCTAATATAACACGTGAAATGTATTTATATATTAATATTAACCTTTGTACCTTAAAATAATGCTTGCTTTGATTCTTCAATTCGCGACAGTTTGTAGCAATAGAGAAAATAACATATGCCTACAATATCGTCTGCTACGATGCCATAGGAAACCTAATACTTACAGAAAACCTCCCATTTCCCATGAGTACTACATGCGAGTATCGTTGGGGAAACTCTTGTGTATAAATGTCAGTTCCAAAGCTTATATTTGTCTCCGTTTATCACAAAGTGACGTAATGACGTATGTCAAGAATGCCTTAAATATCGTCTGCTACGATGTCAAATAATACCGAATACCCACTGATCGTGTCCATTTCGCATTCCAAGTAGTTTCAATCGTCGTCATAGAGTTTGCTGGGTGCAAATGTTGGAAGATATTTTGATGAGGGGTCCCACCTTTGACATCTTATTTAATTGTGAGCATGGTCTGACAAAAAGAGGCCAAGGACACGGATGGCAAGTAGTTAGCCATCACATTGGATCACATTTCAACACAAGTAACTGTTCATACCAGTGGATTACTCATGATAAATGTAATAATGCAAATGCAAATGCAAATGCAAATGCAAAATGCAAAAGCAGCCCAAAACATGTAGTGTACTCCCTGCGAAAAGAACTCTACGGCAAATGAGCAACATTTTTTACTAGCACACCTTCAACACCAGGGAACTTTGGGAAAGACAATAGTATTAGTAGCTGTTTAGATGTCTTATTTCTTCTGTTTTGGCAGACAAACGCAGAGCACGATGCCATTTTTCACGCACAGATAGCCGCTCGTGCCACTCGCCTTATTTCCCCAATTCACGATATAAAACGCGAGACTGCGGCACTTGTGTTGATTTTGGAGGCAGCCACAAGCCCGTTTTATTCGCTAATATCCTCGATGGACTCAATATATGGACTCAACTGAGCCATAACGCAGGCACTAAAGTCACCAGATTTCATTGCTTTTGCATAGGATCGCCAAATGCATTCATAATCACAACATGGCTAAATGCGCAAAATTCGGCTTCAATTCTCCCCACTGGAGAGAGCTTCAAGGCTACCCCTGTGTATTGAACGATCGTTCCTTTCGGTAGTTCGTTCCTTTCGGTCCTTCGTTATTCTCGATCCATCGGTCCTTTCGGTCAATCATTCCGTTCGGTCAGTCATTCCTTTCTGTCCGTCAGTCCTTTCGGTCTGTCGTTCTTTTCTGTCCATCGTTCCATTCGGTCCTTCGCTCTTCTTGGTCCGTTGGTTCTTTCGGTCCATCATGCCTTTCGGTCCTTCGTTTCTTTCGGTCCGTCAGTCCTTTCGGTCCATCGTTCCTTTCGGTCCATTAGTCCTTTCGGTCCGTCGTCCCTTTCCATCAGTTCTTTCGGTCCGCGGTTCTATCTTTGTAAGATAGGATGATCTTTATAATGCCACAAAAATTCATCTGCTGATACTAGCCATGTAATTGGAAGTACTTTTTTCCTTATGTAAATGAAATGTTTTTACGAAACCTTCTTAAATGTTGATAATATTACCTTACATTCATTTTATTCAGCATTCTTAAACACCGTCATTATAGTATCCCAAGTATTTCCAGGATTTTTTTTCCATTCTTTAAACACCAAGGACATTAAAAATTTAAAAAAAAAAACAAAATAATAACAAAGGAACGGTGAACGAGTGGAAAGGAACGGGTCCCAAAGAGGACCGGTCCATAGTGAATAAGTTGCCAAAAATTAACGGGTTTGCCTTGCCCATCTCTAGATACGACGAATTTCGTAGTTCTGCGTGAAGATGAGGGACCAGAAGAGAATAGCGAGTCTCATTGAAGTAAAGCCGGAGAGGGGAATGAGGCATTTTGGTGCGGTCGCTTGGGTGCAGCCATTTAGGCGCGAGCCTTTTTGGGCGCAGGGCCGTTTCGGTTACCAATCGGCTGATAACGATGCCTATCATATTTTCTGACGAGTGGTGGCAATATTAAATGTTCAAATAAAAAATTGTAAATTAAATAAATAATACAAGTTCTTTGGTAACTTTGTGGTATTCCATATTTTTTCTTTCAGAGGATTTAATGGTTAAATTTACAAAACCATAACTTAAAAACACACACGACCCGGGTTTCAACGCTTTAGTGTCATCTTCAGGTGGCCTGAAGATGACGCTAAAGCGTTGAAACCCGGGTCGTGTGTGTTTTTAAGTTTTGGTTTTGTAAATGTAACCATTAAATCCTCTGTAAAGTTAATATCAGGCGTTCACCTATGCAAGAAAAGTCAAAAACTTTGAAAGAAATCGTTTATACAAATATTCCATTTTGAAACGCGACCTTCATAGCGGACTTGGACATATTTCATTCGCTGAAGAGAGCACCATTCATTGCTCTCAAATTCACGCGGCACTGTTATGGTTCTGATAACTTATATCTGAAGCTTAAATTAATATCGCACGCCGAGATCAGCGCTATCAGCAGGGAGGAAGGGAGAGGAAAGAAGTTCTTGTACCATGGTCCGGAAAAGTGCTAAGTGCCCTCACGTCACCGAGAGAAGGAGGAAATAAATGCTATCTCCCAATTGGCCACGGAATATCTCAGAGGCTAAGGTAATTAACTCTCAATTTCCGAACCTTAAAGTGGGATCTCATGATAATTGATTGATAATTCCAGTGGGTATATCGTGAAGATGGTTTGAGAATATCAGATGAATGTGTTCGGTTAATTTAACGGTGAATTAATTTTATGATTGATAGGGGAGCCAAAAGAATTTAGAGCGGATATTTACGTAAAAACCGAAGTCTTTACGTTCCCATTCTCTGCCGCTACTTCTACTAAAGTAACGGCAGCGGCTTACCATAATGAAAATTGGAAGGCCGATTTTAGAAAAAAATTATTGGTATTAAACTACCGAAAGCATTGGAATTGTAAATAATGGAATAAGTTTGCATAAGTTGATAGAACAAAAATTAGCACACAGTGGACGCTTTTTGCTCGCATTTCATGATTTAAAGAAAAATAATTAATAATTAATTTCCCCCTTATTTCATGTACAAACTTAGTCCTTCTAAGCCAAATAGCTTGTCAGAAGGTTCCAAAAATCGTGCAACAAATCGGCATGAACAAAAAATATCGAATTGCAATTACAAATGGCATATAACAACAATTTTCAATGGTCTAGTTACAATAAATCTGGATACATTCAGTAAATTAATCGATATTATAGCATAACAGATAACAAGTTTTAAATTACAAATTTTAAATTTCATTAATTTACCATGCTTCTACCTAATTAATTTCAAACTGCTAAGCGTAGGGCATCAGAGTATTTCCGTCAATTAGAATGGTCCTCACGAATAGGCACAACGTAATATTATGCTTTCTTTTCGTTGTTTTCATAGTGCGATATGCTATCATATTTAAATATGAATGACCAAATAAGA
The DNA here is from genome assembly GCA_963169105.1 of Ceriagrion tenellum. NCBI lineage: Eukaryota > Metazoa > Arthropoda > Insecta > Odonata > Coenagrionidae > Ceriagrion > Ceriagrion tenellum. The sequence goes on along the minus strand of OY720633.1, from coordinate 123,098,725 downwards.
GTAAATAAATAGAAACAATTCCTTATCTACACGATTAGTCAAATTCGACCAAATCCTAAATGATTCTTTATTCGAAACCATAGTTGTACATCATGTAAAGTTTTACCTGAAAGGTGTAACCCTACGCTGAAAATTAGTCCAGGGCACTTATTTATATGTACAAGTGTAATGAACGATCTTACATATTTTCACGATACATACCTTTATTTGATCAGTGATATTTGCTGATACCGAGATTGGCCTCGCCTAAGACAGATGCTCGCCTCATCGTATCGCAATAGAGTGTCTATGAATCAAACTGAATATCTAAAATCCGAAGATTCCTGAGATATTTAGCGGAATTTATGCAGAAATGAAAATTTTGCAATTATCCACAGAAATAAATTTTACTGCGACCTAGGTTTCGATGTTTTTACAACAATATACGGTGTGCACTTAACTTCATTTGTAACCCGATGATAATGTAAAAACATCGATACCTAGGTCGCAGTAAAATTTATTTCTGAGGATAATTGCAAATATTTCATTTCTGCATCAAACTGAAAGTCATATACAAAGAGAAATAACAAGCAAGCGGACATAATTATCCCACCGAAATATGCAAAATTTGACAAGCATACGGTCTAAAATTTTGAAAGTGCTCCACCGAAAGGAATATTTCAACGAGGGAAAAAAATGCACTGCGATCTTATTCGTGATGTGCAGCGATTTTCCCCGTGATGCAGCTTTTTTAGTCGCATTCAGAAAATTATATCTACCGTATGCATTAAAAAACTGTGTGTTCAAAAATTCCGGAAATTATTTGAAGAATCAGTGCTCACTTCGATGGAAAATCGATTAACGAGGCCGGCTTCGGCTCGCGACGCTTTCAAAGGTTCATCATTTCTGACGCTCGCCGGGGTTCAGTTGCACGTAAAATTGTGCTTTCTTCAAAGGCTACGAAATCCTTTCCCTTCTCTAAAAGACTTAAAAGGGTTCCCTATCAACCTTTCCCTTGCAAAAGCATCCATCACAGACGTGTGGCACTGCGAGCAATTATCCACTTCTGTTCACTCTATACTGTCAGACTTTTATGAGAAGACACAAGGATGTTAGCATTTCTAGGGAGATGTCGGGAAAGAAGCCAATGAGAGTCAGAACCCATACTTGTAAATTAAATTAACAGAATATAATTCAATAAATAATTTTTGAAACATCCAATACGTTTAAAATTGTGCTCAATGGTTCGAGGATTAGCTTTCGAAAGTATAGAAAAGTGGTCAACCAGAATTATCACAGTGCTGTCGATACAAGGTAACTATAATTACGACACCTAGGTCGTATAATTACTGCATTTTAGCATGTTCGCTAACGTAGCACTCTCCTAGTTTCTGATTTAGCAGTGCATAGTTCTCCTGATTGCCCCTTGGTCCGCGCATAGCGGTCAGGAGAGTGAGCGGGATTCGATCTTGAACTGGGTCGAGTTATGCAAGTCTGGTATGGATTTGCCCCATGCCACACGCTCTGAAGGTGGATTGCACGGTGCTTCGCAGTTGACGAAGAAGGAATGTCCGTATTTTTTCGCTCAATCGTCCTCATGTTCAGAGAAAGAGAGGTGGAAGCCTTCGCTGGACAGATATCAAACGAAGAGGGGAAGATGAAGAGGACATGCACGAAGGCACGCGTCCTCTCGCCAGTGCCGTATCACGTGCCACGACGCACGCTTCCCACGACGCGCGAGCCAAGCATTGCATTAGGCTAATAAAACGGAACGCACACGCCGATTTACCACCGACGATGGGAGAGACTTGCGGCATTCATCGTGGCGAGGTGGCGCCTACCTCTGTCACGCACAGAAATAAAAATACTTTTCACAAAATGTTGAGGTATACCGTGAATATAACCTTTGACCGCCCCCTCCCCCCATCCCAGAGCCTGTATCCAGGCGCCCTTCATGATTGACATTCCCTCGGCATACAAACACGTCACCCCCGAACCAGACGCTTTCGAAGGGTGGCTAGGACATCAAGGGGCTTACACACAGAGGATTTCAAAATTTTCGACCGAGGGCGATGACAACATTTTGACGTCATAACAGCGAAATATTCAAATCAAAACATTCAAAAAGTGGGATTTTTGTCGAAGCTCCAACAACTCGACGATAGGTTGATAGTTTGCCGTTCCGTTCAATATTCAGGTAAGTCTCTTCTAATTTCAAAAGATCTACCCGAATTGGCCCCTGGACGAGAAATAATTGTTAATGCCACGGACGTGTGACATTATTATGTCACTCTCCAACCAATCTCATATTATCAAACTCATTAATTTCCAAGTTTTTAGTATAAATTTCAATACTACTTGTTACTTTTTCACAGTGATCTATTCTTAATCGACCAGTTTCGTCGCATAGGCGGCATCATCAGTTTGTTGCAGAATAAACGTTGCAGGATAAATGTTGCAGGAGAGAAGAAGTGGCAGGGATAATGGGGTGGGGGAATGGGATATAAGGGAACATGGATTATCATAAATTATTATCCTTGCCTCCCCCATTCCTGAATTGTATATATTCTGCAACAAACTGAATCCATGTATACATGATGATGTCGTCTATGCGAAGAAACCGGTCGACTAAGAATAAAACACTGAAAAAGCCCTAAATAATTTTGAAATTAATTCAGAAATGATTTTCACAAAGTGAAGACTGTCAGTAGATGTATTCGACTGAAACGCGCCACAATTAATGAAGCTGGAGAGGATAACGAATTGATCGGGAAGCGCGTGGAACAGACGGAACTCCAGTGCTCCCACAGAAAAGCTGACCTTTTTGGGGTCGGATGCTTGGAGAGCGAGAAGGGATGAAAGAAGCAAAAAGAGGAGGGGTTTGAAACTGGCGAAAGAATAAACAAAATTCAAATGTCTTCGAAAGGACAAAATTTTGAAGAGAACGAAGGCCATGGACAGGGCACCGAAACTTATTAAAACGAGAAGGAAATAATTTCAGGATGATCATTCTCTTTACAAGTCGTCACCGATAGGTCATGGGAAAAAATGATGGATGAGAATGACCTAATAAAAGTTTCATACATAGGAAGTTTTTTACTTAAAAAGCGATAAAAGTTTCTAACTTCAAAAGGAAGAGAGGATGGAACCACGAAGCTTGCTCGCGTCATTACTAGGTAAAAACGTGAATTACATAAGTTATTGAGCAATAATCACGTACTTTTAGTAATAAGGCAACGTAAATCAAGCATTCATAAGCTACGTTTTTTAAAAGTATTCTACCGGTTAAGGTAGGTTTTATTGCATGTCTGAGAATCTCCTGCCATTTTCTACCCTTTCAGGGGCTCGCTCGCTCTAGTATATCCTTTTTCGCCTCAGCTTACGATCTACTCTTCTTCATCCTGTCCACGAAACCTATTCTCTTTCTTCCCCTTCCCCGCTTGCCCGACATCCTTCCCTCTATCACATTCTTGAGCAGCCTATTGCCGGCACCTCTAGCCACCTACTCTTCCTATCTCGAATTTTATTAAGAAGTTTCCTTTCCTCGCCCACCATATCAAGCACTTCCTCGTTAGTCTTTCTCTCCGTCCACATCACCTTCTCAAACCTTCTTCACATCCACATCTCAAATGCCTGCAGCCTATTATCGTCAATGAAAATAATTCTAGAGCGACTTTTGGGAAAAGTGGCAAACGAAAACCACTAGTACTGGTATGTTTCACCAATGCTAAGGGGGAACATTTTAAGCAAATAACGAACCACATTCCTCAACCCGAAGGTCGGATACCCACAGGACAGCTCGGAACGATACGGAGGAGTCAGGAGCTTGTCTGAGGAAAAGGGATAATACTGCGGGATGATAATTTGTATTGTCAATACTTAAAACGTGGTTTGATTCCATCGAGTCAGAGAGAATAATCACGAGGTCAGTAGAATTAAGGATTTATTTATAAGGGTTTTACTGCTTTCTCGGTGATCACATTTCAAGAAGTGCCCCCGGGTTCCCTGCACGTTATTCTTCCGTGGCCTACAATTCGATTCTCAGCACTCAGAGGACGGCCACATTGATAATATGGAGCACCAAGAGAATTTCATCAATAGATTTAATATTGTCTATGCAGGGACTAACAAAGGGATGATGCAGGATTATGAAAATGTTGCGGAGTAATCACGTTGCATTGGTGATGATACGAATGAGTGGCAATCCTATTTCTCATAGCTTCTTTACATGACTGCATGCAGCAGCGCCTCAATTTCTACGAGCAGGATTCTACACATCACTTCTGGTGCAAGCCAGCAAACCACAGAAAGGTCTTCGGGTAAGGAGAGTTTAGCAAACAAGCCACAAAATGTATGAAAATAGTGGAAGGATCTGGATTATGAAATAGAAAAAAAGGTGAGGTACATATAACGCTGGATTAACGTCTCGATCTGCTTCGGTTGTAGTCGTGAATGGTGTTTTGGATAAAATAACCGTTGCACCTATTTCTTCAATATTGCATCCCCTGTATCTTGGCGATCTTGCATTATAATTTTTTTCCAATAGAAGCAGCGCGACAGTGCGCCATTCCGCATCCCAGAGAGAAAGTGCGAACCGAGCCGAGGGCAACGGTCGTGTTTGACACGCAATGTGAAAGGATCTGCCCGAATGCGGTCGACACGGTTTAACCTCATCTTTCCTCTTTCAAAAGGGAAAAAAGTAACAGCCGAAAAAAAGAGGTGGCCAACTGTTCCTTTCATCCGCAGGGATTCCCCGATGGCGGGATCCATTCCGCGTGACAACCACGCCGCAGTGACGTAGAGTCACGGACAGGTCAGGCGACTTTTGAGGGAAAACCATACTTATGGTAATTTGAACAAGATAGTTCCCTAGTCATAATGAGGACCATATTCGAAGTAGGTATACGTTTTAATTTAAGCAACTGAAGTGAGCATGAATCAAATATTGCATTATTGAAACTGAATCGAACATGGATAAAAAACTGCCTTATTAACTGATATTATATTTTTATAGGACTGACATCCCAAGCAATTAAATAAATATACCTGTATAAATCCTTTAACTGGACTAATTTTTTTAACGCAGTACGTTTAAAACTCCTTCACATCTGATGGTTTTTCTGATCCTGAAGAAATCACTGCGGTGACATTATGATTTGTTTTCAAAAGTAGTTGAGAAAACATACAAACTACAACCTCTCAATTGGTCGACGAGATCTAAGTGTTACAAATTCCTCATTTTTTTAAATAAAGTCTCTCTGGAGTGCATACATGCACCATTTCACATGTAAATGGGCTAATATTTTTCGTCAAAAATCTTGGGAAGTAGTTCGGTAAGGGGCTGATATTTTGGTATATTTGGAAAGGTAAGATATTTTTCTTTCAAATGAGACCAAATTCATTGATTCTAGATGAAAATGATATTTTACTCAAACTCCCTTCAACACGATCATCTTACAATTTGACTTTCAAATCGTAGCATAAGCTATTTTCTATTCGAACACTTAAATATGTGATGAATATTCGGGACATGTTTTAGGAAGGAAAGCTATTCAAGTCAGTGGTGAGGGCTGCTATGCTGTACGGGGCGGAAATACGGCCGATTACTATGGTCCAAGAAAGAAAGTTAGAAATAGCTGAAATGAGGATTCTGCGTTGGACTGGTGGAGTAAAGAGAAAAGATAAGATAAAAAAATGAGTATATTAGAGGACCCATGGAAAAAAAAGGTACAAGAAACTAGATCATGGTGGTATGGACATTAGCAGAGAAGAGCCGAGGACTCTTGCTGTAAAAAGTAGAGAAAAGAGTAGCGGTAGGGAAAAGAGAAGAGAAAATGGAAGTTTGTGGAAAAATGAAGAAGGGAAGGCCAAAGATTGAATGGAAGGACGAAGCGGCAGGAAACATGGAGCGGAAAAGCAGGAGAAGAGTCAGAAAACTGCGGAGATGAAGAATAAAAAAACGCCGATGCGGTTATCATGGGATGAGGCAGAGAGAAAGAAGATTACGACGATATCCGTGTCTGACGAATCCATATTTCCATTGAGCAAACAGAGAGCTCTTTTTAAGGGGTGGTGTAGTCATCTTTTGTTTACATCATTTTCGAAAATCTTCCGACGTAATGAAAAATACACGACTACAAATCATCAGAGAATGCAATACATGGATGAAGTGACCTCATCGGTGAGTTGACATAGTCAAAACGTATGACAAAAATGACTAGTCAAAATGGGTTAAAATGGCTGAGCTGCGAGTCGTTTCGAGACTTGATGGTATACCGCGAAAGAAATACAAATGGTCATTAGCCAGTCTGCTGTGGTCGCAATATTTGTAAACACAAACGTGAAGTGATAGTTGAAAATTTATTTTGACCCAATCACACGAAAATTCTTGTCATCCTATCAATAACAAACTTGAAACAGAGAAGCATGTGGGGGAAATATTAGGATAGCGCACTTGAGGGCTTTTCTTTTTGCCAGAGAGCTGTATTGCCAGTCAAGGAGAAGTCAAACCGAGAGTTTTTTCTATCTTCTTCATCGCATTAAAATGAAAAAAAAATAGTTACAATTGATTTAAGGTAGTGCGAGCGAGATAGTTCCCTAATTATAATAGAGACCATATTCGATATATACGTTTTAATCTCACCAGCTGTGAGACACACGAATTAAATATTGCATAATTAATTGAGCAATAAAATAGTTTTGCACGACAGAAATTGTAAGTAATCAAATGAAAATATCTAAATAAGTCTTTAACTTGACTAATTTTTTTCACGCGGAACGTTTGAAACTCCCACAAAACGGAAGGTATATTGTGATTCCGAAGAATTAACTGCAGTGACAATACGATTAAGTTTCAAAAATAGTTAAGAAAACATACAAACTACACGCTGTTGATGAATATTTTACTAGATCTAGGAGTTAGAAATGCCTCATTTTTAATATAAGGTCTCTCTAGAGTGTATATACGTACCATTTCCCATTTAAAACGGCTGGTATTTTGTGGCAAATATCTTGGAAAGTAATGCGTTAAGGGGTTGAATTTGTTATGTCAATGGAAGGGTGATATATTTTTCTTTAAAATGAGACCATATTCATTGATAGCTAGGTAAAATAATCCAGCATTTAAGGTATTTTAGGTATTAGGTGAATCTGGACACGACATTTCGCTCAAACTACCTTAAAAAGAAGATTTATGAGGTTTCGTTTCATGAAATATTTTTAGCTTGAATCCGAAATGCGGGATTATTAGGCCCTGAAAAAGAACGAGAGGCAAAAGTACACTGGTTCACATAGTATAACTTATAGAAAGGGTCGGGTATCAGTTAATGGTACTTTTTATTCTTATATACTTTTTACTTTTAGGAGAAAGTTTGTTTGTTATTAATTCACCTATTTTGTTAATGGCTACCTTCCACTGGAAGTCGAAGAAGTATTAGGTAAATCTGGACACGACTAAAGTGAAGTCGGAAATGCATTTTATAATTGGGATCGCGTCGACTCACTCAGCAGAGAAGGAAGTATTTAGGCCGGAGGAGGTGATGCACTTTCGAAAACAGGGTCTTTGCGCGTCAACGGAAGCAAGCACTACTGGTAAAACCAAGTCGCCTTTATTCATCGCGGTTTTGCGACAAAATTCAAGTGTGACATTTTGGGTGAGAAACTTAAGGAGGAAAATATGAAGGAAAAGGATATTTTCGTTAACCACTCCTTTGCGTGATTTTCCTGTTCTTAATTTTGAAACCTGTGATTCTCTGAGTGAAATACTTATGACGGTAATTCCAAGTGAATTACTTAAGTGCCCTTCTGGTGGTAGAAAAATGCTGAAGGTTTTTTTTTTAAGTTGAAGCGGCTCATTAACATGGTTTTGTTTTCCTTCCGAAAACGGACATTCCCCTGCCAATTTTTTTGGCTACCATCTCAACAGATTGTCATGAACACATGTGGAGCCTCCATTTCAGTTGCAACTGCCACTAAAAATCGACACAAGCGTTTTTTTCCCAGTTGTAAAGCCAAATTTATTAGATATCTTCAATTCGGAAATAACGTAATTTTTAAAATGATTTCAACATACTGACACGATTTCCTGATTACATGCATGGCCACCGTTTCAATTTAGATTGCTATCATACGTTGCATGCACACCTATACGATGGGCTAAAATATGCGGGACTATGCTACGCATCTCCGTAAATTCGCTTCGCGAAATTTCGGTTCTAGTTAATCAGGAGTGGCCTTCACGTTTTTAAATGTCCAAAATTAAAGTTGATCATGCTGGGCAATATCAAAATGCTAAAATAATAATAATTGAAATCTTTACGATATTTCCAATACATCATCTCAAATGTAATATCTTGGGTTCCTTTCATTATCTGCAGCCAGACGTTTTTTATTTACGTTTAAAAATTTAAACCTACGGTAATAACTTTTTTCGTCACCTTTGCAAAAAAGAGACAAGTATCAATTTATGAGTCTTAAGTTGGGGAATACGGCCAGTTAACAAGATCTCCTTGTAAGTGAATCCCAAGGAAAATATGAACGATTTCACAAAATGATGAAATCTACTTCCTAGACTGAGATGCAAACCACTTGGCCACTGAAAAAAAACGGATGATTGACAGTGACGAATAATCTCTGCAGTATTGGCTCCACAAAATTACTGCACATAAAAACAAAAGCATGACAAATATAATGAAGGTAGTTACTAAACTTTTCCCTTAGATACGGCCCCGAGGAAGAATATTCTAGACTTCTCAAGTTCAATTTGCAAACAAGAGAATTACACTACCGACGCGCTTACACAGCAAGAGAATTTGAGGACTCCACCTTAATTTTTTTACAATGGGATCAGTTGCGAAATTATTGACTGCTTTGAGTAGATATTGTATTGAAAGTGAACAGCACTAAAAGCATACTCGTTGAGATAGTTTTCTTAATATTCTTTTAATGCAGATAGGAGTGCCGATGAAATGGTTTTGATCGATAAATTGCTTGATCAATAGAGGTTTGGGATAGGTAAAACGTCAAAATCGTGATGCTTTATTTTCATTCCAATACTCTCTAGGATATCATCTTAATACGGAAAAAATGTATGAGCATAAATAAAAGGCGCACCAGCATCTCTGGTATCAACTTACTCAAGGTTAGGCCGTACGAGAACGACTTCACATTAGTTTCTGTAAATTCAAACAGACAACACTCCCACGTTCATTTCCTCTTGACTGTAACCGATAGTACCCTCTATTTCCGTTGGGGGTGACCGGAGCGCCTGCATACACGGTAAGCACATAACGCAACAGTTTCTATGGCCCAAGCACTTTGAAGAGATAGTGTAGAAAATAATTAATTCACCGTTCTGGTTCAGCAACTTTAATAGCAATATGATTCCAATGCCTTTGTATATCTCTCAATGATAAACGATTACTAAAGTGCCTTCAAATATTATTTACCATTGAGACTCACAAAGTGAATACCAGCCATTGGGAAGAGGACAGTATATTGATTTAAACGTTTAGTCGCCGTGCATGGTATATATCGAAAAAATAAATACGATTTCAAGTACAAGTTTCACATGGGTAGTAAGTAGTGGATCTAAAATGAACCAGAGTAGAGATGGTAAAAATGGCTAACTGCTTTTGGCCAGAAATGTCCATTCGCATCCCCTTGAATAAATCTGGATTCCTCCTAACAAATTTCCGCTGTTGACGGTCTCATCATTGACCCAGGGTCACGAGTAGGAATTCTGACCTCGGCTTGGATCGTTAAGGTAGATGGAGAGGGAATCGCGTCAGCAAACTGTAGCCTGAAATAAAAACTATATTGATTATTCCATGCTTTTCTTCGGATAGCACGACGGAATGGACGAATTAGAGGATGTAATGCAAGAATATCCACCATATGTTGGAAATTTAGGGTAAGTAACTATTGAAACTTTTTTTTGTATTCTACCGGTAGGTTTTGCTGAATATCAGAGAATCATCTCTCGGTTTCCTCCATTTTCAGGGGCCTATCTCCCTATAGTATAGCCCTTTTTGCCTCAGCAAACGATCTACCCTTCTTCATCCCGTCCATGAAATCTATTCCCCTTCTTCCCCTTCCCTTTCCCCAGGAACCCCTCGCCCCATATTACTTCCTCCAGCCACACCTTACCAATCCTTGGTTTCATTCAGAAGTTCCTTTCCTCGCCCACCATCTCAAGCACTTCCTAGTTAGCCTTCCTTTCCGTCCACCTCACCTTCTCCATCCTTCTCCACACCCACATCCCAAATGCCGGAAGCTTATTCTTGTCCTCCCCCGCTTGCCCAACATCCTTCCCTCTATCACACTCTTCAGAAACCCCTCACCCCATATTACCTCCTCCAGCCACACCCTACCAATCCTGGGTTAAATTCAGAAGTTTCTTTCCTCGCGCACCATCTCAAGCACTTCCTCGTTCGCCTTCCTTTCCGTCCACCTCACCTTCTCCATCCTTCTCCACACCCACATCCCAAATGCCCGTAGCCTCTTCTCGTCCTCCTTTCTAAGGGTCCACATTTCTGCCCCATACATACATACATACGCTACGCTCCATTTCAAGCTCTCTACCAGCCTCTTCTTCACATCTTTACCCAAGGTCGCCATCATCAGCTCCCTTCTATGACTAAACGCGTCCTTAGTTGGTGCTCTACCGTTTGTCTTTTCTACTATGTCCGTTTTCTTCCAGCGCACTACCTAAGTTATTAAAATGATCCACTTGCTCGAGGTTGTATCCTCCACCTTTAATCACAAGCCTCGCTTTCTTTGTCCTAGAGAATCAGCGTTCCTTTTGTTTTTTATGGTTTATCTTCATTCCGAATAGCCCTAACTGCATTTCTAAAGAATCTACCAAAACTTGCGGTCCCTTCGAAGATCCACTAACCAACGCCTGATCGTCTGCAAATCTAACCGACTTTATCAGGTGACCTCCTGCATTGATTCCAACCTCAAGTTCATCCCATGCCTGTCTTACCATTTCCTCAGTAAGAGAGGCATGGGAAGAACTTGAAACGGACATTAGTTACATATTGCTATGGATTTTACTCGATTTTACCGTAGTTATCAACAAATATCAACACAATAAAGGTGGTATGGCCGATTTTATCTGGCATTCAAATTGCATTTTATTCTGGGGTTCATCTCCTCATGTCCAACGCATATTTAAACCCCAAAAGAGAGACCATTAGATTGATTGCTAATGCACATTACCTAGCTCCAAGTTTCCCACTTAAAGAGTGGCACTTAAAGTTAAAAGACTGGCACTTTTACCATTGCCCTGTATTTAACTTTTATTCATGTATTGTTGTACATTCATAAACATTTATCTCGTTTTAAGGAGAATAACGATTTACATGAGCATTTCACCAGGGACTATAATCATGACCTCATGGACTATGTTCGTACCAGAATCTCTTTGCTAAATACTAGCTCTATGAGGCCTAGACTGCAATGTAATTCCTAATGAAATCAAAAGCATAAAAAATGTATCCCTTTTTACACATAAACGAAAATATTTTTATTTAGAAAAATGTTTTACAGAGTGGATCAACTTGTGAAAAATAAGTGATTGGTATTCGATCCTTATCTATGTACGTGACATATCCTATATCATATTATGTAATTATCTTCGGACAAAATAAAATATTATTGTGTATAGTATAGTAATATGAGGATTATTATTAACAGAGAGAATGGATTTGAGGGGGAGTGCATGACTAAAATAGTAGTTTTTGATAAGGAGAATGGGGGAGAATAACTGTATGATGAGAGCGAATGGTGGAGTAATTTCACAAGTAAATCATTATGTGTACCTAGGTAAGATGTTTGCGAAAGATGGACGGATAGATGAGGAGATAGAGAGACGTGCGAATGCTGGAAGGAAAGTGGTAGGTAGCATGTGGAGAATATCAAGGAATGAGAGCCTATCTAAGGAAGCGAAAATCGCCGTTAACAAAAGTGTACTTCTCCCCACTTTGTTGTACGGTAGTGAAACATGGGTATGTCAGGATAAACATAAGAGCAGACTAAACGTCGTGGGTATGAGTTATGTGAGGAGTGTTTGCGGCGAAATTAGGATGGATAGGGTCAGGAATGAGTGGGTAATAAATGAATGTGGGTTAGATGCTACAGAAATGGACTTATATGAAAGGAGTGTGCTTCGTTGGTTTAGCCATTTTGAGAGAATGGATGAAACGAATAACGAAACAGATATATTAGAGTGCAATGAATGGTGTGAGAGGTAGAGGTAGACCCAGAAAGTTGTGGTTGAATGTGGTTGAGGAAATTCTTAGGAGGAGGAATATGAGGACTTTTAAAAACAGGAGGGCGTGTATGAAAAAGTGTATGGGGGTAAATGAGGCAAAAGAGGTTTGCAAGGATAGGTCAGTATGGAGTAAATTATTGAAGCAGAGTTAAGTGAACAAATATGTATTTATGAGTGAAGCTTTGTGACTGTGCCTACCCCGAAAGGGAACAGCGCAATTAGCGCGTCTGTCCGCAAGCACTAGAGGAAAATCGTGGTTGACAAAGATGACGGACAGGTCACGCCCACGTTACAGCTCCTTAGCATTGGCCACCATAGCAAGCGCCCTCTCCATCTCTCTCAATGGCTTGGACTAACGATTCGGTCAAACACTTCTCCCAACATCTTTAACGCGCAGTAAACATAATAACTCCGGGCAAGAACGACACCGTATGCATCTGAGGCACTCTCCTGTTGCAATTAGAATTAGAATAGGATATTGTTCACTTCCATCTGCAGAGCAGCACATTAAACCTTTGATTGGGGCACGACGTGACATCACGTCATGGTTGTCTTAACGCTGGTGCTGATGACGTGATTGAACCTCATGGGTTCCGTGAGTGCTCCAGCCTTCCCTAGGGTGCCTAGTGAAAGTTCCCTAGATAAAGCTGGAACACTCACGGTACCCTTGACGTGATATAACGCCATCAGCATCAGCGTAAAGACAACCATGACGTGATATCACGTCATGATGCACTCAAAGGGTTAAAAAAATAATGAAACATATCAACTTAAGTTTAATGTGGGCTTATGTGAACCTGAATTGAGCCACCATCAATGTTTTGCATGTTCCCTTCACCATAAAATAAATTCAAAAAACATTTGGGATTTTGTAAAACATACGACATTTTCATTTTGACAGAAACTTTCTTTGAACATTTCAAAAATTTTAATTAGCATTTGATTACATCTACATCTACGCGATACCCTGCGAGCCACCACGAGGGTGTGTGGCAGGGGGTGAAGATCACCAAACATGCACTATTGACATGCAAGTAGGATAATTAAGGGAGATATGCTAGATAATTGGGTCACATGGAGACATATGGTTAGTATCTACATAATAAGGAAGGGATTATTGGTTGTTATTACATGCATCATGCACTACAGACTGCTCTAACTATATTTCACCTACTTATCCCTTTACTACGCTGCCTATTGTTCTCTCTTATGGTACGCGGGAAAAATGACATTTTAAATCTATCGGTACGACAATCTATCTCTCTAATCTTGTTAATATGATCAAACCTGGCATAATACGCAGGGCTTCTCAATATATATCTAACGTCATCTGTGAACAACTCTGTTTCGAATTTACTAAAAAGGTTTAACCTAAATTTTAACCTGCGTTCTGATAGTAATTCCCATCCTAGTTCTTCTATTAAGCTCGTAACACTAATACAATTATCATAACGGCCTTTAACAAACCAAGCAGATCTCCTTTGCATGCGCTCTAATTCTTTTATCATACCTTCCTCGTACGGATCCCATATACTAGCGGCATATACTAAATGATTAGGAGAGATGTAGAACACTTTCATGAACAGAGAATCAGAAAAAAGATTCAATGTTCCTATAAAAGAGTAGCCATTCTTTGACCATTTTCTAAAACGCTTTCCCAGATTCACATCTATTAATCATTTTTGGCAAGGAACGGAGGATAGGATTTTTTTCCTGGGTCCTATAAGTTTAACCATTATATCTGCTTAACTTATTCCGGTTTTTATCCAGCCAAAGCGCACAGTGTAAGCGATGTCTCAGTTTTTCTTGAGCTAAATTTTAACTGAGTATGATATTTTTTTATTTTCAAAATAAAATTCTTGACTCTGGCTTCAACATCTAGACTCAACAAACAATAGGTCAAGCAAGGGGATCGATTTTCCAGAATCAATCGAGGGAGCGATCATTAAATATAACACTGAAAAGAGAGAAAAACACATGTTCCAGCGCGGGAGATGTGAGAGAAGAAAATTCTCCGGGGCGGATGTCCTCAGTGCGGCAGACAAGTGGTCCTTCAAAATAATGGCCGCTAAGTAGCGGTTGCGCATTCCGAAAGCGCTGACTGACTTCCAAGAAAAGAACTTCACGGGTATTTGAGAAGGGCGTTTGTCACCGAGGAGTTAAAAATAGGTCCGCCGTTGCGCCGACGATTTCCATTCACTCGCCGTGCAGATACGTAAAAAAAAAGAATAACGAAACTCGACCTTCCCGCTTCGAACGCACTCGGCCCGCTGCCCGTCCCAGGACGAGTTTCTTCCGAGAAACGCGGCTGGGTCGGGAGACGATGGGGGGGGGTGGGGGGAGGACGAAGAACGACGTGTATCCGAAAGGTGGTGACGTAGGATGATTTCGTCACGGATATGGAGGTCGCCAAGTTTGCGAGTACGTTTCTCCGCCTTTCGGACGCGCGCGCGGGGAAAGTCAGGGCGGCAATAGAGACCTCCCAGCCAGTCGGCGGGAGAAAGAGCAAAGCTTACGTCAGCGGCGACTTTCCTCGTCAGCGCACAGTGTTACCAGTATATGGAAAAATGGGACATTGAAAAGAAAAATAAAGTATTCAGGTAAATCTTTTGTGCAGTATGTTTGGATAGAGTAAGTGATGAAGGATCAAAATTTGAAGATCCTGAACGCATGGTATCACGCACCTTTACTGTTAGAGGTAATATAAGAGAACGCTCAGGTAAGGTATGCATTCTATTAATAATCGAAAGTCAAATGCGCGTTAACTTCGGAGTCGCTTACAAAGAAGACAGTTGCATCGATTTTAATTCAAAGAACTAGGTTTATCTCCGGAAAGTAAGTTCTATTTATTTATTAAAGTAAAAATTTATTGTTAATTTGTCATTATATGCGATTACAAATTGAAATTCATGAACATTAGAGAATTTTTATCCGCGAAATATAATTAAAATTAGTGAAAAGTTCACTCATTCCATGAGATTCCATTTAAAAAAACTATCGGAGAATGTAACTAACATCACTAAGTATACAAAAAACTCATAATCCGCAAGTTTTCACATTTAATGGAAAAATTCAATTGTTTTGGCATCATATTCGTATTCAGCGACCCCGGAAACCTAAATACACCAAATTTCATCTTGATCTGAGAAAATCAATCCATGTCCCTGAAATACATGGGCCGAGGACCACTGTGCAGCGGTGCCTTCGACGGTGTGTGGGGGAGGGAGGAACACAGCAGTCGAGCGGGGATGCAACGATATCGGCGATAGAGAAGAAAACCTATCGTCTCACCCAACCAAGACTTACCTACCTTCCCCAAAAAAACGAGTTCCTATCCTCATTCATTTACATAGAGAAACTGATAAAAAAAATTTCACCCCAAATAGAACAAGTTTTTCATGTAATAAGCCTTCGTGAATGAGAAGTACACTCTTCAGTTATGTAATTAGTAGTTTCAGGCGTAACTTGATGGAATTTGTTAACATTATAATGAATAATCGTAACTTTGTGATTCCACATATATTTCGTGTAACTCCTGGCCAAACTTTCGAAATAAAGAATCTTCAATTGTGGTTTGGTAAATATATTTTCATATGTGTTGTAGTCATACAAAGACATAATTACTTCAATACCTCCCTCGCCTTTCTTAGTTTCGTTATCTTTCTGTTTCCCTAACGAGTGCTCAATTATCATAACAACAGTTTTTTAAAGATGGCAAGCTAATTATAAGTATCAAGAACAACAAGGCTCCAAAAAACTCAATTTTGGCTTCATAATAGGCAGATATTTTCAGAGCGACATAGAGAATATTATCATGACGCCTCACTACATCTCTAGGACTGACAAAAGCGATAAAATAAGAGAGATACATTGCAAAACAGATAGGTACAAAAACTCGTTCTTTCCGCGCACAATTAGCGAACAGAATGAAAACTGAGCTCAACTATATACACTCCCATAATACACGTCAACATTTCACCTCCCAAAACCTTATCCCATAAATCTTTACACAGCTGGTGTCCTAACACCCTCTGCCACACGCCAATGTGGCGGCTCGCAGGATAGTATGTAGATGTAATCATACAAAGATGAAATTATTTCAATACCTCTATCGCCTTTCTTAGGGCCGTATTCATAGTCGTTACCTGGGTGTCCCCCAGGTGTAGGGGAACCCCTTGGCTCAGAAATGGTATTCATAGTCACTACCAAGGGGTCTGCCGTTCTCTATCCCTCCCCCAGGCCGTCGATTTCAAGGGTAAGGCATGAATCTTACCCAAAGCTCCCCTAACGCAATACTGCTTCCCACGCGTGGGACGAATTGATTCTACTGTACTAATGGCAGTACACAATGATGTCAACAACTTTCCATAGTAACGTCTTCTATTTACAAACACGGGTACTTATTGAACCACCCTCATATTCCTCACTATTAATATTACATAAATATTTAAGTATTATTGCAAACATTCTCTCATATTCCTTCAATCAGTTTTCATCGACGTCGTAACAGTATAAAATATTATTGTGCATTTATTGCGTGCTTGGTTTCGACGAAAAATGTGCCTCTAAAACATCCAAACCATTCAGCGAAACCCTTCGTATGTATTTTTCCTGCGGTTTGTTTGTTTTTGATTGTTACCAAATCTCTTCCCCAGGCGTCCCCTGGCTGTGGGATACCCAGGTAAGGTTTATGTATCGATCAGCGTAGGAGACCCCTAAGTTTTTTATTTTACTAGGGGATACCCAGGTAACCCCTAGGAATACGACTATGAATACGGAAATTAGTTTTGTTATCTTTATTATGATCTTTTCTGTTTCCCTGCAGCGTGCTCTATCATCATAACAATTGTGTTTTTAATATGGACAAACTTATTATAAGTATAAAAAATCACGGAGCGCCAGGAAACTCAATTTTGGCTACACAAGACGCGGATATTCATGATCAATCCATCATTTTTACAACATTCATAAACTACTCAAATCATTCATCTATGTTTACCCCACCTGAAGATGAATATGGTGTACCTGAAGATGACGCCGCTGCGTCAAAACTAGTAGATACTACCTGAAAATTAATTGGTGGAAGAAAACAAAGTTTTCTTTTTCATTATTCCCTTTCTTTTTTATTTTAAAATGGAGATTTACCTAGGCTCTGGTGACAACGTTTCGTCATCATCGAGGCTGGACAAAATCGGATCCTTATTAACAAAAAGTCCTCAAATTGGGAGCACGTAAAGCTCATCGGCATAATCTGCTAACAACTAGATGTCGCTCTTCCCAGGTGAGAAAAAATCGATCTGGAATGCTTCATGAATAGCGGTCTTGGGCTTTACTACGCCGAAATCAAGGCCGCCAACCCACCACGACATACGCACACACAAGTGACGTACATACCGTAAACCGATACCGCATGCTTCAATAAGAAGGTCGATTAAATGCCTGACCTGCGGTAGGAGGAGGATGAATACTTAATCTAAGGGCAGAGAGACGATATACTCCCATTCTCAAAGTGCATTATTCCGTTCTTGAAAATGACGTCAAGACATAATAAAGGCAGAAGGGGTAATTCCGAATGATACGCATGAGCTGTATTACTAGGTTCGATTACATTTTACGATGATAGCATTCCTCACGTGGCTTCACACGGAGGATCAGAAAGTATCACAAATAAGTTTTGGATATAATATTTACAAACACTAAAAAGAACTCAACTATCTTGCATTATATTAGTTTCTGGAACCATTCACACTCAGGGCCGTATTCATAGTCGTTACCTGGGTGTCCTCCAGGTGTTGGGGGAAACCCTTGGCTCGGAAATGGTATTCATAGTCGTTACCAAGGGATCTGCCATCCCCTATCCCTCCCCCAGGCCGTCGATTTCCTGGGTAAGGCATGAATCTTACCCAAAGCTCCCCTAACACAGTACTACTGCCCACGCATGGGACGAATTGATACTACTTCACTAATGGCTGTATATAATAATATCAAAAACTATCCATAGTAACATCTTTTGTTAACAAACATATGTACCTATTAAACCACCCTCACCATTCATGTTACATAAATATTTAAGTAATATCATAAGCATTCTCTCATATTCTTTCAATCATTTTTCTTCGACATCGTGAAACAGTACAGTATATTATTGATATTATTGTTTATAGGGTGCTTGGTTACGGTGAAAAGTAAGCATCGAAATCATCGAGAACCGTTCATGTGTATTTTTCCGCGGGATTGTTGCCAAATCTCTTACCCAGACGTCCCCTGGCTGTGGGATACTCAGGTAAGGTTTATGTATCGATCAGCGTAGGAGACCCCTAAGTGTTACCAGGCAAGGGTATCCCAGGTAACACCTAGGAATACGACTATGAATTCGGGCATTAGTATCCTTACAATTACGATTATGGAAAAATCATAAGGCCGCTTTACACGGTACATTTTATTGTACAAACGTACATTGAATGTATCATAGAATTTACAAGAAACTGAATGGAATTAGAGCAGGTTTTATTTCCTGTTAAGTCATTCAGACAATCATACAATATGCCGCTTTACACGGTACAATTTCCCTCATGAAGGAATTTGTCCATTCGTTTGTACAATAAAATGTACCGTGTAAAGCGGCCTATTGCCTTGAACGCGACTTGAATTCGTATCCTTCGATATCGCGACAAGTGCCAAACCCAGTCAATGGGGCGACTGTACACTATTACCGCGGCAAGTTCCTGTACCAAGAAAAGTGATGGTTATTCTTGAAAGAAAGAAGAAAATAATACTTTGCCAACGCACTTTCTGGATTCTGGTTAGCCTGCAACTAAAATCCTATCACAAGGTGAATTGGCGCATTTATACATCCACCCATCATCAAAATAAGAGAGAAAATTGACGATCATAGAAGTGCGATTTGTGCAAAAATCGTGCGTAAATACGTATTTTTCTTCGGCATAGTACTTTGATATTTAATTGGACGCACACGCAAGTGACGAACATGCCGTAAATCGATACCGCATGCTTCAATAAGAAGGTCGATTAAATGCCTGACCTGCGGTAGGAGGACGATGTATACTTAATCTTTGAGCCGAGAGAAAATATACTCTCATTCTCAAATAGCATCATTCCGTTCTTTAAAATGACGTCAAGACACAATAAAGGTAGAAGGGAACATTCCTAATGATACGCACATTCTCTTATTTAAATTGTTAATGTGAAACGTATTTTATCGCGTACAGGAGAAAATCTGTACACATATCATCGAAATATTTTGAAATAAATGCCAAATGCCATAAGGCTACGTGTTAAAAAAGCATTAAATGGCCACAAATCGGTATCATTCAAATTTATTCGATTTTATCTGTACATAATTACAAATAAGTACGTGCATCAATAGTTTCGCGAAAATCTGAACATTAATGGATAACGCTCCAACTACCTTAATGACATTGTCATTAATCTCCGTTAATGTATTCCTTTGGCCAGACTCATTGGATACTACGCCCAGTTACTCTCGCATCTTTCAGAATAGCACAGAGCTGAAGAGTAGAAGTGGTAGTGATGATTAGAGCAAGCGACCGTACACTGATGGCGTGTACGCGACAAAGGCAGGTGGGCACGTTTGGCGAACGCAAAACTATTAGCAGAAGTTAGCGATGGTTGATTGAAACCCTGCAACTACAGTTGGTAAGTCTTCACGAAAGGCGAGAGGAGATTCACAATTTTGGTTACAAACATTTTGACGGATATAATTTTGCAATTGCAATGTCCACCGCAAAGTTTCCCACGTGGACAACGAGATTTCTGAGGAAATTGCCCGCCTTTTGTGAGGAGGGAGACCCCGGGCCAAGGAGATGGGTAGCCAAGTTACCCGAGCCATCACCCCAAGGCAATCTCTCCACATGGCAGAGGGAAGGCGGCAATAAAGGCTTAAGGGGAAGGTCAAAGGACTAGAAGGTTAAAGGGGAGATGAGGGAGGACAGGTGGGAGAAGATCGTGTTTACAGAGGGCAGGGATTGTTTAAGAAAAGGGGTCGGATGGATGGAGGTTTTTCTAAGGCTTTCTGGGGCGCTCATCTCGGCGACGCCGCCGGCTGTAGAGATCCTGTAAGGACCGAAACAAAAGAAACTTTCAATTCCCAATCGATCAGGGAGGTGAAGGTAAAAGAAAAAGGGTGGAGGGTCGTTCCCTGAGGTCCCGAAAGGACGCGGTAGAATCTTAATGACCGAGGAGAAAAGTTCGGTACTCCCACTATTTCACTTCAAAGGGACGAATCGAGTTCATCTTTTTTTTTTTTTTTTTTTTTTTTTTTTATTTACTCTTTGCCGCCAACATTCCTGTATAATGCCTAATTTTTTTCTATCACGTTGTCCGCCTTCCACGATCATTTTCATTTCTGCGAAGTACGTCACATTTTTTTGTTCAATTCGCTCTACCCCTCCTCTCCCTCTCTCTCTCTCCCTCCCTCTCCCCCTTCCTATGATAATTAAATGAGGACGACAATTAGGGGTCCTGATTTTTTTCCTTCAATGCGGAGTGACATCCAAGTAAAAATACGACGAGATTCCGCCATGCATGCTGCGGATTCGCTAAAAATACTTTTTCAAACAGGGCATCGAGGACTAAAAAATTCTTTAGATAGTGAAGGAAAAAAATGATAGCGAAACTTCAGTAAAACTCCTATCTTAAATTACTTTTATTTTTCTCATCCAAAAACTTTCCTCTCCGGCCTCTCTCAATTAAGCTGACCTTGTGATTAACACTTCCTTTTTATGTGAATGGAAGGGTTTAAAGACGTCACGGGGTCACGTGGCCGCAAGCGCTGATGGTAAACAACAGCAAACACTGAATCGTGAGTAAAATAAGGCGATAACCCAAGCTACTCGTGTTTTAGAGTGATAATAAATAACGCTAATTTAGAAAATCGGACAATAACATGACATATCATGGCCTGCTTTGAATAAAATTACCATTACCAAATTCAATACCTACATGTTATGTGAGGTACATAATTTATATTTCATTCAATATTATACATGCATTATAAAATTATAGGAAATGAAAACAATATTACATAAATCTATAGTGGGGCTAGACTGAGGGCAGCTACATTTGTTAAAAATCGTTATGATAAACATAGTAGTGTCACTAAATTGTTGAGGGAATGGGGGTGGGAACCTCTATCCGATAGAAGGGAAAAATATAGTTTAAACCTTTAACGAAAGTTTGATGTAGAGTATTTTTGCCGGCCGTTCAACATATTTTGCTAGAGCCTAACCATCATGGCAGAAACGATCACAGGCATTAGATTAAGTAAAATAGACTTCTGAAGCGATAAATTTAAAATGCCATTTTATCCACGCACAATAAGGGACCATAATAGTTGCGATGGGTCAGATCTAGGATAATTTGTCCCTGACTAGGTAAAATAGGTTTTTGAACCTGTGCTAAGTATCTTAACATCATTATTTATAACAAACCTTGCATGCAATTTCCGGCATAAAATAGCTCTTGCATGATTTAGTACCTTGTAGAACTGTTTATCCGTCGCAGTAATTATAATCAGTTCTCATATCTTCAGTAGTGTACCGCACGGTAGCATGTTCGTTAACGTAGAACTCTCCTAATTTCTGGTCTGACCGCGCGCTGTTATCCTGACTGCTTTTGGGCTGCGCCTGGCATTCCGGGGGAACGTGCGCGGTTCGGATTTCAGCTGGGATGAGGGTTTCATGCCTGGTAAGGAATTGCCCTGTGCCACACACCATAGTGGTGGCTTGTACGGTATGTTTCTTAGATGTAGATGAATTGTTCTCACATATTCAGCTGAGATACGGACAGAAACGATCAAAACTTCACAAATACCAGAAACAGAAGATATGAGAACACTGAGGATGATATGTGGAAAGATTAAGGGATAAAGTACGCAGCGAACATATTAGAGAGAACAACTACAGATTTAACCGATAAACGAGTAGACGTGGACAGGATATGGAGCAATCACTACGTTTACCAATCGAACCGACCGGATCAGCTCAGTATGGGTAAACGCAACGGGCTAGTGGGATCGACCTGAGGAGCGGGCAGAGCCAGCCCGCTTTCTCAGCCAGTCTAAGATTTCAGATCGATCTGAGCCAGTAGGTCTGTGGCGCTTCACGTTATTCTTTTGGTTGTCATAGAGAAACAAAATATAATCGTAAGTATTCAAGGCGTGTGTTGTAACCAATTATTACAAGAGTGCAGTAATGGCGAGTGAAGTGACGTTGATGGTATCGTACTACATCACAATTCTATCTCCAATTGTGCAATTTTGTTCACTCGGAATGCGACTGATAATTTTAAATTCTGCTCATATTACACACCAGGTCAATCATGGAGTCCTGAAATATGGTATCAGAAAACTGATAAACTCGATTATTCACTATCTATATTTTCAGTCCGTGTTAGTAAACCAGGCGATCTGAGCCGGCTTGCTTGGAATTTTCAGATCTGTCCGAGTTCAGATCGATTGGTAAACGTAGAGAATCATATCACAAGAATGGATAAAATTAGAACTGTAAGACTCTCCACGGACAAGTTACCAGTAGGGAAGAGTTCACGATGCAGACCTCCAAAAAGATGGAGAGAATCATTGTATCATTTTGGAATAAACAGGCAGCAGCCTATACATACAAAGCGAGAGAAAAAATAATATATTACATGCAAAGTTATATGTCAAACAAATTCCATGGCTTTTAGGATTTCAAAGTTTGTAAATTATGGCTCGTATTCAATGGATGGGATTCAAGAAAAAATGTATTAACAGTCTTATTTTGAAGGGGAAAATGCTGTATTAATTGATTTCCGCGAGTAATAGAGGCTTCAATAACGGCTTCGAAGATTTGAAGGAAATGGGTCTCCGTTTTTTGGTGAAACTGTTTGCCGTAGGAAAAATAACCACCGCATAGAATCATTACTCCACCTTGATTCATGATGGGCATTACTGGAATAAACAGGCAAGGAGCTTATTTGAGCACTGAAATAAAGACGCTAAACGTAACATTGAACCTAGTACTGAAGTTTGGAGTGCTCATTTCTCGTTACATATTTATCTCCTCGATTAATCACAGGACTCTTTTGGTCATACTCTTTTCATTAGGTCACAGTGTTTTATTAGTTTAAATAGAACTATATAAGTATAAATGAGCTTTTCTTTTCATAAAATGTCCCAGTTTCTCGTATATCAGCTCGTATTGTATTATCTGTAAAATATTTTCTCATTCATATTCCATAGTATCTTTTAAGCATTCTACATCAAATGAAACGAAGGAGGAATACTGTGTATTTACGGCGCCGCACTGTTTTATATGTGAAATTTTGCGTAAATATCCCATTATATTTTTAGAGCTTTTTTCTTCACTCTGAAAAATAACGAGGGTGAAAATGCAGGGCATTTAGTTTCTGGCACTAGGAACGAACAAAAATTAATTTAATGGGTTGCAAATATCTTTCCTATTCAGTCAGAAAAACTCGTACAAATATCACCCGAGGACACTTAAGTCGCTGCTCAAATCATTGAGAAGAAAACATGGAATTTCCTTTTTCTCAACCTTTCTCTCAAAATGTAAATAAAGTATCTTACGCAAGGCCTGAATATTTTATGCCCGAATGCCATAACCTTTAGTCTAGAGCCATGTCCTCTAAAAATTGTAATTACAAGTCCTTAAATAAATTTATTTATTTGAATCCTGTTGCCTCGTAATTCTGTCATCAGTTAGGAATGCTGAGTGATCACTCACAGAGGTGACAAGAATTTGAGACAAGAGTTCGCTCGGAAAAAAGGCGCATAAAATTTGAGGACATTCATTCTTAGGAGATGGTAGAGATAGTTGAGATACCTCTCCTCAGGTTTCCGTGGGGCTTAGATGTCTTTTTTAACTAGACTCTCAGGTTATCATCCACGTTGGGATTTGTCCGATGTATATACGAGAGCTTAACCAGCCGTCCTCAAGTGGAATCTTCATATATTATTTCTTAAAGGTGTTTTTTTGTCGCAACACTATAACTCCCATAATTCTTCATCAAAATCAATGATTCAGACATCGTTTTAAAGCTTACATTCCCCCTATTGACGAAAAACAGACAAATGGTTTTCAATTAAAGTTTTTGCTAAAAATGTTTTTCAAATGCTCAAAAATTAACAGTGCCATCTGTTGACAATAATCAACTAATATGTTGGCTATGGTTACATGCTTAAAAGACTGTAGGAGGCATCCATTAACACATCGTTTAGTTAGATTGTTTACATTCTACATGCAAGCGGTGTGACCGTTTACGTTATGTATCTTTAACACAAACATATATAACAAAATTGTCTATGGGAAGAAACAGGTAGAAGAATAGGAGGAAAGAAGGAAGAAGCTGCATACAGTACGAAATATTCGACAGTTAGAAGAACAGGAAGGAAGAAACAGGAAGAAGCTTCATACTGTGCGAAATATTCGCACGGGTCAGCTAGTCATATATATTATTTCTCTAAGGTGTTTTTTTGTCGCAACGCCATAACTCCCATAATTCTTCATCAAAATTAATGATTTAAACATCGTTATAAAGCTTAAGTTCTCCGCTATCGACTGAAAATAGACAAATGGTTTTAAATTAAAGTTTTTGTTAACAAATTTAAAATTAAAGCTTTTGTTAAAAAATTTAAAATTAAAGTTTTTGTTAAAAAATTTAAAATTAAAGTTTTTGTTAAAAAATGATACGGTGCCATCTGTTGGCAATATAATCAACTTTTATGTTGGCTATGGTTACGTGCTTAAAAGACTGTAGAAGGCACCATCTATTTACACATCGTTTAGTTAGATTGTTTACATTCTACATGCAATCAGTGTGACCGTTTACCGTTCACGTTTACGTTATGTATCTTTAACACAAACATAAATAACATAAAATTGTTCATGGAAAGAAACAGAAGATCAGGAAGAAAGAAGGAAGAAACAGGAAGAAGCAGCATACTGTGCTCAATACTCGAAAGATAGAAGTACAGGAAGAAAGAAGGAAGAAACAGGTAGAAGCTGCATACTGTGCGAAATATTCGCACGGGTCAGCTAGTATAATGAAATTCAGGGGAATACTCCCTGAATATTTGTATTAGCAGCAATTCGAGCAGCATAAAGCGTCGTAAAAAATTCAATCGGTCCAATATCACTATTCAAATGCAAAAATATTTTAATTTCCGATACATATGCACATCCGTGAGTTCAAAAGATCTGGCATATCTGAATATGCGACCTACACAAATAGCCAAGGTTTTCCATCAACATCAACTTAAGTATTCAATCCTATGCCGGTCGAGTCATGGGATGCCGTTCAAAATATTATAACATTATATTGGTGTAGAATACAATTTGGAGTCCGGTGTCGTCATCAACACACTTGCCTAACCGTCGGCCAACGGCATTATACTTGACTGTAAATGCAAAAATACAAAACCAGCGCACAAATTGTTACAAATCTCTCGATAGTCAAAAAGGAAAGCATATTCAAAATCGTTATTTATTATTTCAAGTATCGTTCTCACGTCCATGCCAAAAATGCATGATCTATAGGTTATTACTTTGTTTTAACTTAAAAAAATTTATTAAGACATAATCCAGAAGAAGCATTATTTATATGATGGATATAGTCTACAGCTAAATCTTCCATTTCAATCAAAATAGAAGACTGTTGGTAGGAGAACTGAGTATTTGTGAGCATATGGGCGGCTAGGGTCACTTGCACCTGAAACATAATTTACTTAGAGGCAACTAAAGTTAAGTTAAATATTAGATATTTATCACGTCATTGGATCCTGTGCAAAATATTAAAACTCATAGATGACGATTCATGATTTATTCATAAGGCGTGTGTCACATAATAACTTTTAAACGCGGAAGACATCCTCCAGGTCGTTGCCTAAGACGTGGCTTAGGTCTCCCTTTAAGTTCAGCCTTGCATCCCGACATTCGTCACTCTCCCTAAGGAAGTTTCTAACGCTGAGAGCGTATCCGCATAATTCTCATTGAGAATAGAAGACCGGAGTATTCGTCCGTATTCATCTTCTTAATATTTTAAAATATTTAACATTCAAACAGCTATGACATACTATAATCTCGCCAATTGTTACACCCGACATTTGAATACGTCAGATGATTGAATATTCATCCATTTTATGGTATTTCAACTGCATACGCGGATATTTGAGAGTATTTATATTATTATAATGAATCGAAATGAAAGCTATATTAAGGTAGTGCAAGCTAGATAGTTCTCTAATCATAATTGAGACCATGTTCGATATATAAATTTTATATTCACCAGCTGCGTGACACACGAATAAATCGTGCATTATTCATGGTGCAATAATATATTTTTACATGACAGAAATTGTAAGCAATCCAACGAAAATATCTAAATAAGCCTTTAACTTGATTCATTTTTTTAACGCGGTACGTTTGAAACTCCTTCAAAACGGAAGGTTCATTGTGATCCCGAAGAATTTACTGCGGTGACCATATGATTTATTTTGAAAAATAGTTCACAAAATACACAAGCTCCACCCTGTTGATGATATTTTGACTAGATCTAGGTGTTAGAAATTCCTCATATTTATTATAAGGTTTCTCTGGAGTGCATACACGTACCGTTTCCCATATAAAAGGGCTCTTATATCCTGGCAGATATCTCGGAAAGTAACGCGGTAAGGGGTTTAATTTTTTATGTCAATGGAAGGGTGATATATTGTTCTTTAAAATGAGACCAAATTCATTTGTTTCTAGGTAAAATGACATTTCTCTCAAACTACCTTCAGCCCATACTCAACGTCACCGTTTTTGGAAATTTTCAAGTTCATTGCGCGTGAATTTAGACTCTTGGAAACGTTTCATCGTTATTTCTGTGGCATCTTAAATATGAAATATTAAATTTCAGCTCGTCCGTGGATTTTGACGTGGAAGGCAAAAACATTTCTAAAAAAATAAATTGTTAAGGTCGGGTCCCCTTCGAAACCACGAGAGAAGTGAGGCGCGAGTGTGCAAAATTCAGGGATTTTATTTGTGAAAAATCGGATCCGGCAAGGCACGAGTCACACGCCTAATGGTTCCTCGCACGGTGTCGGGGGGTTCTCAGAAAATATTTTCCCTTCGCCACTCCTCCGTCCGTCGTCCCCTGCTCAAATATTTAAGGGGGGGAGCTCAGTTATTGGTCTCCGTCATCATCTCTTTTTTTTCGCAGCGCTCCATGGCGTGTATTCTCAAAAAACAAAAGGGAGAGAAAAAATGGGTTAAATGTTCCTGAAATCTTGTGACGAGGTGTCGCAGATGTGAAGGGTATATCGATCGATGGTCCCCCGCGACCCCTCGACGGGGCGACACGGGTCCAGGTCCATCTCCGGTACCGTGAAGAAGGGGTTGATCTGACGAACGAGTGGCAAAGTGTCCATGCTAATGTTGATTCTTTGCTTTGGGTCAGTTGCTTTCATCAGTGAATCGTCAATCGTTTACGTTGGATAATATAAATATAAATTATATTAACATAGACTGAACGAAGGTTTTTTTCATGAATATACATAATGGATTCAAATGTTTGGAATCGTTGCCTAGGCAACGTGTTGCTTAAATTTCCACTTTTAGTTCACCCAGTCCTTGGCGCTACTTAGGAAATAATATTCTCAGTCGGCCGTTGTTAATTGTTGCTAACGTGAGACTGTGGTGGATATTCAATAACTATCGCGGAGATATGAACTACTTGATGCTGTAAATAATAGCTGGCTATTTTTGAGACCTAACACTTACTTTGTAAATGCTAGAGAGGAAATATCTACTACTGGAAGTGTGCAAGAGATATATGAAACTTCCATCATGAGCAGACGGCGATGGTTGCCAGACTCTGATGTATTCACGAAGTGCTAAGAAGTTAACTGTGCATTTGTGTAATTAAATTTGGAGAGAAATTAAATATATCTGTAGACTGGACGATATTCAAAAAGTGTGTAATTACATCCCTCGTATGGTACTACATTTCTAGCCTCTGCACTATGATTACTGGTATGTAAAACCGGTAAGATGTGTTTATTTACGATATTTACCGTATTTACATTTGAACGTCCGCCTTTCACCACTAGGCGACGCCACAATCCACAAAGTTTTTTTTACGTAATTCTAGGCAACAGTTTTTGGCGACGAGTCAACAGTCCATATGTATATTCATGGTTTTTTCTATCGCTTCCCCAGTGTTGGCAGGAGGCAAAAGTGAGCAGCTCCTGAATAAGGCTGTGTAATGATTGAAGATAAACACATCAGTTTTAAAGGGAAAAACAGCAAGTGTTTTCCATTTATCCACACTAGCTGCGCCCGGCATGCGTTGCAATGCCTTCTTCTGGGCTCGACATTGGTTTAAAAATGAATGTGAGACCTATTCCAATTAATTCCTCGTACCCATACAGGAATTTGTAACGCACAAATCATGGCATGAGTTTCCATTCCATGCCCATGCTGTGGATTCCAAGTAAATAAAATATTCTATTGTTGAAGTAGTGCAAAAGTTGAAGATATTCGAGTTTTAAAATCAAATTTTTGGAAAAAGCGAAGCGTATACGAAAGTTGAATTCAAGAATTCGACAAAAAATAAACAAACAAAGATACCACTTCACCAAATCATATTCTACGCACAAAAAATTACGTACTTCATAACAAAAATCATGTCTCACTATTATGATTTTGATGCGCGCGATATTATGTCTCACTCACACGATTCTGATGCACGTGATTGAGCAACTCGTAAACGATCTGCTTCGTCGCTTGCTTGTCGTTCCTCGCCTGCTTGAGAAGCTCAAGAGCCAACACTCATTTGTTTCAGCGACTCGTGCTTCACCTAATGTACAATGGATTTAACAATTCAGAAACCTTCGTGGGCGCGCGCACGACAACTCACCAAAGTTTCTTGGCAATCCGATGAATGGTATTGGAACGCATAGAAGGCGAACAAACAAACATTCATTTGTATGCATTAGATTTTGGAATGTTTCCACCTCCTCACACCTGAATCTGCAATTTATATTTATGGTGCTGTGAGAATTCACGCTGGAGAACTCGTTTATTTAAACGACCATCTCATGCAAAGTTCTACCTAGAACTGATTCTAACTGGGGACAAAAATAAATCAATTCATGTAATGCGACAATGCATCAGCTGAATCAATAACGCATCGTTTCATTCTTCTCTTGTAGTAACGAAGTAGGAATGATATATTTTACAATTTCATTTACGTAGTATGATTTTTCTACACACACTGCAGGAAAATATCATTTTGTGATAAATTGGTACGTGATGGAATTTTTCTGTTAGTTTCACTGGGATCATCATCCAAAACTCTACAAGAATCACCTATTACTTTACAAAAAATTCTCTATAGCAGGCCTGCGTGATCTTTTGTTTTCCGTAATGGGTGTAATTTGAGCATTTTTATGGGGGACAGCGATTACCAGAGCAGATAGGTAGACTTTGAAGCCTTTTGAGATCAATTTATGACCACAGAATTATTGCTAATATTGTCTACTTAGTATTTAATGATATTATTTATCACTTTAACTTTATAAATTCATTGAGATAATTAAGCATATTAACGAGAAATGTTCCTGTAAACTTAGTATTTCCGGTTTTTTAAGCATTAAGAATTTTTCCCATCAAAATATTGAGGGTTGACCGCCATCACTTGTCATCGCCAAGTTACCTACGCCTATGCCCTCGGACTCCAGGTTTTCTTGGTTATTCCAATGCATCAAAAAAATAGTAGCTAAAGCGAAAAAAACATGAAATAAACATGAATCTTTGATGTGCCATATTCACCCCACTAACAGCATTTTTAAAACCTTTCAGGGGATAAGCAATTTTAATGCATACGTTTTCTCAACGGATTATTACCCTCATATAGTTACTTGAGCAAGAAAAAATACGTACTTGACGATATTATTAAAAAGGACGGCGCCACAACAGAGGTTTGGCGATGTTTTAGTAATAACGTGAGTATATTGTAGGCAAAGATAATGTAGGTAACTGGAGGTGAAACTCGAAATCGTGTTTCAAGCACTCTCTGGTTATTCCAACGTGAGTCTTGAAGAAGGTAGGTAGAACCAACCGGTGTTCTACCTACCTTCTTCTGTTAGTCTGCCAGTTCCTTCCAGATTCGAAATTTTCGTGTTTGCACCATCTTCATCCCGCTAACCGTCCTCACTCCGGTTTATTGCAGTGGAACATTTTTTCCTCAGAATAGATAAGGAACACCGCGTGATTCACTGTGCTCCCGAACCATTCCGCGAGGGTCCCTATGACGAAACCGAAGAGCTTTCATTGAGAGAATGCTAAAAATAAAAGGCTCTAAATAGATTTCAGCCAGCAAATAATCAAGGAAACTGGAGCTCTACGGCCCAATAATGTAACAATTTAGGTAAAAAAATTTCTCCAATGGGCGTAGCTAATTATAGGCACCACTCGTCAAAAGAAAGAAAAACAATATTTGCTTTGTTGGTTTAATGGAAACGTCAGTGACCAACCCCAACCGCTCGATCAAACCCCTTCCCCCCCTTGTGGTGGTTTACGGGAACGTTAATTCCTCACCAGTGACCACTCACAGGCACAAACACTCATGGAATCCTTCACAGGGCTAAAAAGGACCCCGTTAAGGATGCCTGGGATACAACCACAAACACACTCTCTGTGAATGTTTACGGGAACACGAATTTCACGCCAGGGTCAAACACAGAGCAATCACACTGACAAACACTCAGAAAATCACTCAATCACACATTCAAATGAGCTCAGCCTCTGGGAGAATCAGACTCGAGATGACAAGACAGGAAAATAGGAGGGTGTGCGTCGGATATGCGTGTTTTGGCCACAAAGTGGCCCTCTTCAGCAAACTGAATGGCCAATACAATTATTACGTCAAGTTGAAAGAGACTGAAAGTAGAAATTTTTGACCTAAATTGTCAGGTAAAAACCAGTAGAAGGGTACAAAAAGTGTCAGGCATGATCAGGAAAGAAATATTTCTTCCAGGAGACAGAATAGGTAAGAGAATATGTCGATTGAGGTAATAGTTCGAGGCATGAACTGCGGACGAGAGTGATAGAATGAATTCTAGATAGAAAAAGAAGTGTAGGGTAAGCGCGGAGGGAGGAAAAGGGTAGGAATTTTTAATGGCATGAATAGGAGAAGGAATTGGACGGGGGTGAAATAGAATGGAGCGAAAGCGATAGCCATTACATAAAAAAACGCTTGTTTTTAAAGTAAAAACACACCATATTATTGCTTTATTTTACTCGTAATGTTTTCTTTATGTTTCACAGGACATAAACACCACTTTCTCAGGCGAGATATCGCAGAACAGCATAATGAGTAATGAAGCTCAAATGATTTCGTACTGTCTACTAATTTTTATGGCTACACGTGTTTCGTGCATCTTCCTACACCTCTTGCTACACGTGTTTCGACTGACTAGCAGTCATCAGTCTTGCCTGATGATGACTGCTAGTCAGTCGAAACACGTGTAGCAAGAGGCGAAATAAAAATTAGTAGACAGTACGAAATCATTTGAGCTTCATTATTCACAGGACATAATGTCTAATAATACACAAGGTATCATTGGACACCAATCAAAATAAACTTTTGATCAGACGCACGAACAAATTAGAAGTAACATAGGTGTTAAGAAAGATCGTTTCAGAATATTACGAACTCATCGCATCATCCGGTGGAAGCAGAATGGTAGTCGCAATTGACTGCGACGTAGGGGAATATACATAATCATGGGGAGGGCACACAAAGAGATCTGCTTCGCTGCGTCTTTCTCTCGCCATGCCGCAAGGTCGAATCGAGTTTCCATCATCGTAACCACCGCACGATTCGCTTAGAGCTCTCTTGCCGAGCGGCTAGCACTCGTGCAAAGGTATTCCGATTTGAATCACGACCAAACTCTTGAGCTTTCCGAGAAAGCACTTCCAGATTCTCCTTGAGGGGCTTTTGGAACCGAATCGGAAAATAGATTCGGCTGCTAACGAATAGGAAGAAAAAATGACACTTGGTAAGAAGAAAATAGAAAATTAATCGGTAATACGGTTATGTAATAGGACTCTCAGGTTCCGTTCAACAACGACGTTGACCATGAAGGCGGGTTTACTCATAGAAGTCACTTCCATGATAGTAGCCTTGCAAGTCCCTTACTTTTGACACTTCGAGGTGTAATCAAGGACTTCCAATGCAATAGAGGTCGATGGGTGGTAGTAATCGACCGAGATTTACACTAGAAGAGGAAATAAATAGATTGGCTTCTATTTTGCCGGCAAGTAGCATATCGATTCTGCGATAACATGGCATCGCTTGCGGTGGAACCTAGGTCACATGACAGCAAACAGAGAATAAAAATGTAAACATGGAATGAATTAGTAGTATTAGGACTCATTGTCGCACATTTAAATATTTATTTGGTATCAAAATACTTTAAGTGCTAAATAAAGCCTAACTTAGGCTAAACGTCTCTCATTTGATAATTATAATTATTGTCAATATTCCCATACTTGATACGATGTAATAATGCACTATAAAAGTAATTGTTACAAATGAATTTAATCCACGAATGCCTATGGGATTCAAACAGCGATATACGAACGCCATTACTGCCAGACTTGGCCGATTTTCGTAATTACCATTGTTTACTTCCGTCTTCCATTTGTTTGGAAAAGGCCGGAAGTTATGTGTAAGCAGTAAGATTCCCTGCAATTGGCGATACGATTCGAGATATCGCTCCACTCGCTACTTCCACAGAAGTCAACTTCCACGTGTAAACCCACCTTAAGTTCTAACCCCGAAACTATCGAAAACTCTCCTGGTTCGACAATGTGTCAGCGAGAGCAATTAAAAGTAATTGATAAAGGCTTATTTACGCACTATATTAGACGCTTTTGAGGGGCAGAGGGGCTGAGCTCATATTATCTGATATAATGTCATGGTGGAGGGGACAAGGTCATACTACATCAATTTCATCTTCTCGTGAGCTCGTATTTGTGTAACTTTTTATAATATTGAGCGAGAAATGGCAGTTTTAGCATTGTAAACAGTGCATAGTTTCCCTTAAGGACAGGCATGGGAAAAATTACGTTTCATAATCAGCTGACGTGCTGCAAAGTAAAACAAGCAGCGGTTTTGACAGGGCCATGGTTATTCTATGGCATAAATACTGTCGTATCGATGGTGGATTTTGTTGATTATTTCCTCTCGTAAAATGTCATAATATCCTATCTTATAGCGAACGTCGTGAGCAGAAATAATGTCCAAAAATATTACGTAGCGTATCCTCAGCAAGCCCTGACATAAATACTTCAACGCTGGAAACAACTGGTAACAAATAACTCTGATAGTTACCAATTTACTTTAACATGTAGTTTATCTTAGTCGTATTCATGACAAAATTCCGCGTCCGCTGTGAACGGCCGGCTGCCGGATAGTTTCTTGTTAGCAAAAGGCAAAGTGTGGCTCCATAGTCCTATCAAGAATTCAATATATTTTACAAAATATTCTCATGTTTAGCCTTCTTAACCCAAAATATTGTCCATCAAAGAGAAGATCAATGATAATTGACGTAAGATAAGAAGAGAAAAGGGAAATTTCATGAAATTTTGGATGGGGCAGAGGTTGCGGGAAAGAAGCGTCCAAAATAGTCCAATATAATACTGAATGGCCTCTAATGTAGGGTCCTTCTAACAAATTTTTTATTCAAAAAAACTTTTACCGTACAAGTTTGTACAATATTTCATTCAAAAAACTATTACAATACAAGACAAAAGCAGGGTTTTAGGATCCTTCTGCTGGCAGACAAACTGTTTAATAAGGAAGAAAATTATAAACATTAATAAAACCCTATAGCTTTTGAGGTAAAAATTTGAGAGGTTCTTCAAATTTTTCCGGTGAATTACATGAATGAAGTTCCCTCGGGTTTCACCAAGGGATGCAGTCCTTCTCAATTTAGTCAATGTCATCTCCCAAGATACTCTCGTGCTAACCGCTTGGGTTCGAGGGCTCATCCAGTGTAGAAACCTTCATACATACGTTTTCAGATATGAGAGGGTTCATGGAAGTTCATATTTGTCGTTCTCGATTCCCATAGCAATGAAAGATGGCTACACCTCGTCCAGGATTTCACCGGAGAATACTTCTTCTTCTTTAACTAACGGCTCCGCCTTGTTGCTGCAACCTAATGGTCCTTTTTTCTGCTAATCTCTTAAACTGCCGATAATTTTCCGTCGCCATCAGTTCTTGTGCCCTGTTCAGGTACTGTAACCTTGGTCTTCCTCTACCTTTCATCCCGAGCACCTCTCCTTCCATTACATTGACGAAAGATCTATTGTGCCTCAGGAGATGTTCTAAAAATTTTATATATCTTTTTTCTATGATGTTGAGTAGGGTTCTCTTTTCATTTATTTCCATTAAAACCACTTCATTACTTTTCTTTTCCGTCCAGCTTATCTTAAGCATCCTTCTCCAAATCCACATCTCTGCTGCTTCTGATTGCTCATTTACCCGTGTCCGGAGGGTCCAACTCTCGCTTCCATAGAGCAATGTACTCCAAAGGAATGTCTTTGCAAACATTTTCCGAGTTTTGATATTCACATGCTAGTCTGTTAGAAGGTTTCTCTAATTTTGAAAGGCCTGTTTTGTTATTCCCACCCATTTCTTTACCTCTGCACAAAATCTGCTATCCTTAGTAAGCATACTACCTAAATAGCAAAATTGTTTCACTAGTTCAATTTCCTCATTTTCTATTATAATTTTGAGTTTTCTTTCAACGTTGCTTTTACTCACTACCATCAGTTCGTTTTCCTGGTATTTATTTTTAATTCCTGTTTCTTAAGCGATGAGGATAGAACATTTAACATTTTATTGATTTTAACATTTTATTTAGCAGAGTCCTCTATGACACCAATATCGTCAGCAAATCTAATACTGTGGATGCTCACGCCGTTTATTTTTATCCCACTTGTTTTTTCTTTCATTTTAATCTATACTTTCTTCAATGAATAATTTGAAAAAAATGGGCAAAGTGGACACCCTTGTCTAACTCCTATTCTCATCTTTGCCCTTCCTTCAACTCCATTTATATTGAAGCTTGTTTCTTGGTTTTCTACATCTACATCTACATCAACGTGATACCCTGCGAGCCACCACGAGGGTGCGTGGCAGGGGGTGAAGATCACCAAACATGCACTATTGACATGCAACTAGGATATTTAAGGGAGATATGCTAGATAATTGGGTCACATGGAGCCATTTGGTTAGTATCTACATAATAAGGAAGGGATTATTGGTTGTTATTACATGCATCATGCACTACAGACTACTCTAACTATATTTCACCTACCTATCCCTTTGCTACGCTGCCTATTGTTCTCTCTTATGGTACGAGGGAAAAATTACATTTTAAATCTATCGGTACGACAATCTATCTCTCTAATCTTGTTAATATGATCAAACCTAGCATAATACGCAGGGGTTCTCAATATATATTTAACGTCATCTGTGAAAAACTCTGTTTCGAATTTACTTAAAAGGTTTAACCTAAATTTTAACCTGCGTTCTGATAGTAATTCCCATCCTAGTTTTCATACAGTTTCAATATTACTCTTCTGTCTCTCCAGTCTAATCTTATTCTTTCTAAGGATTTAAACAGTAGCTACCAATCAACTTTATCAAATGCCTTTTCTAAGTCTATAAATTCCAGATATAATGTCCTGTTCATTTCTAAAAATCTTTCCATTATTACACGTACTGCTAGTACTGCTTTACCGGAGCACCGGAGAATACGAGATAATTTAATACAAATTAATTACTTTAACGTTCTCCTCCACACAGATATCAACACGCAATTGTTTTCATTTCATGCAAGCAATTCAGTCGATTCTACATCATTTTGAGCAAATTCAGAAGATCCAAGTGGCATTGCTTGGATAAATATCACGGATGATAAAAAAATACGGAATTCCTCACAAATAAAAAGAATAAATTAATTACGACAAGGGTTTTGATAGACTAAACCATCATCACGGTAGTAAAAATGAGTAAAATCTGACCTATTACGTGAGGAGTTTCAGGGAAAAAGTACTTCTTTTTCCCGGAAAATTACGCATCAGTGAGTCCATCCAAAATATTTATTTGCGTCATTTAGGGGAAATACCAAGCGGGGTGTTACAATAGATTTTCCCTTAATGGTTGCCAGAGAAAGGGCTGAAAGGCAGAAGAGGAGATACCGGAATTGGAAGGACTTCAAGAGCTATTACACCCATCACCTTCTATGGCAGCCCAATCTAATAATAAATAATCCTCCAGTTGGTCTTGACATCTATCCCCTCTCGACCTGAATGGCGTCCAAAAAGCTCATTCTCTCCTTCTACCCTCCCTCTTCACTATAATTCTCCCCTCTATCGCAGTCATAGATATCCCAATACTTCTCAGCATCTCCGAAATCCACTTTCACTCTCTATCGATTACCTCCTTCAAGAAAATGCTGTCTACCTAAGTTATTTTTAGAATAAGTGCCTTATTTACTATCTTCTCTTTTCTGTTTATTTCCGCCGCCTTACTCAATCTCATTATCCTTCGGTAACCTCTTCTAAGAAACAATCAATATTTCTCATTGAATTAAGTATCGTGCCAATTTAACACCATGCTTGAATACACCGATAATATGTACCTGCTACCGGTAAAAAGAAAAAAAGGCATAAAAAATCGGTGCACGGAATTGAGCCATGTTATCACAGTGAAAACTAGTTATTCGAAATGATTTTCGAGGAAAATACATCCATCAATAGTAATTAACTTATTTTCCATCGCTTATTCTCCGTGCTTTCATTTTTATATAAATTACTGAGGAAATTTCTTAAATGATACCACACTTTCGGTGTGTTGATTGAATAATTTTAATAATAACTACCAATTCAATTTTCTCGCTCCAAGGACTATCGTATCGTGTGTATAGTCTCTTCTCTTCTTCAAGCACTTACTGATGGTTTCATTAGCAAAAAGTGGTGCTTTTTCTCTATGCAATGAGCTCACCTTCAAACGCTCCAGATCAATTATTTATCTGGCCGATGTATTTCATTTTCGAAAGTCAAATCTAATTAAGTAGGCCTAGATTCTAATTGAATGCAAAATAATTGTCTAGTTACGAGTAATTTTACACGATCAGTGGGTATTTAGTCTCAAATTGTCGGCGATGTTATTCCTGTATACGATACTTTGAAGTTAAGACACCATTTAATCTAGATTCCTAGCTTACGGAACGATTTTTTCTCACCACAAGCTGTTTCGAGTTATGAAATGGTAAATATTAATATTAATCTTGAATATAAACTAAAATTACCTGCTAATTCTACCATTGAGATTAAACTAAAGTTTTTTTTTCTCGATTTCACTCCCCCATCATGTCAATTAAGCCCCAAAGGAACTTAAATTATTCCAATGAGAGTGATTCTTCAACGAACCTTGAGTTCTCAGGATAAATATATTAGAGGGTTCTCTTGATTCATAAAAGCATTAACGAATGAAGTTGCGGAAATTAACAAGAATTATTTATTTTACGAGAGTTACGTATAAGATCAATGTTAAGCTTGAAACTAACATAGTTTTCCCGGTAAAAAATTAATAATTATTACTGTGAAATTGACTGTGAATATTAAAGCTAAGTATTAAACGTGTTTGCTACAAAACTCACTCCGATGAATTTGGCCCAATTTTACAATGAGCTTCCCAAATATGCGTGCAAAAGGGAACCTTTAATGCAAAGGGACTCAAAGGAAGTCAACCACAGTAGTCTTGATCGATTAGCTGCATTAATTATTTTACGAATGGTCAATGTTCAGTGCGTTGTGAGTCTCAGTGGTCTATAATAAATAATTTTTCCTAAATTAGTTTTTATGCAGCGAAGTTGCACTCAGTAATTTCGTTTCACAGTACGGTACAAAACGAACGCTTTTCACGAGCAAATCTTCTTGAGAATCCTTAGATGATTTATTTTCTGCGATCTGCCCAAAGAGTTTGCAGAAAGCTATAACGTACTTCTTAGTAACAGTTGATTCTACTGCTCAATGACAACGGTTGCCAACAACTCCCTCGAGGCTTCCCGGAATCCTTTCCGCGAACGAAAGATTTTTGTTCAGCGGCATATTGACTATTCATGAAAAGTCATGAAGAGAAGGTCGAGATAATAGCGAGAGAGCAGTTAACTAGAACAGAGAGCTTAAGAAAATTCCTTTTCCGTGGAAATCCGAGTCCCGTCTATGCCTTTGATAAGGAGTCACCTGACCGCAAGAGGCGCGACGGTAACTTAACTTCCGCTTGTACGCCAGGTAGCTGCCTGGAAACGTGTTGTGACAACAAGAATTTCGTCCTTGATGCATGGGAGCGAGGTTTTCTAGAGCAACACTTCTCTTTCACCCAGATCCGCAGCACTGTCTCAAGTGAAGTGTATCAATGGTGAGTAATTTAAATGTGTTCATTCAATTTATTGATCAAACCTTCGAATAACATCCTTTCCTGTTTTAGGACCCTGTTCAAGTAAGTGGAAAACCGACTAGAGCAAGCGAACGAAGAAAGCTCGCATAACTTATCCCCCCGATATTATGAAAATTCGCCATAAAATAAAATCATTCGTCTCTATAGATAGGGATTTATATTTTATGCTATGTTATGTTAGGTAAGGTATGTTAACCAGTCAGACAGCCAATAATTGAACCGTGTAACTTAATGTTCAACGCACCTGATCAGCAACGTGAGATCAGGCTTTCCAATTCCCAGTCAAGTCAAAGGGTTTATTTCACGAAGAATTCCCACTCACTGAAGGTTATTCATTTCAAATGTGCGCCAAAATTCATACAACGCTCATTTGTGCATATGTACCGAAAATTAGTGTTAAATAATTAACCACTTCGAATGACAGGAAACATACATGGTACTTTACCGCAATCAATTGTATTTTACGATATCGATTATGTTAACGAACCGTATTTCTCAAATCATTCCTGCATTAATGACTATGGCAGTCGAAGAGTCAATCGTCACCGTTTCGAAAAATCATCGAAACAATATTGCAACAATAGATTTACTAAATAAAAAGCAATCATTTGCCACGTCTACACACAGTAGTTAAGTATATATTTAAATACGGCCTCTAATTAATTATGCCCGTTTAGACGACGAACCAGTAGTTAATGGTGGGTCATATTTAATCACGGGTCCAACACCCCAATTAACAATTCTCCTTGCAAATCCTTGTGATTGGAAAATGGAGTTTGGCGGAAAGTTAATTGATTTTCGTCATTGACACTCGCCGATAGTTAACTTAGGCTTAATTCTTTATCTCCGCGTTGATGACGCTGTTGTCCGTTTAAATATCCGTGACATACTGATATTTTTAATCATGTATTTAACTTCATTATATATTTAATTATAAGTACGTGAAGACTTTGCTTGATCAATTGTTTTGATTGATCTCACTGTAAAGTAAATATGGGCATTAATGTGTCAAGGTTCTTAAGAGAAATGCGTGGGATATAACAACTGAGAATGAGAATTGGAATTATCATTCATTGATCAATTTAATATTATCACATAATAATGAATTGAACGTTATTTTGCTCCACTAAACGTACTTCAGGTACTCGGGTACTACAGGTGGAGAAAACTCGTTTCACTGGGAAATATTGAAAAAGGTATGCATAGAGATCAGTAGCAAATATTTTTTTAACTGAGGAAAATTGAAAATGATTCATCATTATGGAATGGATCCATTGATTAAAGTCTGAATCAATAATGCATGCATCGTAACAAGCTTAGTCTAATTACACCGCTTCATCTCTCCTGATCTGATAACATCGGCAAATTTCCTGGCATACTACAATGCAGCTACCCCACTGGCTGTCTTCTTATCAGCAACCCAACATAAATTCCGACGCAACGAGCGACCTTGCCACACAATGAGCCATCTCTCAGTGTCACAGATGAAGCGACTGGCCGAGGCTCGGAGGAAAACGCTCCTTTAAGACCAAAATATGGAACCATCAAATGCTCGGGAATGAAATCACCGTAGAAATGAAAATTGGCGCTAAAATATGCCTGCGTTGGAATCGTCAATATTTACGCCGTATTGTTCCTACCTAGGAGGCGAAATGGGATTCACTCTCAGATATATTCACAACCACTATAGGAACATGACAACTTTTCAAAACTAAGCGAATTAATTTGGTCTTCTAAAGCAATGGGTTCAGATTGCCGGAATATATTCGTGTCATCCGCTAGGCAATAGAGCTAGAGTAGCTTAGCATTTCCTATTTTTGATTTTTCACTTTGGTTTACAAATATCAATTTTCCAGCACGAAGTTACAAAAGGACATATTTTTCAAAGAAAGTTGATTGATTATTCCAAAAATTTCTCAGCAGACAAGTTGCTTTGCATGGCAAAAATATATTAAAACCGCTACGGTCCATTTATTTGTACACTTTAACTCGTTTTCACTCCTACCCTTGATCTCGATGATGCAGTCGAAAATATGCTCCGTTGAGTCCATGCTCAAGAAATGATTCAAAGATAACATATAATTGATAAGTTCCAAAATTATTCCCTAATTAGACGCTAGCAATCAAAAAAGGACTTTTTTCATTAACCGACTGCTAATAGTCCTCAGGGCCCCAAACATATTGTTAGCACGGCATTCTTGAGGATAAAAATTCATTTAAATGTCATGAAACGATAATGCTTAAATTTTAACGAATAAAAATTTAAGAAATGGGGATCGAACACATGTTTAAACGCATTAACTAGGCATAAATTGTACACATCAAACATTTTATAACTGAACTTTATTTTCAGAGGGCTCTTTAAAAATTTAATTGGTCTAATTAAAAAAACTCTCAACGGCCACCCACTGTATGAAGTCACTGCATAAATAAACTTCGTTTCGCACAACTCGAATGAAAAAGCAAAACAAAGAGGAATTATCCCTGGCGAGACTGAGTGCTTTTCATTGAGATGGCCGATGGCACACTGCAATACCTATAAAAGAGTATTATTTTCTCCGAACAATGAAAAAAGATATTACAATCCGCCACTTCGCACTCATCAACTCGGGAAACACGCACATTTTTAACACTACGGTTTTCCCAGCTTTTAGCGTACGCTACGATATAATCTCGGCGGATGGATTACCTTGATATACCCTCTGGGTAAATGAGCAAGAATGACAGCCGTTACTCAACATGATTTGCTATTACTAGTCCTCCAGTGGAACGGGTATCATAATCCGTCAAGACCGGAAAGATCTTTCTTCACATGGCGTCCCATTAGCAAAGAATCACGTCACCGATTCCCAGTGGGTACTAGGTATATTAAGATTTTTCCTTTGGTTATCTCTGAAAGGCAATGTCCATACGAATGGGTGATATTATCCAGAGCCAATGCACATGGTTTCATTTAATGTATGAGTAGGATATATTAAATTAAATTAAAATGATAACCGCTTAAGTATTTTCTATCCCTGGCCTTCAAAACCAGTGCTTCGAGTTCTTTTTAAAAGGTACGTGAGGAATAAACCCCCCCCCCATATTTTTCAAATACTCGAGAACATTCAGCCACAATGAATGTAACACACGTCATATTCTACATCACTTGATTTTTTAAATTGCCGGCCCAGGTGGCGGCGGGGTAAAGTCCTCGCCTGCTAAACCGAGGGTCGCGGGTTCGAGTCCCGCCTCGGTGGGCCAACCAGGGCATAGACGTATGTCAAGTTCTGTTGGTCCGGTCCCTGGAAAACCTGATGACAGGCTCAGTAGCCTATCGGGATTCCGGAGACATACGGGCCAGCAGATTCGTCCGGCAAAAAAAAACCGAAAATATGTCACAGATACTCGCTGAGGTATATAGAGAGGACACCACGCCATCAAACTGAAGCCTGGCGACCAAAATAACAACCATGTTGTTTGGCCCTGCTCTCTCCTCTCTTTCCTATCGATTGGACCTGCTCTCTTCTTTCTTTCCTAAGGATATCACGATGGAATGGACGAATTAGTGAATGTAAAGCAAGAATATCAACCATTTGTTTGAAATTTAAGGCAACTAACTCTTGAAACATATGTTAGCTACTTAGCATTATGGATTCTATTCGATTTACGATAGGTATCACCGGGAATGCAGATTTCTATTAATTTTAACAAATAA
Source organism: Ceriagrion tenellum (assembly GCA_963169105.1). NCBI lineage: Eukaryota > Metazoa > Arthropoda > Insecta > Odonata > Coenagrionidae > Ceriagrion > Ceriagrion tenellum. The sequence continues at coordinate 123,056,213 of OY720633.1, read as the reverse complement.
ACATTGCATGCATTGATGATCTATATTTGAGAAATAAGTTCATCCTGATTGATAGTAAGTTATCGATGAAATATATTGTAAAATTTGTGCGTTAGCACGCAACCGCTACAGGAAAATGAGGGTTAACGAAGATGGCGGACTGGATTCAGCTTCTAGCATTGGCTAGCATAGTTTGTGCCCTCTGCATATGCCTAATTTAAATGCCGTAACGACAAGGTCCGTTGCCTCAATCGGAGTTGTTTACGAACTGCCAAGATGGTTGCTAGTGCCAGCATTGCTTCTGTGACGTTACTGACGCCTTCTCAGACAAGCCCGCATATAAGGACAACATGAACTCTTTAAAAAAAGTTACTTCAGTGACGTCAAGCGAAAGGCTAACCAACAGAGTGCGGATTGGAAAAATCGCATTTTTTACATGCTTTTTTTCGCCGTAACGAAAATAGAGGTTTAAAAAAAATAAAAACACTCAACTTTAAATTTTGGCACACTTGAATGCCACAAGAAAAACAATGAACCTCCAGTAAAAATACTTATTTTATGCCATAATGAGAGTTTAAAATAACAAAGTCGTGATCTTGGAGATTTTAACTGATGGACGACATTAAGAAATCCTCCAGCGCAGAGCCATTTTTAAAACACCAATCTTCAAGCTGCATATTTCTTTCGACGTGGAGAAGTATTCGTGAGTGCATTCCCTGACCTTAAATGGCCTCTTCTATTCACTGCAAGGGAATGTACAGAGCTAATAGCCCGGTAAATATGCTGACGGGAGGAAGTGGCCCAGTCACTCGGGGAAATTTCAAGCACGAGAAAATGACAAGAGCTTGCATAACACAATCTCAGGAGGTAAATTCCACGCGGAATACCGAGGAATCCAGAGGCTCTAGGAAAGCTCCTGCAGTGAATTAACTGCCCAGAATTAACGAGAATTAGTTGGCAGTCGAGTAATGCGACAGATAAGGACAGTTGGCAGACATATACAAGGCAACGGATTTACAGAGGAATTATAGGTTCATCTACATCATCTACATCTACGTGATACCCTACGAGCCACCACGAGGGTGTGTGGCAGGGGGTGAAGATCACCAAACATGCACTATTGACATGCAAGTAAGATATTTAAGGGAGATATGCTAGATAATAGGGTCACATGGAGCTAGATGGTTAGTATCTACATAATGAGCAAGGGATTATTGGTTGTTATTACATGCATCATGCACTACAGACTATATTTCACCTACCTATCCCTTTGCTACGCTGCCTATTGTTCTCTCTTATAGAACGAGGGAAAAATGACATTTTAAATCTATCGGTACGACAATCTATCTCTCTAATCTTGTTAATATGATCAAACCTAGCATAATACGCAGGGGTTCTCAATATATATCTAACGCCATCTGTGAAAAACTGTTTCGAATTTACTTAAAAGGTTTAACCTAAATTTTAACTTGCGTTCTGATAGTAATTCCCATCCTAGTTCTTCTATTAACCTCGTAACACTTATACAATTATCATAACGGCCTTTAACAAACCTAGCAGATCTCCTTTGCACGCGCTCTAATTCTTTTATCATACCTTCCTCGTACGGATCCCATATACTAGCGGCATATTCTAAATGAGGCCTGACAAGTGTAAAATAGCTTCTTTCTCGTACTCTCTCATCGCATTTGCCTATAACCCTTTTTACGAGTCCTAATCTACGGTTTGCTACACTAGTTATTTCCCTGATGTGTTTCCCCATGACATGTCTTCAGTGATGGTGACGCCTAAGTATTTAATTGAATCTACGTTACATATTTTGTTTTCTTTGATGCAATAATTATTCCGGGGAAAGCCATTCTTTTTCCAAAATTTCATAATCGCGCATTTCTTCAAATTTAATTCTAGTTGCCATATATCACACCAATCATCAATCGAATCTAAATCCTTAGCTAAAAACTGTCTGTCCCCTACATTTCATCAAGGATGGAATGGAAATCTGCAACAAATTAACTCCAGTTAGTTTAGCTTAAGATCTCTGATTAGGTAGCAATTTTGCTAGCTCTGCTAAAACTAAGAAAAAAACTATAAGATAAGAATACTGATTTCCCAACAACAGAGGAGTGAAAGTATGCAAGTATTTAAATTATCCTCATTATTAGCAAATATGAAAATAAATCAACCATATCAACGGGTTTTACTTGCGGCAAATTCTCTATATCACGCAAAAATTTTTAATTTCGGCTCCAATAATCCATTCTTTAACATATTCCCTCCCGTTATACTAATATGGAACCGCAGATCCATTAAAATTCAAAATAAATGTTCGGATCAGCAGAGTTTACCAATTTTCATTCCTTTTTTATATACTTAGTTTCATATTGTGACGCAATAGTAATTAACATACTCTCATATACACAGTAACACGCCATTGACTAGTCCATTTGGTTATTGAGTATCAATAATCCGCCTACTATGTGCACGCTATGGTTACAATCAATAATTTTTATCACGTAAGAGAGCCAGTTGTGTCCTACGACGGAAATATGTCGTTTTCTCGCGTTGTATTCTAATTCACTTTCGTTTGCGCACATAAATGCTGCATCAAACTGCGCAACGGATGTTTCGTGTAAGAACGCATTATGGTGACTGGAGCAGTAATAACAGGTCGTTTGCTTTCCTGTGATAAAAATTTAAACTGTGGATGGATTTCATCAAATCCTTCAGAGACTTTTACGAAGGACTCAGTTCATCTTCAATAATGTTAACCCTGGAATCATGTGGTTAATATTTATTTAATGTAAAAATCCAAGTGCCTTCTGCCTCATTTCCCAAAAGGCAGACGTAAAAATACCCCAGCTTAGAAGATCCGCGTATTTTGCTTAGCGGCCATGTCAAAATTCCTCCGTGTGCGTCCAAGAAATTTTAGGAGCTCTACTTTTGTTTTACATTCTTTATTTCAAATAATATTTTTTTAAATTAAAGAGAAAACGCTAATACTACTTATTACGACCCTGATTTGCAACGAAAAGCCAAGCTATTTTTCGTAGGCTTCTTGAACCAAGATTAATATGCGTAGGTATACAGCACCCTTTAAGGAACTTAAATAATTCAATACGCCACGTCTCACAGATGGCCAGTCTCGTGCAATGACTAGGCATAAAGGCATACCTCGAACTGAAGGCGCGGAGGAACTCGAAGTTCTTCGAAATGGACAATTAATGTGGAAAGTATTTTTCACCGAACACGTATCCGAATTTGTCGCCCACATCATTCCAATTATTCAGAATAGCAATGCATCATAATATACTCATTTAGCGAGGTGAGAATTCGGACTATTGCGATGGGGGAATTTTGAATCTCATCGATCACCCAACGCTGACAAATCGTGGTCCCGACCTTTTATGGACACGAGTGAATATTCGAAAATGGACCCGTTGAAGCCATCCCAACTTTCATTGGCACGTGGTACAGCGCATCAGTAGGTACACCCGTGAGGTCTTAATCTCATAAATTAAGACAATTTTTCTAGAGTGGGTAACCATTTATGCTTAATTTATGGCCACAATACGGGTTTTTTAGCGTGAAGATAATACATAATAGTAAAAATGATTTATTTACTTTCCTGGATATAATTTTCAAATAACAATTTCTTGATACAAAAAATAAGGAAAGCTTTAGGTATCCTCTAAGAAAAAACTAAGCTGAGGCTAACATCACAGTAATTAAAGTTAGTCGCATGACATTAGCTTTTCTCTTAGTAGCAAGGGTGTCGGTAACAACGATCCAGTTAATTTTCTAGGCTTCCATATTGATCCACAACTGAAATATAAGACCCACTGTGACAAACTTGCTAGCAAAATATCCAAAGGAATATTTTTGATCAGGAGGCTAAGATCCAGTCTGGATGAGCAGTATTTAAAAAGCATCTATTTTGCTCATATCCACAGTCATATAAGCTATGGTACTTAATTTTGGGCTTCCTCTGCTATAATGTATTGCCTGTACATATAAGGGAATTGCCCATTGACAAATTTAAAATTTTTATGAAAGATGTATTAATTAAAACCTGTTTATGCATGGTTGATGACCTTTTTGCTCTTGAATTGTAAAGACATTTCTGTGCTTTTTTTACCTATATGACAAGGCTATAAATGTAATAATGTCTTAAGCTAATAATAATAAATAATAAAAAAATAATAAAATATTGATGGCCAATACTGAAATGACTTTAAAGGAGTATAAAAACAATTAACCTAATCAACTAATTATCAGCCAAAAATATGCACACACAAAAATAATAATGACTTTACCCAATTATATTAAATAAATATTCGGCATCTTAGTCATTTTAATTAAAATAATGCTTTTAGCTTTTATGTTAACGGGTAGTAGATTGTACACTTTTGGACCCATATATGAGAGACATCTTTTAAGGAAAGTTTTGTTTGACTTTAAAAGTGTGAAATAATATATATCTCCTAAATTACATTGTGCTCTTCGCGTTACACATTAGCAGGAAGACGTGATTCTTGGCGGTAGTCTACCGAATGAGGTATGTTTGGCCACATATAGATGTAACTATCTTAAAAATTGTCCAAGATGAAAGGCAAAACTTTTATTAAACCTAATTTTATTCAATAATTGTAATGATTTTTATGAGATCATTTCCTTTTATTTGTATATCATCTTGGGGTTGTCAATATGGTAAAGAGGTAAACGCGTAATTCGTGGTAGCTAAGTAGTTGCAATCCAATTTTTACATGGGATTCAGATTTTAATTTACGGCAAATTTATTTGTTCCATTTATCTGGGTCGAAAATGTAAAGTCGGAAAATGTTTTAAAGTTGTGCGCTTCTATACGAAAAAATTTACTCTATAACCAAAAAAATCGTTTTGGCTGTTTCCTCCTAATACTTTCTCATTACTTACACTAAAATATTTTCCCCCAAATTTGCTGAAATTCAGCAAGGTTTCCTTAACTGAAGTTACACCAACTTTTAAGCAAATCAGGAAAGATTAAAACTTCAAAAAAAGGAAAACTTGCTGAAATTCAACGAAGACTGCTTTAAAACTGACTGAAAATTTTAAGAATAAAAATTATTAATATGAATTATGAATACGGTTTTCTTCACAATAAAAAAGCTACAACATAACTTCCAACAATAATTATTGAAAAGTTAAATATATATGTCATTCCGCTTAAATTATAGTTTTAAAAGCAAATGTAAAAGAGTGCTGGATTAATTGCATACCGAGACAAAAAATAATTCTCTTGTACTTAGGTTTGACTGGTTAAAATAAAAATGGATAAGAACACATTAACCCTAAGACTTAGTAATTTTTAAATATGGAGGAGTGAATAAACTTTTTGTAAATTTCTCGGGCTCGCCACCGGGTAAGATATTAATAGGAAGCCGACGTTTCGGGTTCCGACTCGTTACCCATTCTCAAGGCAAGTGAATAAACTGACAAAAATGGTTATTAAATCAAAGTAAATGTTTCCTGAGAGACGTAGTGGAAGAGTATCACTTGTTTTTTTTTGCTTGCCGGACGATAATTTCATTTTAGCCAGATGTTTTTACACAAATAATGTATAGGTTTGCTGATGTCTGAGACTACCTTCAATTCAGGCATTTTTCTGGATATCAGCAATTTTTTTTATGAAAAAGTCTGGAAATTTAAATTCCAAGAACTTGATGAATTTAAGACATTTTGCTGAATTTCAGCAATTTTTGTGTGAACTGATAATTTCTAGGTTTTGCAGTGTATTTTGGCACTTTCCCCTGCCTTTCTTCTCATCTATAAAGTCCATCCTCTACCCCCCGCTTTCCCGTTTACCCAATATCGTCCCCCTAGATCGCGAACATCAGCATTCCATTGCCTCATCGCTATTTCAATCCACTTTCTTAGCTCTTACTAATCGCCTCCAGCGCCGAAATCGACTAGCCCGAAATTTCTCCCTTTGCTTTCCTATTCTTCCACCGCACCCCCAACTGGGGGCTGCCCTACACCCACATCACAACTTCCCGTAGTCTATTTTTATTCCCACGTTCTCTTCTCATCTGTTCAGATTTACGCAACGATGAATTCTATGCCAAACACACTCATCACCAGCCTTTTTTTATCCTCATTAATCATTACATCCCAGTCATCGGACCCCTTTAAAATAACGAACGCCTCGGGAGTCAAGTTGAATGAAAGTACCTCAAAATCATAGGCCAGCAACCAGGTTTCATCCCAGGTCGATAAACGGAGCAGTTTAATCAACAGCACAGCAGTACATCAGTAAAACAGTACACAACAGTAAATCAGTAAAATCCAACGAGAGGCTTCCACAGCAAATTAGTTCACACGATTGGGTAGTCAACAGCACTGTTAACTGGTCCATCGTTGCTATGAGTGCTCCATCACTCTACTACCATTGAATTAAGCCATTCATTTTACGATAATTGGTGATGTGAAGGAAAAGTCTTTCATAATGTGAATAGGTTTACTTTCACTAGTGAAAAATATCCCAATAATTCAAAAATCTTTTGTCATTTATTTCATTTGCACAAATGTATTGATTCAACCCTTAAAAGAAAAAAGTACTCTCCTTCAAAGCCAAAAACTTACTTAGGATGTAGAACTTCTGAGATCGAGGTCAAAAAGCATTTTAAAATGCGGATACCATGTGGGGCTCTTGGAGATCAAATTTCTCTGGTCCAAAGTATGTACTTAACAATCATTTGCAAGCAATTAATATTCTCATTTTTGTTCTAAAAGAATAAGGAAACACTTGGACCAAGGTAGATTCAATCACAACGGTATGATTAATTTGCTAAGGAAGGCAACATTATTATGACACTGAATCAGATAAATAAACCTTCAATATTCATCTCCTTCATGTGTAATCAAGGATGGCTGGTGACCTCATCCTTCATGAGAGTGTCATCCTTCGTAAGAGGTCTTTCGAGGTCTTTATCTGCATCTACGTATGCGAAATACCGTGCAAGCCTCCGCTAGGGTGTTTGGCACGGAGTGATTCCACACCAGGCATGCAGCCCTCATTCCAGTTCAAGTCAGAGCCACGTACTTCCCCCGGCCGCAGATAAAATTTATCTTTCGCCTCTTATAAAGTAAAGGAAATAACAATAGAAAGGAGTCAAAGTTATCAAGCATAAATATTTATTTATGTAGATTTCTAAGATTTTAATATTCTTTTAGTTGTACAACTTCGTATTATTAGTGGTTTTAGGCGCAAAGTTATGGAAATCGTTCACATAATCATGACAACTTGTGACTTTGTTATTCCACATACTTTTATTTGAGACGACCCGGAATACGACTTTGACGAGATCACCTGAAGATGACGTTGAACGTTGAAATCCGGGTCGTCTCAAATAAATTTATGTGGAACAACGATGTTACAAGTTATCATCACCATTGATACTACTCCAGTCAAATTTCAACGTAACATGTTTTATATTCGACGAAACCGATCATTCCTTTGATATCATCAGAAAAACAAGTCGTTTATCCAATAAAACTCAATTAAATTTATAAGACTTAATACAATTACATCATATCACTCCACTAAATTAACCTCGAAACAATAGGATGAATAGTTGTACCTAATTGGCAGACAAATTTTCGATTTGTCGAATAAAAAAATTTAACTCTCGCTGCTACACATCCTCTACAGAGTGATAATTTTTATGCCAAGGATAATGAAAAAGAAACACATTCGATAAATGGCCGAATTATTGCAATAACATCATTTCGCTCCACTACACTAACCTCGAAACAATAGGACGAATAGTTTTATCACATTGGCAGTCAAATTTTCGAACTTGTCGAATAAAAAATTTAACTCTCGCTGCTACACATCCTCTACATATTGAAAATTTTGATGCCAAGGATAATGAAAAAGATATACATTCGATAAATGGCCGACTTATTACAATAACATAATTTCACTCCTCTACATTAAGCTCGAAACAATAGGATGAATTGCTGCATCTCATTGGCAGTCAAATTTTCGATTTGTCGACTAAAAAAATTTAACTCTCGCTGCTACACATCCTCTACAGTGTGAAAATTTTGATGCCAAGGATAATGATAAAGATACACATTCGATAAATTACCGAACCGTCACAATTTCGTACGATGAATAAAAGAGGCGCTGTCAAATATGCAAACAACGACAGGCCGTCGCCGACGCCCGGCAAACAATGCCGGAGCGATGCCAGCTTTGAGACGCCCGCAACAAAAATTTCCTTCTGAAAGGGCGTTTTGTAGATTTCGGGCACCACTGTTGCTATCCAAAAAAAATCGGCCATAACGAAGGCCGACGACCGTGGAGAGGGGAAAAAAACCGATGCAAGTGTGTTTGATAAAAGAGATGTCATACATTTATTTATGGGGCGCTTTTTTATCCCTTTCCGGTGATGCAACGCATTAGGAGTTTTAAAAAAATGAGCGGAGCTTTTGAAGGTAATTTCGTGGTTTTAATTGCCTTGCCCTGAAAAAAAAATGGTGCAGTTGCTGGGATCTATGCGGAATAGCGCCCATTCGTTATGGTTTAGAGCAGGGGTGGACAACCCGCGGCCCGCATACCTTGAACATTTTTCCGGACCGCGAGATTCATCACACTTTAATACAATAACTTTAACACAATATTAATAACTCATTATGTTTCAATTTTTCACTCCAAAATAATGTCTATAGTGGGTCTAAATCTAATATGGGGATATGTAATTTTATATGCGGCCCGCGGAGTTATGATGCATTTCTAAAGTGGCCCGCAAGATCATTTTGGTTGGCCACCCCTGTTTTAGAGCATCAACCGGCATGGGTATTACTTTGCGAGGCAATGCCAATGTGAGGTTTGGAAAGTTGATGAACTTATTTAATAAACACGCGGTTAATTATTATTCAAGTACGCCTTGAGATGGATAATTTTTTTTTAAATTTTAATGCCTTGTTATAACAGGACTTTGCAAATTTCGATTGGACATTTTCTCCTTTAACTCAGTTTAAGCGAAATATCATTTTACTTATAAATCAATGACTTTGGTCTCATTTTAAAGAAAAATATCTTACCTATCCAATAACACTTAAAATTTGACTCCTTACCACATTACTTTCGGAGATATTTGCCAAAAAATACCAGCCCTATTACATGGGAAATGGTACGTCAATGCACTCCAGAGAGTCATTATTAACACTAACACTTAGATGTAAAAAAAAAACTAACAGCGTGTAGTTTGTACGTTTTCCCTACTATTTTGAAAATTAATCATATTGTCACCACAGTAGTTTCTTGGATATCACAATAAACCTTCCGCTTTGAAGGAGTTTCAAACGTACTGCGCGAAAAAATGAGTCAAGTTAAAGACTTATTTAGATAATTTCATTTAATTACTTACAATTTCTGTCATATAAAACTATATTATTGCACCGTTAATAATGCAATATTTAATTTATGTGTCCTACAGCTGGTGAAATTAAAACGTATACTTCAAATATGGTATCTATTATGACTAGAGAACTATCTCGCTCGGACTACCTTAAATGAAAAGTGACCCACAATTGAAATATTAATTTGACAATGGAGTGGAATACCAGGACCTACTGAATGACTCTTGAAAAATTTTGACAAAACAAGAATGTGGCATCATTATTCTAAACTTCGCGGTAATCAAATAAACAACATTAAACTATCACTGCATTAACCAATAAAACTCAGATCGATCTCATCATCCTAAGCCAGCCGACTCGGATCACCTGGTTTGCGGAATCGATTGAAGTATCAATTTGAATCGGTTCATATCGATTTGAAATCTCAGACTAACTGAAAAATCGGGCCGAGTTAGCCGGCTTTTCACCTCGATCCCACTAGCCCGTTGCGTTTACCATACCGAGCTGAATCGGCCAAATCGATTTGAGTTCGATTGTTAAACGTAGTGAATATTTCCCCTTACGAGATCCGGTAACTCAAGTAGCCCCAAAGAACACCGCCAAATACAAATAACATTTACTCAGTGTGTTGCGTGTGAGTATACCACAAAGGCACAACTTCGCTAGATACCATATCTTTAAGTAATCCTTAATACCATAAGGTAACGATTTGATTATCAAGTGACAAAATTTTCAGCGGTGATGAATTAAGCATTGAAATATCTAACCGTTCTTTCTGTCACACTTAGATTAATGATAAGATGACTGTAAAACTACCTGCCCGACATTCTAGAAAGATAGGTGTTTAAGGGAAAGCGGTGTTAGTTGACAGAATACTTGTGAAGTTTGGTATTAAATGCCATTTAGGGGTCCTGAAAATAGTTGTCTACCGAATCACTTCAATTTATAATCCCGTTTTCCTAAGCATAATTTATCACTAAAACGGAAAGCGAGCGTGTCACTAATCCTTCAAAACACACCAAGTTTTGCCCCTTCCTTTTCATCCATCCTTCTCCCCATACTCTCCCATTTTATGACTCGCATTGTGGTCGAAAATAGCATCCGGCATATGTCCCTGCGGCGCCCCAGGTGGCTCGCAATATAATCTGTAAATGTATTTTGCATGAAATATTTCCCGACTGCAAAGAGCGGGAATAATGAGCTTATATGCCTTCAGAGAAAGATGAGATTTTCCATTTTTCAAAAGTCGTACATTTCATGGGACGAAATTCCATTGAAATGCAGTTCATAACCAGAATTTCACTAATGCTTATGTCACTCGCAACAACTACTACACAGGAAGAAAATGGATCAAGGTGGATGGAGCAATTTTTGATTATGTACAGATTATCGGGCAACCTTGCATAAGTGTACTTATCACCAATAAGTATAGATAAATGCGAAAAAAATTGCATGTTACAGATTTGGTTGCCTGGCAATTTAATGCTATTTTAACACGTAGCCTTACGGCACTAGACATATATTTCGAAATAATTCAAAGATGCACGTACAGAGTTTCTCCAAAACGCGAAAAAAAAGTTTCGTATCATTGAAATGGTTCTTAATAAATTCAAGGAATCGTGCCAAATAAAAAGCATGTATTTACCATACAGAGCTGAACTGGCCAAATCGATTTGAGTTCGATTGTAAAACGTAGAAATATTTCCCTTTACGAGATCTGGTAACTCAAGGAGCCCCAAAGAACACCGCAAAATACGAATTTCGATTATCATAAAGTTTCGAAGTCCGCATCGTGAGCAACCCAAGTCATGGCAGTGCTTTTCTTGAGGCAAAATTCTTAAAGCATAATTTGTTCAGTGTCTCTATTACGTCATGTATGGTTATTTCCAGCGTATAAATACCTGCTCTTAAGTGGAGTGAGGGAGCGTGGTGGCCTAGTGGGTAGAGCGCTTTGCTACTGATCAGAGGGTCTCGGATTCAAATCCGGGTGAAGCCTTCGGACACCCCCAAACAAAAATCCTCGAAGTGCGAGGTGGCCCAGGGAAAGGAACTTGGCCCCCCTACCCTGAATGTGTGAAATTCACACGCCTATGGCTTAGTCTGGGGTAGGCTCTACCCTCACCTATCCACACCAACCTTCAGGTCGAAACACTGAATCAAGTGGAGTGTAGTCCAAGACTCTTTTCCACTTGCTTGAAAAGTAAGTGGAAAATAGCAAAGTAAAATAATGTCACCTCGACGACTCTAAATACGCTCTCCTAACACCTGATTGTAGCGAAGGCATTCGATGACGAACAGCGCTAACGAGGGAAGCATTCAGTAATAGAAAACGTCTGACCACGGGACCCAAGTAAAGGATATAGAGAAGAGGCTAGTGAATAGCTTGGTATGAAGGGTAGTTTCGAGTTGAGCAGGAACGTTTAATCTTGGAAAGGGCGACTAGAATATTCTGCAGGCGTTCGAGAGGTGGGCGTAGATGAGAAGGTGGACGGAAAGGAAGAGAAACGAGAGAGAGCTTGAAATGGTGGGTCAGGAAAGGAAACTTCTGGATGAGATTAAGAAGAGGCAAGGTAGGTGGTCGGAAGGGGTAACATGGGATGAATGGTTGCTTAAGACCGTGATAATGTGGAGGATGTTGGGTAGGCGGGGAAGGAAAGGAAAGAGAATAGGTTTAATGGACAGGATAAAGAGGGGTAGGACGAATACTGATATGAAGAAAGAATTATTATGGTTATACAGAGTCCAGCACACGTTCAAAATCTAGAGGATATTATACCTCCTTTGAAACAAGCCTTTGCCGATAGACCACCAAAATTATTGTAATTTAATGATGGAGTGGTCCAACTAATTGTTTTTGCAGCGCATACCACTCAAATGGATTGATTAGTTATTGAAGAGCGGCATATTAACATCTATATCTGGGAAATACACCGTGTAAGCCAGTATTAGGGTGTGTGGCACGGGTTGATTCCACACCAGGCATGCAGCACTCATTCCCATTAAAAATCAGAACCGCGCGCGCTCGCCCGGATACCAGGCGCAGACCAAAAGCAGTCACAATGACAATACGCGGTCGGATCAGAAACTAGGAGAATGCTACGTAAACGGGCATTCTACCATGCAGTACACTATTTAAGATACTACTACTGATTAGTAGTATTAATGAGACTGATAAACATGTCACAATTAAGGTATCTCTACATGCGCATTGACAGTGGTCGCTGCAATCGACGAGTAGGGAGGAATGTTGCTGTGATACTCGAGTATCATACGCAAGGCCAGCGCTGCAGGAGATTTTCGAACGAGCAGTTCCGTTGGCTTAGGCGATCGGGACTAAGTCGCCAAGAGAGCTTTCAACCCATTATCGTGCCATACTAGAATATGACAAGCGTTTTAGTTCAATGAATTAACATTTCTGCCGAACATTACGACTCCGAATTTCAATGTCAAGTAAATTATAACAATCCTTTTGAGCTTCAGTGCAATAGCTACAAATCTGAGACACGTGAACCTGACCACCAGTGCCAACTAAAAAAGCAAAATTATGATTATTCCACGTTAAAACTTGGACAGTAAAGAACACGAGCCGGTGCTCATTTTTATAATAGAGATTTGCACAAAAACTTTTCGGAGTATTAACATCATTGAAAATTATCATGAATTTCGTTTTTGTTAGTTACCACGAATGCTTTAATTTTTATTCGTTACATTACCAATTGAATTTTTCAATACGAGAAATGATTTAATTTTCAAGAGTTAAGTTTATTAATCTCATAATTGCTTTCTACTACGTGAATATAATTTTTATTAGAATTATACTTGATGCCGCGCCAAAAATTAATGTAAAAGGCATCCAAATTGATTATTCTGACAATGTGACAACTTAGAAGTCACTCTAAATAAACCCTTATCATGGAATGAACACATAAAATCCATCTCGCATAGGGTATTTAACTCTTTATACCAGTTAAAACAATTTAAACACCTTCTTCCTGTATTATTTCACCAAAAATGAGTGGATACTCTTTGTTTTCCCACACACAGACTAGACTAGAGGTCTTTTGACATCACATATTATGAACACGTGACGCCATATTTTGAAAAACTCAGATGGCTAAAAAAGCAAAACAGGTACTTGCTTAATAAGGCAACAATATTGTACAAGTTAACAACGACAGAACTCGGATAGGATATTTGGGAAGGCTACCGACGGCTAAGGTCACTTGCGCCATAGGGGATAGGTAAGGGAGGAAGGGTGGATAGAAACCCGGCGTCGGCAATAGCCTGCTCTTAACGAAAGGCGCCAAGGGGAATGCGGCTTAACGTCTCATCCAACAGACGGAGTACTGTACTTGAAGTGCCCTCCACAAGACACTCAAGTAGGGATCGGGTTTCCTCTGAAAAACATCCGCCTCTGCAGGGATTTGAACCCTGGCCACCCATGTGGTAGGCAAGTACTCTAGCCACCACACCAACCCGATCCCCACGACAGAACTTCCCGCATGTTTATATCGGAATGAACAATACAATGCTAGAATAAATAAACTTCCAACACGCCGCATGGTAGAACTTTATATACCATACTATCGAACATCTGCATACGCTAAATCTTTCCATGTCACCTCTTGCTAAGTATGGAATCAATTGTCAGAAGACGTAATAAAATATGAAAATGCAAATAAATTCAAGAAGAAATATCAAGATATATTACATCAAGTGAGCTAAATATCGTAAGTTAACTAAATATTGTGCTACACTGTACTAAACCTAATGTATTTTTATAAGTTTGCCATTTTGTTAAATAATATGTCGGATTTTGTGATATTAATACATTTTGTATATTTTGCTATTGCAATATTTGTTTGACTCTAAAGATGTGTATAATCTTATAAGACCCTAAGGGGCACACTTGTCCCGGAATAATAAATTTAATTTTCTATTCCATTTCTAAAATACTAGCAGTTTTTACAGAAAATATCGGAATCTATGCGGCTATCAACGGCCAATGGCATGATTTATGAGCGGGAAAGTCATAAGCACTACACCAGCACTGCCTAAGCAGCGTTGAAAATCGACGACGAATAAGCCAGCATTTTAGATATCACATGCCGATATCCATTTGTCTCGATGCAAAGGTGTGCTACTCAATCAAAACGTCAGTTGAAATCATTACCTAAACGGTAAATAAGATTTCATTGAAAGAGCTATAACAAGATTAGATTTTCATGAGGGATAGTCCATTCATTACGAAGAAATAAAAGTCACCACCTTGAATTGAATCAATCGCCTGTAATAATCTACTCACTGCAGAAAATGTTAATTTTCACGTAATCTTCAATTAGAAAAAAAAACGTGATAAGGACTACCTCACTTTCAGATAAGGCAACATGTGGAATTGCATCACGCCCATTCATGAGCGGGAAAGTTAACGATTCGTCGACCTATAATACTACGAGAGTTCATTGTAGGAAAAAAAAACTTCCCCATGCCCGCATTGAATTCCAAAGAAGCTGACTCCGGCTTATCTCCCACGTTGAGAGACTGTGAGTCAATTGACCAACACTTCGGACGATTTCTACACAAGATTCCCATGGATGATAAAACGGAATTCCTTAGTAGCGCCTGGCTGAAAAAAAGATGTCTCCGACTAATCTCTGTTTCCCAAGATGATCACTCTCACGTCTGCCAAGGCCCTTGACTTCCTGTCCGATAGGCTTCCAATTTGATTGGCTGCTCAACGATACCAAATTGGGGTGCGTTGGTATGGCTCGGAACCGGACGTCACTAGGCTGCCCAAAATGGCATTCGACACTCCTCAATTACATGGCAACCAGCTTAATTTTTCTGTCGCTAAACTTTGCTATTTTCTGTAATGTATTTCTAAGCAGTTTCCAGTCGTATTCCTTGCACTCTCGGTCGAGCTGGTCTTTCCTAATTGTCTTTTTTGTAAAATATTGGAAATTCGTCCAACTCCAACGTCCAACAATTAATTGCAAACATCCTGGAATTGACGAGTACATAGGAAATATTTGGGGACACTGTATGCACTCTGATTTTGTTCACTTATTCCTTTGCACACCTTTGGCGTCGAAATCACCAAAATTCAAAATTCTTCCAATCCCACGCTAGCTGTTAGTACGTGGAAATAATTTTTTTAAATGACAGAATGCTCGGAGTACAAGAGAAAAATGGCATAGTGTGACGCAGGGACAAAATATTCTGATTTATCCAACAATTTTACTCACCTAAAGTAATGAGAGGGCCCAGAAACCTTCAAGTCCACACGGAGAAATCTTGAATACTCATTTCATTTACCCTATATCGTTTCCTGGGAAAATTACACATTTGTGATAGGATTATATCCATGATAACGCAGTAAAATTCATAATCCATTATTTTCCTTACAGTCCTTGTTCTTCACTCACTTTTTATTATCCGCACAGCAACAGTCGTTGGCACATCGCGAATCGATCTGCACTCCCATGAACCGAAGCTACCGATATCAAAGCCTTGCCCCACTTCCACTGATTCCTTCAAAAAAAAAACAACATACGTTTTCTATCATAAGCTGATACACTTGACGACTAAATAATACACCCATAGGGTCCTCTGGCCTCAAAATGGCGGTTAAAGTTAAATGCATACGAAACTAAATGATCGAGGTGGATGCAGTGAAATAGCTATTGGCCACAAGATTTCGTTTAACTTATGTATTGTTCTTTGCCTATATCAACCAAAATTATTTCACCCATCACACTTTCTGCATTACTTCAATGGAATCAAACCTTGAAGCTCAAAATAAGCCTCCTCATTCCTGATTTTTAAATATATTTTAGCTAGGACACTACTTTTCAAAGTAACTCTAGATTACGCCTTATATTTTATTCAATTTTATCTAAGTGAAGCAAACCAAGCTCCTATTCCGTCAGTTTAACACCTGAAACCACCTCGTGCTATGCATCATCTGTTACCTAATGTCCTATTTCAGTGCTAATGGATGGATTTAGATATTTTTAAATGTTAAACAGGGTTCAATTTCAAATTAATAAAAATAAAAAGCAGTAAGGTGCTGCACGAACACAATTGATGAATCCAACATTCACCAAAGTTCCCTCTATCGTCGGTAGGATTCTCGGAATGCGAAGAAGAGAGAAAAGAAGAAGCAAGACCTGGACGTCATTTTAAAACCAAACAGAAACTCACTTTTTTTTATTATTACACAATGCACTACGCGTTTCAGCATATCACCTTTATGCATTAAGTATTACATATTATGAAATAGTGCGTTTCTGTTTTATTTCATAATAACAAACTCTATATCAAGCCCGAACCTGTAGCACTTACAAGTACGTCAGTAGGTTAGGAGAATTGTGAAGAATGACGAGGGAATGAGAAAAATCTTAAGCAGGAATACAATATGGATAATCTGGGCAAAAGCGATACGGCAAACCCTATCCGAACCAAAAATAAATAAATTAATATCTGCCTTTCATCTATACCTAGTACATCTACATAAGACCCTGCGAGCCGCCGCATGGTCGTATGCCAGGGTGTGTTAGGACACCAGCGGTGTAAATATGTAAGTTTTTGGGAGGTGAAATGGTGACATGTATTATAGGAGTGTATTTAGTGGAGCTCAGTTTTTATTGTGCTCGCTTATTGTTCGCAGAAAGAACGAGTTTTTGTACCTATCTAATAGGCAGTGTATCTTTCTTATTCCATCGCATCCGTCAGACCTAGAGATGTAGTGAGGAGTCATGATAATATTCTCTGTGTCGCTCTGAAAAATATCAGTTCTGAACTTCTCAAGCAACCTAGCATGTAGCCTCCGAGTCTCTAGGGGCTCCCACCTTATTCCTCTAAAAGTTGTGAGAATATATGTGCTCGTAGCAGTTTTAACGAAGTGCGCTGTTTTCCTTTGTATTTTACTAATTTTTTTTGTTAAATCTTGTTGGCCAAGGTCCGAAATAATCGCGGCGTATTCGAGGTGTGGCCTAACCAGGGCGAAGTGGCATCTCTCTTTGACTTTTTCATCCGAGTACCTTCCTATTATACGTTTAACAAAACCTAGTTTCTTTAACGCTTTGCCACATATGCTTTGTAGGTTATGTGTAATCCCCACGATATATCAGAAGTTAAGGTAATTCCAAGATATTTTACTGTATCTAAAGATGCTATGTATACTCCACCCACAGTATAGGTAAGGAAATTTTGCGATGAAAGACGAAGAGCTGAAGAAAAAGATTGTAGTTTTCCACTGAATTGATTATCAGCTTATCTTGGAGTTTCTATGACTTTTGAAATGTTCGCGAGTGTAAAAATAAGTGAATCATGAACACTAATTATTTTAAACAACTTCGGTGAAGTAAGAAACTGTAATACCTTGTTTAATTATTAGAAACAGTCACACCACACCAGCATCGGTATTATCACAGTCAAAGAAGTGAGCTTCGTTAGTTAGGTATGGATGGAATAGATGAAAGACTAATAGTGAAAACGATAAACGATAAATGAATGAATAAGTGAGGGGATGAGGTGAACCGACCCAATCGTAGAAGAAGAAACATGAACAGGAAGAATATTCGGAGTCCTGTCAACAATAGAACGTGTGTGAAGCATTCCAAGGCATTACAAGGAATTACAACCGAATCAATTCATGAATGGAATAAAACCAAAATAGGTATGCGAGCGCCGGGCAGTATGGAAGAAATAATTTAAACAGTCTGTTTCCAACAATGATACTCAAACGATATCGCACTGTCTACCAAATGTATTTCAAACTCTTACAACACGTGTTTCAACTGCCTAGCAGTCATCATCAGGTAAGACTATGACTTAAGACTGATGACTGCTATACAGTTGAAACTGTAAGAGTTTGAAATAAATTTGGTAGACAGAACGATATCGTTTGAGTATCATTGTTCAATATGCTGTTCTACAACATCTCGCCGGAGAAAGTGGAGTTTAGTCTGTTTCCAAGGTCTAACACCTAGAATTCAACGCTTAAAAGTTCTTCAGTCTGAGCCTACTCCAAAAAATGTCGTGATGGGTATTTATGCATGTCATCATCATAAAAAATAACTAACTTTGAGGCGTTTAGATGATAAATAGCAGTTTTTCACTTCTTCCAGATTTCTTCATATATTTAGGTCGCCATCCTTTCGGATTACATTCATCAATTCTTCTATCTCTGTGCTGTCCCACGATATTTTCATCGGTCTGCTCAAATTTTCTCTACAGGTTCGTAACTTCCTCACTCACGTGACAAGGCGTTGGCACTCAATATTGGTTACCGTAGAATCCTTGGACGGAAAGTTAAGGAAGTTCCATCGCGATGTTGTTATTGGAAATAATCACTCAATTCAACACTTTTGATTTGCTAGGCTGGAAAAAATGCTAGCAGCAAATATAAGTTACAAGAAGTATTTGCCTTAAGGTAGTGCGAGCGAGATAGTTCCCTAATCATAATAGAGACCATATTCGATGTATGCGTTTTAATTTCACCAACTGTGAGACACACGAATAAAATATTGCATTATTAATGGTGCAATAAAATAGTTTTACATTACGAAAATTTTAAGTAATCAAATAAAAATATCTAAATAAGTCTTTAACTTGAATCATTTTTTCCACGCGGTACGTTCCAAAATACATCGAAACGCATGGTTTATTGTGATTCCGAAGAATTTACTGAGGTGACAATATGATTAACATTCAAAAATAGTTGAGAAAACACACAAACTACACACTGTTAATTCTTTAACGAGATCTAAGTGTAGGAAACGCCTCATTTTTAATATAAGGTCTCTCTGGAGTGCATACACGTACCATTTCCCACGTAAAAGGGCTGGTATTTTTTGGCAAACATCTCGGAAAATAATGTAGTAAGGGCATTGTTGGTGTCAATGGAAGGGTGAAATATTTTTCTTTAAAATGAGACTAAATTCATTGATTTCTAGGTAAAATGATATTTCCCTCAAACTACCTTAAATTTCAAACAGATGGTTGATATTCTTGCTTTGCATCCGCTAATTCGTCCATTCCGTTGTACTATCCACTGGGAAAATATGAAGAAGAACAGGCCTAAACAATATGGCTATTATTTCAATTGTCAAGCTTCAGTTTTATGGCGTAGTGCCCTTTCCATGTACCTCAATTGTCGTTTTCAATCCGGGGCAAGTTTTTTTAAATTGTTAGACAGCATGCGAATCAAATGACATTCAAGCCATTTTTCTGCGGAATAAGCTGAACGTCATGACGAATATTAGCAAAAAGCATAGTCATGGTAGCTTTGTGCCATACCACTCACAGACGCGACTGTTTCATTTCCTTTCCGCAGAAGAATTACCGTTTACCCATACAAGAGCATTCCGAACATTTCCGTTGAAGGATGAAGCAGAGGCTAAGGCGTCCGACCCGATTGGGGTGGTGGAGAGGGGGAGTAAAAACCAATATTTACTCGCGAAGTAAAAAAAAAAGAGGAGACATGGAGATAGGTTCATCGCGAGGAGGTTCCCTTAAGGAAACGTGTCTGGACACGACCAGATTCACGGCCGATACGCGTGAGCCGAGCGAGGCGACTCTAGGGAAAGATGTGGACTCCCTCGTCACGACGAGACCATAATCGAAGATGCGAGGGACGCGCCGGATAGTCAACCGACGCACCACCGTTCGCTCGCCCTCTCCCGCGGGAAATATCGCCGCGCATTCGAACGCATTTCGTCCCAGATGGGAAGAATTTCAGTCGTATTTGCGGCTGGACCAAATTTAGGATTTAAAAAAATTCTCGCAAAGCGGTTTTCGGGCTAAATATTTGATAATGTGGAAACGAGATAATTAAATAAAGACGAGCAGCTTTGATATTTATTCAACACATCGATGACCACCGCTAAGAAATATTTATCAATAAATTATCAATGTATCACTGACGCAAAATGTACTGGTGCTTCCAGCTCGGAGGGTAAAATCTGTTATTTTTTAAAGCTAGCCGTCATCGACCACGTACATACAGTCCCAAAAGGCTCAGGGGAGGCTTAATACCGCAGGAAACCAGGTCAAAAAGGATACAATTTTTGTAGTCAAAAAAAGGGTAAAGAGACAACAAGGACTAATATGTGAGAATGGGTTTAAGTTGCAACAAAATAACGGGTAATTGATTGCAAATTACTATCCAAAACCACGAAACCACCCATATCCCCTCCACAAAAGTCAAAAGGCAAAATACCCCCACGTCTCCCGAAATTTCACCGGTGTAGTTCAGTCATCTCATCTATTAGTAGACAATATGGTTCGGCGTGTTAAGGAGTTTTATATAAGCCTACAACCTTATGTAGGACTACAAACCAGGAAGCAGTATGTGAAAACCTTCTGAAGCGTGGCACTCTATGGATCGGAAGCATGGACCATTGGAAAAGTTGACCAGAAAAGACTAGAATCCTTTGTAACATGGTGCTGGAGTAGGATGCTGAAGATAAAATGGACGGACAAACTGAGAAATGATGAAGTTTACAGAAGAGTAGCAGATGAGAGGACCATATGCAACAACATAGAGAAAAGAAGAAAAAGATATATGGGACACACTGAGACACAATGGATTTCTGAAGAACATAATCGAAGGCAAAATGGAGCGAAAAGTCCCCGGAGGAAGACCAAGGAATAAGTTCAAGGACCAAAAAAAGAGGAAAGTAAATGGAAAGAGATAGCAGGAGGTAAGGAAACTAGAATTGTAAAGGAGGGCTGCAGTTAACCAATCTTAGGACTGAATGGCCAATGAGATGAAGACAGCCCAACAAAACCGGCATTATTAATTTTTATATAGAGAATGAAGCTACTCTCATTAAGATCCCTGGTAGTGAAGGAGGATGCTAAAGATAAAATGGACGGGCAAAATAAGAAATGGTGAAGTCTACAGATGAGTAGAGGAGGAAAGGACCACGTGGAATACAATAGAGAAAAGAAGAATAAGAAGGATTGGAGCTACCTTGAGACACGATGGGTTTGTGAGGAACATAATTGAAGGTAAAATAGAGGGAAAATCCCCCAGGGGAAGACTCAGGAATAAGTTCATGGATCAAATAAAGAGGAAGGTACATACCATGATATACTATGATATAAGGGAACTAAAGTTAGATAGGGAAAGGAGGAGGGCTGATGTCAACCAACTTTAGGATTTAACGACATATGAGGAACCTTATATAAACAGGTGAGAGGGTCAGGGTGAAGGTGGCTTTGAGTTGACCACGAGAGACAAGACAAATATTAAGTTACAAATATGCTTTTTTATCTATTTAAAAAAACCAATTTTTCCTGATGAAATGGGTTACTTATTGAAAAACAAAATTAAGGCACAAAACATGCAGGTTATTTCACGAATATATTTTTAATGATCACGTTTGTCCAGTTATAAGAGCCAACAACAGCGCCTATTGCATGAAACTGCCTTATAATGACTTCAACTAAGGCCAAAATTCCCAAATAACTTTTTGTAAAAATAGGTGGCAAGATCCCTGTATTTTATTTTTATTCGTTTTTCTAGGCATAATTTTTATTAAGGTTTTTATAATAATTCAAGTAATTATTATCAAAAGGAATTGTTCTGAACAATTTTAATGAAAAGCTTGAATTCTCTTTCATGTTCGAATTGCCGTTTTGCTTCAGTAATCTGAAAATGTTGCATTACAGTCCATTTTAAAATCTTAATTTTCAAGGATGAAAAATAGTAAAAACTTTTCTGAAATAATGAAAATAAAAAATAGTAAATAGTAAAATGAAAAATAGTAAAAACTAGTCTGAAAAAACTTTTTTTCGTCTCAGTTTATAAAATGCTATTCAAAGATGCATAATTCAAGTTTACAAAATATCAGTAATAAGTGACCGAGGTAATTGTTTAACATACAAATTCTGTTTAAAGATCTTTGCATTTTATTTTTATTCAATTTCCCCGGACTATTAGCTTCTTGTTTACAGTTATAAGTAAAAACTTTTTTAAGTATTATACATTTTTTCAAAATAAAATCTTTTTTTCTTGGTCAAATGGACGATTTTCTGCTGTAATTTGACCAATCTTTAATCGACAAGGTTCCTCACAAAAAACTCATATATAAAATGCAATTATGCGGAGTTAATAGAAAATAGTGAATTGAATAAGGGACTTTCTCAGTGATCGAAAACCAAAAGTTGTTATTGTTGGTTTTAGCTCTGATATGGTGTAAGTCACATCCGGTGTTCCTCAAGGAAGTGTGATTGGCCCTCATTTATTCATTATTGATATTAATGACCTAAGTTCTATAGTTACCGGTAAATTAAGATTATTTGCAATTACAATACAGTTGTGTACCGTGAAATAAGCGAAGACACAGACTTTGAAACTCTGTCCTCGGACCTTAACAACGTTCATTCGTGGTGCCAGGGGTGGGGGTTAGAATTGGATATCAGCAAATGCACCACAGTTCACTTCCTGCGAAAGTCACCACAAAAATGTCCTATACTGTGGGTGAAGTAAACGTAAAATCTCCAGATACATTAAAATATCTTGGAATTACTTTAACTTCTGATATATCGTGGGGAACACGCATACAAAACATATGTGACTCAGCATTAAATAAACTAGGTTTTGTAAAACGTATAATAGGAAGGTCCTCGGACGAAAAAGTCAAAGAGAGATATTACTTCGCTCTGGTGAGGCCTCACCTCGTATACGCCGCGAGCATTTGGGACCCTGGTCAAATAGTTTAACCAAAAAAATTTATAAAATACAAAGGAAAGCAGGGCGCCAGGGGTGGGGGTTAGAATTAGATATCAGCAAATGCACCACAGTTCACTTCCTGCGAAAGTCATCACACAAATGCCATACCTATACTGTGGGTAGAGGAAACATAACATCTTCAGATATAGTAAAATACCCTGGAATTACTTTAACTTCTGATATATCATGAGGATTACACATACAAAACATATGTGGCACAGCATTAAAAAACCTAGGTTTATTAAACGTGTAATAGGAAGGTTCTCGGATGAAAAATTCAAAGAGAGATTCTACTTTGCTCTGGTTAAGCCACACCTCAAATACGCTGCGAGCATTTGGGACCCTGGTTATAAAGATTTAACCAGAAACATAAATAACACGAAGGAAAGCAGTGCGTTTCGTTAAAAACTGATACGAGCGTAAATATAGTGTCCCACAACTTTTAGAGGGAATATGGTGGGAGCCCCTAGAGATTCGGAGGCTACACGCTAGGCTTAGTTTGCTTGATAAATTCAGAACTGATATTTTTCAGAGCGAAAGAGAGAATATTATCATCACTCCTCACGGCATCTCTAGGTCTGACAGATGTGATAAAATTAGAGAGATACACTGCCGAACATGTGGGTACAAAAACTCGTTCTTTCCGTGCACAATAAGTGGTTACAATAAAAATTGAACACCACTAAATACACTCCTATAATACACGTAACCTTTAAATCTCGCAAAAACTTACATCTTTACATGTCTGATGACCTAACACTCCCTGTCACACACCCATGCGGCGGCTCGCAGGGTATTATGTAGATGTAGATCTCCACAAGAGTCCATGTTAAAATCTCTGATTTTAAGGATAAATCGAAGTAAAACTAGCCCGGAAACCCTAATTTATTTTCATCTCAGTTAATTAAACGCACTCCAGAGATGCTATATTCAAGTTTTCAGAAATTCTGTGTGAAAAGTGCCCCTGAGGCCCTGAGCAACCTCAAGGTGGTTGTGGCGATTTTCGTTAACGTGCAGATTTGCGAGAAACTAAGCATCGGTGTACTTATTATCGATTTATACAGATAAAGGTGATAAAAATGCAAGTTACCGATTTGATGTCTTATCAATTCAATGCTGTTGAGGCACTTAGCCTTTTAGTGCGCGACATAATTTCTAAATAAATCGATTTTATGTGTACCGATTTTTCCATAAACGCAAAATAATAGTTACACTCTACAGATTCAGGATTCACTTTGTGGAAGATATTAGTATCCATTCTTAAAGAATACAGTTTTGTGCTTTTCCACAGAAATCATAAAACAGGCAATGATGATGCCGCAAGTCGGTGAAACGTGTCGTACCATCCAAAATAAAATTCTGTTTAAAAGTACGAAATAGTATTCTTTAAGTATGGCAAAATTATAGGTTTCATATCATTATAATGGTAGCTAAAAATATGCTACCAAAATATAAAATGCTACTAAATAAAATACTTATGTTTACTTGCGATTTTTGTTAAGATTTTGAATTCTTCCCCGTAAATCCGAGAGATGATAACGCTTTGATCACCACGAAATTCGTCAAATATTATTCTCGAACCACATTTGACTACACGCGAATTGATTTCCACCGTGTCCACGGATGTACGTTAGCGAAGTGAGGTCCAGTAATGTTTTTTACTTGGTTAAAACCTCATCAAAATGTGCTCTCAATGGCTCACGTTTACCGCACCAACCACCTCAAATCCACGGGTCCTCATCGCCAGGACTTAACATGGAAAAAATACGCAACGCCATGCATTACGGAATGAATACGGTGCCGCTCAGTTAATGAAATTGTCGAATGCAACACCTTTTAGAGAAGGTTGCTAGCGTTCAGTAGAGGTGGAAATTCATTCCTGAAATGCATCATCTCTATATTGAGCGAAGTTTTTTGACTTGAACGCTCCGTCCTTATTCCTGGAAACGGCTAACAGAGGTGATAATGAGCACAGCGACAGTGCTTTCCCGTGGCCAAAGAGAACTACAAAGTCACACAGAGAAAGAACTGGTATTCCTGGAAGTCTCAGTCAATCCATTACGACTCTTATTAACAGAAAACCCAAGGCTTTATCGCAAGCTCGAATGCAAAATGCAATGCAAAGGCGGAGTCACTACGGTAGACATTAAAATTGCAAATGGTGAAACTTAATGACCATAATTAACAACCCTTAATTTTTCAACGACCTTCCATTCATGTTCACCCGACCGTGAATTCAGCAATTGTATGGAATTCCCATGCAATGAAGTCACTAATACAATGAAACCTGGTGCTGGAGGAGGATGCTGAAGATAAAATGGACGGAAAAAATAAGAAACGATGAAGTGTACAGAAGAGTAGAAAAGGAAAGAACCGTAGGGAACACCATAGAGAAAAGAAGAACGAGTTGGATTGGGCACACCTTGAGACGCAATGGGTTGGCGAGGAACATAATTGATGGCAAAATACAGGGAAAAGTCCCCAGTGTGAGAGACCCAGGAATATGTCCATGGACCAAAGAAATAGGAAAGTATATAGAAAGAGATACCAGGAGGTAAGGGAACTAGCATTAGATAGGGAAAGGTGGAGGGCGGTAGTCTACCAATCTTAGGATTGAACGACCAATGATGAATACGATTAAAGTTAATAACCCTTGAGCAACCAAACGATGACATTATGGCAAACTAATGTTCTCTCAAAGTTTGCGTAGTGGGTAACCCATCAAAATCACTCACAACCTGTCTCAAATTAACAACGCAAAATTGAAAAGAATAAAAATGTCTTATTTTATTGACACTTTTTTTGGAAACGTATTTCTCAGTAAATAATCTGTTTATTTTCTAGAACCTGTAGAAATGGTCTGAAACTACTCTCTGAATTGATTCAAAACTTTATTCTTGAGAAAGATAGCTCAGATAACCTCACTTGAATACTAAAACAAAGTCTAAACAGAAAACTTGATACATTATACTGGTATACAAACACGTATTTAAGAGACGCGATTACGGCACAACATTACTATGGGCATAATATTAACATAGAAATGATTTATCTCATTAACGTAGGAACGCATGATTTTCTGTGGACTTGCGGGAATGTTATACATATTTAAGCCTTAGCAGAGTATCATGTGAGCTGTCCGCTGATCTAATTTACATCCTAGGACTCTATTAGGAAACCCTTAAACCAGCGTCTATACAAAAAAGCTAGATATCTGGACAAGCGACCGAATCGGATACCGTATCCTCACCGCCGTCCAACACTAAAATTAGTCCACTCAGTTTTCATCAGTGTAGAAGTCGCTCTAAAATTGAAAAAGGAGCCATAGGAGGAGGAGGTAGTCCATATTAATGGACTTGAGGTACTCACTTTTAACGCTAGTAACGATAATAATATTAATTCATCGAGAGGTAGGTAGTTCATTATTTTGCTGCGGTTAGGAAATGTGATATAAAAAGTTTGAATCATTACCGTACAAGCCACCACTAGGGTGTGTGGCACGGGGTGATTCCACACCAGGCATGCAGCACTCATCCCAGTTGAAATCAGAACAGCGCACGTTCGCCCGGATGCCAGGCGCAGGCCAAGAGCAGTCGGGATGACAATACGCGGTCAGACCATAAACTAGGATGGTACCACGTAAGGGAACATTCTACATGTAGTATATTATTTACAACTAGTAGCTAGTATAATTTATGCAAATAATGAATTGTAATACAAGATACTAAGACATTAGGGGCTATATCTTGCCAGATATTTCATGCGGGGTTAGTAGCTAATAATTGTATTCAGACATTAGCACAAGTGCAAAACCTACTTCACCCAGTGAGGGTCAAAGTTTCCCAGAACTGATCTATATCAACTATTATTGTTCCTTATTGTACGTGGAAAAATGGTATTTGAAATCTAATGCTTCTACAGTCAATTTCCTTGATTTTATGCCTGTGATCATTTATACCATAATGGTTTGGCTCTAGCAGAATATATTGAAAGTCCCGCAAAAATAGTCTGCATCAAACTTTCATAAAAGATTTATTCTATATTTTTCCCATCGATCAGATACAGACTCCTATCCTAAATCCCGCAACTATTCAGTAATACTACTATGCTTATCGTCACAATAATTCAAAAATCTTGCCTCTCTTCGCTGTATTCGATTTATCGTATATCCTATACTAGACCTACTTCGTAAGAGTCCCATATACTAGGTGCGTACTTTGAGTGAGGTCTCACGAGAGAAAAATAACACAAGAACCTTATAATTGTATACTGGTCAGAAGGTAATGGTTTCAGGTGTTATTATGCGGAATAACTTCGTGATTTTAATTGAAAAAAAACTTGGTAAATTTCAATGAAAAATTTTTATTTACGATCTAGGCTTCGTCGCCGGGCAACATCAACAGGTAAGCTGCCATGTCAGTGACATACAAATATATAACCTCAGAGGGATGGGGGTGAAAAAGGCAGCAAGGAGAGAGAAGATAGGATAGCGGGCGGGGAAACAGGGAGAGGGGCAAGAAGGAAAGGGATAAGAGGAAAGGAGGGAGACTAGGCTCTGCGGGTGTGTGTCTGATGCAAATGTGGTCAGGAGCGGGCGGGGGAAGTGCTCGTCACAGTCGCGGCTGCGACGAGACCTTCCCCCACCCGCTAAGCTAGCCGTGAGATGAGGAGGCGCGGGAGAGGGTGGGACAAGGGTTGGGGGTGGTGGTGCGGTCGTGAGTCACGACTATGTCGCAGAGAGGGGGAAGTGGGAGGGTGGATGGAGGCGTTGAACTGCAGGTAATAGAAGATTCAACAGAGGTGGGCGGGATTGGTCACAAAATTTGTCCATCCATTGTCGACATGTCCATTTTTTCAAATTTTGAGATTTACACTAGTTTCAAGGCGTACCACTTGGAACCCTTCTTTCGACATGGATGACGATATCGACGGTTTGAAATTTCTACCATAATTATGTTCCAACAAATGTTCAGCAAACTTTTTTTCTCTACACGACACATTAGCCCAGAATTGTCCCTGCTAAGCTATTTATATATAGCTTGTCAGCAGGTCCCTATTTGAACAAAAACACCCTCTTTGAGTGGTAATAAACCCATCTAGGCAGTGTAATAGGGGGTTCACATAGAGTGAGGATTATTCTTTCTGAAGCACGTCTCATGCTATTTTCTTTGTCTAGTTTTGAACTTCCTGCCAATCTGCCCAACGTATATCACTTTGCAGACATCAAAAGTCAGATCCCTTCTTCCCCCTCCACCTTACCTCCCACTTCTTCCGGCCTTTTCCACCCCGATCCCTCTGAGGGTATGCATATGCATGCAACTGACATGGCAATTTACCTAATGATGTCGCCCAGAGACGAAACATAGGATGTCAATAAAAATCTTTTACGTGGAATTTTCGAGGTTTTTTTTTCAATTTCCAATGACGGGTTAGAACTCAACTCGGGTTCCCTATAAGTTTCAAATGATCTGCCGCTCAGTTAACATCTACATCTACATCTACGTGATACCCTGCGAGCCACCACGAGGGTGTATGACAGGGGGTGAAGATCACCAAACATGCACTGTTGACATGCAACTGGGATATTTAATGGAGACATGCTAGATAATATGGTCATATGCAGCGAGATGGTTAGTATCTACATAATATGAAATGGATTATTGGTTGTTATTACATGCATCATGCACTACAGACTACTCTAACTATATTTCACCTACCTCTACTGCTACGCTGCCTATTGTTCTCTCTTATAGAACGAGGGAAAAATGACATTTTAAATCTATCGGTACGACAATCTATCTCTCTAATTTTGTTAATATGATCAAACCTAGCATAATAGGCAGGGGATCTCAATATATATCTAACGTCATCTGTGAACAACTCTGTTTCGAATTTACTTAAAAGGTTTAACCTAAATTTTAACCTGCGTTCTGATAGTAATTCCCATCCTAGTTCTTCTATTAACCTCGTAACACTTATACAATTACCATAACGGCCTTTAACAAACCTAGCAGATCTCCTTTGCACGCGCTCTAATTCTTTTATCATACCTTCCTCGTACGGATCCCATATACTAGCGGCATATTCTAAATGAGGCCTGACTAGTGTAAAATAGCTTCTTTCTCGTACTCTCTCATCGCATTTGCCTATAACCCTTTTTACGAGTCCTAATCTACGGTTTGCTACACTAGTTATTTCCCTGATGTGTTTCCCCCATGACATGTCTTCAGTGATGGTGACGCCTAAGTATTTAATTGAATCTACGTTACATATTTTGTAGTTAAGATGCAAGAGACTCGAAATCTACAGTTTCCCAAGGCCTGGTTGGGGATTTCTTTCTTTTCAATGCATTTTTTTAGTCTCTCGAGTGTTCCCAGATGTCTCCACGTAATAGTCTCAAGTTTTAAATGCGGCCCACATATTACATTTCGTTCATAATTAAATAAAACTTCAAGAGAGATCTTTCCTCACATTGAAACTACCTGAGATCCACATTAAAATGTCAAGTTCCATCAAAGCTCACCCGCATTTTCTTCTAGCCCAATAGAGGCCACTACTAACCTCTTCGGGTTTAATCTCGACAGAGATCTCTTCTAATCTCACCGGGTCTAATTCATGGTTGATTTAGACCCGGAGAGATTGATCATAGAATCGTGACAGCAACACCGAAAGGTCATACACGATATAACAACAGTAAGGGTACATTTTTTCATTACCAACAATTACAATCAAGTTTTGACGTACAATAAATATTAAATTGGTTGTTCCTGGCTCGAATTTGTGAAATAGCAATATTTGTCTAATACAGACTAATGTATAAAACATTCTATTTAAACATATTGCAAGCAAGATGTACTCAACTGCTGCAATGAAAGGAAAAGAATGCTTCGCAAACAGCCACGGGAAACGAGGTTTCGAAGACCGAGGATCGAACCACGCACATTGGGCTTCTTCATGTTGATGGACTACTAACGAACCATTACAACTATTCAAATGCCCGACAAAATTTTGAGCCGAGCCATTGAGAGTGATAAAATGTAAACCACATTTTCTATGCAAGCTTAGATGTTATTCAATGAATCATGACTTGTAGTTTCTCATGCAATCTACAATTTCAAGAATATTTGGTACAATAGTTGACCATGATTATCACTGCGTTTTATAGCAAAATATTTAGATGAATTAGACCCGGAGAAGTCAACCACACAATGGTTACAGCAACACCGAAAGGACACACACTATGTATCAGCAGTAAAGGTACCTTTTTTCATTACAAACAATTAATTTCAAGTTTTGGCATGCCTAAATTAAGAATTCAAATGGTTAACCCAGGCAAAATTTTTGAAAACTCATCCTCACTAAATAAATAAGCGATTTAAAGTTTCTCTAATCAATTAAGGGGACATCACCATGAGTAATACATCTCCTAAGTGCCAAAACCGCCCGTAAGTAAAAATTATTTGAGAAAGACGCATATTTTCAGCAGATTCAGGCTAGATGCAGAGGAAAAAATCCATGTTAAATAAACTATAATTTTCTTTTTTCACAAGATTCCACTTGGAAACCTTTGGAAAAAACTAACTGTGTTCGGCATGATATAAAATATACAGTTTATTTATCAAAATATACAATACATAAGCTTTGATTCCTACTAATGTACTCGGATATTATTGTCATCAAGCGCGGCCTCGTTAATGGGAGAATGTGGCCAAAGCAGCCGATATAATTCCCTTCTCCCATTGGATGTCACGTGCCATTGCAAGCGCACGAAAACGAATTAACTTCATGAAAATGAATATTTCACAGAATTTATTAATCAAAAATTATCAAAATACATACCTCAGTTTTTAATTGAAATTAAAACCATAGGGATGAAGTTTTAAGGCTTGGACGCAAAATAAGAACATCACTGCTTCAAAAGAAAGTTCTTCGGTCATTTACGATCAAAAAGATAGTACACGAAAATAGAACTCTCTCATTAAATATTTGAGCTCGTGTGTGCACCTAATGACTACTCAACAGTTATTTAAATGGGAACAGAATTAAGACAATTCTCGATTCCCAATTAAAATATTCAAAGGCATTAATTTCAAACCATAGAAAAATAAAAAAAAAACGTATTTCTCTAGGTTTATTTTTTCACGTCCCGTTTTTGTCTTTGACCGAACCTGAATTTTTTATGTTTTGGCTAAGGATAGGAATTTCCGATTCTGCTTAAGAAGTTGGAGACGAAGAACAGAACGGCAAGTCAATAAATGAAAGTTTGAACGATTTCCTCCACTTTGTACCGCAGAGACTTTTTCCATTGCGTTTTCCAAATAGATGGGCGTGAGATATCTGCATATGAGATATCTGCGAGAAATAGGACATTTAAGTTTTTTACTTTAAAGATTTTAGCAGGACTTTCAACTCTATTCTGGAGGTTATATTCGGCTTATAAGTGATTATTTTTTTAATTTGCATTTAACCTTTCCCTTGGACTGGATTGGATATTTGGGGAGGCGACTGACTTCTAAGGTCATTCGCGCCAAAAGGGGATAAGTAATGGAGGAAGGGTGGAGTCGGCATTGGCCTGCTCTTGAAGAAAGGCGCCAAGGGGACGACGATTAAACGTCTCATCCGACTGACGGAGTACAGTACTCGAAGTGCCCTCCACAAGACGCTCAGGTAGGGATCGGGTTTCCTCTGAAAAGTCTAAACCTACGACAGCAAAAAGAACAGGTGCGCCAAAAATAATGCGATGACGTCACTTAATATTATCAGCAAAAAAAGCATTGATGCAGTGATCGTATCAACGAACTAAAGAATCTCCGCTACATTCAAGGTTTATCCTTCAAAAATATCCTCCTCCTTTTGGGACTTGAACCCTGGCCGCCCATATGGTTAGCCAGTACTCTGGCCACCACACCAACGCGATCTCATCAAACCTCTGTCTTATCTTTGTCATGAATAATGTGCATTGTGGTGAACTATCCTCATTAATATACATGTGACGACAGCCCAACAAGACCGGCATTATTCATTAGTATATAGAGAATGAAGCAACTCTCATTAAGTTGCTGACCACAGAAGACGACACAGTAACGTCAATCTAGGTCCTATGTGATAATTCCCAGCAGGTTAAATTTGAGATAATCCTGATTTAAAATAGGATATTTTACCCCATTATTTACCAGCAACAGCAAAAATGACAAAGGTGGGAAAATTACGTGATGACATCCCTTAATATTATCAGCAAGAGAAGCATTAATGCAGTGATCGTAGCAACGAACCAAAGGATCTCAGCTCCACCCAAGGTTGATCCTCAGACAACCGTCCCGTTAAATATAAACCTTCCACTCTCATTCACCTTTCACTTGGTTTGAAGAGACTATTGATGCTGAAAGGACATGAAACGACACATTTCAATTCCAGTCGTTTATCTTTCTCATCCTTTGCGCAAGTCACCCTTCCGTAGGCTAATTTTTAAGAGAAAGTGCGTGACGCGGGCATGAGTTGCAGAAAAGAGAGAATAGGAGAAAGAGAAAAATTTTGAACCAAGAGATAAGAATATCGACCCTCCGATTCAAAACGCTCTGAGGGAAATAAAGCTGCTTTCAGGAGCCAATTAGAAGATAAATGTGAGGAAAATGGTCTTGAATATAACGAATCTGTCCAGTAAAATGCATGAACAAAATTCGGCCTTTCTTTTCTCGATTAGGGAAAAGTAAGCCTTCTTTTTCTTCTCCTCAACCGTAAGGTTGATGGGCATTCAAATCTTTCTTTCCAGAGCAAGTCTCTTTATTTCTGCACATCTCCTCCCTCCTTCAATCCAATTCAGGGATCCTGCCTGAGTCTTCCTCTTCCTTCACGTCGCTCCACCGTTCCTTCCATCAAGGCAGTCATCCAGTTAAGAGTGTCGCAATTATTATTATTATTATTAAGAAATGCGTGAAAAAGCTACAATGTAATTATGATGTATTCTCTTAAAATATATGTGCATATGTTCTTCTATGTGTTTTTGTTTGCATATCCTTGTATTCATTGCTTCTTAAAAATATTATATTATATCTTTGTAAATATTATAAACGAATCCGTGGTACACAATTTTGAAAAACTAGGCACGACCACTAATAAAAAACAAATAGGCACCTGCTGACAAGCCTTGATAGGCTTAGCAGGACCTGGACTTTTATAATATTTCGATGTTGTTAAACTCTTAAAATATTGTATTCTTTTTTTCTTTTTCTCACTTTGTTTTTGTTTACGTGAGGAGACGTTTTATTTTATTTTTTTGATCGCAGTTTAAAAAAAATTCCTATACAATGGACCTATACGATGTATTTAAATTCATGTAAACAAATCTGGCTACTGTTTTGCAGTTATGTTAAACTCTGTTCTGAATGTAATCATAAAATGTATTATTTAAACAAATATCCTTGTAAACAAACATCCTTGTAATAAACTTGCATATCTATTAGAAAAATTGAATAAATTGTTATTAACCAAAATAAAATTGCTATAAGTAGACCATATGGTCCGGTGGTAACACATACCGAGAAAATACCAATATACATACATGTAAAAATTAAAACAAAGACATTGCCAAAATACAAAAAAAAAGCAAAGTTATTACCTTAGAAAAATATGGGGGAAAAACCCTCACAGTACAACTCCCCTCAATCTCATCATTAACGTCAGTGTCTTATTTGGGAAGGGCTCTAATACTTCTTTGGGTAACATATTCCAATCCCTTATCCCCCGATGCAGGAAGGAATATTTCAATGTGTTTGAGAGCTGCCATGGAGGCTCTATCTTATATTTGTGATCTCTTCTCGCCAGATAACTAGGTTTTTTTAATCTTTCAGATATGTCCCTCCACGCAGGATCGCCAATGTATGCCTTATGCATGCACTTGAGACGTGCTTTCCTCCTCCTCGATTCTAGTGATGTCCAGCCCAATACCCTCATTATTTCCGTTACACTGGCCTTCCTTTTAATTTTTCGCATCGCAAATAAAGAAAAATTTCGCATCACAAATCTTGCGGCTAAACGCTGAACTTTTTCTAATTGCTTTATCTCCCCTCCCAAAATTGATGTCCAATCCATCCTTCTCTCCTTCTTGAGATTGAACCTGTCAATGTTTGCCCCTCCCCAACTCATTCCAGAACCTCGATGTTTTTTAGCTCTCCCTGTTCATGGAATATTTACCCTTCTTTTCCAGCACCACATTTCAAATTGTAGAAAAGCGCCAATATGTTAAAAAACGAATAGGAGCTTAAAAAAGACAGAACTAGAGCAACTAGGGCGGACATCCTCTAGTACTATTTGGCATCTTTCGCATTTAATCCAATAAATATCGTAGTAAGTCGGCCTCTCGAAACTAAAAGGTAATGAATGCAGTAATGTACACACGCAAAATCTAGAAAGGATTACAATTTTCCATAATTTTATCATCGAGATGATAAATTTCCGATAAAGTATTGGATGTACAACATGAATATAAAATTTAACTTTATGGGACTATTTAACAATGCAACATGACATTCTTTCTGTATGCCTTCGAAATAGTGGGCATGTTCCTCCTAACCAAATGATCCACCTGAGAAATAGAACAATATGAAAAATCAGCCGGATAAAGTAGTTTTAAAAAATACCCCCAGTGCTTTTTGTCCAGCATAGATGAATACCGTATTAAATATTTTAAATCATATGTATTTTCAATTTATATAATATAATTTTAATGCAAATAAATACGAAAAAATTCCATTTATAAAGAAAAACATATATAATATCTCTGAAAGGAGACAAAGAGACAAAGATATATTATATATTTTATATATAATATAACTCTCTTTATATATTTTTAGCCAAAGCTGTTTTTGTTCGTCAAATAAAAATTTACATGTTTCTTTTCACAACTACAGTGCTTGTTGCTGCAATTACATTTATTTTTCGGTTTTTCATCACTAATTATGTACGTGGTACACATTATGGAAAATAAAAATTCATTTTCCGACATTAGCGTGAAAAATTGTAGAAAAAATATGGTGCTCAAGTCAATGAAGATATCAGTTTGTGGCTTTCGTGAACTTGTCGCCAACTATTAAAAACGGTTGATAAACTAGAAAAATATACTGATAAACATAAAATATTGATGAAAAAAGTCTGAAGGTGGTAATTATTCTGGGTTAGAAGTGATGGAAAATACAGAAAATATTTTTAGGTCCGAAGTTTAAAAATTAAATTGAGTACAAAGGAAATGGCATTGTAGAAGCTTGCATGTGCTAATGTAATCCTAAGTACATTAGAGGGATATCTCCTGACAAGGATATTGAACTTAAAAGAACTTTTTTTGGTGTCTAACATTGAGGGTGTCTACGGCCATTAGAGGTCACTATGGCAACAAAATAATTGCATTTTTTTGAAAAGAAAAGGAAGAAAGCCTTTTATGACGCACACTAATATTCTCCACTCAAAAGCACTAGTGATGTTTTGACTACTATAGTCCATATGAACCTTTAAGGAATTAATGCCAAAAATGAATCGCATTATACTTAAGGAACAGTTGTTCTGCAAGAGCAAAAGTTGAGCTTTACCAATACATATTTATTTATGGCAGGACTGGTGGCTAAAATAAGATAACGCTGAAATTAATCGCCGGGTACAACTCGTGATTGACACTGGGAAGTTAAAAAAATGAAATGTAACCACTTTCACGAGCGCTAGGAAAAGTGCTATTGTACTTAATGAGTGGAAAGAAACTTAAAAATGATCAAGGCGAAAGTTTCCCCCTTAACTTTCACCACGTCAGCATCAAAGTTTCCTTTCGCCATTTTCTATTCATGATGTATAGAAAGTTGAACTAAAAAAATCTTTTAAATTACCTCGTGAATTCAACGTATGTTACCAGTGAATGTATGTTAAATTTGTACCAACTATACCAAGGTGATTGGATCCCTTCGCCGAACGTAAAAAATTGGCACCTTAATCCATCCGGCAATAACCTTGTATTACTGTGGGCTTGGAAAACTTTTTTTTTAACGTTTTGAAATATTAGTTTAATAATTATTCCCGTTTTTTTTACGGACATTCCGAAAAGGTCAGGAGAAAATTAAAGTTTTTTTTGTCCTCCCCAGCAGTAAGTGGAACTTTTGCGACCTCAAAATTGCTCGCACCACTATTGGCGAGTCGAAGTTCAATTTCGAGTATTAATCAATCAAACGCCGGTTAGTTTCCCCGTCACGGAACAGTCGTGAGTCGAGGCCTCTCCCCCACCCTCTAGCCCCCCTACCGCGACGCCTCGTCAACGCCTCTTCGGCCGCCTCACCGCGCCGTCCCCGCCTCTACCCACCGCCGCTCAACCCGGCATCTCTCCCTCCGATTCCCCCTCTTCATGATCCACGGAACTCGTCCTTCAGCCATTCAGAAACTGTCCGAGAGGAGCGGATCTCCTGTGCCCTGTGCCTCGACCTTCGAAGGATGCCGACATGACGGATCGCACGGAGGCAACGGATTGGGAGAGGTAGCGAGAACAAAAAATATTTTAAACCCCCCCCAGAAACGAATTGTTTTAAATTAATAAAACAAACTGAGACAAAAATGTACGGCCCCACCTATGACGACGCCTCCAGTTCGAATTCCAGCCGAGGCACGAATTCAGTCGCGGGACTTCCCCTTTTGCCAATATCCCCGGCTCCCTTCGTGCGTTCTTTCGGGGGGAGGGTTAGGGGGGGGGGGAGGAGAGCGTTTGGAACGGAGGGAGATCTACGTGCTCCGAAAGTCATATGAAGAAGGGTTTCCATCCCCCACTGGGTTTTCCCTCTTCCCTCTTTCCCAGAGATACCTGCCCCCTCATCTCTCGCTCTCCATCCATCCTCTCCTACCTGTCGAAAGGTCATTAAGGAGAAATGCTGACGCTACGTCCGAGAGGGGATACAATGGAATTGCGGGTGGATGATGATGCTCTCACCGAGTTTCCTCGTGCCCCGCCCCTTCCACCCTGCGCCTCTCAACCCCACCTGTTTGCTTCAGCCTTTCTCACTCCTCCTCCCTCCCTCTTTCAATCGCCGGCGACAAGGACTTTCCGGGTCGTTCACGCCTCCTTAGAAACCGCTTGGCTGATTCCATGGGCGGCGGTTGCGACGTCCGACCGGTATCCGCGTCTGTCGGCCGGACGTCATCTCGAGGACGTTGCGGCTCTGGCGGATCTACAACTTCCCAGCTTCGGCTTCGCCCGTCGGGTATTTCGACGCACGTAGTCTGTCGTGGATATTTGGACCATTCTACGGAAGCCCGGAAAAGTTATCGGACACATTTTCAGACATTAAAGGTTGTAACTTGGCATTTTTTTAAAGTATTCTACCGGTTAAGGTAGATATTGCTGAATGTCAGAAAATCTCCTCTCGGATTTCTACACTTTCCGGGGCCTATCTATCACTAGTATATCCTCTTCCGCCTCGCCATACGATCTGCCCTTCTCCATGCTTTCCATGAAACCTATTCTCTTTCTTCCTCTTCCCCGCTAGTCCAACATCCTTCCCTCGATCACATTCTTGAGTACCCCCTCGCCCCTTATTATATCATCCAGCCACCTACTCTGCCTATCTGGAACTTCATTCAAATGTTTCCTTTCCTCGCCCACCATCTCAAGCACTTCCTCGTTAGTCTTCTCGTCCATCCACCTCATCTTTTCCATCCTTCTCCACACCCGCATCTGAAATGCCTGCAACCTATTCTCGTCCTCCTTTCTGAGGGTTCACATTTCCGCACTATGCGACGCTACGCTCCATATCAAGCTCTTCACCAGCCTCTTCTTCACATCCTTACCCAATGATCCCGTTATCAGCTCCCATCTGTTACTAAACGTCTCCTTAGCTAGCACTATTCTCTTACATATGTCTTTGCTACTATGCCCGTTTTCTTCCAACGTACTACCTAAGTAATTAAAATGCTCTATTTTTTCGAGTTCGTGACCTCCAACTTTAATCACCAGCCTAGCTTTCTTTGTCCCAGAGAATCTCATTACTTTTGTTTTTTCATGGTTTATCTTAACTTTGCAAGGTGACCGACAACTTAGATAAATTGTGCCAACTGAGAACAGATAGATACTAAGTAGAATAATGATTTGTTGGGGAGTGGATAAATGGTAGGCAGAAAATCGGCGTCAAAACTACCCTGCTCTTAAATCGACACTGGCTTGACTAGGTGAATCAATACAAATACAATGTTTCATATTTTTATCTATTGAGTTTAAAAGCCTCTTATTGCGCTGATAAAATCTGTTACCAATTGAAAACCAACATTTACGAACAAAATATGCAGATTTTTCCACAATTATATTTTTGATAACCACATTTTTCCAGCCATGGGAGCCGACGGCAGCGCCATTTTAGGTGGAACTACCCATTTCGACTTTACCTATTGCAATAATTTGCAAATAACTGTAAAAAAATAATAGGAGGTAAGATCCCTGTATTTCATTTGCAAGCAATTTCTTTTGAATTCCTTGAATTTACGCTTCTTATAAACAGTTTTAATTAAAAGCTTAAATTTTCTTTCACCTTCAAATTGACGTTTTGCTTCGGTAATCAGAACATGTTGCATTACAGTCCATTCCAAAATCTCCACTTTCCAGGATGAATTATGGTAAAACTAGTCTGAAAACGCTTTTTTCATCTCAGTTTATTAAATTCTCTCCTAAGATACTGCATTCAAGTTTTCAGATTATCTGCAATAAGTGACCCTGAGACCAGAGGCACATTAGTAAAGGTGACAAGGGGACTATAGATTAACATATAATCTGACGAACCGAGTTCTACACTTGGAATTCCCTCGGAATAGCTCTCAAGAAATATTCAGGATTCCACCGAAAAAGTTCTACAACCCCCAAGATGAGAATCCGAGCCTTTTGAGATCGGAGGTCAGTACTCACAGTACAACCAGCTACCTAACGAGCCCAATTCCCCCACAGAACCCTGAAAACTACAATGGAAGTACGTACGAAAGGGAAGAAACACTGATAAATGCCTAGAAAAGAATGCATTAAACAAATCATGAAGGACAACAAAATGAATAATGAAATAGCAAAAAGTCAACTCGAACTGGATTGGGGAGGAGAGCTACAAACATTCCACCTTCGGGCTTCTTTATTAAAGAACATATCAATCAAATTTATTACATTAAAATTACAATCAAACTGCAATACATTGACAGAGAAAATTAAATTAAATTTCTTTGCTGCAAAAACACAAATTTTACCCTGACAGAAATTGGAAAAGCCAACAATCACATGTGTTTCAAAAGTTTTTCATTACCTTACGAGTCCTTCCGAGGCTTAATCGTCAGAAGCTGCTCTTTTTAACCTATGAATTTCCGTATTAATGTGTCAATATAGAATTATGTACAAGAAAGTACAATCAGTCTCCTAGTTATCGTTGATGTCACATTTCCAACAAGTATGACTGGTTCCAACAACATTTATGACTGGTAATTAAAACACAGATATTTTACAGCACTCGAGCGTGATGAGACGAGGAGACGGATTTTCCTTCGGTCCCAGCGGTAGAACCTCGCTTCTCCTGTCCACTGGGATGTGCCAAAATTTCCAGATTTTTCATTTTTTTTTAATTTAATGGGTAGTGAACCTTACATTTTTATGCTCTTGATGAAAACATAGCGTAACCGAAATTTGGAGTCAATCAACCCCCGGAAACCCATGCCGCTGGGCTGCCAACCTTCCGATTTGTTTAGGGTGAGAATTGATTTTTTTCTATCTAATACGATGCAACTGGAACACAGTGTCTAGTAATTCACGCTTTCTTCAAAGAACTAGCCGAAATTCTCTCCAATGGCGAGTATTATCAATGTTTACAATATCCTTTTCATGTTTCTCTTTAAATTAGTCCAATTAAACCCGCCTTAAATAAGACAGTAAAATACGTTAAAACTGCCATCAGAAAATTATCTGCCACGGTCGGGAATCGATACGTAGACCTTTATTTTCCGATCTAATGAGCAGACCACTACGCTACCCAGGTTCCTAGTTCCAAATTGGGTTAGTTCTTTGTATATTTTGGATTGTAAACCAACTTTTGTATTGTAAACTATTTTTGAGTTGCTTTTGGATAAATATTGTTAAAAAATGTTATGAACGTTATTTCATGTTATTCATTTCGTTGAACTTATATCCGATCACTGAATTTAAAATATGGCACCTGCTGACAAGCCTTTAACGGCTTAGCAGGACAAAACCGTCTTATTCCTTATATATTTGTTATTACTTTTGTAAAACTTGTAAACTTTGTAATCAAATTATTATTATTTAACTCCAAATGTCGAAGCCTAATTCAAAGGCACATGGTTTGATACCCGGTTCAGGCCGATTTTTCCTCGTGGCAATTTCAAGGTACCCATTTCATGTTCATCTTTGCACTTACATGACGGTATGGAGAGAGATTAAAAGTGCTCTTCAATTACAGGGAGTTGGTACTGTCCACCCAAGGTTTACATTTTGAGCTATTTATTCTACCACCTACCGGAGAATTTCATGATTATTATATTATTCCACCACGCCCCGCCTGACAAAGAGGATTCCACACTAAACAAGCAGACTAAAATATCTTGGGTGTGATTCCCAGGTGCCTAATAATTCTCCCAGTTTAGACGTATTACTCTGTAGCCTGTAAAAACTTTTATACGGGTAATTCCACTTGAATTGACAAAGAAAATATCAAATTTTGCCTTGAAATATAAATATTATTCCGCTCGACACCCACCGCATGGCTATCTCGGAGGAAAAAATCTCGATTAATCAACACTATTGCTAGTCTTAAAAAAAATTCGTTGCATTGGGATTAGAAACGACAACAAGTTTTGCAAGCTTAACGCTGTTTGGATGAAAAGTGAAATGGGCAAGGGTTCATTGCCTGAAAATTATTTCAACATTGACACGACCCAAAAAATGAATAAACAAATCGACAGCACGAAAGGGTATTCCCCGCCGCTCTCTCTAATGGGATCAATATCGGACAAGTGCCTTCGGTTCATTTTCCTTATCTTCCGGGCGGCTAATGCGATTCGGCGGCAGTGGATTTATCAAGGAAATCACGAGCGACAGAAAGAAAAGAAATAGCACTGGATTCGTCATTCTCGGAAGACTCGCTCTTTACAAGGAGATCTCTAACAAGACTTTTAAAAAAGCAGACCTCAATAGTTCCGTGGGTAGTTACAGTTTGCGACATACTTAATGCGAAAGTAATGTCAGATTTTGTATCATTTTTACTGAAAAGTATTGAAAATCTTACTTCTAAAATGAAGAGACATTCCGCCGCCTAATTTTACTCCCAAAAGTCACGTACGAACAGTAAATGTAACCTGAACGTTGCAAGGCTGAACTTGAATACTTGCGTGGAAGTTCGTAGAAGTTTGCAGAAGTGCTTAAAATCTGTACCCATAATGAGAAGAACTTTGCACATTTCTACAGTTTAAAAAAGTTTAAAAAGATATTTTTAGAAGAAGAAAAGAATAATTTGGACTTTAATAGTTTTCAAAAAGAACAGTTTAAGAAAGAGAGTCTTCGGTAATAGTTGTATAAAAGTATAAAGTATTCTTTTCATAATGGATACTATTGCAAGGCTGAGTTAGAGGTGCTGGATATTCGAAGGTTATTACACGCATTACTAAGGATATGAGAAAACCACGGGAGCTCTCATGAAGTCAGTTTCGGGCGAGATATTGTGGAACTGCATTATTAAAATGAAGAGCACTTGATGTTGTGCTGTCCACTATTTTTAATACTAAAAACTTTACAACACGTGTTCCGGCACGTTATTGGCCATCATCACGTACAGTGTACCTGACACTGTACCTGATGGCCAATAATGATGCAAATCATGTGTTTTAAAGTTTCCAGTATAAAACATAGCGGACAGTACAACATCTAGTGCTCTTCACGGGAGCTCTCGCTTCACATGATGGGTATTATGTTACCTTAATTAAACCTTAAGCGAAAAACTATCTTCTTCCCAAACACTGTTAAAGACCACACCAAAATACAGAGCGAGATTCTGATTCGCTAAAACAAATCTCACTGTTTCGTTCCATCCATAGAGGTAGATGGAGGTGGCCTTACGTCATCAAGCTGTAGCCTGACAACCTACAATAAATAACTACAATATCCCCTCTCTCCCCAAACTTCCCTATGGATAGAACACAGGAATGGATGAACTAGCGAATGTGTAGCGAGAATATTCACCATCCGTTTGAAATTAAAAACAAGAGACTCTTGAAGCATATATTGGCAACTTAGCTCTATGCATTTTAATCGATTTTAACATTGTTTTCACCGAATGCGTGCCTCTGTAAAAATGTGTCAGCAGATAAAATAACCCTTAGGATAACAGAAATGTGTTACCAGTACGAATTATCGTCTTAAGAAACGTTCGTTTTCATCATCTGGCCCTGTGATAAGAAATATGCACAGAATGATCAAGTGTCTCACACAGCATCAGTTTGTTCTACCCATTGAGGTACATGGAAGGGCACCACGTCATCAAGCTGAAGCCTGACAACCGAAATAACAACCGTATTGTTTAACCCTACTCTTTCCTTACTTCCCTTGGGATATCTCGACGGAATGGACGAATTAGCGGATGTAAAGCAAGAGTGTCAATCATCTGTTTGAAATTTAAGGCAAGTAAGTCATCAAGCATATATTATTTACTTATTGCTATGGATTCTACTCGATTTTACCCTAATTTTCACCGGAAATACGGTTTTATTATTTACTTGAATTAATTTTAAAAATATGTAAGGAGAATTCATATTAAAGAAGTAAGTGAATGCTGCTTTCCAGTAAGTTATCTATGGAAAACATAGTAAAATTGAAAAATTAGGGCGTAAGCCCTTAAGGGATGAACGAAAATCTGGGTTAACAAAGATGGCGGACAGGGCACGCCCACGTCACAGCTTCTAGCATTGGCCACACTGGAAAGCGCTATCACAATCTACCTCAATCAAAATAATAATGTGTCATTATTGGGGCGAGATTGAGACTAAGGCAGTCCTTCCATCCATCTATCCCCTCATCAGAAAAATACATGAAATAAATGAGAAGAAGTATAAATACATTTGAGGGAAAATGTAAGGAAATAAGGAGGTGATACCCTTGACGAAAAAAACCCACAGCAGAAAAACACCCACTCATGAAACGGAGTGAAAAAAAACCTGCGAAAACCTACAACCAGCGACAGATTAAGCTAATGTAACACCAGCAAAAAAAATGCATGAAATGCACATGAAATGATAATAATAAGGTTATATCTTCATAACTGCTAATTTAAAATTAAATAAAGAATAAGAAAAGAAATATATAATAAGAAAGTAAAAATAAATAAATAAAATAAAAAATAATATAAAGAACAAATAAAATAGAGAGAAATAAATAAATAAAATGAAGATAACTCAATAAAATAAAATAAAGATAAATAAATAACCATAAATAAATCATAAACGGTAAATTATAAACAATGGTTCCATCCCTCACCTAATTCTCCCTTATTCACGTCCGGAATCCTCAGCCCTCCTGCCATACAACTTCGCGGCCGTTCGTAGGGTAAAAACTAAGATTCAGATGCAGGTTAACACTTTTACAGAATCTTTCAAAAGGGAAACACCCTTTTTCTCACTCTCCTTAGCAACACTGAGGAAAGGCCAACGATGCGTCCCGGACGAGACGTCATCGCCAGATCGACCCCATTGAAATTTCACGCATTTCCTGCAAATCGTTTTGCACATTTTGAGGGAAATGGGAACGAGGGAGTGGAAGGGAGGGCCGAGCGAAGATGACGACCAAGGCGGACACGTTCGGTGCTCGAGCAAAGGTTCCGCCGTTTAGCGAGATTTCGTTTCATTAGCTCTTTCTTTCCTCGACTAAATCCTTGCGTGATCTCACCATTTCTCGAGGCGTCAAAAATTGTTACCGAAGAGGACTCTGTCCATTTCACCGCTAGGTCTATTCTTTAATGAGGAGAGTTTGAGAGTGATGAAATTAACTGATCGCATTCGATAATCATGCAATCATTGAGCTCGGGCGGATAGTCAGGGATGCATAAAAAAACAGGGGTTCAAATTTTAATCAGGTAGAACGGAATTTAAGAACTTAACAATTTCATTGGACGATATTTGATTAAGTCAGCATCAAAATCGCACCTGTAGAAATCTTCCATTTACAAAGATGTTGAGTTCAACGTGAGATTTTGATTAAATATATATAATCGTTTAGAGAAAATGAAAATTTTCAATCGCTGAATGTACGAGTGAATGGTACGAAGTCACTCGCATTTGTGCATGTACACCGAGGGATGAAATTTGCCATGAAATTT
Source organism: Ceriagrion tenellum (assembly GCA_963169105.1). NCBI lineage: Eukaryota > Metazoa > Arthropoda > Insecta > Odonata > Coenagrionidae > Ceriagrion > Ceriagrion tenellum. The sequence goes on along the minus strand of OY720633.1, from coordinate 123,011,723 downwards.
TCATTTGATTTGACCGGTATGCGAACCTGGATCACCCGATTGCCGGTCACGTTCCCAGAACCTGGGAACACCTAGTTTGCTTAATTCCAAATTCTCCATGAAATAAGATGGTTTTTCAATCATTGCATTCTCAAATGATGTGGCACGAAGTCACTCGCACGGGTGCATACACGCCAAGGGTTGAATTTTGCCTTGAAAAAAAATCATTTGACTTGACCGGGATCCCGGCTATGTCAATGTCAAAAAGTCAATTCCTGAAACGTTACATTACAATAGGACTGACTAAATCATCACCACCTGCTTTATAGAATATTGTAGAAATTAATTCAATTCCGCCAAATATTTTAGTTATTTATTTAAAAAGGAAATCATTTGACAGTCGCCCCTGAAATTCTCTTCAAGTGAAACCTAACTATCACTCATTTACGGCTCGCTCTGACAATATGACATTGAGTTCAAAGCACCTTATCCCCAAACGGTTACACTAAGGAATGAGTCAAGCACAAAATTGTACACTTTTTGGGTAATTTACAACAATATGTCACTAAAAAGTACCCGGAAGAGAAAATAACACATCAGAGAGATTTATTAATGAGCTTAGTAGGTAATGCGCAAAAACCATCAGAATATATATTTAATTATTAAAGACTTCTTGCAATGAACATACACAATATTTCTCATAATAATTAATTACCAGGCCATAACTTATAAATTCAGGCTTCACTTTGTGGAACCTCTCCATATCGGAAATCAAAAACTTTCAAGTAATGGTCCACTCATATTTTTATTGTTTACGACCCGGGTTTCGTCGCGTAATGACATCTTCAGGTACAAATATTATCCCACATGGGTATATATATATATATACACAATCAGGTGCAGAGGAAGGCGGGGAAGGGGTTGTAACCTCGAAAAGATAAGCCAATATTTGTTTTCATTATATATAAAAGTAAACCACCCACGTACCACTGACTTTACAACATATATCTAGAACCTCGAGACGAATCACAATTAAATTTGCTCCACCGCTTATAGTCAGACTTTAGATGTTCACTAATGTAACCTCCGCCGAGCCGCGTTAATATTACAGCAATAATATGATCTCTACACTAAGAAAATATAGCAATAATAATTGATCTTTACTTAGTAAATTTAGGAATTTACAGTCCTCTCTTACAATTATCTCAAATTTGACGAACACAAACTACTATGTCCTGAGTAGTGAACAATCTACTCAAGCGGGATTCGAACCCGCGATCTTCGGGTTAGCAGGCGAGGAATTTACCCCGCTGCCACCGGGGCCGACAGTATATTGTGTAAAAAGAGGAACAAATTAGTTTGATAAGATGATAGGATGAGTTGCAAAGCGTGCGAAGCCACAGGTGACAGCTTTTCGGGACGCTGCACAAGGCAATCGGGGTCAACTCAGCGAAATCGCCAAGTGGAACTTGTGATTTGAATGAAGGAGGACTATTCAGAATGGAAGTAAATAATTTAAAGAATGAGGGAAAGCCACTTACTTAGGGTTTTTCGGTAGCCTTCACTCCTTCACTTCTCCTCATTTCCGAAAACGTGCCCTCGCAATAATCACCGGCGGCCAAAACTAGCCCCGACCCTCGGGCGAGATACGCCCTCCGCACCCAAAAATGGCTTCCGGATATCAAGACGCCCACACCGTTCGACAAATCCGGATCAAAGGGATTTATCATGATGCACGTCACATTCACCGGAATGGATCTCTCGACTGATGCTCGAAGAAAAGGAAACTCGTGGCACAGCTCACAGTCAACGTTCTATACACGGTATATGAGCTCATAAGTCACAAGCGCTATTATTATTCAGTGTCAGGCATCGGCTGAGAGTAAAAGGCAGGGAAGAGAATTCGGATGCCTTTTTTTCAGAAAAGGGAAGAGTAATGGGGACATGAGTAACGCCAAATCACATCTCCATCCTAGTTTACCACGCCCACGAGTTTAAAAAAAAAAAGAGAAAAAATGTTTCCTAATACAACGGAACTTTCCCACACGGTTAGAAAGATTTCGATCGGAATTATTAATCTTTCGCGTTCTTTTCGATTGTTCGGAACATCCGTCAACTATTTCGATTGCGTCCGAAATCGATGTAAAATTTGTCGAGACAAATAAACATCGAAATATTCCAAGCTCCAACATTAATTCAAGCTTTCACGCTGATTGCGAAAACTGGACGAAGCAAAGATAAGGAAAACAATTGCGACTTCATTTGACGCTCTGAGTAAAATGAACACGCTCGCCGCCATCGATCCAGAGTCAATTTAATTAAGTTCATGTCATAGACGTCAAGATTTCCATCGATTGCCGTCATCAATCAACATTGTTCCGTTATTCCACCGTAATGGATACAGAAATACGAATACAGAAGGACCTTGCAGACGGAAGAACGACATATGAAATTCGACTAAAACAGTCCATCAACAGAGAGAGCTAAAAATGGTTCCTTAGAGGTTACGAGGAAATCGAAAATTCTGTACCTGAGAATTTTCATCGTTTCCGTCTTAAGCCGGAAAAAACACAGAGAAAAATCCTTTGGCATTAAAATCACATCAATTTTATTAAGTAGATACCTACGCCTTTTTTCGAAGCATGGAGTCATGTGGAGAAATAAAAAATTCTGTGATTACGAAAAATAAAGCGAAAAAACTTTTAGCGGGAAGAACTCACCATTTCAACTTTTCGAGAGGAAATATAATTTCTTTACGAAGTGCCGAAACAATTTGTTTCAAATCACGGCGAAAACGGATAGAAGGCTGATCTAGTAGTTGCACATAGCCATGCCAGAACAGAAAATCCCAATGGAATTGTACTATGGAGTAAGAACTAGCAGTCGTGGGACTAATTGATTCTTGTTTCTAACATTACTTCTTCATTTACATACTACCCAGCGAGCCGTCGCATGGGCGTGTGGCAGAGGGGGTTAGGACAGTAGACGTGTAAAGATGTAAGGGATAAGGTTTTGGTAGGTGAAATAGTGACGTGTATTATGGAAGTGCATTTAGTAAAGCTCAATTTTTATTGTGGTCGCTTATTGTTCGTGGAAAGAACGAGTTTTTGCACCTATCTGTTCTGCAATGTATATCTCTTATTTTATCGCTTCTGTCAGACTTAGAGATGTAGTGTGGAGTCATGATAATACTCTCTGTGTCGCTCTGAAACATACCAGCTCTGAATTTCTCAAGCAAGCTAGGCCTAGCGAGTAGTCTCCGAGTCTCTAGGGGCTCCCACCTTAATCCCTCTAAAAACTGTGAGACATTATGTGCTCGCTCGTAGCAGTTTTTGATGAAGCGTGCTTCTTTTCTTTGTATTTTATTAATTTTTTTGTTTAATTCTCTATGACCAGGGTCCCAAATACTCGCGGCATATTCAAGGTGTTGCCCAACCAGAGCTTAAGGTAGTTTGAGCGAAATATCATTTTACCTATAAATCAATGAATTTCGTCTCAATTTAAAGAAAAATATATCACCCTTCTATTGACACCAAAAATTCAACCGCACCCTTCACCCTTACCTCATTACTTTCTGAGATATTTGCCAGAAAATACCAGCCTTTTTACATGAAATGTACGTATTACGTACATGAATTGTACGTATATGCACTTCAGAGAGACTTTATCTAACAAATGAGGAATTTTTAAAACCTAGATCTCGTCAAAAAGTCAAATGTGTGTAGCTTTTATTTTTTCTCAACTATTTTTGAAAATTAAACATATTGTCACCGCAGTAAATTCTTCGGGGTCACAATAAACCTTCCGTTTTGATGGAGTTTCAAACGTACCGCGCGAAAAAAATGGGTCAAGTTAAAGACTTATTTAGATATTTTCATTTGATTACTTACAATTTCTGTCATGAAAAACTATATTATTTCACCATCAATAATTCAATATTTAATTCGTGTCTCACAGTTGGTGAAATTAAAACGTGTAATACGAATATGGTCTCTGTTATGATTAGGGAACTATCTCGCTCGCACTACATTAAGTTATACATGCTTTTGTGAAAAGTGTTTTTTTTTCAACAATAAACGGTGCATCCTTAGTCAAACACTTTGGTACCTACTCGTCTCTAATCGTTTAATTGGGGAGTATCCGACGAAACGCAGAGGAAAAGAAGGCTATCTCCCCAGAAGAGATAGGAAATCTCATCCTTTTTCCTCATCATTCCTCATCCACACACGGCGGCGCCGGCGCCGACGGGACCAACATAAAAGGACGAACGACGGATATGATGCGCCCCCTCCGTCTCGATAACATGATTCCGCTGTCTCCACGATTACCATCACCACCACCAACACCAAAGCCCCGCTCCGATTTCCCGGAACGAAGCCGTGACTTACCGCGGTGATAGAGTCTGGGCAGAAAATCTTTCTTAAACGGCATATTTGATGAATCTTTCGCGCTATCTGAGTTGATAAGTCTCGCGACCTGTTATCTCCGTCCTTATCTAGACGTCAAAAATTGTCATATTTTTGAACTCACTCGGATACACATTTCTTGAGAAATACAAATAAAAATATTTCTTTTTTGAGAAACCCTAGTTCCTTATTTGCAATTAACACCGGTTGTGGTTTCCAAATGTCAGTTATCTGGGTTTATTTTCACCAGGCCATAAAACTATGGCGCAATGCATCAGTGTACACACGGGAATTTTCAAAAAAAATAAGAATTTTGCCATGAAAACAAGATTATCGTTTGGCACAAATATTTCCACATTCATTGGACCTCTCTTTCATATATTTTTTTTCATTTAGCACATAGCACAAATCCACAAAGCAGCCACTCGTTTCGTACTAATATAATTAATTAAACTCTGTGGTGGCATACTTCCAGTTCGTTCGCTCGCGTGCCGCAACACATCAGCAAGGACTGAACCTCACAATGTACAAGACCTAACAAGCTGATATCGCTAACGTGACTCGTGATGGCCGCCGACGAAGGCCCGAGCCAACAACATCACCCTTGAACGGTAATATGACATTATTAAGCCAACGCCTAAGGTGTAGGAAATTTAACCTGTCATAAATTACAACCACTCCGCGGTAAATGAGGTGAGATGGCTGAATAAATGGCTTAACCCTTTCACCGCTCCCATCGTCCAAAAGCGATCGACTTAGCAGACTGCTTCCATCATCTATTGGCGACTTGAAGTATTGTTCTACTCCTAAACACCATGGGTGATACCATATATTAAATAAAAAGTTTCAATTCTTATAGTGAAAACCGTCCATAAAATCGTATTTAAAAGGGAAATCGACGAAAATTACTCATTATAATTTTAAAAACTATTTTTCCCCTAAATGAAAAGTGAAAATGTATAAAATTACTGATAAATTTAGAAAAAAATTGCACCTTGGGAGAGCATATTTCAGATTATTTGCGCAGTCAAGGAGTTAACACAAGAAGCGCGTATTGTTAAAATTAGAGTGCCAAATCTCCACACCTCTGATGATGTCGTGTCCTCACTCTCTGTTAATAATCTTGATCATATCTTCCTTAAAACCGATCTTAAACTTATCCATAGCACACTGAACTCAACCATTGACTGCCCCGACCTTATTTCCTTGATAAATTTCAGAATACCCTCCCGACACACCAGAACTCACTCACTGCTCCATATCCCTACTCCCAGATTATCACTTACCAAACGCTCCCTCATTTTTCCCCTCTCTTCTCTAGTTAATTCCCAGCCTGTGAACATTGACCCTTTTACTCTATCTTCCACTGTCTTCGCCAATCTAGCCATTTGCCATTCCCAAAAAAAGTAATTTTTATTTTTATTTTATTTGCATTATTATTTGTTACCTTCTTCTTGTCATATTTTAACGTTTGTGCCCTTTTTGTCAGTTATATGTTCACCGTAAAATGGCTTCATGCTGTAAGTTATCTTTTTGTCAAATAAATAAATAAAAGTAATGGACTTTTCGGCATACCTATTATCACTGTCAGAGGTCACTTGGACCCCTAAGAAAAATTCGAACTGTAAAGGAAATATGACACTTTTTATTGAAATAGTATCCAAATTGCTTTTTAAATATCTTTTATTTATTACAGTACATTATACTGCGAATATAAAGGTTTTTACCAACGCACTATAATTTGCCATTTCAACACAAAGGATTTGGCGCATGAGGATTTGGATCCGGGACTTCTGTCCCGTGTCCTCAAGTCCTCATGCAAAGTCGGGGTCTGTCGAGATTTCATGCGGCGATTCACCCTTGAGTGTTAACGCACGGCTGCCGAACTGTCCGCAACATTTCAACGAATGACAATAAAACTCCATTCTATAATGACTAAACTCGAATAAAACATGTAAGAGGTAGCCTGGGAACATAATGACTCCTCTGGTACTAATGGGTAGAAGGTAATGTACATTTTTAAAAAACTATTGCTGCCATGAGGTCCTCACTTTCACATTACATTTTCCAGCTAAAAAAATAAAAAAATCAAGATATATGAAAGAGCTGGGAGAGTTCAGTCAGCAGTAATGCATTGTCAAAAATGACCGCTCCGACACCCCTATTATTAACAGGGGCGAGATTAAGATTTGGTTTTCCCTTCTTTCTGGGAAGGGATTATACCTGTCGGAGGCGTTTGCGATGCAGACTCGGAATGTGGTGGAGACGGAGCTACGTGCGGTGAGCTGAACAAGAGTAAAAGGGCTTGAAGAGCAAGGATAGCGAGAAGACAGCTGCTGGTAGGTATTGGGATGAGACAGGGTAAGAGGATGGATCAATTAATACATAATGGGTTCAGGGACACTAAAGACTGAGAGTGAACGGAGGATGTTGGGAGATTTGGGAAGGGGAATAAAAACGAACGGGTTTCTGGAAGAAGATAACGAAGACGTAAGAAGAGCGCTAATATGATGAAGCAGATACAGGAGTACAAAGCTAATAATTATAGGAAACTGGAAACTGGTTATGTACGAAATTTGAACTATACAGTGAAATTGAACAAAAATTTTATTTTTCTGAAGTAACTGCTCCGTAAGAACAAAATAACAAATTAGAAAAAACGAACTCTGAAAATGATCACAATACTTAAATTATTTATGACTAATATATGATAAAACAAACATATATTAATTATAAAAACAAAACGAAACAGAAAAATATAACATGAACAATTAATCAAACAAAACAATCAATATTTACAATATTTGAAATACCATCAATATCAGTGAGTTATTCAACAAACAATTGACAAGATGGAACAAATCTCCAAAACTTTGTAATAATGATAAAAATTATTGTATGCTTATTCCAATGAATAAATAAAAATACACTCCCAAAAATGATTTTTCTACACAAAAAACGATACAAGAGTATCCAGGAGGTCATCACATGAATAAACACCTCTTCTCTACCACATCTACCAAATTGAGCAACATTTTCTGCCATGACGATAATTGTCTTCATCATCAGGTGGAAGTGATGAGTGAGAACAGCTTGTTGAAGAGACGCCTAAAATGTTAGGAGAGCGAGGAAGAGATATGAAAGGAACCACGGCAGCGAAGGAAGATACAACATGAGATGATATGGGAGATATGAACAGCGAACGATAAATCCAAAAAGGGGCGAATAAATGCGTTGGGGAAGTTTATAGATACACTTATGGGATAAATTAAAGCTAGGAAATAGCAAAACGTCGACCGTGATAACCGGACTATTAACGCGCCGGAAACCCTCTTGCTTGCCGGTCTTGCCGGTCTGGAAACCCTCAGGTCTAGGGTTCGAATCACCCCTCCCGAATTAATCGCTGCATTTGAATCAGAATGTCGATCTCAAGCTAGCTGATGCTATATTACATTATCAGTTCGATAAACCAAAACCCAAGACCACTAACTCTTACGTCCGTAATACAATTATTCGACATGATAATATATTTTGATCGGGCGACGGGTCCATCACAATGGAAACGCCAGTTTCCGCTCGTTCACCGTACAACCGTTGGGCTGGTCTCCAATTAGTCCGGGATGATGATTCCCCTGATTGGAAATGGAAGACTAGATGTTCAAAGTTTCCCTGTGGAGCGTGGCATTTAATGGATCGGAAGCATGTACAATTGCAAAAGCTAACCAGAAAAGAATAGAAGCCTTCGAAACCTGGCGCTGGAGGAGATGCTGGAGGTAAAATGGACGGACAAAATAAAAAATTATGAAGTGTACAGAAGAGTAAAAGAGGAAAGGACCATATGGAATGCCATGCAGAAAACAGGAACCAGGTGGATTGGATACACCCTAAGACACAATGATTTTGTAGAGAACATTATTGTAGGTAAAATAAAGGAAAAATTCTCCAGAGGAAGACCCAGGAATATGTCCATGGACCAAATAAAGAGGAAGGTACATACCATGAGATACCCGGATATAAGGGAACTACCATTAAATAGGGAAGGCTGGTGGAGGGCTGCAGTCAACCAATCTTTGGATTGAGCCACTAATTATGATGATGAAATTCGAAATAATCTTGAGTGAATAAGCACATTTAACCAATGTAAAATCATTATGATCTTCATACAACTCAATGATCAAATTCATCTTCAAGTACACCCCGGGAACAGGCTTTTCGTTATCTATGTGTTCGGCACATCCGAACATTTTTTGGGTCCAGTTCAAATTCGTGGAGAGAGATGGTCCAACTCGTGCCAATTAATCCCGTCCGGTCTTGAAGAGGCAAACGATAAGCGCGAACGACCCGAGCAGTCAAAGAACCGGAGTTCTACCACTGCAAAATGTAGATACACGCAGTCCGATGATTAAAGACGATTTTAAACAAGCTGGCATCTCCGGAGACAGCCTTTTGTAACCGTCTATCTACCTTGCGTAACGGAAATAATCTTGAGAGTATAATCACGTAAAACCAATGTAAAATCATGATGATCTACATACAATTCAATGATCAAATTCATCTCCAAGTACACCCCGGAACATTCTTTTCGCTATCTTTGGATTCGGCACATCCGAACATTTTTTCGGCTCGGTTTAAATTCGTTGAGAGAGATCGTCCAATTCCGGCACGGTTAATCCGGCCCAGACTTGAAGAGGCAGACGATAAGCGCGAACGACCCAAGCAGTCAAAGCACCGTAGTCCTACTACTGCAAGATGAAGATACTCGCAGTCCGATAATTAAAGATGATTTTTAAGACTTTAAGACAACTTTAAGCAAGCTAACATGCCGAAGACGCCTCGCGTAAACGTCTATCTTCCTTGCGTAACCGATATAATCTTGAGCGAATTAGCACGTTAAACCGAAGTAAAATCATGATGATCTACATGCAATTCAATGATCAAATTCATCTTCAAGTACACCACGGAGACAGCCTTTTCGCTATCTTTGGGTTCGGCACATCCGAACACTTTTTGGGTTCGGTTCAAATTCGTTGAGAGAGTATGAAAGAGTTTCATGCGTAAATTGGTGGAAATATTCAATATCCATACTGGTAAGAATGAAAAGACGATAGTGAATTTCCACACTGTTTAATAAGTACCGATCACATAAAGTGTCGAAATCATGGTCGGTACTTATAAAACAGTGTGGAAATTTACTATCGTCTTTTCATCCTTACCAGTATGGTCCTTGAGAGAGGTAGTCCAATTCGTGCCGGTTAATCCGGCCCAGAGTTGAAGATGCAGACGATAAGCGCGAACGACCTGAGCAGTCAAAGAACCGGAGTCCTGCTACTGCAAAATGAAGAAACACGCAGTCCGATGATTAAAGACGAATTTAAACAAGCTAGAATCGCCTTGCGTAACCGTCTACCTCGTGGCGGTAATTCCTGGATTTCGGGGAAATACGCGGGCACAAACAAAAAAATTAAAGAAACCGCACACCCTCTCTCCTCACCCCCAATTGGCAGACAACAATGCTCCCGACACGTTTTCCGCGGCACGCTCATTACGGAATGCCCGCGTGGTCCCGCGGTGGTAGCACACGCCTCCCAGAGTACCAACCCACTTCCCATCGTCACGGACCGCCCCGATTGGCCGAACGGGAGGATGACGTAGGAGAGTTTTTCACCTCTCTCCCTCACCTCCTCTCACTAGCGACCCCACCCCCCTATCTCACTCCCTCCCCCTCCCACCAATCTCGCGGTCCCCCTTTAACACGGGCCTCCCTGCGGTCTGCTCTCCAGTCGAGCGATAGAATCCGAGGAGGACGATAAGCGGGCATCCGAAGAGAAGACAGCGGTAGTGGACAAGAGAAAAAGAGTACAAAGGGAGTGCGTCCGGAGACAAAGAAAGAAGTCGCAGAAATTTTACAAGTATCCATCGGCAGTATTCCGTGAGACGGGAGGCACGCTCTTCACGAGTGGAGACGTATTACACGCGGACGATCGCGAGGGAAGCTATTTCATCGGAGGGAGGACTTCTCGGAGTGCGGGGAGTGACAGCGGAGACGAGGGAGAGAGAGATCTGAGGGAGGACCGGCGGTCCACCGCACGGACAAACATATATATATAAATATATATTTACATTTTCCGGAAAGGGGAAGTGCGCGAGATGAGCGTCAAGTTCCGCGGGAGCCGGTTCGCGCGTCGCGGGGTGCTGCTTGTCCTATTGGTCATCCTGCTGACCACGGTGGCCCAAGGCGGGGCCAGGCCCCTCAACAGGTGAGTCGCCCATTCATTTCGCTCGTCCATTCATCTTTCACCCTCTCCTCTCCAATTCTGTCGGCCCTCACTGCGGAATATCACCTTCCTCCTTGAACATTTGTTTACTTGGTGCTTCCTTGACATGGTGCGGTGACTCGAGTACCTACCTATTGCTTCGCCATCTCGAGTCTAATTTGTTTACCATCATTACAACATTCCGTTACTCAGAAACATCCCATAATTATTCTATGAATATGAATCTATAATTTAACCAGAAAGTCATCGAAATTCAAAACTTTTTTCGCGACCATTTTCATTGTAAAACAGTAAAGTTAATATTTCTTTAACAACTCGCGGGAACGCAAAATTCAGCCTTCCTCCATGAACAGTGCCAGGGATCGGGTTGGTGCGGTGGCTTGAGTACCTACCTATTGTCATCCCATCTATAGCCTAATTTGTTTACCATCATTACAAAATTTCACGAGTTACCGTTACTCAGCAACATCCCATTATTTTTTCTATGAATGGGACTCAATAATATAACCAGAGAATCACCGAAATTCAAAACTTTTTTCGCGACCATTTTCATTATAAAACGGTAGGAGTAAATGTTTCTCGTAACAACTCGCGGGAACACAAAATTCAGCCTCTAAAATAAAATAGAGCGTTCACTGAATTAAAGATTGTTACATCGGGGTAGTGAGGTTTTGTTAGTGAAATCCATCAATCCCGAGGAACCGGGATAGAATCCCGACAGTGGCGGTGACTTTTCAGTTGTACCCCGATTCCAGTCCAGGAAGGAGATATTTCCCCTGAAACCGTTTCACTTTCGAACCCAATAAAGAATTATAAGGCACGAAGGTTGTGGCTAGCTGCTATCAAAGTTTCTGATATCCGCGAATTTTTATCTCATTCTGAAAATTTTACCAAGCAGGTACAACAGAGTAAAGATTGGTCTCATCATGTACGGATAATTGTGTCCAAAGAAAACATTGAAGACGCTTAAGTAGGATCTCCCTCTCTATTTTCATATTAAATCATTGCATCAACATGGACATGCCTAAAGCATGCTGCGGGGATAGGGCTGGTGAGTTGGCTAAATCGCTGGCTTCCCACCGGAAGAGCCGAGTTCGAAGCCACATAGGGGTGGAAAGTTTCCAGCGGAATCGTGCTTCTGAACAAGGACTCGAGAACTAGGATTGGGGAGGACTTCAAGTGCAGAACTCTATCAGTAGGATGGGATGATAAATTTTGGACTCATTAGAGCCTAAATTTGAGAGTAGGATGAAGCCCACGCCGAATTTCTTTGTGAGATTCTTCCACTTCCCTAACAATCGCAATCACCTATCCTCGATAATGCAAATGACTCTCAGCTTTCGGTTGCTTCCCTAATTAGCCGATAACGGATATCATACCGCCCACTTCACTAGACACCAGCCGGCACCTTTAGTATAAAAAACACCAAATTTTTACCGCTGGTTTTAACAGACATGCCGGACCATCGTCAACCATATCAACCATCAACCATCCCAGGGTAGACTAGTGTATAAGTGGTAGGGGGTAAATGAAAAATCTTAGCGAAGACGAGAGAAAATCATATATTGATACAGTCTGAGGGGTCCCACTGACATGGACGCCATCCAGGAGCCTGGGCAGCCTAGAGTTGGAAGGTGGACAAGTTTTGGAACTGATACTTTGAATAATCTTCCCATGCATTTCCTTCAATAATTATTTGGACAAAGTGACATTCAAATTACTTCGGAACCGGCTGTGACACTAACTTCAATTGAAACCGTCAGCAAGGAAAAAGTGGTGTAAGAAATTTGCAGATAATCAAATTAATATTCCTGGACTGCGAGTTGACTCAAGTTCCTCTTCTTCCTGGCTAGTGCTTTTAATTTTTCTGTCGCCAAAATATTTACCAATGATGTATGGATCTATCAATCGATTAAGCCGCATGGGAGATGATTGCGAAATGATGAAATAAGTAGATTTTATATGAAATAAGAGAGAGAAAAAATATTAAAAATTATATAAAACCCAATAATTATTTCCCTCGAATAAAAGAAGTGTCGCCCATAAAAAAAAAGATTCAATCAGTAAATTGGGAGGAAGGAGTGAATAATCATTAACTTCGTGCATTCCCATAATGGACCCATACGTTCTCCCAAGTATGCCAAAAGAAAACCGATAAACGTGACTCGCGCACGCTCGATGTTTAGCAATCCGTACGTCAAACGTCTTTGGATGTCTTTGAATGTTGCACCAAGGCTCCTGTCGGAGAGAGTTAAGGTGATGCTGACGCCGATTTTCTCTTCGTCCTTCCCATTTCTTACTTGCTCCAATTTTCCAACAACCCGTATAAGGATTTAGCGATCTCGCGCAATCACTGGCCAACCTGCAAATACAGTCTAGGGTTACATCAGCCACCAAAGGGTATCGGGACTTAGTTGTCTACGTGATCGCATTTCCGACTGCTCGTTTCAAGACTTAGAAAGCGACATTATAATATTTTAACGACCGCAGACATATTTCCAGAGATTAAATAGACAAAGGTGGAAGGAACCCGAGCATCTAGACTTTTCTTTTCAATTACCCTACTCCAACCTTCAAACATACTCTTCTCTACCCTTCATTTCTACAAATAAGATCACCACTAGTTGACTACTTACGTTACTTTTTAGTAAAAACTGAGCTTCAATTCTAAATAATCACTCATTATGGTACTTTTTGCTATCACTAAGCAAGACATGTCAAAAATGCGATTAAATAAAGACATTAAGAAAAACTACGATAGAATCCCCTGGTAAGCATTCTACTCTCCAGAGTACGGTGAGTTTATGGACCTGAGAAATTTATGGGAAGGAGTTCCCTCAAAATTCCATCACTTTTTTATCAGGGTCTAAAATCCAAATAATTATCCGCTGCTTAGTTAAATATTTGAACTGAAAAATATTTATACATCTTGCTATTCACACATAATATTCATGAGATACGTCGTATTGAAAGAAGGAAATGACGGTCAAATACCATTATTATAGTTGACGGTGTTGCCGCACGCATATAATAATTAATGAACCAATCATTTTTCATCCTTTAAAACAAAATTTAATTCACACTCGTGAATTCATGAGTCTATTGTTTTCCACGCGGTGATATTTATTTAATTTTCTTTCATTTAAAAACATCATTTTCATGCTTAAAATTACGTCATGATAAAGTGGTCCGCTCCCTTTACACAAACTCTACTTAAAATTCTCCACATTTCGCTGCATTACGTGAAGCAAGCACGGTTTGAAAAGGCATTCAAATAATTATTTCCTCGCGCTTAACTCGCCCCATTATTCCTTTAGCTTTCATATTTCACACTTGAGTACTTTTTAGCCAGTTCAGACAAATTTTTCTCTCCTATTCAAAAAATGATAAGTAGCATATCTTTGTCAAATATTTTTCCGTAATTACAAAGATAATCCTTCTTTTTCGAGCAGTCCTTCGGTTATTCAATCACAAAATTTTATTTTTAATTTCAAATGATCGTGTATATACACACTCCCGTCTATTCATGTATTATTCTCTTTTAGTTCGGTTTTTGTGGGCAATTGTTAGTGATTTATTGTAATTACGTACGCATACCATTGCTCCATTCGTGCCTAAATTTTCAAGGGAAACACTATTGCATCTAAAATAGTACGTATATTCCATATTTGCCTTCGCCGCTAGTAGTTACGAATACTTCAACGTCCTTTTGAAGATTAAATAATTATATAAAAATAAACTGCTTAAAAGAATATTCGATTTCGAGAGCGATGCAAATTGGTCGAAAAAGCGACGCAAATGAAACGAAACTATTCTAACGAAAAAATGGGGATTGTTTCGAAGTGAGAATATCAATTTTTCAGAACCATTGAGGCATAAGGAGAGGGCGTTTGCTACGCTGGCCAATGCTAAAATCTGAAGCCTCTCCGCCATCTTCGTTGACCCTCATTTTCCTGGAGCGGTTGCGGGATAACGACCTAATTTTGTAATTTTACATCTACGTACTACCCCGCGAGCCGCCGCATGGGCGCGTGGCAGGGGGTGGTAGGTCACCAGTCGTGAAAAGATGTAAAATTTTTGGTGTTGAAATTGTGACATGTACTATGGGAGTGTATTTAGAGGACCTCAATTTTTATTGTGGTCACTTATTGTGCGCGGAAATAACGAGTTTTTGAACCTATCTGTTTGGCAATGTATCTCTTATTTTATCGCATCTGTCAGACCTAGAGATGTAGTGAGGCGTCATGATAATATTCTCTGTGTCGCTCTGAAACACACCAGTTCTGAATACCTCAAGTAGCCTAAGCCTAACGTGCAGCAGTCGAGTCTCTAGGGGCACCCACCTTAATCCCTATGTCCTAATCCTAATGATTTACTGTGCTTTCCATCAATAACTTTCTAGAAATCAGCATGCACTTACTTCTTTAATGTGATTTCTCCTTGAATGTATTGTATTTGTATTTAAATGAAATATAATCCTCATTCCCACTGAAAACAAAAGTAAAATCGAGTAAAATCCATAAGACACTATGTAACCAATGAATGTTTGATGAGTAACTTGCCATACAATTCAAAGAGATGTTTGATATTCTCACTTTACAGCCGCTAACTCGTTCATTCCGTAGTGGTATCAATAGGAAAGTAAGGAGGGAGCAGGGTTAAACAATATGGTAGTTATTTTGGTTGCCAGGCATCAGTTTGATAACGTAGTGCCCTTTCCATGTGCCTCAATGGGCAGAAGAAACTGACGCTTTAAGAGGCAACATGATCATTCTATACATATTTTTAATCATAGGGCCAGTTAATGAAAAAGAACGTTTCATAAGACGAGAATTCGTACTGGTAACACATTTCTGTTATCTTAAGGGTTATTTAATCTACTGAGGTATTTTACTGAGGTATCTTAAATTTTTGCACTGCTTCTACAATAGAACGTTGGAAACCGCAGCACCGAAAGCAGCAGTGAAACATTTATTTGTTTTTGCAGAGGGCGGTAACATCAAAAATATTGTATACCCCAAAGCACTTGAAGAATTTTTCTCAAATTAATTAAACAAAAAAATCATTGTCTTTCATTTATTTTATACCTTTAAAAGTGTCTGCTTTGTATATGTGTGCCTAGTAGAAAGAAAAAGAGGCATTACAACGCATGCCGGGCAAAGCTAGTCGCTTATAAGATGAAACTGAGTGGGAGTAAAGAGGTGAACGCTTGAATTGTCAGACCGACCTTGATGCATTACATTCCCGGTAGTATTAGCGATTTCTCAGCGGGATCATGGTCACCATTAGGCTGCCATGGGAAGTGTATTTCAAATGGGGCGGTCCATCTACGGGACGCTGAAAATAAAAACAGCGGATCCCTTGGCGCCTTCCTTTACAATCACGCTAATGCGATGCTGAGTTTCTGCCCACCCAGTCCCAAATTAACCCTACCCTTACCAATCAGCCCACTGGAGCTTAATGGCAAACATGACCTCAGAAAGAGGTCGCCACTCTTAATTGCTCCCGCTATATTTCCAAAAATTTTCCCTCGCCAATGCTTTGCGCCATGTACCACAAGAGCATCCAAACCCAAATTTCATTACAATGTATGTAGTATACTTCATTACAGCATGCAGCTATCAATGAGCAGCAAGTCTCAATGAGCAATCTCTGCTTATTCAACAATTCGACTGGATTGGATTTTGGGGAAGCGACCGACAGCTAAGGTCATTTGCGCTTTAGGGGTCGGGTAAAGGCCGCTTTACACGGTACATTTTATTGTACAAATAAATGTACCATAGAATGTACAAGAAACAGAATGGAAATAGAGCAGGTTCTATTCCCTGTTAAGTCGTTCAGACAATCTTACAATTTTCCGCTTTACACGGTACCATTTTCCTCATGCAAGAGTTCATACATTCGTTTGTACATTAAAATGTACCGTGTAAAGGAGCCTTAAAGGAGGAAGGTTGGATAGAAACCCGGCGTCGGAATTACCCTGCTCTTAAAGGCGCCGAAGTGACCACATTTTAACGTCTCATCCGACAGACGGAGTACTGTATTTGAAGTGCCCTCCACAACACACTCGAGTAGGGATCGGGTTTCCTCTGAAAAACATTCTCCTCTGCAGGGATTTGAACCCTGACCTCCCGTATGGTTAGCCAATACTCTAGCCACCTCACCAACCAGATCTCCTCAAACGATTCGACTTTCACCAAAATGTTCCTTCACCCCAAGCGGGAAAAAAACGAACAAAATGAATCCAGCTAGCTGAAATGAATGTCAAAGTCGTGGTTGAAAACGTCAGATCATGCGTATTCTGATCCGTACCGAACGACCCCTTTCTCACCTGAGGGCACCGATTACAGAACGCGTCGACTCTTCAGAGGCTTCCCCCACATTTGCTTCGATTCACGGCTACAGAATCGTTGCACACTGTCGTCAGCGGATGCAACAGGACAAGCCACAGGTCGCCGTGCCCACAGGGTGGAAAAAACCCTTTGTCATGAATATCTATAAATATGGATGGAATCGACGCCCCTCCCGAAAAAAAAGTCGAATTTGAATGCGAGGTGCTCACTGAAGCGGGATGATTTTCGGATCATGTATTATGCATTGAAAATCCATCGGTACGTAAAACTTCATGGCTTTGGCTTCCCATAAATTGGGCAGGACACTGATAAGCCAATGAATCTTCTAGAATGGTCAAGCAGTCATCGGTTGCCTAGAGGACATCTTCCTAGGTTTGAGAGCCGACAAATTATTCCTTGTATGGAGATTTCGACCTATCGAGATCTATGGAAATAAAAAGAAATGTAGCAGTTGAGCGGATGCAGTTTCCCGATAACCTAAGCACAGACTGTTACCAACCTCCCGATATCACAGAGAGTTAGTCCGGACAACGAGAAGAGGGGTGTAATTCGGATGATTTTATTCAGTTAAGTTACAGCAATCAAAAGAAACTTGGCTTTAATAGCGCCGAAACTCCTAAGGTCATAGTTCACTGTTTTACCAATGGCCTTAATCCTTAAACAATTGCAAAATCCATGATCGAGGTGAGGTTGGAACCCGTTTTGGTCTTTGAGCTGTCAACCTGGTCTAGGTCTTTATTCGTGGTGATATTAGAAACACCAACTGATTCTTTAGTCCTATCCAATTGGAATAGAGCTACCTTCCAAGCTATCTCGAATGTTTCAATTCCTGATCCTTAGTAAAGAGGTTATCCTATATTGCAGCCTATAACACTCGAATAGCGGAAAGGCTGTGAAGCTACAATCGGATTCCTGGCGGCTAAAAATAAATAAATACATCCCATTGAGATGAAGAACAGAGGCGAAATTGGAACCCGTTTGGTCTTTGAGCTATCATCCTGGCATCACCAAGAGAGGCAATTTAACTAGTTCCTTATCTGTGGTGATATTAGGAAGACCAACTGATTCTTTAGCACTATCCAATGGGAATAGAGCTTCCTTCCAAGCTACCTGAAATATTTCAAATCCTCCTTAACAAAGAGGTTATCCTGGATTGCAGCTTAAAATGCTCGAATAGCGGAAAGACTGAGAAGCTACAATCGGATTCCTGGCGGCTGAAAATAAATAAATGCATCCCATTGAGATGAAGAACGAAGCAATGGTACAACATAAATTTAAGGGAAGTCGATTGACTGAAAGTATTCCATTGAACGAATAATATCTGTAAACATAATTACCTCAAAAATCCGAGTTCTGATGTGAAATCAACCTCAGTCCGGAAAAATTCACCATGGGAACACATGAATTTTCAATGGCGAATGGCCGATGTTTTTGGACCAAATGAATCCAATTCGTGTCGTCACTATACCCCTTCATGCTCTTTTTGTACAGCACTCTTTGAGTCAAAGGTGAAGAGTGAGCTGAGTCGCTGGTTCGAGGCATTTGGACTATTTCCAGCACAGAAAAGCGGTCTCTCGCTTGTGTCCTCACGTCGGGATTTTAACTCTTAAGGGAAAAAAATATGAAGGGATGAATTACAGATCATGCGTCGTTAATGAAGCACTGTCCCTCGGGCGACCAGAGAGACTCAAACTCGGAGAGATGAAATAAAAAAATGCTCTCTTGTTCACTCGGTTAGAAAGCATTTTACCCGTCCCCATTCCAACAAATTATTTGCTCAGAATGAAAGTGGATGGTGGCCTTTTTTTAATTACATATTTTTTCTATTTAACTTTTCCTGGCACCCAAAAGAAAACTCCTTTAACTTAGATCGTTTGTCGTTTATTATTCGTATCCCTGCCCCCATGAGTCACTTTGATGGAATGGAAATGTCACTGCATTAGCGTTGATGGCTATGTTAGCAATAAAATTTAAGCATTCTAAAGATATACCGCACAGTTTGTAATCTGAACAAAAACGCTGAGGAATAAATCACAGAGAGTGAATAAAAACACGGAATTCTTACTCTTTTACGACAGATTTATACTTGGTGAATTAGATGAAAATTCAGCCGATTTTTTTTCGTGCTCTCCAGCGTTCGCGTTCACGAAAAAAATCACACAGATTTATTCGCCTCGGCCCCCAAATGCCTACTTCCACCCGGCTGGGTAAGTCACAAAAGGGTGCACAACGCCATACATCCTTCTGGACACTTCAACTTTCACATTTCCAACATAATGCTCAGCCTGAACGTAGTGAATGCTTTCATCTGCACCCTTTGAAGCGTTACGTTTTCCCTCCTCCCGTTAAAGAGGCTGGTATTTCGCACGAGTGAGAATTAAAGTAATATAATTTAAGCATCTTTCTCTTAGCAATTTGGTGAGGTGGCCGACATCTGTGGTCATTCGTGCCAATGAGGAGGAATCTGAAGGTTGGTGTAGGTAGGGAATGTTTGGGGAGAAACCCTTCGCCAGCATTGTTTCAATGAACGGCGACGAGGTATATATCTATCTACAGTTTTGTCCCTTCCGACAGACGGAGCATAGCACATAAAACGATCTTTTGGTGGCACCCAAGTAAAAAATTTCACGGTTAAAAATAATTCTTCCGTTGCTAGAAATAGAACCTAAGCCCTCTAGATAGGAAGCTATTGGAATTACCGTCGTAATTTAAAAAGACGTCAAGAGGTGAATACTTCAGCCTTCCATCAGACAGACAATTGTAGCGTCCTCTATAGGTGCTCCCTGTATGGTGCTCAAGGAAAAGTTTCACTGAAAAAAATTTCTGTCACAGTCGGTGATCGAATTAGGCCCACAAGGATGAGAAGCCAACCACTGTAACCAACACATCTCAATCCCATCACACTAATCTAATAATTTCAACAGATTCAGGCAAGATATCGTGGAAGTTCGCCATATTAAAACAGAAACTACAATTGCACCATTCCACAAGGTATTTTAATGCATTCGATGCGTTTCAACTCACAGAGCCATCATCAGGTACAAGATGAAGATAAGTCTTGTACCTGATGATGGCTCTGTGAGTTGAAACGCGTCGTACGCATTAAAATACCTTGTGGTATGGTGCAATTGTTGTTTCTGTTTTTAACATTAATCTAAATACAATCCTGCGAGCCGTCGGTAGGCGTGAGGCTTTGTACACCAACGCTGTATAGGTGTCAAGAATTAGGTTTTGGGAAGTGTAATGTCGAAGCGCATTACGGGAGTACTAGCTGACTCGTGCGAATATTTCGCACAGCATGCGGCTTCTTCCTGTTTCTTCCTTCTTTCTTCCTGTTCTTCTACCTGTCGAATATTTCGCACAGTATGCAGCTTCTTCCTGTTTCTTCCTCTTTCTTCCTGTTCTTCTGCCTGTTTCTTCCCATGGAAATTTCTATGTTATTTATGTTTTTGTTAAATTCATAACGTAAACGGTAAACGGTAACACTGATTGCATGTAGAATGTAAACAATTCAACTAAACGATGTGTTAATAGATGGCGCCTCCTACAGTCTTTTAATCACGTAACCTTAGCCAACATATTAGATGACTATATTGTCAACAGATGGCTCTGTTAATTTTGGATAATTTTTTAACAAAACTTTCATTTTAAATTTTTTAACAAAAACTTTAATTGTAAACCATTTGTCTATTTTTCATCAATAGCGGGGAACATGAGCTTTAAAACGATGTTTGAATAATTAATTTTGATGAAGAATTATGGGAGTTATGGCGTTGTGACGAAAAAACACCTTTGAGAAATAATATATGTGATTTTGAGTGAGAGCTCGGTGTTTATTATGGCCACTTATTGTGGGTGGAAACAGCGAATTTTTGTACCTGTCTATTTGGCAATGTATCTCTCTTATTTTATCGCAGGAACTCGAAATGTAGTGTGGCGTCAAAATGATATTCCCAGAGTCACTCTGAAGCATACCTATTTTGAATTTATGCACCAAACTAACCCTAGCGTGTAGCCTCTGAGTCTCTAGCGGCTTCCAATTCCCTGCCTCGTATCTAAATTAACACCTGAACTGACCTCTCGCTCTGTAAATTTTCTACCCTCCTCATTGAATGTTCTCACGGTCGAAATAAAAAACAAAAATGTATTCATTTTCCCTCGTTTCCCGAAAGATCAAAACTCTTCGTGGGGAAGAACAAAATGATTCTGATGTTTCCTCGAAATTCAAACCTCCCAGTGGCCCTAATGTTTAAAATTCAGACGCTAAAGTCAGCTCGCCAAAGCGTCTTCTTTAATCCCCGGGGACGCGAACCGATCCAAGAACCAATAATATTTTCATCCACCACTCTGACCTCCCACTCGGCTCTCTCTTCAATATCAGAAAAGAGAAAAAAAATGAAACTCTTTCACTCGATCTTCGATTCCGCCTTAATAAGCTGCCATCATCCAAGGGGACTTTCATATGCCTTAATTACGCGAATAATTTCCATATTCTTCATCATTTCGTGCCTAAGACCACATAATTTGTCGCTTCGCCACTCCGGGATAAAATTTGCCTTTATCCTTTACGACGACGCCCTCGTTTCAAAACTTTTCTCGCAACGCCGGCAGGAGAAATAACAAAATCAAGAAGCAAGGGCCTGTATAGAGTGAGTCGCGTTTAAACTACAATGAAAATTCATCCCGTGACAGTTGCCCGGGGCTACAACTCAAAGAGAGTAGGTATTTTCATCTTCCGCTCATTTCATTAGTACCAGAAGCTAATGGAATGGAAATTTCAATTTTTTAAATTACGTTTCGAGGTTAGCGAGATCTAAAATTAATAATACTGAAGAGCACCCAATATTACGCTCTAAGTTTGGCCATAAATCGCTCCCTCTCTCTGCTTCCGGGTTGAAAATCAGTAGTGTCGGAGTTGACTGTGGAATTTTGTCACGTGAGACCAGGTTTTTCCTCTTCAATGATAATACCGCATCATCTAACCCATGGCCTTTGTCCAAAAAACTAACCTAATCAAGCCCGAAGAGTTTTATCGAACCTGCGACTTCGAGTACCAAGGTTGATGCGTTACAGCATAGTGGTAGCTCATTTTATCCATAAAATGTTAAAATATGGCTCAAGAGTTAAAGTAACACTATATTTTGAAACACATTTTTCTTCATAAAAATAGGTGAATAAATTATACCATAAGTTTTCTTAAGTCAGAAACAGGGAGGAGGGGAGAAAGAACACAACTTGCAGCCACCATTCCAACAGTAGGCAGAATTTAAGCAAACGTCACATTGATTTATAATTAAATGGCGACAGAAGATGAAATAGATTCATTATTAATTACTAAATTCGATAAAAATTAATCCTACGATGAGATGAGAAATTCATAAAACTAATCTCAGATCATTCTGGATAAGTCATACACCCACGCATAACGTAAGGATCTAATTATATTAAAAACAGCTGTAATTAACACACGGACGATCCAGAGCTGAGTAATGCAAAATTCAGACATGTTTTAGGTGAAAACATTCTCAGTGTGTATTTGATCAGGAACGAAAAGGCAACATCTTTACTTTAGGCATAACATCCCAATTGCGCCGACAACGTTTCCGGGTAGAGGGGAGAAAGAACACCTTTGAATTTCATGGGAACAGAGATCAGAAGACTGGAAGGCAAAGAATGCTTGCTTGTCGCACACACCGGAGGGAGGAACCTATGAGGCGATCGAAAGGTTTGCCACGAGTGTCTTCGGAACCATTATTCAACCTTAACCCTCAAAAGGGGGAATTTAAAGGGCAACAACAGCGACTCTAGCGACACTCTTTCCACGAGAAACTTCCGCGTTCCGAACGAAAAGATACATTCGAAAATTTTGAGAAGAAATTCTTCTTACACTCATTTTTCCGGAATTAGTTTTCCGCGTCCCGATGTATTAATTTGCTTTCCTTTGACCAGCGACACGATTATATTGATTTGTTTTTCATTCAATCTCATCAGTGCACGTGAATTCTTAAACTGAGAATAAAATGTTGTAGGAAAATGGCAAGAGTAGCAACCCCACCACACCTACGTTTTCTCAACGGCGCAAATAGCCTCAAGAGGTCTATCACCTCATTTAAGGTAGTTTGAGAGAAATATCATTTTCCCTAGAAATCAATGAATTTGGTCTCATTTTCAGAGGGGAATACTTCACTTTTCCACAAATACAAAAATATCAGCCCCTAACCGAACAAATTTCCGAGATTGTTGAAAAAAATACCAGCCCTTTTACATGGGAAATAGTACAAGTATGCAATCCAGGGAGACCATATTTTTAAAAAAAAGAGGAATTTCTAGCACCTAAATCTTGAAAAAAATTAATAGTGAGTAGTTTTCTTTGTTTTTTTCGTTTTTGAAAGTAAAAAAATATTTAGATATTTTTATTTAATTACTAAGCATTTCAGTCACATATAAGTTTATAATTCCACCAATAATAAGGTTAAGTTAATCCATTCCCCCTAGAGCTGCTGAAATTAGAACGTAGGTATAATTCGAATATGATCTCCATTATGACTAAGGAAATATCTCCCTCAAAATATCTTATAAACTACCGATGCTCATTTGCGATGTCCATCCCATTTTGCTGTCGATAAATCACAGGATCTCGCCGGGAAAAGAAATAACATCCCCGTTCGCATTCCACCGAAAACGTTTCGCGCGTTTTGCAACCCCTTGCGACGCTCCCCGGGGGACGATTTTGAAATACCTGTTGAAACGCTGCTGGACCTGACCCGCGTAATGCATCAAACCCCATACGCGTCCATATGCGTGTCGAGAAAGGGAATTTTCGATTATACTGGCAAAGTGAGGTTCTATTGACCCCTCACGTAGTGTGGAAGGACAAGGGCAGAGGAGGAGAAAAAAAGACGAAAAAAGTGAGAAGGGATTCCTCTTGCAACTAGAGCCACTGATTGCATCAGGCGAATGCTGAGAACGAGTTTTCAGGCGTCACTGTCTAATAAGGGGTTTCTTGTTTGAAGGAGGGAGATGTAACGGATCATTTCTCCCGCTCAAACGAACCTCCACGAGGAGGACCGAGAGAATACGTTCGTACTGAGTCAATGGGATATTCGTCCGGATTTCCGTCGTCATAATAAAAAGCTAAACAGCTTATCGTGGGTGTCACGCATTCTCTAATGGCACCATCGTAAATCAATTCCCATTTCAAGTCGCGATAAGCAGTTTATGACGGTATTGAAGAGAGAAATTCACGATCCCAATTCCGCGAATGCGATTATCATATTTCTGTTTTCACTATCTTTTTCGCGATTTCCTTTTCATGATCTAACCGCGTCCTTCTCAAAATAATCAACACGACCAATGTGTACAAATCAAAACGGGAACGAAACGCAAGATATTCAAATATAATTAATTAATTTCTAGAGTAAAACTCAGCACTGGCAATCGCCATGAAAGGTTACTAATTAAGAATAAATAAAGCCACCACGAATCGCTTAATGGGGCGTACACCTGTAAGGGTGACGGGTAAACGGTAGATTTAAACTTACAGTGAAGAGTGCTTATGAATTACTGGAGAGGTAAGCAAAGCTGCTAGCAAAAAAAAATCATGACAGGAAGATTCATGCGTTGTTTTTAATACATAAATATTTCAAGATGCCAAATGTGGTTAACCGGAACTGTAAATTTAATTTTTTTACTGCTTTGAGTTGAATTTTCTTTGTTTGATGGTTCAATTTTACTGATTTCAATACCCTTAAGATGCCAAAAAAAATTGGCGAAACGTTGGCATTGAGAAATATATGTACTGACCACAGCTGAAGAATTTTGCTTCTATACATAAATAAACATATAAAAATGGTCAAAATAAGTCAACATACATCGCTAAAACAAATTACGATTGGAAGAGGAGAATCTGTGAACAATTCCAATGCACAGGAACTGGCTTCTGACGCCGATTGGTCGTCTCAAGCACCCGAATCATGCGAAGGAGGTAGGGGTATACGTCATGTAAGACTTTGAAAGCATCCAGAAAGAAATGTGTGCCATTCATTTAATAGGTAGCCCCATTTCCGAAGCTCTTTTACCCTCCGGGGTAAGCAGGGAAACAAACGTACAAAGAGAGACAGAGGAAACAGTTTCTTCGCGAGGCAGCGGTACCGTTTATTCCTCTGGCCTTAAATTGGTGCCCGTCAACTTTCTCGACCGGGCCAACGCGAACTTGAACCGCCACTGGTTTCCCTCCGTCAGCGCACTGACTACACTTTCACCCTCGGGCGAATTGGGATGCGACCATCTGAATTCCGTCGCAGCGACACTTCGGAATATTAATTGCGTCAGTTTTCAGCCAAGCCACGCAGCTAAGCACGTGCGCTAGAATGCATGTTCGCGAGAGCAAGTAGTCGCGTTAAGGTGGTCGGAGCGCGAATCGTGAGCCGTTGAGTGCGCACTTTAATAACTCATCAAGTAATTGTCAGTTGCAGGAACGAAAAATATGCATTCTATAAAGTTATGGGACCCATAAGCCGTGGCAACCATTCCATAACTGTCGCAGAAACATTAGATTAATTTATTGGTTTCATAACATGTAGCGTGGAGCTATGAGTTCCATAAGTAGGCAACATGGCGGGTGCGCAATGAACCGCTAGGAGACTTAATTACTCGATAAAAGAGTTGTTTTGAGACGAATGCCCAGTTAATTTACTCCTACTGTTTAATTATTATGTGCGTTAGGCATTAATAGGCTAAACTTTCATAAATTTTATCCTACGGTAGAGGATTAGATCAAATATTCGAAGCTATTAACTATAGGTTAATGGGTTATGTAGCTAGTAGATGTGTTCCTCAAACTTGAATATTTTTATGAGACCTATAACATTTAGGATCTCATGACTATTGATTCCATAACTGAATGTTCTTGCAACTAGCCATAAGTTGAAAAAATACTGGGACCACACTACACTTCAGCCAATTATAAATTGGAAAAGACTTATATTGTTGTTACGTAAATGATGCAAGAATAATATTTTATAACTATTGTCTAAATGTAAGACTTTATTACGACTTATGATGAGTTTACGGAGCGGAATTAATGTTACAAGTGAAAACCGAATGTAAATACGTTTTTTTATTCGTCATGATGCCTTGATATTTGTTCGGTACCATTATAATAATATAAAACGTATGTTTTCGCGTTAAGGAGAAAATCTGTTCATATTTCATCGAATTATTTGCAAATACATGCCATGTTACATTAGTATGTGTCTTAAAATAGCATAAATCTGTCAAGGAACCAAATCAGTAGCATGCTATTTTATTCACTTTTATCTACGCATCACGCAAATGCGTTAACGAAAATCGTTCCAAGTACCTTCAGTTAGCTAGCCATGCCTGTATGTCCAATGGTATGTTAAATGTAATCATTGTCCTTTGATCATTCCTCGCTTCCTCCTAATTTCTATGTCACACTTTGTCATTTTGTTAAAAATAAACTCTCGTAATCACGTTTGAGTCACTAAGCCCCCGCAAATAATGCGCATTAACATTTTCAAACTCATAACTGAATATCACCCCGAGTAATTGGAACATGTCACAATTTATCTGAATATTGTTTAAACATTACAATTAAAACGGAAGCTTCTCGTTACGAGCTGTTATAAATATATTTTATTTACCCAAAGAATAAACGAGGCTGCTTGACTCGATAATTAACTCGTAAGCGCAAGCGCTTGTTTTTTTGAGTATATATGAAATGATTACTGGCCAAAAATCAAAGAATTTGCGCGTATCAATGTTAAAAAATTGATTTTATTTACTTTCCCATGGAATCTTTGCTATTGAAGCGCAAATTCGAATTTATTTCAGTGATAGCAAGAGGTGTACGATTCCCTTTTAAATAATTCACGTGAACTATTTTCTGGATTTCACTCGCGTTCTTGTTATTCATACTACCTCCTTTTTACGTATTCTGTAACCATAATTCGACGAATACTTCCCACTACACTTCATCACCATTGGTTGTTTAATTCTAAGAATGGTTGACTGCAGCCCTCCGCCCTTCCCTTTATAATAGCTAGTTTCCCTACCTCCTGGTAGCTTTTCCTATGTACTTTCCTCTTTATTTGGTCCATGAACTTATTCCTGTATCTTCTTCTGGGGACTTTTCCCTCTATTTTGCCTTCAGTTATGTTCTCCACAAACCCATTATGTCTCAGGGCGTATGCATTCCATCTAGATCTTCTTTCATGTATGGTGTTCCTTATGGTCATCTCTTCTTCTATTCTTCTGTACACTTCATCATTTCTTATTTTCTCCGTCCATTTCATCTTCACCATCCTCCTCCACCACCAAGTTACGAAGGCTCCCAGCACTTCACCTCACAGATATAAATTTCAGTGAAATAATTGCACTTGTTTCGACCAAAAAGTCCCGCTATCCACATGGGCACTGAGAAATTTGTTTTTAAAAAATGAGAAACAGAAATTTCGTAAAAATTCTATTAAAAAGAAAGGGAGCTGCTAAGTAAAGGATTCAGGAGATATTTCTTTTATTATTTAGTCAGCCACACTCGCGGCCATTATGCCAGCTCGCATTGTTGACCCAGAAGGCTCGCATACGGACCTACTCCAATGTTAACCCAAAAGTAATGCCTTCTCGTCCACCAGTCTTTCATAGAGAAGCACTGCGCTCAACGCGTCACTTACTCACTCGCGCCGAAATGAAAACGGCTGTGTACAATTCCCACGCGAACTCCAAACGTGTTGGCTTCAAAATGCTTCTCATTAACTTGTCTGCGGTCGAATACTAATTGGAGGGAGCACTAGCAACCGAATTCACTTCGCAAACATTATAAAGAAACCGGGAGGTACTTTCAGAATTTGCTTTTATGACAGGAAGTTCTCGCAGTCAATCGTCGGGACTAACATGAATTACATTTGACGTTTCAAAGAGCACGTCTCTCTCTCTCTCTCTCCCTTTCTATCTCCCGTCTATCTCTCTCTCCCTTTCAATAATTACAAACCTGAGGTAGTTTTAAGTCAAAACCTCAGTTCTTGCATTGTTTTCATGAGGATACTACTCAAAAATGTTAATTTTTAGGACAATAGTCACGTGATGCACAAGCCCAGCCCTTCCAAGAATACGATCATCGTCCATTTCGTTTCCAAAAGAAAAAAATCGGGTTTACCCGTGCAGAGTGCCTTTAGTAATTCATATCTTTTCCATTCCGAACTCAATTGGGTTGGCTTCAATCACGTCACGTCAGCATTCAATTATTTTCCTCTTTCATTTCCATTCTCGTTAAATTGACGTCTTCTGCTTTACTCTGTGCTTTGTTATCCTATCATCATAAGAACATAGTAATAAATATCACTTCCATTTCGCGATCGCACTCTTCTCCATTTCAGGAAATTGCTTACATCATTTCATTTCCAAAACAACATCGATATAGGTTGCTAAGGCAGATAATTTTCAGTCAATATCCGTATATAGCGTAATCTCTTCATCTGCATAGTACCCTATAATCTTCCATTAAAGTGTGTGGCGGCGGGTGTTAAAACACCGGATCTTTTAGTTTTCTTTTACGAATGAGAAAACTTTCTTTTTTATTAAAAATAATGCTTCATTCAAGCTCACATATTTTATCCCATGCGGGTTATGTTTGAATCGCTCGAGTTAATCTCGACTACGTAACTAAGGAGTCACGTGGTACAACAACGAACGGTTTGAGTTTTAGGTGTATTTGAATCGCTCGTAAAAATCTCACGAATTCTCAGCCGAGTTTTTCTCTCAGCACAATTGTTAATGAATTATTATATTACACAATAAACCACGTTCTAGACGCTTAAGATATCCATCTGAGTAAGTGAAGCTCACCTAAATCTCAAACCGTTCGTTGTTGTACCACGTGTCTCCTTAGTTACGTGGTCGAGGTTCACTCGAGCGATTCAAACACAACCCCCCATGTTTCCCTGCGGTCATGAATTGTGCAAGTAAAAACGTATTAGTTTAATTTTCCTTCTTTCCTGAAGTATCTATCCCCCAATCGAGGTATAACTGTGTCTCTACTCCTCTAAAGACTTCCAAAATTTTCAACGATCGTTAGCTCCCGAAATATGACTACCACGAGGCCAGCGGCACCGAAACGTCAGGTCTAAGAAGTCATGTCCCTCGGGCTACGTGATACGCGGGCGTTTTATTGCGATTGACTAATTGACCCCATCCCCCTTCGCTGACGCAAATTGGCGCCGACACGGGCGTCATGAGATCCGTCGAACTGTGGATCAAGTTCCGATGTTCATGAAAGTGTCCTCCTCTTCGGCCACTCTCCGAGTTATTTCCCGATTCGCGAGATATTAAAACTCCTCCAGAGAATTCTCTCCTTTTAATCCTTGTTTTGATCTCATTAACGAATGCAAATCAATTTAAACTGACGGATATGAATGAAAACCCAGTCGATTGGGATGTTTCATTTGTTAAATTGCATTCGTCTCCACTGGAGGAACACTACGGTCAAAATATGAAGGTATTAATAGTGTGTTATGTATTCTTTGTCCCAAAAAAGGTCCTCCCGAGGGCGAAAAACACCAGGAATGTAATATTTGAAATTGAATTTTTTTAGGAAGAGAGGAATAAACCTATCTCGTGGATCTTTTAAAGTGGGAAGTTCTTTAGTTTCAGTTAGGTAACCAAACCACTCGCCTGCTGACCTGAGATCGCGGGTTCGAATCCCGCCTAAATGGACCTTTCGGCAGCTGCGCAGGGTTTCCCCAACCAGGGGAGTTCTCACCTCTTTAGGGTTTGAGATACTATTACAGGGGGGGCGAGATGATCCTCCGATTTTTTTTATGACATTGAGAGTATTTTTGTAGAGTTTATGAAACTTTTAATTTGTTCTAATATTTTTTTTCTTTTCTAAATGCTTCAGTATTTGTTCCTATACTCTTAATATTTGATTATGCCACATTTTGGCCACCTTCGGTTTTATTCTCAAGTAAATTATTCCTTTGAGGGGTGCGAAAACATATATAAATTATTAAAGGACGGAACATTAAAAATGGTACGTCCGGGTGAGCTGGCGTAACTGCTGCATTGATCGAAATTGGCAAAGCAGTGATCGCTATACATATATAGTGAAGAGGATGAGAGATTCACTACATTTACCAATCGAACTCAAATCGATCTGACCAGTTCAGCTCGGTGTGGTAAACGCAACGGTTTAGTGGAATCGATATGAGAAGCGGGCTAACTCGGCCCGCTTTCTCAGCCAGCCTGAGATTTCGAATCGACATGGGCCATCGGGTCTGTGGCGCTCTTCTCTATTCTTTTGGTTGTCATTGGAAAACAAAATAAGATCGTTATTATTCAAGGCTTGTGTTGTAAGCAGTTTCAACTAGAGTGCAATACTGACGAGAGAAGAAAATACGCGCTGTTTTATACGCTGGGTCAATCGTGTGTCAACAATTGGAGTCGATTGTTCAATATCGATATATTCAGTCCGTATTGGTAAACCAGGCGATCTAAGTCGGCTGGCTTAGGATGTTCAGATCGCTCCGAGTTCATATCGATCTGAGTTCGATAGGTAAACGAAGTGATAGGTCACCAACGAACAGATGATGGAATATGCTCAGCCACTTGGGCGGTGATTATCCCTCACGTTCCTTCGGTTCTAAATCCAATCCATTTCTTCATGGCGAATTTAACTATTTTTAGACAGGCCCTGACCTCATCACGTGTGTGCAACGATGATGTCTAGCCGACGCTCGTTTTATCAGCACAATGCCAGACGGTTACGGCACGTTGTGCAGACAGCATCTTTTAAATTGTATCAGCAATTGTTCCATTCCACGTGCAAGGCTCGTCCCGTCCTTCTTCGTTATCGCGGCTCCATCGGGACCGTGTCTCAGCCCATCCACGGCGAACGCGTACGGCAAACACCAGAGCGCAGTCCATTTCGCCGGCAGTGGATAAGTTTCTTTTGTTTCGAAAGAATCATGTGCATCACATCTAACTCGGATTCTCCTGTGTACCACTGCGGCATGTGGGTATATTAGAGTGCCGTCATTAAATTGAATCAGTACGGGTAATTTAGAATTTCTCAGGGGTGTCCGTCATAAAAGATGGTTATTTCCCGGAGAAGAATCATCGATGATCCACCATAACCAGAGTTTTTAATGCGGAGATCGGTTGCATCAATGAGAGTTGATATCCAGAAATAACATCCCTAAAGAGGAATCCATTAAAACCCATGGTCACCTGTCAATAGCCCAGCACTCAACCCACTGGGATTTCTAGTCATAAGTCTGGACTTGGATTGGTGACTCGTAAGGATGATAGAAATTTTAAGGGAGAGCGAGCGAGATAGTTCCCTAATCATAATAGAGACCATATTCGATATATACGTTTTAATCTCACCAGCTGTGAGACACACGTATTAAATATTGCATTATTAATGGTGCAATAATATAGTTTTACATGTCATAAATTGTAAGTAATCAAATGAAAATATCTAAATAAGCCTTTAACTTGACTCATTTTTCTCACGCGGTACGTTTGAAAATACATCAAAACGCATGGTTTGATGTGATCCCGAAGAATTTACTGCGGTGACAACATGATTTATTTTCAAAAATAGTTGAGAAAACACGAAATACACACTGTTGATTTTTTTATGAGAAAAAAGTGTTAGAAATGCCTCACTTTTTAAAAGAGGTCTCTTTGTAGTGCATACTCGACCATTTCCCTTACAAAAGGGTTGGTATTTTTTGGCAAATGACCCGGAAAGTAATATGGTAAGGGGTTAAATTTTTGGTGTCAATGGAAGGGTGATATAATTTTCTTTAAAAATGAGACCAAATGCATTGATTTCTAGGTAAAATGATATTTCGCTCAAACTACCCTAAGCCATTCATTTGGAGTTCCTCTAACCGGCTGGGCAATTTTATCTGCCTCAGGGTACTAATTTGATGACCCGAAAATCAATGGCAAAGCTTCATCCTTCAGGGTAAATTCTCATCTGTCTGTCTTGTAAGATAATGAAGATACTCGTATATGTACCACAATTGCCTAAAATTCATCAGGAAGGAGGTATTCAAAGGTAGAAGAGTACTTATTTTAAATACTGCAAGTAAGCATTTAGTTATAATTTTTACTTAATTATTAATTATTAATAATTAAGTTATAATATCAACGGGCTTTGAACGAATTCAGTAAACCTTTTTTAGCAGTGTAAATCATAGAACGAACAGAATTAGAGGTGAGGAGAGGTGATTAGAGTCAGGACTAAGCTAATAATATAATAATAGTAATCGGGATTTTCTTTATTGGTCCCCTGACGCCGAAACTATTTTGAAAAAAAGAACATGGCCGTAATCCGTACACCATAGGCATGGGAAATCACCTTCCAAGAAATAAAATGTGGAGACAGATCACAAACCCTCATTTTTGACGGATAATATACTAAATTGATCGTATCTACTGCCGGAAATCATCTAAATCGTTCATTTATGACATACGCTATCACTCACTCCGATGAAATGGAAGGTAATATCTTCTAAGATGAGGTGGCTAAGGGTGCTGTATTGAAAGATAAGAACTGACCTGCAATTCACACGTGTGAATGGGCTAATGTGATTACTCGTCTTCTATGAACTGGAGTACCTAATACTCATCATGGAAAAGAGCGGCCACCTTTATACGCAGAACGTGCACACTTTTAATGAACCACCCGTGCACTTATCCGCTAAATTTATGATGCAATTAGATGATTCATCACACGCTAAACGATGTTAATAGACAGCGATAACTATAAGTCCACACCTGCCAACAATTTAACCTAGGAAAGAAAATTGCACCGCCCCAATAAAAATGAAAAGGATGATTTCAGAACTCTGTTGAGAATGGCGTGGTTTCCAGACAAATAATAATCTTATTACGGCCTAGTGTACATAGAATCGCTAAGGGAGGTCGAGAAGCACGAACTTCATAATGCTATCAATCAGAGGAGATGAAACCAAAGAAAACCAACATATAAAAAATTAAAAATGGCCTGTTCAATTTTTCTTTGGCTCAAGATAGTCGCTTGAAGTATCTGGAGGGAACAATAGTCATGAATCTGAACTACTAAATAAAAAGGAGATGCAAGAGAAATGCACAGCTGGAATTTTAGTCGATATGGATAATCCTAAGGAGTAAGAGTTAATGACGGAGGTATGAAACTCATCTTTACAAACTGATTGTGAAAATTGAGCCAAGAACAACAGCCTGATATTCCAATTTTATATTTTAGAGAATATTTTCAGAGTACTGATTACATTTTCCACTAAAGTTCTTTACTTGAATTCAATGTCGTCCGCTCTTCGTGTTCCATGGAATCCCTTGGAGGTGCACGCCTCCTCAAATGGTGAATGTGACTTGGTATTCGTCCAACTTCAGGCATCATATTGTGAAAATCATTCTTAGTTTCCGAGATTTCGCGGTGACCTTCGAAGCTTGACACGTATTCTCGGTAAATGGAACTCAGGACAGCCGCAAAATAGTTGGATGGTTATCCAATTGAGTAGGGAGATAGTTTTTAAATAATGATGGATTTAAAGATTCATCAGCTTTTTAATATGTGCCAGAAAAATGTTCACACGTAATTCTATGGCAAAACATTTGTTTAACTACCGATGATACTGGAATTTTGCAATAACTTATAGTTACGATACATGAATATTTCCCTCGGAAATGAAGAACATTTGAACACAAACGCTATAATTTTTTTTTATGTGCAACTCAAATTCGTCACATGTTTCAGGTGGAGAAAAATTTTTAACCATTTGTAAAATGCTATTGCAAATCACGAAGCTGATTGACAATATTGTTCAAATTTAACCATTTTCGTTGAGATTGAAAACATAAAAGAACAAAAAACATTAAAAACAGCCTGGATATACAAGAAAAAAAGAAAACGGTTGATCATGAACGTATCTACCTCACGTTACAGTCTCAATTTACGAAAAATTAAACTACCATTGTAAAAATTGCCCCTACACGACATTTTCGAGATAATAAAGGGCGTATAAAACTCGAAGTGGCAACACAATTAGCATGAAGTACAACGTGAGACTGGTCTCAAGCTGAACTGAAATATCTGGAAAACTTATTTGTCTATTCCGTCTTCGAACATCATATGTTTTCGGCCATTTTCAACCGTGGAGAAATGGGCTGAAAATAAGAACTTCTTAAAGTGTAGAGCTGTCACAGAAAGCAGGGCCGAATAAATTAAATTAAGGAATAAAAGCATTCGTGTGCCTAAATTCCTTATAATTCGATTCTCCGCTCTCTTGCCCGTTGCCTACTCGGCAAGTGGGCCACGCGTATTCACACTCCTGGCCAGTAACGGTGGCAGATAACCCAATAACTTCCCCTCCATTCTTCTCTTTCCTCGGGAAACGCAGTGACGAATGCAATAGTTTAAAAAAATCATGTTAGTGCAGGACCTCGCCCAAAGACCTCGCTCCACGTTTTCCGGGACGTGTCCGCCCCGGCATAATTTCGTTACAGTGAGACAAATTGGGATTCGGTAAAAGGAAATCATCATAGTTCTTCCACTTCAAAAAGTACGTGAGTGAACACTGTGACGCTCCCGTGAGTGCGGCTTCATTATTCACGGGTAATATTTAATTCACAGCGCGCATGGAAGGTAAAAAACCTTCATAATTTTTAATGCAATTTACAGTCTCCTAATGCATTTCAGGGAGAACCCGAGAGAGTAATAATTCGCGGAATAGATGAGGTTATATTTATACTTTACTAACGTTAAAGTTGATTGAACAGTTATGATATATGGAAATATTACTTTGACTTATCTTTTTTAAATTACCGCTGGACCCTACATCTATGCACAATTGCTTCCCGCAGTGTTGCATACCATTGTCTCCAACCCAATCATACGGCTTATTCTCCTTCTCACCCTTCCACGCTGTAAATGACCCTCTCATCAGGTCCTCCAGAATTCCCTTGGCCCTGTTTTCCACGTTCCATCCTCACACTCAGCCTCCTTCTCATCTCCTCTTGTGCCCTCTTTTCCTCATCAGCTGCGCCGAGAACTTTCTTGTTTGTTTTACCATCCGTCCATATGCTACGTTCTCCTCCACTCCCTAATTCCCTACGTCCTCTAATCTACTCTCACCGTCTCCCTCAGTGTACACGTTTTTCCGCCGTACAACGGATCACACCATTTTGTATTCTTCTTCAATGGACAAAAATTAGATGATGTTTCAGGCGTCACTTGGTGGATCGGGTAGCGCTCAACGTGTATCGTTTGTATTAGAGACAACACGGTTGATTCTGATTCATTCACGGTTCACGGTAGATCAACTGTTGTGTTCAAATAAGATGGGACTACAAACCAGGAAACAGTACGTGAAAGCATTCATGTGAAGCGTAGCACTCTACGGATCGGAAGCATGGACCATTGGAAAAGCTGACCAGAAAAGACTAGAAGCCTTCGAAACCTGGTACTGGAGGAGGATGCTGAAGATAAAATGGACGGACAGAATAAGAAATGATGAAGTGTACAGAAGAGCAGAAGAGGAAAGGACCGTATGGAAAACCATGAAGAAAAGAAGAACAAAATGGATTGGACACACCCTAAGAAGTAATGGATTAGTGAAGAACATAATTGAAGATAAAATAGAGGGAAAAGTCCCCAGAGGAAGGCCCAGGAATAAGTTCATGGACCAAATGAAGAGGAAAGTACATGGAAGAGATACCAGGAGGTGAGGGAAGTAGCATTAGATAGGGAGGGCTGCAGTCAACTAATCTTAGGATTGACCGACCAGTGAATAAATGGTTAATTCTCACACTTTGTATATTCAACAAGTAGAAGAAATTCAACTGTACGTTTTGCTACTCAACACGTATAAATTACTAGAAAAATTAAAAGGTTGGCATGAACAGGCATGAAACAGGCATGAAAGGTTGGCATGAAACTCTCCCAGCTGCTGTTTCCCACAGCAATATTCCAATTTAGAACTTTCTAGAACCTAAGACAGGACTAGAAGATCAACATTTCCTGAGATAGAAATCGGAAAGGAAGCTTGCACTAAAATCAATCATGACGGACCTGGAATATCCGATTTCCATCCAATTGCTTAGTTATCTGTATTGGTCTAAACGGGTCCATTATCCCTACTTTTACGAGAGAATTTTCGGAGGTACGAGAGGTATGGAGGGCACTTTCACAATTGGTACTCAACGAGGATAAAAAAACTGAGTTTAACTCTAAATTGCTCCCGTTTAATAATCATTCTCAGCTCGTGTTTCTCGGCGTCGACGGAAAATGTGTTAACAAAAACGGATATTTCAATCACATAAATAAACGTTGCAAAACTTGGCTGAAAATTAATTAAATAATCCACCCAAATTCAAATAATACATCAAACACAAAAGAACGACGCAAAACCCACTGCATCCATCATAATAAGTATGAATTTATTTACCGACAAATGTCAATATCTATAAAGAATTTTTTTTTAAATATGAAGGTGAGTGATTGAACTCCAACAGTAAAACATTTTTATTTCATCAAAATCAAATCACAGTAGACCGATGTCATAAAAATTTCTTCATTAGCGACAAAAGAAGACCACGGTGAACGTTGGCACGACATGATAAAATGTGGGAAGTGATAAATGTCGAAAAAGTTTACGCTGAGCGTTCGTTTGAGTCAAAATTCGACATTAACCACTTAGATAAAATCAACGGCTTAACAAGCTGCATTCAAGAAGTTCACGGTACCCATAATCAATTAACAGCGGGCGCCTTCCAAATATTTTAATCTCATTGCGTACGTACATAGATTTCACCTCCACGCGCCGTCATGAAACCAAATTAGAAGATAATGCCCAGGAATTTCCCGTACTTATACGGATCATTATGGATGCTGAGTCAATGTCAGCATAGACTATTGGCATAGGGCTCCAATACATTAAAAGGGCGGTCATTAGCTCCAGGGTTCAAGACCTCCACGGGAGGCAGTTGAAATGAGCGGCGGTGAATTCACAAACGTCATGTTTCCCCAAAAATCAGCAACCCAAAACAGTTTAACGCCTACTCAAAGCTAAAATTCTCAGTGGTTCCCGTCCCATCAGAAAATCCATTATGCATAAAAATTACAGGACACCTTCGGAGGGCAAAAGTCATGAGCTACCAAGGAATTCCTCATCGTGTATCTCCAGTTCTCGGCAGGTGATTTCGGGGTGCTGAGATTCCGAGGGAATTCGATGGGAATAGAGAGAACATATGAGAAGAATAAAATGGGGCTTAAATCCGTTGGCTGGGGCCGCAGACAAATTTACCTGCTCTCGAAGCCTCGTGGAAGGGTCGACCCTCATTTAGCTGGACACGAACTCGGAATCCAAGTCTCGGCGTCGACCACTCACCGCGGGTGGCTAATGGCACCTACTGACCAGCCGCACTCTAGTTTATAACTTTTAAAGTTAGCAATGAATGCAAAAATATACGTTCGTATTATTATTGCACTAAAATAGTTGTGTCAATCAGAGGACCAAAATCTCAGCAGTTGAAAACGGAGACGGAACCTACTCTATTTTGTTGGGGAACAGTAAAAGATAATTGAAACCTTAGCTTAGCACTCCAACTATTAATTAACTTCAGCATAAAACGTATTAAGCAAATAAGAAACAAGAGCATTAGTTTACCTGAATGCATACATGTAAATAGCTGAAAAAAGTAATGGCTCAAATCTTAGCTTCTCATTTACTGCAACTAACATCCTATACACTATACCGTCGGTCAACAGTTTCGACATAATTTGGACTCTCGTTAACCATGATGTGTTAAGGGGCACACACAGAATACACTAAGATGAGGAAGAAAATCCCATAATCAGAACTACAAGGCCGAAGATAAATAGTAGCACAACGAAAACCATTCGACAGTAACTCTCGCCATAGAAGATTCAACGAAGAGTCTCCTTATCAATAGACTCTAGGTATTAATACTAGGGATAGGATAGCAATAATGACCAGACCTCTACGTTTTCGAGACGATTTCCTTCCGCCAATTTATATATCACAACGTCACACATTGTTGATTCACGAATTCTTCATGGAAAAGGGAGGGGAAAAAATTCTGGAGGGCGTTTCTGCAGTAAATTTCGCAAAACTATGACAATAATGCTCAATGTAATGAGCAAATATCATGATAATGATCAGTATACGACTTCTCTAAAATATAAAATTATATCAATTCATTTATTTTTCACATAGGTTCACTCCATTTCAAGCGTCAGGTATCAGTCAAGTTTAAAAGCGTAAATCCCCTGGCTGTGACCAAGTTTCATTTTGCGATGGCATTTCTGAAAGCACTCACCCGTCCTGAATGACGTAGGCAACTCCTCTTGACAGAAGTTCCCGGCGCAGTGATGATTGGATTCTATCTCTCTAAAGAGTAGAGTGCGTTCTCGAAAAATGATGATATGAAGAGAAATTCCATGACAATTTTCAGTGATAGTCAGTCAAGATGAAGTCTAACCGCACTTCTCGCTTCATCTTTTTCCAGATTCACGACACCATAGAGAGGGCATGGAAAGAAAATAATTCTGTTTTATAATATTTAATACCAATGGAGCCGCGATCGAAATATGCAGCTAGCTATTTATCAGTTGCTTCTATTTAATTATAGTCTTTCTCGCACGTCTGATCCGCGCTTCAGACGGGAAGGAGGGGAATCAGGAAAGGCGCGAGAAGTGCAGCAGAAAGTAGAAGAGAGACTCAGCTCAGGATTCTACATGCTGTGAATGACAAACGCAAATGGGCCAATGATTCCATGTTCCACCCGACGAGCGGACACTCCATCAAGAAAATATAAATTCATCAGATTTTTACAATGTTTTTCGCCCGTAGATCTGGTAGAAAGTGTTTTTAAAAAACTACTTGGCGTAAGGGATCAAACATTGCACAGCTCCAAGAGACTGTTGGTACTCAAATATGCGACAGAAGCACAGTCATCAGGACTAAGACACCGAGGGTACAAAATCAGATTGACATTGGTCTGAAAAATAACGAATTTCACTTTAAGATATCATAAATGGCTTTCAACCAACTCCACGAGTCACGGCTTGACCCCCGCTTGAATCCAGATATTGTTCAACTTTTTACCAAAGCTTTGCACAAAACAGTGCCCAGCTTTGTCTAAATGTATAGAATACATCTCGCATTATGGGGTAGAACAGTATTACTTACAGCCACCCACAATTTTAAGATCATTGAATTAAATTCTTTCATGAAATGCGTGCTCTGCAATGAATACTGAAACCTCTTATACTCGATTTCCCTTATGTTCGCTATCTCTCCACGAGAAATCGAATTCTTCGGAATGACTACTTTCAACTCCTTGCCCTTGAAAAACTCTCATTAAACTTTCCATTGTTCAAAGTCGCTCATTAAACTTCCCTTTTCTCTGCCGCAAAAAAAACAACCGCCTACCCGTCGATCCACTTCATCGATTGGTGCACGTTCCCACAGGGCGAATGTCATTGCCTCTGACCCAGTACGTGTATATATTTTTTTTCCTTCCTCGGTAATAATGACGTCGCGAGGAGAGGAATATAGTGCCGATGGATTAGCGCTGTCCATTAAAATGTCCCGGAATATTCGAACGGAATACCCGGAGCATTAATTACGGAAGGCAGTGCCTCATTTATTCATCTGAGACCGCACTAACGTGGCGCATCACTTCCCGCTAATGAGCTCCTCATTTCCCGCTTATTATGCCCGGTGCCTCCGCATGAGGCACCCACTGTTTGGCCTCGGTTCTTCTTTCCGGACGACCAAAAAAAATCGCATCGTGCGTGACTAAGGTTACATCGCATGAACTCAAGGATTCGGCTGTATGTCCCGGGACCTTTCAAGGAAGAGGATATTCGCATCACACGGGAACCCAGACGAATCAGTTTTAAGCTACGAAACAGGACTCCGCGAATTTCAGTACACCGATGTTGTAAAAAATTCTTCATTGAGGCCACTTTACACGGTACAATGCATTGTACAAACGAATACATCATAGATTATACAAGAAAATGAATGGAATTAGAGCAGGCTCTGTTTCCCGTTCAGTCATTCAGACAATCATACAATTTGCCGCTTTACACGGTACAATTTTACTCGTGAAAGAGTTCATGCATTCGTTTGTACGATAAAATGTACTGCGTAAAGCAGCCTTTAGCGGCATAGATTGGACAGAAGAAGACCACGATGGACGTTAGAACGACATGAGAAAAGGTGGGAAGTGATAAATTTCGAAAAAGTTGACGGTATGCGTTCGTTTGCGTCAAAATTCGACATTAAGCACTTATAAGATAAAATAAACGGCTTAATAAGCAGCACTCAAGAAGTTCACGGTCTTCATAATCAATTAACACCGGGTGCCTTCCGAATATCTTAATCTCATTGCATACGTACATAGGTTTCACCTCCACGCGCCGTCATGAAACCAGATTGGAAGAATATTGCCGAGAAATTTCCCGTGATAATACGGATCATTATGAATGCTGAGTCAGTTTCAGCATAGACTAATGGCATAGGGCTCCAATATATTGGAGGTCATTAGCTTCAGGTGAACCCTCGATGGGAGGCAGTTGAGATGAGCGGCGGCGAATTCACAATCGACATGTTTCGCCATCATTCATCCCTATGTCCCGGGACCTATCAAGAAAGAGGATATTCGCATCACACGGAAACGCGACGAATCAGTTTCAAGCAAAGGAACAGGACTCTCCGAGACGGCCTTTCAATTGCCGAGTCATCTTTTTTAAATCATGCGCCGAGACGAAGTAATATTTTTAAGGTCCCACGGCTACCGAATTACCGGCTTAAAA
Organism: Ceriagrion tenellum; assembly: GCA_963169105.1. Lineage (NCBI taxonomy): Eukaryota > Metazoa > Arthropoda > Insecta > Odonata > Coenagrionidae > Ceriagrion > Ceriagrion tenellum. The sequence continues at coordinate 122,970,835 of OY720633.1, read as the reverse complement.
AAATGTGCCACTTTCACGGTGAAAACATGTTTCGCCTGTAAATGAGGGGAGCAAAATCATCTTTGTGTAGACGGATAATATTTTTCACGGCCAAATTTAAGCTCGAGTCTACTTCAAATTGACGTCTTTACATCTACTTTTTTGGTATTCTTCACACCATTTTCAAAATTACAATATCTAAGAAGAAGAGCATTGCAATTAATACTTTCGCCCACGCACGCATGTAAATCCCGTGACCTCGACCGTCGATACCTCAACACATATATTTAACAACATACTTAACTATATATTTAACTATATATCTAACTATATACTAAAGCAGACATTTAACTTTTATTTTTATATTCTGGGATAAAAATGTTCGAGACATCGAAAGAAGTCAATTTCACGACAAATCTGAGCTGATATCGTGTGGAGTTCAAAAATTAAATCGAGTGAATCAAAACGTCCTAAAATATTTTATCTAACATATTTTCTCGCTTCTCTTCTACATGCGTATTGAAAGTAAGGCATTTTTTTCCCATCCCAATTACAAATTCTGGAACAATGCCTTCATTCCATAGTCCATCGGGGCAATTAACGTGGCTCAAATTTGTATTCTTTTGGAGGGCGCGTCACAAACGTGATGGGTGTCCTTCATTCTTCATGCGCGGGAACATTTCATCACGAAACGGAAATGCATTTTACGGATTTTCATTTCGGACCGGGACGACTCCGATTTCACGCTCAATCGTCCCTCATTTCCCCCTCAATCCAACAAGTCACGCGGCGCCGCAACGTTTGTGTCCGAGCAGCTGAGTTTTCGACGCCGACCGATAAAAAAACGCTTCCCCTCAACGTTTCATATACCCTCTCTCTCTCTCTCTGGTTTCATCCGAAAAAGAATCCCACCCAATGGAAACGAAAAACCATTTGTATGCTGATGCATCCACTTCATAACGTATACATGGCGTGTCAGGTAGGTTGTCCCCCCCAATTCCCACCGCGATGCCTGACCATCCCCGGGCCTGCGGTTCCGGAAGGAAGGCCTGAGGAAGCGGGGTCTTATCAAGCGACTCGAGAAACGTGGGCCTAGAAAAACTATTCCCAAGTCTCAGACGCAATCTCGCTAAGCCTGTGAAGGATCTCTAAAACCGGGATCGAAAATAATATTCCTATCTTTCACGTGGCCTCGATCCCTTGACGGCAGACGTGACCACGGCAATCCCATCCCATCTATTGTAAAAAGTATATGCAATACGTAGAAGCCTTTCCGTCAAAGAGATAGTAATACGTGATATTTTCTGTGATGGGAAAACGTGATACTTTCGAGTCAAAGAAAGAGACTTTTCATAAAACATAAAAATTATACCAAATGGACGTAAAAGATTAGCACCTCACGTGGGGAGGCACATGCACTCACCGGGAGTTATTCCGCATCAGGCCTCCAGGTCAAAACGGACAGCACACAACCCTGAAGTTTTATGCCGGAGCTGTTTCAGATCCGGTAGATATGTACTGACGGGAATTCACAAAAAACACAAGAGGGAAAGGAGTAGAAAACGAAAGGTCCATGTAGTTTTTGTGGAGATCCGGAAGAGATATACTGAGTGTAACACACGCAAACACACGAAACACTCGAGGGATAAACCTGGGAAGGAGTAAATATGAGGTGCGAAGCGAATATGTACGCGTATTTCGGCCAGAAGGTGGCCCTCTTCAGCGCACTGAAGTAAGATAAGTCACTAGCAACGTTTATAGTTGAATTGTCACGAGGGAACAATCCGTCCGTAAATATAGATATTTTGAAAAGAGACTTTTTACCGATTTACGGGCAACTGGGCCTTTTGGTCTCATAATTCACCACCCAAGTTGTATTTCGTGGTCTTAAAACATGCATTGATAACTGTTGTAGATACAACTGCGAAACGATACAGGTGCCTCTGGCGTAAACTTGAGGAGGTACTACATCTCAGTCCAAAGAAATAGTTCATTTCGGGTAAATCAAAAATGTTTACTGCTCTCATTGCACTAGCCCAGTAGAAATAGATTTTCTTTCTTTGCGGATCACCTGGTCATTGGCACACATTCGGGAGAAAAGCCGTCGCTGCCCTTCGCAACAAGACATGGTCGAACGAGTCCTCACGTTTTCCGCAAAAGTGCTTTTTCCTCGTCTGGACGAACAAAAGAGATCAAATAAACTTTTTGACTCACCAGAATTTGAGAATACGTCGGTGGTCAGTTAATAACCTCTGTCATTTATTCAACGGTGATTATTTCATACGATATTTGGAGACGAACAGAACCGATACGTACAGTACTGCGTCGATTTCCATGCGTTACCAAGAATAACTCATGAACGGAAATAATTTCTATGCCTTGAACCACGATCAATAATGTCGATAGGCAAATGTCCTTTTCGGAATTCAGGGCATAGCTCCAAAACCATAGAAATTCAATCGCATATCTTATGCGTCCTTGCCATGGGTCTCGAGTTGGCAAATTAAAATCTGCGAAGTTATAGGGACTTTGTGGAGACTGCCAGTGGAATGATTGGAAAGATAATAGGGTTACTTGATTACCCAGAGATTGACCTCGCCCAAAATCTGGAGGCAGTCGCCATGTGCTAATGTGACCAAATGAATTTCAAAGATGCAAGAAGTTCGGGACTCACAAATGAATGATCTACCTACCAATGAGAGCGATTATTTTATTCAAGCATCAGTTGAGCTGTTTTCCCCTCCTCTTTTTTGTGTCGAGAGAATTGGGCGAGGGAAAGAGAATCGACACAGTTTTAGGGTGAATACCCTTCCGCTTGAAGAATCGACGTCCGAGACACAGGTCATTCAATTTGAAAGCGGCTTACTTCTAGATGGCGTCAAAAAAAGACGCGTTCCTAGCGCAGGCACAGAATTGATTAAGGCGGATATTTCGACAAATCTGGCAAGAGGTGAAACAGCTCGTGAAACATTAGTTAGAATGGGAAAAGGGAAAGCACCGCATCACCTTGGACGCAGGTCAATACCACAACGCGGGGGGGCCCATATTTTTCCATGAATGATGTCCGAGATTGCGCATGGCCATCCGATATTTAAAACATTTTAGTTGCAGCGCGAGCGCTTCAACCTTCACATGATAAGGTCAACCTCCAGGTGGTCGGTACCCATTGAGATAATGAGGGTCGGGACTCGATCGAGATAATGATCGGACAAACCTGAGCTCGTTAATACTCCCAATAGGTAAGGTCAGCTTTGAAATTGAAGTTTCTATGTCCGTACTTCCAACGGTGAAAAATTGATTTTAAGCTCTTAAACGACTTAAATCGAAAGGCATGACTGACAAAATAACAGATAGTCATAAATATTAAATTCCCTAGGATTTCGAGACCGAATTAAGACAACGCTGCAAGGGCTTTCCATCTTTGGCCAAAAGCGTGTCAGGCAAACATCAATTTAAAAGAAAGGAAAATTGTTATTTCAATCCAAAAGCGAAAGAAACAAAATGAAATTCAAAGTGGGCGTACATACCATTAGTGTCGTAACGAAGAGAGAACTAATTCCGAGCCATCCGCACACGGGACGCATCTTCCCTCAACTAATCTTCATCACCCATACTTAACAAGAATATTTTCTGAGGAATAAGTGCACTTGATTCCTGCAGAGATCCTTGATATAGTAAACCGCGTCGTAGAGAATACTGGTATGAAAAAAGCCGGAATGTTGCCCAAGGACAGGGAAGGAAAACTCTCGAACCTAGTTCGATTGGCATTAGGAATGAGGCTCCTCGTTTACATCGGGTCACTAGAGAGCGTCAAGCCACCTAATGTCCGCAAGTCGAATGGAAAACATTGAGGTTTAACAGGTTCACTCGGAAATATTAATATGGATTGCCGAGAATACTTCCTTCCATCGGATATTTGAATAGCCTAGGTTCACATTTTTTCTCCGAGCACTGCTGAGTAAAGGTCACTTAAATTCTCTCGCCTGCATTTGCCTCGAGGACGAAATCCCTACCTCAGTGACTGAATGCGTTCACAATCAACTGATTAGTTTTCTGACCTCGGGCGAAGACAATCTTGCTGGCGATCGTAGGTGAAAAAAAAACCTTTTTGCATAGTATGGACACATGACGCCCGATTCGTTTCGCATTCATCAGCCCACTGAAACAAAAAAAAACCCGCACCTCCTTGAGGAAACCAGTCCGATGCCGTGAAATTCGGGTGAAGGTCCTCTTAGCCGCGCGAAGTTTCCTCTATGGGCCTACCACAATCCCGCCCCATTCGCGTAAGCATTTACCAACGTAAGAATCTGAAATAGGTCAGCAATCGGCAATCACATTTCATCATAATTTTTCCGCGAAACCGCTTTCCCGCGCAAATTCACGCGTCCGAGTGTCACGACGCGACGGGCCAAAAATGGCGCAAATCACGCGGCCCCGAGCGAATCCAGTTCCTTCCTCCTTCCGTGAAGAATCCGGCCTATTCTCGCTCGTCGCCACATTTTTCACGTCACTTTCGATTTCACGGCACCAAAGTGTACATCGGTGCGCGCGAGGCTTCCCGCGTTGTCTTCTTCGCCCGCGTATCGCAAACGAATCATTACCACCAGCTCGCTAACGGTGCCTCGAGGATGAACGCGAGTGAAAGTGTCGGAATTCTGTATGGCTCAGGCTTCTTTCACTCGTGTGCTGCACTCGTGAACTAATTTTCTCATATACACGTGTGTGCTAATGGCTGCAAGAGTTTCTACTCAAGTCTCCTGCGACCCGCTCCCTAGGTCGGTAACCTAAAGCTCAAATGAGCCAATTCGGGAGAGATTTCGAAAAAAAGTGTTGCTATAGGTAATGTGAATCCTAGTCAAATGCGACAGATTAATTCGTCGAAAGCGGAAACTTCCCACACCGTTCAAAGTTAATAGTATGCATTATTATCCAAATGTAATGCAGCCATTTTATCGTTTGGGTTAACGCCACCGCTGTAACTTGAATATTCTAAGCAGGTTTCCATACAATAGAAATCGTGCGTAGTCTCGATTCAAACCTTCAATTACGCCATAAGTTCATTTCCAAAGCTAAACATCTACCAAATATATCCAATAATCACCGATGGATTAATTCAAAGTTAATGCAGTCACAAACATCGAAATGTTAAATATTCAGTACAAAGCAGAAACATGAGTTGTACAGCTCCAGGGGGCTTCAGGAGGGAATGTAAAACTTCAAGATTCGGTAAGGAGCTAGTGGGAGTATTTTCCTGCATTGGACCATATTCCCTAAAACGAGTGTTTATGAAATCATGATAGCGCTAGTGCAAAAAGAATTTTCCACCATTGATAACATAAATATATCTTCATTAAAGTTGAGAACAGAGCAGTCACTTCAAGAGAGCTAAAAATAAATCGCACACTCAAATATATAATGATCCTCAAAACACTTACTTAGCCCTCTAAATTATAAATGGGTAGGATCCATGAATTACAAAAGCTACCACCCATTCCGCCTCAGAGATCCAGATTGGTCATATTAAAATCTCCAATGTTTGATCAAAAAATAAGTACGATGGCAGGTACACCTTGCTGTAATGCTATAATTAACAATTTAAAGAGAACACAGTTGTCATAGACATCCATGAAAAAATCAAACTCCATTTAATACATTAAAATGTATTAATGAAAAATACCATGCCTGATGATTATTGATAATACCAGGCACAAATGTAAATTTCTGGGTCATTTTAAATTTCTTCCATTTGTTTGGAAAATAACATGCTGCAATTTATTCAAATTGTATCTGTAACAAGAAAAATTTCCTTTCCAGGAGGAAAAGGGTCTCTGATCAGCGATTAGCAGAACTGGAAACACTGCTGGCACTATCCAAAATGAGAGGGAAATTGGTGACGGTTCCAGTCGGCTTTGGCAGGATAGACCCGCAAAAACTGTAAGTTCATACAAAAAGACTACTTCTGAATTCTGTGTGATTTTCAATGACAGTGGTGTACCCTTGAGAAAGCATTGCATTTTTGACATAATTCATGACAGAACTATCAAGTTCAAATTTTTCAGAAAAATGTTTTTTCACTAATGTAAACATTTTTCTTCTTATTTTGCAGTGGGAGGAGAAGGAGAGCTTTAGTAGATAGGAGTGGCAGATTTGGACATGATATGTTGCAATCAGCACTTTCACTTTCTGGCCATAATGGTAATTATCTATCATCACACTTACTCATTAACACATTCACTTCTATGCTAGTGTAATATTAGATGTATGAACCTGCAATGCCTATGTCCATATCTGATATGATTGTGCACACATAAAATTGAGTTTGTACACTAAGAGAATTATGATGTGGCAGGGGAAACAATATTTTTTCCAAAAAGGGGAAAGAACTTGTTAGATATTGCATTCCCTAAAATAATTATCAATCTCTTGAAAAAATACCTACATAATATGGTAAGTTTACAATAGTTTCCAGAGCTTAAATTACCAAGACCTAATTTGTATGCATAGTGAGCATTGCGCAAGCTTAAACTGAAAAATTAAGCAATAGTGACAATAATTAAGAGTTCAAGTATAAAGTCGATAGTTGCAAAAAATAACAGTAAAGTGAAGCAGAAGTAGGGATATCATCAATGTAAAATTCATCGAAGATTTTTCAGATCAGAAGAAACACATGTTTACCCTAAAAAAAATATATATAATTACATCTAGAAAAGCCACCCATTCCACATTTTCCATTTGTTTTTGTCAGTCTAACATAGGCATTTAAAATACATGGCCTTACAAACATATACCATGGGAAAATACCTCAGACCCAACACCAGTGTATCTTCTTCTCTATTTACAATTCCTTAATTCATGAATCACAGGAATGAATTTTCTTACTTGATCTCACAGATGTGTGGAAAGTTCAATTACTTAGTACCTACTTGAGATGATTGGCAGAGAATGTATTTACCTGAAAAACTATTGAAGCAAAGTCCATTATTTATAATGGAAAAATATATTCTTTCTCATTATTTCAATTTAAAAAACAGTATGTGAATAAGTGTTATAAACTGAAAGATCTTAACTCATACAGTACAGTAACAGAGGACAGATAATCTGTGATGTTGATGTCAAGGTTTTCAGCCCATATGCTAGTTCTTAAGTTGCAATTGGAAATGGGAGAGACCTGAGGAAATAGAGACCACGGTAACCATGAATGGATCAATAGTTGCATTATTGCAATACTGCCAAGAAGTAAATACTATTCACCTCAATGAAATACTACTACAAACTAATTAATATGAGAGCTCTTGTAAGACCAACCAATTCACGTACAGAGTGGAGTCAACCTGTTAAAAGATATTCAAGTTTTTTATGTCATCATTTGGCTTAGAGTCCCTCCTCAAAAAATCAAATCATAGGTGAGCCAGCAGTTTTCATATTTCCACAATGTATTTGATGAAATTGCCTCCACTCCAACATACTTTCAGGTTTTTCAAAAATCTATTTTCAACATTGAAAAAGTAGACTAATTGAAATGTTTCTTTTGTCCTCAGGTGCGGAGGGAATGAAGACGCGGAGCTCTCATCTCTCAATGTTCTCTACAGACAAAGATACATTACGAGGTCTCAACACAAGGGAGTCCATGAAGATGTCTCGACTGTCAAACTATTGAAGACTTCTGATCACAGCAGACTTTTAGTGGAATAGTCTTTTAATTAAGTGCTTTCCACACCTTTGATGCACAGCTGAAATTCATCCTCATTAGTCCCTCATTGTGTTGTGAGAAAATCAACTTATCCTTAATTTATAATATCATTAATTTATGTGTTCATTTTTGTTACCACCAGTTGTATTTTTTTGTGACAACTTTCATATAAGTAGGTACCTTTTATATAAGGTAACTTATTGTCCAATTGAGTCACATTCCATCATAGCCTCCTTCTTCATGTGTAGAACCACACCAACATATACCAATATTGGGTATTGATATCAGTATTGGAATGAAAAGAATGTGTGAAAAGTGATGTAGATGATTATTTTTTATCTCATTGTACATTAGTTTCTCAGTTGATCTCTCTCTATTTATTTATTTTTTATATTTATTATAAATTATGAATGTTGCTATTGCTTTATTGGTATTTTACAAATGAATGTCATGTTAAATAAAATGAATGTTAACTTCTACCTATCATTTGTAAAAATATATCTTTTACTGTATTCATAGTTGGGTCATCTAGATAATAGGACAAGGACCAAACCAATACCAACAAATTTATCTGTCGAGCAAAAAGGTCTGGAACTAATCCATATCTATCAGGTGCATTTCCAAGTCAGTCAACATCAATTAGATTAAGTAAACATTTTTGGGGGGAGAGAGGGATAGGAATCTGAATCCAGGACTAAGAAAACCAATTTCACCTAGAAATCACATGGAAATGAAGCTCCAGTTCTAAAGATAATTATATGATTAGATCTGGTTTCAAATGCTTTGCCAAAGCATACATCAATGGAATAATTGTATGGATTGGATTGGATATTTGAGGAGGTAACCAACAACTAAGGTCATTTGCACCATAAGGGACAGGTAGGGAGAGGAAGGGTGGAGAGAAACCTAACATCAGCATCAGCCTGCTCTTAACAAAAGATGCCAAGGAGACCATAGCTAAACCTCTCATCCAACAGGAATCCAGAGATCAGGTTTCCCATGAAAAATATCCTCCTCTGCAGGGATTTGAACCCTGGTATCTGGTATGAAACCCATCCATACCCAGGTATTTGGACTTATCCATATTTTTAGTCAGGACTCTAGCCACCACACCAACCTGATCCCTGGAATAATTGTAGCATACATACTTAGCTATAAACAATATTAGTGATCTACGTGTGCATAATATTTTTCCATCCCAACATTATGGAACTCATATCCCCAATAATGGTCAAAATAAAGCCATAAGTGCAAAGGTTCCAGCCATAACAGATTTGATAGCCCGTTCAAACCTATTACATTCCCTGAATCCTGATATCTGGACAAACTTATGAATTTTCCAGCCAAGCATTACCAAGTAGGGGCTTATTGAATAATTAAATAACTAATAGTTTAACTAGCCAATATTACAAAAGCACTACCTCATTTCTACTCATAGGAAGTGTTAAGAATATTCCAATACTTTCCTGATTAGTGGATTTTGATTTGAATATGGTGCAGCGTCACTCAAAAATGTGTTCTCTTTTGGGGTATACCTACTACACTTGTGAAACCCTCTCCCCATCTCACTTAGGGACATCAAATAAGCAGAAATTGAGGATTCCTTTACGACTTTATCTAAACCTGGCATGGCAAAAGAAGGTCATCAACCCAGCCAAAAAAAGATCAGGTATCTAAAAGTAAAATATATTTTGGACTGAGACACTTTGAATATTTTTAAAGCTGCTGAAGAACAAAGCAAGAGGACAGTTAAAAATATTATTCAACTTTAGGCAGAGAAGTATGAATTATTTTGCTGCACAATCTATAATGCAAAAGACTCAGTGCCTGAAGACCCAGAGTTTGAACCCTTCTGTAGACTAGCTAATTTCATAGCCCTAAATGGCATTTATAAAAAGAAATGGATTAATTGGAAAATTTTACAAGTTCAGCCCTCAATGATATTTTTTCTATGAGCTAGACAGATATCTAAGTAGAAGTGTTTTGTAGCCAGCAAAATCTGCACATTTTCCACATATTTTTGAGATATGCGCAAACATAGTTTCCTCGTATTTTAGGATAAAAGCACATAAAAATTTGGGATCATATGCTATGTAGGCATAAGCCACTGAGTCATGAAACTAAACCCTTATGGATTCCTAGCACTGGGTCAAATATGTTTAATTTTATAAAAATTTAACATGAGGGAAAGGTAGGGAGAAAGCAATTATAGAGGGATTTATTTCCCTACTATAGAGCAACTTGCGAATGACCGTAGCCATCGAAGCACCTCATAAAACAAATTCTATAGAGCAACTATAGAGGGATAAGAAATGAAATTACTTTAATAGTGCATATTTAGAGTTATCACTGATTATGTGCACAACCTATAGGTCTTGGTCATCTTGTATCAGGCATCACTTACTACATAATTGGCAGGCAGAATTGCCAAGAAATGGCTACATACTTCCAGGGTGAGCAGTTGGACAAACCATGTAGCCACATGTGTTGAACAAATAGATATGAAGTCATCAAGAGCTAGGCACTATATTGATGTAATGCACAGATGAAGCATTGTGAGGTCATGTACACAAATTAATTTTCATTGTTTCGAACAGATGATCAACTCGACAGTTTAGTAATACAAGTACTAGTACTTACTCAAAGTTACTGCAATTGCTCAACTTTGAAGGTGAGGTTGCTTGCACCTACTACATTAACTAAATACAGAGTGAGAGTTTTTTAAGTACCACAAATTATTAGGGAGAGCAAGATAAAATTAAAAAGGCACGAGAACTTACTATAGCTCTCTTGACAAACTTCGCCCTCAAGATGAAGAATTGTGGGATGGCGTAAATTAATTCACAGTGAACAGCTCAATTTCAACTAATATAGAAAAAAGTCATTTACTACCACCCCATCACTAGAAAACAATTTCGGTGAATACATAATGCATAAAAAAGACTTAAATAAGCATTGATCATTTTCATTTCGCATACATACTCCAGCCAAGATGACCAAGTATACAAAACCTGGGCAACTTTTTCCAGTACAGTTGCTTCTTGTCCATAAACATTTGAACAGATATTGCCGAAACACATTTTACATAAATTCACATAAAAGAATTTTTCCCAATTCTATGGATGCACAATACACAGGCCTAAATAGCAAAAAATATTGATGAACAGGAGTGCAGAGAAAATAGAGCCTTCCCTAACAACACAACAGTAAAAAAATGGGAAATCCAGTCATCTGCCAAATAACACTATTGCAACTGCTCATATCCTTTCCAATATATAAAAATGTAATGGTGTCTGTCTGTCTGTTGCTCCATCACGCAATAACTACTGGACCAACTAAGCTGAAATATGGCAAGTAGATAGGAAATATATCTGGTTGTAATATATGCTATACAGTGAAACCCGTTTAAAGCGTGGCCCGGATACAGCGTTCTCCCGTTTGTAATGATTCATGGATTGAATTTTTCTTTTCACAATGCAAAAAGTATGTGCATAATCCCGCATTGAGCGTTTCTCGTTTGTAACGTATTCCCGCTTGTAACGTGCGGATTTGGTCGTATTTGCCCACGCACTTCCCGCTCATAACGTTTTAAAATTAGAATTTTCATTGAACATGGTATACAATTTACACAACTATTAGAAAAGAGCTTTCAAACGTATCGAATTATCACAGACCGTAATCGTAAAACGTCAACACTACGTCGCCGCCTCGCGGCGCCGTCACCTCCTATCTTCCCACCCCCTTGTCAGCTTTAGCTGTCGTGTTGAGTCCTGTCGAAGGCTTTCGCGATATTTTGTTGTCTGCTTGTATCGTAGCTACTACATATGTAGTCACTGCTTCCGCCGACTAGCCTGCAAGTGCCAAAACTGACGAAAGGCTCGCACTTTGCGCCCCCTCCTCGAACCTCTCGGGTCAGTCAGTCACGTTCGCGAGTCGCATTGAGCAATTATTTTTTGAAGTGGAGTGGGTTGCTATGCCCCAGAAAAAGCGTGGGTGTACAATCAATGCCCCCCCCTCCCGCCCCCCAAGAAGCAGGATCACTTTAACTCTGCATGCGAAGTTAACAACTCTGCAGATAGCCCAGGACTCGCCACACACACCAAGAAGCGTCCTGGCCAACGAGCTGGGTCTCGCTCCTTCCACCTTGCAGATAATCGTCAAGAATGAAGCCATAATCAAGACGGCTAAACTTCAGAGCAACCAGAAGAGGCGTCGTGTCAAAAATTCAAAATATGCACCACTAGAAAAAGCTCTTGTCGACAGGATAGCACAAGCACGATCTATGCAGGTAAAGGCTCCATTTGGTGGTGAGACCCTTAAGGAAAAAGCCAAAGACTGCAAAAGAGCTGGGTGTCATTGGATTTACAGCATCAAACGGATGGCTAGACCGATATAGGAAGAGACACAAAATACTCTTTTGCAAGACGGTAGGGGAGAGTGCTGATGGCCCAGAAGAAACAGTGAATACCTGGAAAAATTATATTTTGCCTGGTTTAATTAAAAGCTATCACGTGCGAGACCGGTACAATGCGGATGAGTTTGCATGCTTTTTTAGTCTTCTTCCGGACAAGAGCATGGTTTTGGCTGGTGAGAATCCACAGTCCTTCTCGGCAGCAATGCGGATGGGTCTGATAAGCTTCCACCACCAGTGATCAGAAAATCAAAGAAACCGAGGTATTTCGCCAATGTTCGGACTCTTCCCTGCCGCTATCCAGGTCAAAATAATGCATGGATGACCGGAGAGAAGTTCAACTCATGGCTATGGAAGTTCAGGGCTCGCATGAGGTCTGAAAAACGCAATGTGATTCTCTTCATTGATAATTTCCCAGCACACTCGCCTGTCATGGAGTATCTGTCAAATGTTAGAGTTGAGTTTCTGCCCAAGAACTGCACCTCGCGCCTTCAACCCATGAACCAAGGAGTTATTAAGAATGTGAAGCATTATTACCGAACATGACTGGTGCAGCGTCTAATTAGCTTTATAGGGGAAGAAAATATGACCAGGAAAGACTTTTCCATCAACCTCCACCAGGCCGTAGTCTTTTTGCAGGTATGTTTCCCTTTAAAATCATCACGGAGCACACTTTACTGCGTCTGCAATCCCACCTGCAGCATTGTAACGTTCACACTTCATTCGCTTTGCTGTGGGCATGGCAGTAAGTCACCCCGGATACCATTAGGAAATGTTTCAGGCGGGCCGGATTCTGCTCTGAAGGGAGCCAAATTAAGGTTCATATGGAGGCTGTAGAAGAATCATACGAGGTAAGTAATGAAGGAAAATGGGTCTTATTTGAAGTCGTTGAGCAAATCGAGGTCCTAGTTAAAGTGCTATACAAATCTGTCTTAGGAGATTCCAACAAGGGCTCAGGGACGACATCGCCGCGGTGTTAGCGCTGCTGTTTCGCCAGACTCGTCAGTCGGTGACAATGACGATTTGGCTCAGGGAACAAATTTGATTGGAGAAGGTGACGAAGAAGAAAATGGACCAGATGGTAACAGCGATGAGCAGGAAGCCGACGAGGAGATACAGTTCGAGGAGACGGAGATCACCGGCATCCTGGACCTCCCTGTTGATGACACCGTGGCACATAGGTAAGGCTTACAATGCAATCCGTTTCGTTTCGCTGCTATCAATATACAATATTTTCCAACTGATCGCCCGTTTATCATTTCAGATGGGACGATGTGTGCTGAAAGTTTGACATGCAGAGCGCTATCCCCTTCAACACCTTCGTTGCTGCCGATGACCACTTGCCCATGTGTGAGGAGCTATCGACCGCAGGCATTGCGAAGAAGTACCACACATCTATGGAGCCTGAGCAGGAACAAGAAGCTGAGGACAGTGATAGTGACACCCCGCCACCACCGGAAGTTACCTTGGAGGAAGACCTCGAGAGCCTTGATGTCGTCAGTCGCTTCTGCTCCAACAGAGCGAGCTGCCCGAAGATATAATGGGGATCTTATCACGCGTCGAGACTTTGTTTCTCACTTGCAGAAAAAAGAAACTGTCATCAATAAGAGACTTTTTTAAACTGTTTAAATTTTTAATGAAACCCGTCAGATACCAACAAATCGCAATACACTCATTTCAAACGCCAAAAACCTACAAAAAACCTTGAATCACCCCTAATCCCGCATTTTACGAATCCCGCTAGTAACGTTTCGAAAACTTATTCCCGGACACTAACGCTTTAAGCGGGGTTTACTGTATTAATAAGCCCTCAGGTCCCCCTGGTGGTCCATGTTAAGCAATGGGTTGGGTGCAGTGGTTTCATTTTTTGCTTTTTAAAAGTACTTTCACTCAAGAGAGAGGGCTGGGATTTTTTTTATCAGATGGCTGAATTAATGATGTTTCAATTTCTTTATATCAATTTTCTTATACACTTCATATTTCTCTGAAAATCATGTTTTAAGCTGAAAAATCTCACATTTATCTCTGAAATCAACATAAGCATATATCCTTGACAACCAGAGATTCAATTTTCAAAGGGTATTCACATCTCTAGCATTTTAATATCACATTTTCATGCCAGCCCATGTTAGCATGTAGAAAGAAAAGCTGTATAAAAAGGGCCCAGAGACCAAAGATAGACCCCATAGATAAATTCAATTTTTTTTTACAACAAGTATAATATTCAATGTCAATGGTCAGGGTGTCTACTACGATGAACACAATGTACAAGATAGGTTAAAAACTCCCCCCCTCTGGGATTGCCCCTGGGCTAAGCTGAACTGATGGGCTTTTGGAGCAATGTTTTTATAAATGTGTCAAAACAAAAACAAAATTTCAAAGTTTGCCGGGAAAAGTTTGTCAACTAGTGTTTCAATGCTAGAGTTTCATGCTACTCCCCGCAGCGCAGAGATCCACACCCTTCACTCACATGTGGATGCCTCCTGGATCGAAGATAGGCTGGTCGAGGGTAAATGAGATGAAGACAAAGATAAGCGGAAGAAATACTGTCGGATTAAGTACAGATTAGTTAAAACTTAAGGCCCATCTCTTTATGGCAAAATGAGCCCCACGTGGATGAATTACGCCGCATTCTGGAACAAGCAGTGAGACCATTCCTGTCTTCAGTGAGTCTAAATCCAAATTTTAGATTATATTTAAGACAATAAAGGTATTGTAATATAAAAGTTCAAAATTTAGGCTGTATGCCATCGAAATTTTCCAAAAAAGGTGAAAACCATTCATCAACAGAAGGACGGCAAACAACCGGATGGAGTGCTTGACATATTTCTCATCCAATGAAAACTATGGATTCTAGAAATTATTTCAATTTTAAAATAAATCCTTAATAATTATAATAATTTCTTTAACACTTACAGGTTTCCCCAATTATAAGTGTTTCAATATATCATTAGACGAACACAAACACCCATGTACTGGGCAGTTATACCTTACCCGGGCAGGTCTCGAACCCGCGACTCTTGGGTTAGAAGGCGAGGACTTTACCCCGCCGACACCGGGGCCGACTATCACACGGACTATCATCCAAATTAATATAAAAAATAGCGCGTGGTTTTACCATTACCCTTTTTCATCTTTCGCGTCCACAAATTGAACACCCTACGCCGTTGAGACGACTTGGAAAGAAGAATGTCGTACAGGAACGTAAATGTACTCAAGATTTCAGCTTCCTTAAAAAAAATTAATGCAAGAATGGGAACTTCATTATCCGCCTTTCTAGGACGAAAATTAGAAACCCTTGTCATGATAGCTTAAATCACGTCGTAATACTCTTAGAAAAAAGAAATTATAAGTAATAGTTTAAAAAGGCATGATTTTCTTAAATAAGGAAGATATACACTTGAAAGTTCAAAAGTCATCCTAATGATGGTTTAGCAGCAATTTCGATCTAATGGCTTTATTGAACAACAATGGTAACTTAACCACAGGGATATATCTCATTCGTTGTCATTGACACACACATTTCCTTAAACTAAGGAGCTGAAAGGAGTGGTGTTCTAAAGCTTAAGTGTTTAACAGCAAATATATCAAGAAAACAAAGTCTTGACCTCATAATAAACTATATAAGTGAATTGGATAAACAAAAGAGTCAATTAAGTGCTTTTTTAAAGCTACAAAAGAAAGAGTGATACGAGGACGGGAAGATAGATTGTGATAAAAGAATCAGGAATTATATATCTAACAATGGACGCAATGAGTGAACATAATCTCGGATTATTTTTCTTGATAAAATTATGCCCACCAAACAGTCAGCTAATGATAGGCTTGCAGCATATTAGCATTTGAATGCCATATTGCCGCGCGTTTTTCCAGCGCCGAGTCAAGTCCAGGAAATGTTGAAAAGTTTTCATGGAGATTTCCATTGGGAATTGTACCGTGGACATTTGGATCGACACAATATATTATGGATTCCTTACCTCATGAGTCAGTTCCTTGGTCCCTGATCGTTTATTGAGGAATTTGATTTGTTAACTGACGACCTAGAGGTCATTAAAAGCCGCTTTTTTATCATGGAACAAACGTCGAATTTCATGAAAATAAAAATACCTGACAATACGAGGATGCCGAATAAGAGACGTTAATAATTTTTATGGGAAGCCATTATATACCAGAAGAAAGTATGAACTCTTCATTAGACTGGGCTGTAAAATAATTAGGAAATTATGATAAGAATTTTTTCATCATTATGACAATTATTGGTGAGATCTCATATTTAAGGACAGTGAAAGGAATGATCATTTGCGTGTAATGGAGATGAATGACGATAATATAGTGTAATCTGAATGAGGTAGAAGGAGAGAATGCTTGAAAGCTCGAGGAAATGTTGAAGATGGCGAAAAAGGGGAATATACGGATTCCTAAGGATATGTGGGGTTGAGGAAGAAATTTAAAGTATATATGGCAGAGCAATAAGGGTGGCGCGTTAGAATTCTACATCTACATACTACCCTTGCCGCCGCATGGTCGTGTGGCAGGGGGTGTTAGGACACCATCCGTGTAAAGAAGCAAGGGATAAGGCTTTGGGAGGTGCAATGGTGACGTGTATTATGGGAGTGTATTTAGTGGAGCTCAGTTTTCATTGTGATCAATCAATGTGCGTGAAAAGAACGAGTTATTGTACCTATCTGTTCGGCGATGTACCTCTCTTATTTTATCGCATTTGTCAGACCTAGATGTGTAGTGAGGCGTCATGATAATATTCTCCGTGTTACTCTGAAACACATCAGCTGAATTTCTCAAGCAACCTAAGCCTAGCGTGAGGCCTCCGAGTCTCTAGAGGCTTCCACCTTATTTCCCCTAAAAGTTGTGAAACACTCTATATTCGTTCGTTCAGTTTTTAACGAAGCGAGCAGCTTTTCTTTGCATTGTTGCGGTTTTTTTTATTTGTTTATGTCCGTGAACATAGAATCTGGGTTCGTCAATTCCCTCTTGACAACCAAAAATCAAGTCAACAACAACAAATCATCCAAAACAACATCCCTCGTTACTATGTTCCAGCAGACATTACAACATGAAATGATTCCTCGTTAAATTGCCCCCCTCTTAAATCTGATCGTCCAGATCAGGCGTTAGCTCTCCCGCATGCGCCGTCAGACTAAGAACATCTTTCATTTTGGTCCTGGGTCCTGGGTCGCTGGATCCTTTACACCAAATCATTAATTCTTTTTATGATATTATACGGGCTTTCCCAAGATGGAGTCAACTTCGGTGATCGTCATATTCTTCTTTGAGGGTTATACAGCCAAACCTTGTCACCTTCCCGGAATCCTGAGGAATTTGCTATAGCATCATACCGGGTCTTCATCCTGTCGCTTGCGGTAGTAATTCGGTCTCGAACATTCTCGTGAATGTCCAACAGCTTCTCTCGTAGGTCATCAGTATAATCCCGGACGTCGATGTCTTCATCAGTTGTCGTACCGAATAGCAGATCACAAGGTAGCCTGATTTCCCTGCCGAAGAGAATCCTCGCGGGTTTGTGCCCAATCGTATCGTGTATTGCTGACCTATAAGCCATCAGGAAAACAGATATGTGTTCATCCCAGTCTATTTGATTCTTATCCACAACCTTGGAAAGATTCTATAGTTTTGTTGAATATTTATAACATACCATCTGACTGTGGATGCAATACTGTTGTACAGATTTTGGTGATACCCAACAGCCTGAAGACCGTCTGGAACACTTGGGATTCCTAGTTCCTCCCTTGGCCAGAATGTGATTCTATAGGAGCTTCAAATCTGCTGAACACATTCTCCACCAGGACTGAGGCTAATGTCGAATCTTCGTGATTGGGGATTGCGAAGATTTCTGGCCACTTGATGAAATAGCCCAAAGCTACAAGGATTTATTTGTTGACTCTATTGTTGACAGGAAACGGACAAGCAACATCATCAGCTATTCTCTCGAACGGTAGTCCTACGTTGTACTGCATCATTTTACCCTTCGTTAGTTTCTTGGATCCCTCCGTTGCGGCACCGATGGTTAATTATGAAGTCGTACTGCTGAAACTTTTCGAGCCTTCTCGCTATCTGACCTTCTTGAGACGTCATTTTCAACAACCACTTCAGTACAGCATGATCAGTTCTAATGAGTAATTGCTGTCCAAAAAGATACTTTTGGAAGTGGTTGACTTATCTGACTATGGCCAATAGTTCTTTTCTGGTGACGCAACAATTCCTCTCCGGCTTTGACATGATACGGCTGAAATATTTGATGACGCGTTCTTCTCCATCTTGTATCTGTGACAAAACGACTCCGATGCCGATGTTGCTGGCATCGGTATCCAGAATAAATCCTCCTCTAGATTATGGATAGCCCAAAATGTGTCCGAAGCATAGAGTAGCCTTCAATTTCCGAAACACCGTTTCGCAATTTGCACACCAATTGGAAGTTGTCTTGTCTTCTGTCAGTTTGTGTATAGGTGCGGCGATATTTGCAAACCCTTCCACAAATCTCTGGTAGTATCATGGTCCAAGAGAGCTTCTCAATTCATGTTTGTCATGGGGAATAGACCAGTCCCGAATAGTTGGAATTTTCCTGTCGTCGTTCTGGATCCCTTTGGATGAAACAACATGTCCCAGGAATTCCACTCGGTTCCGGAACAGAGAGCATTTCTTAAGGTTCAGTCTACGATGAGCATTCGCGATCCGGTCGAAAACCTCTCCCAGAATCGCAAGATGTTCCGCAAGCATTTTCCCGTGACCAAGTTATCATCTAGGTATACCATTCATGTCTTCCAAGTTAGGCTTTGAGGAACATTTTCCATTAGTCTCTCAAAGTTTGCCGGAGCATTGAACAAGTCAAAAAGCATCACTTCAATTGGTATAAGCCGCAGCCGGTGGAAAATGCTGTCTTTTTCTAGTCTTCTTCTTGGATACCAACCTGCCAGTATCCGATCTCCAAATATAATGTGGAGAACAACCAGGATCCGGCCAGGGTGGTGAGAGTGTCATCAATCCGGGGAAGAGGGTAACTATCTTTCTTGGTGACATCATTGAATTTACTAAAGTCAACACAGAATCATCCTGTGGTGCCATCCTTTTTCGTGACTAGTACAACAGGAGCTGGCAAAGGGCTCGTCATTAGTTCTATAACTCCTTCTTTCAACATTCTGTCTGTGAGATTTTCTACCTCCCGTTGCGTAGCCAAGGGTAATCTCCTAGGAGGCAGGCGAATCGGTTGTGCTTGGCCGGTATTTATCCTGTGCTGGATTATGTTGGTTTGTCCAGTTTCGCCTTCTTTTTCCTCAAGAATTCCGCTATGTTGAGAAATGAATTTCTCAGCTTTTCTACGTTCTTCCTGTGTGAGATGTTCCCAGGAGTTTCGAAACTGATCGGCTATATCTCTGGATAGTGATGACCCTTCCTTCCTACCTCCAGACGAGTTCCCGCCGCTTGCGATGGAGAAAACAGATTCATATTTTGCTATTACATCACCCTTCTTCGTCCTGTTCGGAAGATTGTTGGCAATTATAATGGGTATGTCATTCCCAGTATTGACTGACAATTTTGCAACTCCCAGAACTTCTCTCCAGTTGCCCCAAAATGATCTTCTCGGTTCCTTTGGAAATTTTCATTGTAGTTTTTGCTAGTACCCTGACCAATGATCTTGATGTTTCTCCAGTGTGGGACAAGACAACCTATTCCTTTTCAAATTATAGATCGTCAAATTTGTGATCGAAGGCAAACCCATGCAGCCAGAATATGCCCATAACAAGGATGAAGTCGTCCTGGAGATCTGCAACTAATACTTTGTGTTTCAGTCGTGACCTTCCGAGCTGCAGTTTTACATCTAGTCCTCCTTGCACGGCCACAGTTTCTCCGGTATCTGTCCTTTAAGCAGTGAATCTCTCCAGTGGCCGAACAGCGTGGCTATCTACTGAACCTGATCTTACTACTGATACTGCAGCTCCAGTGTCGAAAGTGATGGTTATCATCCATCCATCGACTCGGCCTTCAAATATCATGCGGTCCGCGTTCCTACTGAAACTCTCGATGGGAAAAGTCCTGGAGGCTTCGTGGGGATTTGTCAGCATAACCCCCCTCACGCTGACCGATCAGAGTTTTCCTGGATAGACTGCCTGTCTCTCGATTGCGAACGTCATGGCAGTCTCACCCTGCAGTCTCTCTTCTTATGTCCCTTACTGCCACACCGAAAGCATTCCCCTAAATTTCGACCAACTTGATTTCCCCTCAGTTAATCAAGCTTTTTCAGAATAAGCTCCAAGGTCTTATTCAACCCATGAGTTGGTTGCATGTTTTCTTCATTCGAGGTCTGGCAATCTTCAATGGATACAGCCCCGATTTTCGGTTATTGTAAGCCGCTTCCATCTCGAAGGGTTCTAATTCGGGCGTCACTGCTCCTCGTAAATGTCATTAGTCGCAGGTTTCTCTGTATTTCTGGCGCTTTCAGTTCGTCAATGGAATAATGGGTGGCGAACTGTTCTTGGAATTCCTCTGGTGCGTCGGGGTAGGCTAAATGAATCAGACGTCGGACTTCGGATAAAAACTCTTGCAGTCATTTGCCAAATTTCTGCATCCACGATTCAGCCTGTACTTGGAATAGTTACGCTTGTGTTCAACACCACCTACATTAGGTGGTGTGGCTGTGCTGGCCTCCATATCTTAAGTCCAAGATAGTAGCAAGCGTATTGTAATCACTCTGTTTCTCTTGAAGGATTGTTTGCAACAAATCTAATGCTGTACCTAGTAATGCTACCATCAACGCAGTAGCTCTTTCTTCATCACCCCAGCCATTGGCTTTTGCAGTTTCTTCAAACTGCCTTTTGCACATCGTCCGTGAAACAGTGCCATCAAAGGTGTGTGTCTTCATAGGAGACCCCACCGACGCTGGTCCTCCGAAACAGTTTAGTCTCTTCAGTCTCACTCTTTCGGACTCCAATAGCTGAATTTTGTCTTCTACTCGTCCAACTTCCTCATCAATCCGGTGTCCAATCTTGTTTTCCGCTTTTCTAATTTTCTTTTCCATTTGTCCGATTCCGTTGTCAATCGTCTGTTCCATTTCCTCTTTCACTTCCTCAACATTATGATCTATTTTCACGCGGAATCTATCCATAGAGTCCAGAAGAATTTTCTGGATATGATCCGGTTCTTTCTGTCTTCTTCCTTCATCGTTTTCTTTTTCTATGTGTCTCCTTTCTTCCACCTCCCTCTTCTCTTTTCGTCTTCTCTCTTCCTCCTCCTCTTTCTCTTTGCGTCTTCTTTCTTCTTCCTCGCTCTTCTCTTTTTGTCCTCTCTCTTCCTCTTTTTGTTGGCAACTCTCAGTCCTTCAATCATTTGTTTCAGTTATACCATTTTCTGAGCGAATACCAATAACTATTTTCCTATATAAGTCACTGCTACGATGATGTAGTCAGCATTCGTCTACCTCTTTTCGTTTATGAATAGAATGTTCTAGAAGATCCACAAAAATCGGTCCAATAATCTCTTCCCGGGTCACAAACGCTATGGTGAAGTCAAAATTCTTTTACTTTTCTGGTTTTCGAATATTATGTTCTGGGAACTTCTTTTGATAGAATGTTCAGGAACTTTTCACGAACTATTCCCGAAAATATCCCACTTCTGACACCAAAATGTTACGGTGTTTATTTCTTTATTTCCGTGAACAGAGAATATGGGTCTCCAATTCCCTCTTGGCAACCGAAAACTGAAATCAACACTAACAAATCATCCACACACCATCCCTCGTTACTATGTTCCAACAGACACCACAACACTAGAAGATTCCTCGCCATAAGATAGGAAAAGTAGGAAGAATTTGAATGACTACAGAAAATCTTGCCAAGCAATGCAACGAGAAATTTATTGGATCTTAGTCATTCACAGGGTGCGGGAAATACTGTAACCATTCATCATCTTTGAGAGTGAAGACCTCAAGTCCCGTTTGTCTCGTCGGTGGCGTTCAGTTGAAAAATTGAGTTCTGTGATTCTTGAATAATATATTCACTAGAAGAATTAGACTTTATTTTTGTACCGCTTAATAACGGATTCATTTTCTCATTATGTAGAGGTATATTTCTAGAGTTACTAGCATTTGAGTTTCACTATGTTACCAGCCGGATAATTTCGATGACTCGATTTAAGAGGTATTTTCGCGTAAGCCAATCTCCCAATTACATTTTCATCCTCTCCGATAAAAAATGATAGCAATGTTCCCCGCAGTGATACGTAGTAATCAATGTACGCAAATTGAAAGGTATTACAATGCTAGCCGTTTAGCTTCAAGTGAAAAGATTCAGTGGTACAATAAGTGACGCTTATAATCGATCTCCTCTCGTTGCAGTGTGTTGCATCAGAAAGAACAAAGAGGAAGATACTGGAGGGTTGAGGCCGGGCGAAAGATTCGAAATTAATAGTTCACTCACCCCTGCCTCATCTCCCGTAACGACCCCACCCCCAATCCCTCGTCCTCTATCGTCCGCAACCCGTACTGTCCCTCCCCCGTCACTCCAATCCTCCACAATACTGCCCCACACCTCTGCCCCAAATTCCCATTCCCCCAAACACCATGATCATGCTTCCCATAGACCGGGGGTGGCAAACCTACGGCACGCGTGCCCAAAGTGGCACGAGGAGCAATTATTTCGGCACGCGGAGCTGGGAAGGCGCTAAGGTATACCTCTATCTCACTCGACGGGTTGGCACGGGAGTCGAGCAAGTACACTCTTATTTCATAAACTTTGGCTCGTACGTTGTTTCGTCCAATGCTTTCTCGGTAGTGGGATTTTTAATGTATAATTTGAGACAATTTATTTCCAAAAGGCCAAATTTTTTAAAACAGACTGTTTAATTAAGTATTCAAGATTAAAATCCTCCAATACGACCCCCTTGAGTTTTTTTGCGATGAAATCACGGGTAAGAATTTCTTTTTTTTTCTAGCCTATATGTCCTTGCAATTCACCCATTCTCTAAATTTTCAAGAAATTGCTGATGAGGAGTACAAGGAGGAGCTTATTTTGCCTTTTTGGTTATTCGAGAATCACTGGCTGAGTTATCTAGTAAATATTTATATGTATTTTATCACTTGTGCGCCCGGATTTCTGTATTCGAAGTTAAAGTGAATATGAATAAATAATTCTCGGGCTTCTAGCCGAGTAAGAATTATTTATTCATATAATTCGCCGAGAAAGGACAAGATCGTACATTAAAGTGAATAGTTAAACGAGGCCATGCCGTTGCACATGTACGATATTCGATGACTAATCGCGTGCATTTTTCGTACTAAGTGTCTTAAAATGATTGCTTTGAGTGGCTTAATTTAATTTCAAAGCCATTCTGGGGCACATGTGCGATATTCGATTACAAATCTCGCATTGACCGTGTACCTTTTTTCTCTTTCCTTTTAGTGGATTAATTAAATGTACTTAAGGCCATGCCCTTACCTATGGGCGATATTCATCGACTAATCTCGTGCATGAATGACATGAATTAGTGCCTTTCCTTTCACTAAAATTGTGGCCACTGTAATAATTTGGTGCCTCGCAATCGTGTGGCTGACCATTCCTGCTTCATTCATTGTTTAGAGGTCCACGAACGGCAAGAGAAAATATACCGGATAGCAGAAGGTAAGTTTTGGGAGGAAAATCGTAAGCAGGCCTTTTAAAAATAGTGTTTGCTTAGGAAACATAATACATTAACCACTTAATGGACATCTAATAAGCATGACATGAAATTAAATCGCACTATTAGTTTGTTATAATCAATCTTTAAAAATGATTTTATATAAAGATCATTAACATGTGCTGATGGTTTGTTCCATTGTTTACAAAACCCAAGTCTTTTGCTTCAGTACCAACCTCAGTTACACAGTTAGTGGAATCAGGGCTTGTGAAATCACAACTTGTAGAACCAGGTAAGCTACAATAAATATAGGTATTAACTTTAAGTTCAGAGGTGAGCGTGTTGGCACTTGCGGAGCATTGGGACTTCAATGAATTCAATCCTCACTTAAAATTTAGGTGACTCATCATGATGGCTAACAATCACTTGGTATAACTTCCAGGACCTTCCACAGGAAGAAGTGGTGAAGCAATTGGTATGTAAAGATAACGGCCCTGCAGTGCAGCTGTATGTCCCTAGTGTCTTGCTGAAGATGCAATTTCACTACAGATATTGTTCTTTTTCAGAGGATGAGGCTCTAATGGAGTGCCTCATTCTGGGGGAAGAAATGAGGCCACCGCTCTACGATGCCAGACTTCCCCTTAAGGACAGGGGTCCCGAAAAAAACAGGTCTGTGGAGGGAAGTCTTCCATGGCCTAGATGGTATAAATTAATTCAAGACTACCTCAACCATTTTAATGAAGTTTTTTCACTGAATAACCTGGCATATTACATGGCCACGTGAATGCCAAAGTGTCTAAAACTCTGAATACTCTTTGCAGGAAGAATTCCAGAGAGGGACCTCCCGAACAAATTTATAAACTTGAGAGATAGATATGTTAGGGAGAAGAATGTGTACCTACCAAATGGCTCAGCTGCAGACAGGAAGAGGAAAAAGTTGGTACACTTCGACTCCCTGGCATATCCAAATGTGTGTATACGTTATAAGAAGTAAGAATATTAGCGAACATAAAATTTTCCACCTAAGTCCTCAGCTTATAACACATTCATCCATCAGAATCCATACTTAGTGTTGTTGGTGTGTATGTAAAATGTTTCAAAACACAAATTCTTGTGTTTACAGGACCTCATACAGCATGGATGCTGGGAGCATTGCCACAGAAGGGAGCCCTACAACAGAAAAGGCCAGTCCAAATTGGGAAGTGGCTGCACCATCCCCATCTCCCAAGAGGCGTAAGTCAGACAGAGTTGCTAGCTAATAATTGCTTGAGTTCATATTGGGCTGTGGTAGAAGTAAATGATATGCAAGAGCCCTCCCTAAGACCCACGAGAGCCTGAATGTTCTGCAACCATGCCAAAAATATGATGCAAGAGCTCAAACAAGTAGTTAGGGTAATTTGCCCTAAGACACCAAAATGTCTGCTATTACCTATCAGTGGGGTTGATGGCTTTGTTTTTAGCAAAGGTGGTAGCTCAGGGAGTAGTGGACTCCATTCCATTTTTCCAATCTGAAGTCTGAGGTGTTTTGTGTCATGGTTACATTAATTATTTCTTATTCAATATTGTGTTTTAACTAAGTCACATTTTTTCCTTGGTTTCGCCATCATTCCCGTCAAACTGTATCAGAATGCTTGACCCTGGAGCACTTCCACTTCCCAAAATTTTCAACAACCACAATCTTCTTATGTCGATGACTTATGCCCATTTACCAATTTTTTATGTATATCATTTTATATTCACATGTATGATGAGTTATACGTGCAATGCATTACCTTCACAAATTAAGAGCTACCATTCCCTCATCTTAGGTAACTATGTCGTGTGCACGCGACGTGGACCGACGAGTCACTCCATGAAGCGGCACATTTTGGGGTTCTTGCCAGGTTGTCAGCCGACCAGATACCAAGAGCACTCCAACATCTCCCACAATCTCCAACTCACTCCTTTCTGTAATGGCGACTCCCCCGACAATCCCCTCCATCCAAACAAACCTCGTTTCTAGACAACCAGTAATCATCAATAAACCCTTCTCCTACTGCAGAGCCTCCTCCATCCCACAACTCAGAAGCACCACCCCTTGTGTTCACAACAACTCTTACATTTGCTGTTTGGGTTTCAGCTCCTCACTCAGAACTGGGAGAGCGGCTCCTACAGGAGCTGGCGGAGACGAGGCTAAGGGAGTTGAACGTGGGTGATCATTTCTGCATGTCTATGGCAAGCATCTTCAAAAAGCGGAGCCCGGAAGAGCAGCTGCGGCTGCAGATAAAAATTTTGCAATTCTTGGAATAAATTATTTGTTAACCCGATTTTTAGAATTAGTTCTCTCTTTTAAATTCATCTTTTTGGCTTCAAACTAAGTTCCTTACTAACCAGCCGTTATGGAGAGTTTTCTCATTGCTGATTTGTCTTCAATGCAAAATGAATGTTGCCCTTGGTTTTCCTTTTGCATATTTTATCGGGGAATAAATGTGTCTATTTTTTGCTCGAATTAGCACTTGTTTTTTTTGGTACCGATGGTTCCCAATTCTTATGCTTCCGGTCTTTTCCTTCCCCTGGGATCGTTCGCAACCTTACTAGCTCGTTTGACCCCGTCCTCGCCCATGAGACACCCACATCCTTTCCCTTTCATGTGCAGCACCTCGTCACGGGGAGCTCATTCCCGTACCGTTTTTTTTGACCCAACCAGCTTCGAAGGTAGGTTCCAGAGGCCGCGAGCCACGTCCGTCAAAATATTCACCGGATAATAGAAGAGAGCGGGTGGACAATGCGCACGTTAATGCAGAGGTTTTGTTATTTTGAATTCACAAAACGGAAGTATTCACAAGGTGCAGATCATGTTAAATATTATTGACTGAAAAATAAGTGAACTTAATATATCCAATTATGACATACAGTCAAACACATTTTCTCGTTATTCCCGTCCTATACATTGATTAATGATACTTCAGTTCCGTATTAATTTATGCATTTTTATATTAAAATAGTTTATTGCTATAATATACCCACTATCTCAAGTACAATGTAAATACCTGATCGAAATTTTCAAATTTCTTGAGACAATTTAGTGATCCAATCTTAAGTTAACTTTGTTTTGTTACATCAATGGAATCGTAACCTAATCAAATGGTGGCATGATTTCTCCATTGAGTTGACGATTTAAATGACCCAAAATGTGCCAAAAATACAAACAAAACTTAACCAAATGATAAGATCTTTCAGTCAAAAAATGATTGAATAACTTCCCTAATGAATATAATGCGAAACCACGACTGAATTACTAAAGGCACCCGGTGGGAAGGCATGAAACCCCCTCCACCAATAGCATTTGGATTAAAGATTTTTACTTTTATACGATTTCGGTTCCATTATTCCATATATAACTCCAATTATAATAAAAATATCAAAAATTTCCAAAAATGGAGTAAGAAGAGAAAAAGGGGTATGGATTCATCGCGTCTGCTTAGGTTTATAAAATAAACTACGGATATGGCTCTAATTGCCCAAACACGCGACATAAAGGCTTTAATTTCAATAATTTTCTTCAGTGCCTAAATCCAAATTTTAGATTATATTTATGACAATAAAGGTATTGTAATATAAAAGTTAAAAATTTAGGCTGTATTCCATCGAAAATTTCCAAAAAAGGTGAAAACCATTCATCAACAGAAGGACGGCAAACAACCGGATGGAGTGCTTAACATATTTCTCATCCAATGAAAACTATGGATTTAGAAATTATTTCAATTTCAAAATAAATCCTTAGTAATTATAATAATTTCTTTAACACTTACAGGTTTCCCCAATTATAAGTGTTTCAATATATCATTAGACGAGCACAAACACCCATGCCCTGCGCAGTGATACCTTACCCGGGCAGGTCTCGAACCCGCGACCCTTGAGTTAGAAGGCGAGGACTTTACCCCGCCGACACCGGGGCCGACTATCATACTGACTATCATCCAAATTAAAATAAAAAATAGCGCATGGTTTTACAGTTACCCTTTTTCATCTTTCGCGTCCACAAACTGAACACCCTACGCCGTTGAGACGACTTGGAAAGAAGAACGTCGTACAGGAACGTAAACGTACTCAAAATTTCAGCTTCCTTAAAAAAAATTAATGCAAGAATGGGAACTTCATTATTCGCCTTTCTGGAACGAAAATTAGAAACCCTTGTCATGATAGCTTAAATCACGTCGTAATACCCATAGAAAAAAGAAATTATAAGTAATAGTTTAAAAAGGCCTGATTTTCTTAAATAAGGAAGATATACACTTGAAAGTGCAAAAGTCATCCTAATGATGGTTTAGCAGCAATTTCGATCAAATGGCTTTATTGAACAATAATGGTGACTTAACCACAGGGATATACTTCATTCGTTGTCATGGACACTAACATTTCCTTGAACTAAGGAGCTGAAAGGAGTGGTGTGCTGAAGCTTAAGTGGTTAACAGCAAATATATCAAGAAAACAAAATCTCGACCCCATAACAAACTATATAAGTGAATTGGAAGAAACAGAAGAGTAAATAAAGTGCTTTTTTAAAACTACAAAGGAAGAGTGATACGAGGATGCGAAGACAGATTGTGATAAAAGAATCAGGGAGAATATACCTAACAATGAACGCAATGAGTGAGCATAATCTCGGATTATTTTTCTTGATAAAATTATGCCCACCAAATAGTCAGCTAATGATAGGCTTGCAGCACATTAGCATTTGAATGCCATATTGCCGCGCGTTTTTCCAGCACCGAGTCAAGTCCAGGAAATGTTGATAAGTTTTCATGGAGATTTCCATTGGGTATTGTACCGTGGACATTTGGATCGACAAAATATATTATGGATTCCTTACCACACGAGTCAGTTCCTTGGTCCCTGATCGTTTATTGAGGAATTTGATTTGTTAAATGACGACCTAGAGGTCATTAAAAGCCGCATTTTTATCATGGAACAAACGTCGAATTTCATAAAAATAAAAATACCTGATAATACGAGGATGCCGAATAAGAGACGTCAATGATTTATATGGGAAGCCATTATATACCAGAAGAAAGTATGAACTCTTCATTAGACTGGGCTGTAAAATAATTAGGAAATTATGATAAGAATTTTTTCATCATTATGACAATTATTCGTGAGATCTCATATTTAGGGCCAGTGAAAGGAATGATCATTTGCGTGTAATGGAGATGAATGACGATAATATAGTGTAATCTGAATGAGGTAGAAGGAGAGAATGCTTGAATGCTCGAGGAAATGTTGAAGATGGCCACAAAGGGAAATATACGGATTCCTAAGGATATGTGGGGTTGAGGAAGAAATTTAAAGTATATATGGCAGAGCAATAAGGGTGGCGCGTTAGAATTCTACATCTACATACTACCCTTGCCGCCGCATGGGTGTGTGGCAGGGGGTGTTAGGACACCAGCCGTGTAAAGAAGCAAGGGATAAGGCTTTGGGAGGTGCAATGGTGACATGTATTATGGGAGTGTATTTAGTGGAGCTCAGTTTTCATTGTGATCAATCAATGTGCGCGAAAAGAACGAGTTATTGTACCTATCTGTTCGGCGATGTACCTCTCTTATTTTATCGCATTTGTCAGACCTAGATGTGTAGTGAGGCGTCATGATAATATTCTCCGTGTTACTCTGAAACACATCAGCTGAATTTCTCAAGCAACCTAAGCCTAGCGTGAGGCCTCCGAGTCTCTAGAGGCTTCCACCTTATTTCCCCTAAAAGTTGTGAAACACTCTATATTCGTTCGTTCAGTTTTTAACGAAGCGAGCAGCTTTTCTTTGCATTGTTACGGTTTTTTTTATTTGTTTATTTCCGTGAACATAGAATCTGGGTTCGTCAATTCCCTCTTGACAACCAAAAATCAAGTCAACAACAACAAATCATCCAAAACAACATCCCTCGTTACTATGTTCCAGCAGACATTACAACATGAAATGATTCCTCGTTAAATTGCCCCCCTCTTAAATCTGATCGTCCAGATCAGGCGTTAGCTCTCTCGCATACACCGTCAGACTAAGAACAACTTTCATTTTGGTCCTGGGGCTGCGCTGGATCCTTTACACTAAATCATTAATTCTTTTTATGATCTTAAAAGGTCCTTCCCAAGATGGAGACAACTTCGGTGATCGTCATATTCTTCTTTGAGGGTTATACAGCCAAACCTAGTCGCCTTCCCGGAATCCTGAGGAATTTGCTCTAGTATCATACCGGGTCTTCATCCTGTCGCTTGCGGTAGAATTCGGTCTCGAACATTCTCGTGAATGTCCAACAGCTTCTCTCGTAGGTCATCAGTATAATCCCGGACGTCGATGTCTTCATCAGTTGTCGTCCCGAATAGCAGATCACAAGGTAGCCTGATTTCCTTGCCGAAGAGAACCCTCGAGGGTTTTTGTCCAATTCTATCGTGTATTGCTGACCTATAAGCCATCAGGAAAAGAGGTATGTGTTCATCCCAGTCTATTTGATTCTTATCCACAACCTTGGAAAGATTCTATAGTCTTGTTAAATATTTATAACATACCATCTGACTGTGGATGCAATACTGTTGAACAGATTTTGGTGATACCCAACAGCCTGAAGACCGTCTGGAACACTTGGGATTCCAAGTTCCTCCCTTGTCCAGAATGTGATTCTATAGGAGCTTCAAATCTGCTGAACAGGACTCCAGGACATTCACCACCAGGACTGAGGCTAATGTCGAAGCTTCTTGATTGAGGATTGCGAAGATTTCTGGCCACTTGCTGAAATAGCCCATAGCTACAAGGATTTATTTTTTTACTCTATTGGTGACAGGAAACGGACAATATATTCTCTCGGACAGTAGTCCTACGTTGTACTGCATCATTTTACCCTTGGTTAGTTTCTTGGGTCCCTCCGCTGCGGCACATGCATCACACCTTCGACACCAGGCTTTTACATCTTCTTAATAATTTACCCAGTAAAATCGTTCTCGAATTTTCTCCAGTGTCTTGTTTACACCAAGGTGCGCGCCGGTTTTCCCATTTTGTACTTCTTCTAAGACCTTCGAAACCTTCTTCCTGGGAACTAACAATTGGAACTTGGTTTCTCTTCCGTCTGCGCTTTCCCATATTATCTTAACCAGACTATTATCTAATCGCAGAAAGTCCAATTGTGCCCATAGTGCCTTATATACCAGTCCTTTAATTTAAATTTCTCTCCATTCAAGTTTGTCCACTTCTTCTTCTTTCAAGTAAAGAATTTCACCAATATCAGGATCTTCTAATTGATCTGCTACGCATTGTTCCGTCGACCAATCTTCATCCTCTACAAGTCTAATTTGATTAAGCGGATGGGTTCCTTCATGTTGTTCAATGAGATTACAATGCTTATAGTTATCCATACATGGTCTCCTCGATGATGCATCTGTGTTGTTGTGAAGACGTCCTGATCGATGGTTAATTATGAAGTCGTACTGCTGAAACTCTTCGAGCCATCTCGCTATCTGACCTTCTGGAGACGTCATTTTCAACAACCACTTCAGTGCATCATGATCAGTTCTAATGAGGAATTGCTGTCCAAAAAGATACTTTTGGAAGTGGTTGACTTATCTGACTATGGCCAATAGTTCTTTTCTGGTGACGCAACAATTCCTCTCAGGCTTTGACATGATACGGCTGAAATATTCGATGACGCGTTCTTCTCCATCTTGTATGTGTGACAAAACGTCTCCGATGCCGATGTTGCTGGCATCGGTATCCAGAATAAATCCTCCTCCAGATTATGGATAGCCCAAAACGTGTCCGGAGCATAGAGTATCCTTCAATATCCGAAACGCCGTTTCGCAATTTGCACACCAATTGGAAGTTGTCTTGTCTTCTGTCAGTTTGTGTATAGGTGCGGCGATATTTGCAAACCCTTCCACAAATCTCTGGTAGTATGTTCATGGTCCAAGAGAGCGTCTCAATTCATGTTTGTCATGGGGAATAGACCAGTCCCGAATAGTTGGAATTTTCCTGGCGTCGTTCTGGACCCCTTTGGATGAAACCACATGTCCCAGGCATTCCACTCGGTTCCGGAACAGAGAGCATTTATTAAAGTTCAGTCTACGATGAGCATTCGCGATCCGGTCGAAAACCTCTCCCAGATTCGCAAGATGTTCCGCAAACGTTTTCCCGTGACCAAGTTATCATCTAGGTATACCATGCATGCCTTCCAAGTTATGCTTTGAGGAAAATTTTCCATTAGTCTCTCAAAGGTTGCCGGAGCATTGAACAAGTCAAAAAGCATCACTTCAATTGGTATAAGCCGCAGCCGGTGGAAAATGCTGTCTTTTTCTAGTCTTCTTCATGGATACGAACCTGCCAGTATCCGATCTCCAAATATAATGTGGAGAACAACCAGGATCCGGCAAGGGTGGTGAGAGTGTCATCAATCCGGGGGAAAGGGTAACTATCTTTCTTGGTGACATCATTGAATTTCCTAGTGACATCATTGAATTTCCTAAAGTCAACACAGAATCATCCTGTGGTGCCATCCTTTTTCGTGACTAGTACAACAGGAGCTGGCAAAGGGCTCGTCGATAGTTCTATAACTCCTACGAGGCAGGGGAATCGGTTGTGCTTGGCCGGTATTTATCCTGTGCTGGATTATGTTGGTACTAACTCCCAGAACTTCTCTCCAGTTGCCCCAAAATGATCTTCTCGGTTCCTTTGGAAATTTTCATTGTAGTTTTTGCTAGTACCCTGACCGGTGATCTTGATGTTTCTCCAGTGTGGGACAAGACAACCTATTCCTTTCCAAAATATAGATCGTCAAATTTGTGATCGAAGACAAAGCCATGCAGCCAGAATATGCCCATACCAAGGATGAAGTCGTCCTGGAGATCTGCAACTAATACTTTGTGTTTCAGTCGTGACCTTCCGAGCTGCAGTGTTACATCTATTCCTCCTTGCATGGCTATTGTTTCTCCGGTATCTGTTCTTAAAGCAGTGAATCCCTCCAGTGGCCGAACAGCGTGGCTATCTACTGCACCTGATCTTACTTCTGATACTGCAGCTCCAGTGTCGAAAGTGATGATTATCATCCTTCCATCGACTCGGCCTTCAATCATCATGCTGTCCGCGTTCCTACTGAAACTCGATGGGAAAAGCCGCCGATTATTGTAAGCCGCTTCCATCTCGAAGGGTTCTAATTCGGGCGTCACTGCTCATCGTAAATGTCATTAGTCGCAGGTTTCTCTGTATTTCTGGCGCTTTCAGTTCGTCAATGGAATTATGGGCGGCGAACTGTTCTTGGAATTCCTCTGGTGCGTCGGGGTAGGCTTAATGAATCAGACGTCGGACTTCGGATACAATCCTTTGCAGTCTTTCGCCAAATTTCTGCATCCTCGATTCAGCCTGTACTTGGAATAGTTACGCTTGAGTTCAACACAACCTTCACTAGGTGGTGTTGCTGTGCTAGCCTCCATATCTTAAGTCCAAGATAGTAGCAAGCGTATTGTAATCACTCTGTTTCTCTTGAAGGACTGCTTGCAACAATTCTAATGCTGTAACTAGTAATGCTACCATCAACGCAGTAGCTCTTTCTTCATCACCCCAGCCATTGGCTTTTGCAGTTTCTTCAAACTGCCTTTTGCACATCGTCCGTGAAACAGTGCCATCAAAGGTGTGTGTCTTCATAGGAGACCCCACCGACGCTGGTCCTCCGAAACAGTTTAGTCTCTTCAGTTTCACTCTTTCGGACTCCAATAGCTGAATTTTGTCTTCTACTCGTCCAACTTCCTCATCAATCCGGTGTCCAATCTTGTTTTCCACTTATCTAATTTTCTTTTCCATTTGTCCGATTCCGTTGTCAATCGTCTGTTCCATTTCCTCTTTCACTTCCTCAACATTATGATCTATTTTCACGCGGAATCTATCCATAGAGTCCAGAAGAATTTTCTGGATATGATCCGGTTCTTTCTGTCTTCTTCCTTCATCGTTTTCTTTTTCTATGTGTCTCCTTTCTTCCACCTCCCTCTTCTCTTTTCGTCTTCTCTCTTCCTCCTCCTCTTTCTCTTTGCGTCTTCTTTCTTCTTCCTCGTTCTTCTCTTTTTGTCCTCTCTCTTCCTCTTTTTGTTGGCAACTCTCAGTCCTTCAATCATTTGTTTCAGTTATACCATTTTCTGAGCGAATATCAATAACTATTGTCCTCTATAAGTCACTGCTACGATGATGTAGTCAGCATTCGTCTACCTCTTTTCGTTTCTGAATAGAATGTTCTAGAAGATCCACAAAAATCGGTCCAATAATCTCTTCCCGGGTCACAAACGCTATGGTGAAGTCAAAATTCTTTTACTTTTCTGGTTTTCGAATATTATGTTCTGGGAACTTCTTTTGATAGAATGTTCAGGAACTTTTCACGAACTATTCCCGAAAATATCCCACTTCTGACACCAAAATGTTACGGTGTTTATTTCTTTATTTCCGTGAACAGAGAATATGGGTCTCCAATTCCCTCTTGGCAACCGAAAACTGAAATCAACAATAACAAATCATCCACAAACCATCCCTCGTTACTATGTTCCAACAGACATCACAACACTAGAAGATTCCTCGCCATAAGATAGGAAAAGTAGGAAGAATTTGAATGACTACAGAAAATCTTGCCAAGCAATGCAACGAGAAATTTATTGGATCTTAGTCATTCACAGGGTGCGGGAAATACTGTAACCATTTATCATATTTGAGTGTCGAAAATCTCAAGTCCCGTTTGTCTCGTCGGTGGCGTTCAGTTGAAAAATTGAGTTCTGTGATTCTTGAATAATATATTCACTAGAAGAATTAGACTTTATTTTTGTACCGCTTAATAATGGATTCATTTTCTCATTATGTAGAGGTATAATTCTAGAGTTATTAGCATTTGAGTTTCACTATGTTACCAGCCGGATAATTTCGATGACTCGATTTAAGAGGTATTTTCGCGTAAGCCAATCTCCCAATTACATTTTCATCCTCTCCGATAAAAAATTATAGCAATGTTCCCCGCAGTGATACGTAGTAATCAATGTACGCAAATTGAAAGGTATTACAATGTTAGCCGTTTAGCTTCAAGTGAAAAGATTCAGTGGTACAATAAGTGACGCTTATAATCGATCTCCTCTCGTTGCAGTGTGTTGCATCAGGAAGAACAAAGAGGAAGAAACTGGAGGGTTGAGGCCGGGCGAAAGATTCGAAATTAATAGTTCACTCACTTCTGCCTCATCTGCCGTAACGACCCCACCCCCAATCCCTCGTCCTCTATCGTCCGCAACCCGTACTGTCCCTCCCCCGTCACTCCAATCCTCCACAATACTGCCCCACACCTCTGCCCCAAATTCCCATTCCCCCAAACACCATGATCATGCTTCCCATAGACCGGGGGTGGCAAACCTACGGCACGCGTGTCCAAAGTGGCACGAGGAGCAATTATTTCGGCACGCGGAGCTGGGAAGGCGATAAGGAATACCTCTATCTCACTCGACGGGTTGGCACGGGAGTCGAGCAAGTACGCTCTTATTTCATAAACTTTGGCAATCAATCGCCAAAAGGCTCGCCACCCCTGCCTTAGACCAACCCCTCTCCCTCTCGCCTTTTCCCTCCCCTCCACCACTCCTCACAACCACTCCCCAAAATCTCTGCACCCTATCCTATTAGGCCAGGAAAATGGCCCGAATTTTATGTCAAAACTTGAAGAAATTCTTACCCGCGATTTCAAATCGAAACTCAAATGGTTCATATTGGAAGAGTCCTCTCATCTCATGATTCAAAATAATTTATTGATTCACGTTTCATTTAAACAATAAGAGGGTAAAATCAGTTTTTCCAATGTACTCGCCTAACTATGCATCGTATAGAAAAGTGATGCGCAGAGGAGTCGTAGGAAATTAAATTATCTACAAAACGACATTTGTTAAACTAAAATCGGTATATAAACAAAAAATGTATTGCAATAAACACGAGAAATGGCTATTTCTTTAAATTATGATTATCACTTTTTTGCTGAAATTGTATGAACCTACAAAATGGTAAGGGCATTGCCATACTTTAAAAGTGTGCTATAGATGGGCCCTGTAGATACAATAGTTTTTGCACAATTCCATTTATTTATCCCAAAAATATAAAAAGTTATTAACTTTAAGCCTCTCTAGCAGTGTCAATTTCCAACGTAGGATGAATCAGAAACCGGCATTTTAATCTTGAAGACTTAATTAAACAGTCTAATAAAAAATTGACCTTTCGAAAATTATTGTAGCAAATATTGCATTAAAAAATGCAATATTAAAGCATTTCCCACGTAACAATTGACTGTGGGACTCGAGCTATGGCAGCAATATTGAAGAGTGCGCGGAACGACCATTAGAAAAGTAGGCCTCTAGGGCGAATACTGCTTTTCTAATACGATGCTTCGTCCAATGTATTCTCGGTAGTGAGCTTTTTTAATGCATTATTTGTGACAATTTATTTCCAAAAGGCCAATTTATTTTTAAACAGACTGTTTAATTAAGTATTCAAGATTAAAATACCGGTTTCTGATTCATCCTACGTAGGAAACTGACACCGCTAGAGAGGGTTTAAGTTAATAACTCTTTCGATTTTCGGGATAAATAAATCGAATTGTGCAAAAACTATGGCACCTACGGGGCCCATGTTTAGCACACTTTTAAAGAATGGCAATTCCCTTACATTTTCGTAGACTTCACACGATTTATACAAAAAATGTTAAAATTATAAACAATTTTTTTTTAAATAGCCATTTTTATTTATTGCAATAACTTTTTTGTTTAGAAATCGATTTTACCCTCTAATTGTTTGAATAAAACGTGAATCAAAAACATTTCTTTAATCATTAGATGAGAGAACTACTCCAATACAACCCCCTTGAGTTTTTTTGCGATGAAATCACGGGTAAGAATTTCTTTATTTTCCTAGCCTATACGTCCTTGTAAATCACCCATTCCCTAAATTTTCAAGAATTTGCTGATGAGGAGTACAAGGAGTAGCTTATTTCGCCTTTTTGATTAATCGAGAATCACTGGCTGAATTGTCTGGTAAATATTTGACAATAGTTTCTCACTTTTGACTTTCTTCTAACGCAATCACTCATACCCACTCAAAGTTGTCGATTGGTAAGAATAACTTTTACACTCCACTCCTCAATTCACAGGTCAATTTATATCACAAATCGGATTCGATGCCTGTCATAATCTTCAGGTACTCACGGACATCTGAATATGATGCCAGGCGTCGAAATTCTAATGGTGCAATAAATTGTCCTGTGAACTGACCAGTGGGGTGCAAAACTTATTTTTACCATTTGTTCTATCTCTCTAAAGGGTCTTGATATATTTTAAGTTTAATTCCAATATTTTTACAATGAAAAATCATTTCAATTGTCCCTTTGAAATCAGTCTATTCTTTTAAAGGAGAGTTGTAATACTTGAATAGATTGTTCTAATTAGTCCATCATATATTTAGCTAGCCTGGAAGAGTTCAATAATACAAACTAAATTCTTGAATGTGCTGAATCATAAGATAAGAACCCTTGACACAAATAGATGATATTGCTAGAGTTAGCCTCATTTAACATGTTGTTATATCTAGATGTGAAATAGCAGTCTCTTTCATCAAAACTAGTTCCATAAATGATACAGAGTGCAAAAAAATCTCAATAATCTGGTTTTTAATCACGCCATACTTCTCAGTGATGGTTATAGATGGTACCAACCATAATTACTGAAGGATTTAATGCAGGAATTAATAAAATGAATTAAAGAAACTAATGTCGAAAATACTTAAGTCTTGAAGTCAATTTATCAATTATAACCCTCCCTTCTTTCCCAGCATCCAGATTATGATAGTTCATTAGACTGAAAATTCTAAATCCTGGAGAGTATCTGATGAATTATAGTTTTTACGTGCAAAATATAGGGCTTGTATTGATTTCATAGAAGCTTTTGTCTATTTCATAATTTTATAACACAAAACAACCGTATGAATTTCCTATATTTTAACATTGAATGTCTTTATCTAGACATATATGTCAAACTTATTTGCCTTTGCTTGGCTAATTCTTATCCAATCTTAATATATAGATACATTTTTCTATTTCTTAAATCATGGGATATTTCTTAAAATATATTTGAATAAATAATTCAATTTACCACGAGTTTTTCATTGCATGTATGTATCATGAGGAAAAAGATTTGACATCACTACTCACTTTTTTTTACTGTTACCTTACAGTGGTGGAGTCAACACCAATCTTACACAATTAATTTCAATATTCTAACCTCAGAGGAAATCAGATTCCAAAATTTATGAAAATTTGCAGCGTGAAATCTAAAGACACTACGTGTATAATGGATAATAACAGTTGCTCTAACATTCCACTCTTCATTTCAGTGGTTCCGCACGTTCAAAATTATTCCGCAAGAGGGTGTATGTCGAAAATTTCTCTCAATAAGATTCAAAATTCTGGTACCTCAATTTCAACTGAATTAATTTGTATGAATCAAAATTCATGTCAACGAATTTCTTTTGCTTGTATTCATCAAGAAGAAAGACCTTTCCTTGCAAACATCAAAATAATTCTATTTGAGAAAAAAATTGCTAAGATAATTATTTTGAGTTAGTGATTTAGTGCATTACCAATACATGTAAAACAAGTTTAATTCATTTTGTCAGTAACTGTCAAGATTATTTAGAAACTATGCCTAAGCAATGTCACAGCCCATTTAAATATCTGTTCATTTAACTTTCTTTTGGGGAAAACATTGGAAAAAATTACAAAACTAAAGGTCATAATAGATTAATAGATATGTAAAATTATTGGCTTTACAAATGGACCAGACGGTGCCTACAAAGGAAAATCATGTTTCTTAGCATATGTCATTACTCTCAGCTCTCTAAATTGTATTTGAGAGCCTAGTCACTGGCGTTTAAACAAGTAGTTGATATCAGAGAGAGCATAATAGGTGTCCGAAGACTGATAATCTGTTGAACTTTCTTTTCATGCGTTCTCTCGAGTATATACTGGCCCTAACAGTTCAAGGATAGATTGGGTTGAGAGGAGTTAAAATAAACCTATAATAATTGATGTTCAACAAATCGCCAATTGACGTGATTAAAATATAAGGACGTATTTATGCATAAATACAATATACATGGCTTGGTATTAGCTCTAGCTTTTAAACACTCACCAATTCGCTCATAAAAAACTAGCCAAGTCCCTCACCAGAAAATGGCCCCCTGGCTCCCCATTTTCATGGTAAAATCCGAGATGGTACTCGGAGGATAACAATATCAGGAGACTACTCTGGGTCCTGTACTGTATTTCATAAATAATGAGTTGGAAATATTTCAAAACGCAAGAAGTATTTTGTCAATTTTTCTCGCAAACTTACATAGCCATAAGTATGTCATTTCAATAGGAAAAGATAAAATTGTATGCACCAAAATATGATTCCACCAGCTGTTTTTACTTAAGATATAAAAAATAAGGAAATTATGGATGTTAAAATGATGAAAACAAATTTAACGCTAGAATAACAAGCATTCCAAGGGAAAATGCTCTTCTAAGAATGGAAATACTGTAGAGAACAAAATGAGGTGACAATAATTGTCAGGACCATGACAGTTAACACGGACAAGAAGCTCCTGTAGTTGAAAATAAAAAATTGAATCTTCACTACATTAACAATGAAAAGTTATGTTATAATAATAAATAAAAAACAACACATATAATGCCTTTGATATTTTTTCTAAAAAACTGTATTCGTACATTACTATTTATATACAACCAGGATACAATCAAGATTTTAGAGCTTTTACCTGTATATTAATTCCAATTTAACTTTAAAATTAAGGAGAGGAGGAAATTACTTCAAAATATTTAATATGAATAGATGCCTCCCCTCCATCAGTATTAATCAAATCACATTGTTGTCTTCAATGATTCTTAATGAAGTATCACTCAGCTGGCATCAAAATTGGTAGGTACACAAAATATGAATGAATTAAAACCACATTCCAATACTGTTTTAGAACAAGGTTCTCAGGTTCAAGAACCTTGGTTTTTGAATCACTAACCTTCAGAAAGAAAATAGACAATTTAACTAACAAGTTCATCCAAAATATTCAGTTAAATCACTTGATATCTATAGTTATACATGTTTATAAAGAAATAACTGTCTCACTACATGTTGGTACACAGAAAGATTTAGCAGCACTGGTCCAGCCAATGCACACACTTATGATACAAATCTCATTATAAATTGTAACCTTCTCAAGGAAAAAAGATACATCCTGAAAATAGAACCAAATGATGAAAAGCATTCATGAAATTCAAAATCATTCATATGAAAGAAACTCTCACAACCACTAAAGAAAAATAAGAAGAGGACATGGATTTTCAACTTCTCCAGGCAAATGAATACCTCTTAAGGAAGTGACCTTAATAGCAGTGCTTGCACACAATTTCAGCTCCATTATGGTATTAAACTTTGAAGTCTTCCTGCTTAATGGATGAAAATCACAATCATTTAATACACATCCTTCCAGGCCAGAGGATGTAGCATCCTTCAAAGCATAAAAACCAAAAAAACAATAACCCATAATGGAAAACATCAAGATGAAGGATGACCATATCCACATTCAAATACAGTTGATCACTGAATTTGATTTCTCACATAAATTCATGTAACATCCATTGTATCACTCATGATCAGAGTTATCTCAATACAGCCTTAACCAGAATAAAAAAATGACTGCTCATGAGTTCTTGTGGAGCAGGGATTCTTCGCCAGTGGCCCATGGACCCCTAGTTGCTCCATGAATGGCTTTCAGTGAGTTTGTGACCTTCACCTAGAGAAAATTGAATTTTACTTTCTCAGGAATTTCAGCAAATCAATGCTTAACATTATTTGCAAAAGAAATGAAAGAGATAACAACATCAATTTGATACATGACAAAATCAAAGTGCCATTGATTCGTAGCTGAAAGTCAAACATTTATACCAAGGTTAATTTGCAGATTTTCTTTGAATAATCACCACAAACCACAATTAAATTTCAATACACTATCACTGTTAAGCTCATACATCAAGTAAGCACATAGACCAAAAAAATTTCCACTCCAAACATAGCTTAATGTGAAGTGACAAGTCAAGCAATCTGCAATAGAACAAATCTCCAACAGAAAGATTAACTGTATTTGCCGTTTAGTTCACCATACCACACTGAACAAGCATAATATACATAAAGCCTTGAGACACAATTTGTATCTTCCATTAGACTCACAATCCTTGGCACAGAAAATGCTAGAGAACCCTTGTCTAGAGCATAATATACACAAATCACACACCAAAAAACAAGATAAGGGACAGTGTTACTCCAAAGGTCACATAATGGAAAAATCAACATGACAGGATATAGTAAATATTGCATTTTCATCAGTTTATTCAGGCTACGGTTCAAGAGGTTCCATAAACACACATGAAAATATAGCTTTCTTTTCATTACTTAAAAATATTCTGCACTGACCCAACATGTACATTTGAATCACAAGATGTTCTAGAGATACAATTTAGTCCATATCACTGGAGAAGCTACATTATCTTGTTTTCGTTCTACCTCAAGAGTGTGGAATAGAATGTAAACATATAGCATGGGTGGAGAGAATGAAAAACTTGCAAACACTGAGAGAGAGACTTTGGAACATTCATTGTTTTAAATGAATAGTTTATCAAACTTTATCACTAGAGGACACTGAACATAAACATTTCATCTAAGTCAACTGTAATATGTAATTTCTTTCAATTCCCTAATCTTAAAATAATTTGACATTAGATTATCTCAACAACTGATCCAGTAGTGCTTTTAATAGAAATCAAAGCCAAGTACGGATCTTTGGTATCATCCATTGGCAAGAATGACAGGACTACCAGCAATGATAGAGGCTAACTCTTTTTTAGCAAAGAATAATATCGATTAATTATTACACCATTTTTTTATGAGTCTTTCGACTAAAATGAAACAACTAAGTAATAACATAACCATGCCAGGAGCAAGTCCTGAAAAGTGAATCTAAAATAATTAGTAGAACCAAGGAGCAGAAATATAAGCAAAGAAAATAAAGCATGTATGTACATATATATGAAAATTGAAAAATACATCCTTTGGTAGGCCAAGATAATTTCCAGATCATACATGTTACAGATCAATGCAAATAAATAAAAAAAGCAAAAATACATACAGAAATATGATAGGTATGCAACAATAAAATTACCTGAAACCATCTATGTACAATTTTTATAAATTTATTTCATTTGAGAGGGCAGAGTTATTAGTCCCTAATTTTCTTTTTAGAATGTAGTTATTCTACATTTTTATATCAACAGGAATATTATTCCATCTCTACATAAATCATCCATACAAAAATAGTCATTCCATGTATCGATTTAAATATTCAATAACCTAGTTAATCTTTTAGAGATACAATAATGCATAAAATGCAGGCCTTACTACAAGTATGGAAAATGGAAAACGTGCCTTCCAGAGGTTTTGTTACTAGATTGAGGGATAGGATAGCATCATCAATGGC
The DNA here is from genome assembly GCA_963169105.1 of Ceriagrion tenellum. Classification (NCBI taxonomy): domain Eukaryota; kingdom Metazoa; phylum Arthropoda; class Insecta; order Odonata; family Coenagrionidae; genus Ceriagrion; species Ceriagrion tenellum. The sequence continues at coordinate 122,928,522 of OY720633.1, read as the reverse complement.
CTAGCAAGACCTCCTGGATGCTTTTAATTCATAAGGAAGTGTTTATATCCCATAAACAAAAATTGATGGGAATGTCAACAAGGCCAGGTTTTTAAAACCAGGTTTGAATCAGTTCTGGTAACAAGTTAAAAATCCACCGAAAATAAACTCTAATCAAGAGACCTGTTACTCAAATTTAATAAATTTTAAGCAACACACATTCAAAGAACCTTAGAGGCAATTGACAGCAGAAGATGATTAATCAACATTGAAAGGACAACAGTGAATATAATTGCGTACACTCATTAATAAATTAATTACTTCTTACTGATTGAGGGCACTTAATCTGCAAATGTTGGGCTGTCTGATAACAAAAAAGAAATAATGAGCAGACAGGTAAGTAGATAATTCGATTGCCTTTTGCTAAGCAGCATTAATCATCATGATTGCCAAAGATCAATTTATCTGGTTCCTGAAAGCACAATAGTGTACTGAACGATAATTGTAACGTGGAAAATAAGGGTTGCTATTTGACTTTTCCAGCCATCATCCTTTCACCACACTCAGTAAATTTTAGTCGGCTAATATGAATTAATTTACAGGATAATTTAACACATTATGAAAAGCAGTACACACATCTACCATGTAAATAAGTTTCATATAATACCAAGAGGAAATCATAGCAAGAGAATCAGGAAGATTTAAACATATCATATGAAACAGAACCCAAATGAAATACACAATTTATAAAGAATAAAATCATTTTATAAATTTTCACCATAATATATATAAAACTGATTGTGATTTTGACACTTCGGTCATCTTAAATATACCTTGAAATCATGGTTGGCTATAGAAAAATCACAATAAAATTTTAAAACTTGATTACATTCCAGATGGGCTTAGCTCAACTTCATGAAGTTAAGCAAAATACTCTAACCTACAAATACACTATACCCAACTTGTGAATCAAGTTGAGATTCCACTGGCCTCTCATCAATGATGGAGACAATACAAGCAAGTTTCATGATTCTTTTCATGAATAGGAGTTTTTATGTTCTTTATGCTTTACTGAGTGCAGAGCAAAAAAGACCCCCCTCCCCCCCACATGCATAAAAAATGTGTACGCTATCCAAACAATATAAAACTCAATATAAATAAAACAATAATAAGAACTTGCCTCTAATAAACGCTAATCATGTAAGATATTCTTTTCATTTATATGAAATAATCGTTCATTCTTTGAAACATGGTTAAATAAACATAATAAGATGCTGGAATTTAACTTTGCATTCATGCTGTTGAAAATTGATAACAACGAAATAAAATCACAAACTTCCCATAAACGATTAAAAAAAAACCAAAAGAAGCATCCTCATTATAAATGATTTTTATCAAATAAATAATTACATAAACTATAAAATATAATTATCATTCAGGTCATCAAAGGAAGATATTTTGTATCTACTCTGTGGACTTCATGAGCGCCCTTTGTGGAGAACAAATTTAAAATGAACAGGTAATAGAAAAAACCTTTAAAAATAAAGAGAATTCTGTATGTCCATCAAACTTTTAAATGAAGCCATGCCTCACTCAATGCTCTGTTTACATTCAATGATGATATTCAATTGTACATGTTCTTTGATTTGAATGAAAGCTTCCGCTGAGTGGTATCGGTACTAAATGGCTTTCTGGGTAGCTTCTACATTGAGTCATTTTGGAGAGGACAGTTTATAAGTGTTCCAGCTCGTTTTTTCAGGTTTAAAGAGGAAGTCAAATGAAGTCACTTAAGACCTGACAAAGCAAGCTGGATCACTAGCAAAACTGTCACTTTCTAACACAGAAGCTACCCCAAAAGCCATCAAGTATCATGTCCTTTGATTGAACATTTGGGAAGGTAACCAACAACCAAAGTGATTGTAGCCATTGAGAAATGATGGGTGTGTAAGTGAAGGAAAGATTAGACAGAGAATGGTGGGAAATAAATGTTCTGTGGCATTAACCATTATATAAGGTTCCAAGGGAATTGACATTCAACGTCCAAATGATGGAGAGAGTTCCACACTAAAAACTTTCAAAATGGGATTTACATTCTCATAGATAATCCTGCTGGCTGGATTTTTCTCCACGCATTAAATTTAAAATAATGTAACTACCAAACAGGTCCCTTCAGGCAGATAAAGGCTAAATGGTGCCTATACAACACCACAGAAGGGATTGGGATTCCTCGGAAAAACCTTATTCACAGCCAGGATTTGAACCTAGGACTTTGAAATGGGAAGACAGCACTCTAGCCACCACACTAACCAAATCCCCAATCAGTTGCTAAGTTTTTAAAAACAGAAATAGTCAATGTTTAAAACAATGCATTCATTTCTTAAGTCGCAGAAATGTGCCTGCATAATTTAAGTTCAGAGAAATAACCTAAGTGGCTCAAGATGAACCATACCCCCCAAAAAAATTATGAAGACTACGTGCATATTAAAATGAATACATGGTAGGTAAACACAGTAGCAATTTTTTTCATTTGGCAAAAAGTGGTACTGTTTTTCACTCACCCTAGATTACTTGTGGGCTTAGACACAGTTAAACTGGGTTCAAAATATAATTACTATATTAAAAATTGAAGTCTGTAATTTCCTAATGATTTCAAATGCTGTTGAAGTTGAATTGTGATGAGGCTTTCGTTTTTATATAGAAAGTTTCTTCTCCACGACAGAGTAGAGGCAGTGGCATTTGTTGAAAATGCAAACATGTACCTTTACAAAGATTACTTCTTAAAATCAGCATTAAAGGGAATAACTATCAAAATAATTCTTTGAGGTATCACATACAATCTTCTAACAATTTTCCTGATATCAACAAGCAAATAAAATTTCTTTATCGCAAGAGAAAGTATTGACAAAGATGGTTCCAGATACAGCTAGCCTTGAAGTTCCAGATACTGAAGCTTCCAGCCACTAAGCCAGATGGCACAACTTTATGGATGTATGTTCAACTTATGGAAGTATCTATCAGAAAAACATCAAATAAAATCTTTCATACATAACCACATTAACATTCAAAATAAATCTTCGATTGTCCCATAAAACATCTCTAGTAAATTGCCACCACTTAATAACTGCAACAATAAAAATTTTACCATTGGGTCAAACAGTTATGATGAATAAATATTAATTATGTGAACCACCTTCATAACTCGGAAATTTTCAGTTCAGGAGGGGAAAGAGATTATATTGATAATGCTTGACTTTCAAAAAGTTGCGCATATAATTTCTGATTTTCATGGTTGAAAATGTGCTTTTATATTGTAGAATGTGCTGACTTTCAAACAAGTATGATGGAAATAAAACAATATTATCAAAAAATATAACTAAGTTCTCCAGCAGAATAAAAAAACACTGTCATAGGAGGGGAAATGTAAGTTGGAGACTGAAATTGAATCATGAAGCTGAAGGTTCTGAGATATCATTCATGGGCCACTTGTCAATGAATTATGTTGTCAGAACTTTTTCTAACCTAATAAAATGTTAAAATTCATCCAATCACCAGTGCTGCCACTTAAATCAATGGATGAAACTCTATGATGACGAATCTTTCACTAAACATTAACCCTCGAATAGTTTCAAGGGTAACACATGCAAGTAGCTTAAATAAAAAATTTGAAGCTACAGTTAGTAAAACACTTCTAAAAAAGAATATTTGAAAGATTCATTTACAAAATTAGATAAATATACTTTGATGAAAATAGTGATGTGAAATATGCAGCAAACACTACTAGCCTTGCTTAATATTGTAATTCGAAATGACTACTAAGAAAAAAATGGTTTCTGAAAAAATATACAATTAATGCCATATGATGGCAATGAAGTAATGATCAAAAAGAAAAATAAACCAAATAATTTATGGTCCCTAAAAAAAGTGTTTGTACAATGTGCTGTGATTTATCACTTCATTCAAAATTGTTTCACTATCATCATTTTGCCGACAGGGAAGATGAAATTCCTTAAAAATAAATTCCCAACATAATGGTATGTAAATACTAATTTCCCAGCCCATGATGCACAGCAATTATTCAGATTTGACTTTAGACAAAAATTATCCATATACTCTTGGCCAATTAGATGCAAGCTGATTTTAGTTCACATTTTCAAGGCAAAAAAGTGCATCTTATAGATTAGGAAATATGGTACTCACATTTTCTATGCAGTAAGTTCATGCTATTGATAAAGCTACGACTTATAGTTTTCGAATAACCTCAAACACTTCTACGCAGAGTTTAATAAGGAGCATATCAATAAAAACTTATATAGTTAGACAATGACGAGTTAACAAAGATTCGCAGAATGAAAGAGAAAACAAAATTTTGTCACTCTTTTTTCTCAAAACAGCAATGCATTTGATTCTCTCCAATTTGACAGCCTCTTGGTTAGTTGGGTTACAAAAGACTAAGCACTTCAATGGTTGGTCTTAGTCAGTATTTTAAAGCACCAAGCATTAGGAATTGTTTAAATGCAACCTTTCCCATCATTCAAAATTAGTGTAATGGGAAAAAGGCCTTCACCAATTAGCCTAGAGTATTGACAGAGAAAATCACAATGAGGCAAAAAACTATGATTTCCAAACTTTTCCACAGGTTTTACCTTTGGCAACCTTGATCTTATGTTTCAAGACCTTACATCAACTAAGGAAGCCAAAAAATGGCTGGTTTCATCATGTCACTCACTCAGGAGTCGCACCTGCTCCTTCAAACTTAACTGACATTGTGAAGGAAAGACTACAAACAATCAATTACACATAGTAAATAGTTATTCATAAACATTCCACGGAATTTACCTAAAAATAATGGAAATATTTGCAAATCTCCTTAAAAGTCCAGCATTCATTTGTCAATTACCAGTCATAACTATGATACAGTAGTCTTCTACAGAAACTAATTTTTTTCTTGTATAACCTCACAAAAAATATGACTTAACCTGAAAAAGAGTGTGTACCATGCCTTTTGCCAAGTTAGTTTCAAGCCTCCAAAAGAGTTGACCAGCTATTAAGTTTATAGAAAATGAAAATTAAAAATTACAAATTCTTCCTTTTATAAATGTACAAAATTCAATTATTTAGAATGGAGACCAAGTGGCTTTAGTAACTATGTAAAAAACAAAGTCAGCAAACCTTAATAAGTAGAAAATATCACCTCTGTGATACAGCCACCAATTCTAACATTGATTATTTCTACTAACATACATTTTTTTCAGAACCTGAGTATTTTTCTTACTCTGGTACAAATTAAAAGCATTTACATACAAAGATGACAGCTTTGTACAAGGATATGACAAATGAGTGATGTAGTATACAGCACACCCACATAAATCTACAGAAGATGAAACAATGATTAATGGTTAAGTTTCTAAAACTTATCATGAAATACCAAAGAGTAATGGAATGGAATGAACAAAGAATGAAACATATAATTAAACAGAAAGCATTTGTTTTACACATACTTTTTCCAAGTGTATGTTAATACTTGCATTGCACATCAGGATAACAACCAACATTGAATAAAATCTCTCCAAAATAAGAGACAATATCTCCAGACACCAACAAAAACTCAGGAACAACACCATTTATACCTTTCGGTCGATAGATGTCATGGTACCATTTACACTTTCCATGGTCACATCACGTAGTGGCCTTTCTATACCAGGTTCCTCTTGAGAGCAACGCATGCGAAGGCTGATTTTGCCTGTGGCCACTCGGTATACCCACAGGCAAAAGAGAGGAATTGGCGTCATTATGGCGATTGACACAGGTATCACTGAAAATAAAAGGTAAACCATTCAAATAAACGTGTGTAATGCCTCACACTGATGTTGTTAGCTAATTGAAATAAATAGATAAGAATACAAATACAGTGATACATCACAGAAAGTTTTGGGCAGGAGATAATGCAGAACTAGTCATGATGAGAAAATAGTATTTCCTTCACAATTAATTTCTTTCGAGATCAAAATTTTAATTTTCAAAAATATAATAGGCAAGAAACAAGCATTCACATTCAGTCATCCACAGCTTCCCTTTGCTCCAAAGAGGCGATAGGCTTTACCTAACAAGCTTCTCATTCTTTTATACAATATTAGAACTGGTAATTCTTTCCAATCACTAACTACAATTACTTTAAACTAAAATGAGTTTCCTTAAGGCAACATGATCTTCCTTATAAGCAAAAAAAAAGTCCTCATAAAAACCATTAATAAATTAAGGTTCCAAATTAAATAATTTATAGGTCTATATTGAATACAGTTAAAACAAGGGCTGAAAAAAGCTGAGCAACACATGTGCCAGCATACAGTATGATAAAGCTTAATTCTCACCTCTCTCATTTGCCATTTCTGGGTACAAATCTCTTAAATGATGGAACAAGAGATTAAATTATGGTGCTTAATTAAGAACTAATAAATTTTATCATAATATGCAGTTGATGTAAATCATTTATGCTTAAAAGTAAACCAAAAAGAAAACTGAAAACACTGGGGAAAGGGAGGATGAGATAGAACCATCTGTTATACAGGGAGGAGAATGTTATTTTCTCATGGAATTACGTAAAGAACATGAACTATTTTCTGATTCTCTGATATCTTTGCTCACACATACAAAAGATACATGCAGTTACATCAATCTCATCTTTTCAGCAGCTTGTTACAATGATGACAATAAAATTAATACATAACGACAACAGTTGTTCATCAGATCGTAGTACCATATACTTAGATGATAAATTTGAGTGTCAGACAACTCCCAACAGAGAATTAGGTGAAAAGGGAAAGATTTTTGTGGCTGTATCTATGACGATGCCCACACTCAATGAATGACATACAATTAATTACAGGCAAGTTTTAATGAGGTATTTCAAGTTTCCATGGCAAGACATACAAATCCTCATAGTACAGCTGGTCGATATATCGGCTCATGCACAAAAATTGTTCAACTCTAGTGCATTGATATAATTAAATTATTTTTTAGATGCTGTCTTTTATAATTATTACTTAATTCAATATATACACAATAAAAAGACTATATTGATATTTTAAACAATAACCTCATAATATTTTTTTCCTATAGTGATACGTTTCATTCAGCACTAAGAGGGTTATATAGCTACTTCTTTGAGGTATTCTATCAACTATGGCAGAAAAAGATGGAATTGACGGTTGCACTACAGAGGACAATTTACCTGTAGTTAGGTCAGCAAGTGGTTGACCCAGGGTAAATCTGAGCATGAAAATGGCAATGCCAGTGTTCTGCACCCCAGTTTCAATGGCAATAGCAAGTATATCAGCTGATGGGAGAGAGAATATGCGAGCCACAATTGCACCAAAGGAAAATCCCAACCAGGGCAAACCCATTCCGCTCAGTATTATCTGAAAATAGAAACAAGAAACAATCATCCTCATGCCACTAGTTGAATAGGTATAAATCCTGTTTTTAAAATACTTTGCACATTTCAATGCTTATATTGGTGAGAGCAAGAGGTCTATCCACACTCTAGCTCCCAGCATACAGCTCGTAATTAGTTTTCAATAGTGTATTAAGGTGTTTTATACTATTTTTATATAATACACAAATTATTCTGGATGGGAGAGGATGCATCTTGTTGTGGACCATGTAAATTAATATTATTTTTCCTACAGTTAATGAAGTACTCACTATTTGCACTGGTGAAAATTTAACTATCATAAATTAAGGGCTAATGAAATGATGTAATGCGATGAGGTGCTAATTGGGATTGAAGAGCAATACATGCGATGTACAGTACAGGAGCAGTTACATTAGCAGATAAAAGCAACTAGTGAAATAACTAATTATTAATTTAGTCCTATGGTTACTATAGTCCATGGGATTATACAGTCTCTAAATATGACAGTAAATTAGCATACTTTCACCATTCATAATCATCAGGAAGTGTAATAAACCTCTATAATAATGAAAATATTCCACCATGATCCCCTCCGCAATCAGTATATTTAACCAAATTTTTCGCATCACTCTGGGAAATGTTGTGTACAGCTAGCCACAAAGACAATCAGGGATGTACAATTACATTCGAAGACTTGTTTATTAGCTTCAGATTAATGATCTTTACTTCATATTTGATAATGTTATTTATAACTGATTTAGTGGCATATGTTCACAAAATTGATTCTCATCAAAGAAATAAATGGATCACTTTAAATTAGCGAAAGACGTCTGAGAGCCACTGAATTACCAAGAGACTAAGTCATACCCACTGTATCCGAGTTGGCTCTGGGAAAGTCACACGACAAGCAACTTTATCTAAGAGTACCCTCACAAATATAAGTCTTACTTCTGAACCAACAACATATTTCAAAAGAATAATTGTGCCAGTATAATAAAAGTTTGTGGAAACTACAAAGTTTGTTTTGCTTCAATACAGATGTCTAATGCTTCCACCAAGCCAAGCCTGATACCATCAGTTTTAAAATCATATTGTTTATATTATCCATAAACTATCAGCAGTAAAATGAATAAATGTGAGAGATCTCACACATAATTTGTTAACAAAACAAATCTTACCTTCCAAGAAAATAGATGAAAGATGTAAAGGTTAGTTGCAATGGCAAATATCACAATGAATATCAGGAGGAATCCACATAGTGGCTTGAGCACATGTTTCACCATGAAGTTGGCAGCCTTGGGCCATTTCCTCTGCATAGCAAATCCCAATGCCAGAGGCACCACCAGAGCCACTGCAAACGTGGCAATCTTACTGTAAGGCACACTCAGTTCAGCTGAGCTGAATATCATCGCACCCAGGGTGAACAACCAGAAGGGCATCATTCCTACAGAAAACAATGACTTGGTCACAAAAAAAAGATCCCCATAAATAAACATACAATCAATCATTCAGTCAATAATAGTGGACTACATTCAGAAAAGACACTTATTTCAACGCTTCAAAAGAAAAGATCAAGAATAAATCACAATTTAGGAAGAGAGAATGCTTCAAACAAAGTACTATTAGATTGTCCATATGAGAAAGCTATTTTCCTATCAAAAAGACAGCCAGGGTACCTGAGGAATATTTCATTTAGTTTATAGCACTTCAAAAGTCAAAGAGATGCCCCATACTTACTCAAGGAAAATTCACAGTTAAATTGAAAAGGAGGCTTTTTACATAAATGACAGGTAAATGTTCGATGTACTCTTCCTAATACTACTGCAAGAATTAAAAAATAGTGCATCTAATTAATCTACACAATCCTTTTCTAGAAAGAAAAATGTTTGATCAGGAGAGATACCAAAGTATATCTGTGGAGTCCAAAGGAAACTAGTGTATGATAACAAATAATGAAGACATGCAATAATTACCAAAAGAAGCAAAGGTTGATATAGTAGTCATAGTAATACTCAAAGGAAGGTTTCCACCAAGGGCAAACGTCCAAATGTTGGAAGCTCCACCCCCTGGTGAGCAGCCGGTGAAGAAGAGACCTAGCTGCATGGACGGAGAGTCAAAAAGGAGCATAGCAAGTGCATATCCTACCTGAAATTGGAAGGAGGTGAGCATTAACCTAATGAATAATAAACCCACTGTTTCCTCAACTCAATATTCAACTTCAAAAATAAAAATCATTATTCTCCCCAGGGGCAGCCTGGCATCATCGGGGGCCCTCGGCTGGAAACGAATTTGGGGCCCTTTATTTTATCTGTGAATGGCAAGGCCGTAGCTAGAAAAATGTTTGGGTGGGTAAATTTGGGAAAGGGTTTTCTTGCAAGAAAGGAAGAGCTGTTATCCATGCTATTTGGACACCAGAAGAACTCGCAAACAAAATAAGTTTGTTTTATTGCGATAGAAAACAGATATATAATATACAGATAAGTATTTATAAATATTAAATATGGGTTGTAAGAGGCAGCGCGACAAACTGGTTTCCAAATACTGGCGTGTTTGCTGCTCCCTCAGTAAATGAATTGAACTACATATTTATAATTACACAATACGGAGACTACGCAATTAATAAGTATAAAAAAATCAATCGAGTGGGCGTAAATACCGCTGTGTTGAGAGGGTGGAAACAGTTCAATAAGCAAAACGATCTCGCAAGTTGTGGCCCATGCGCCACACTCTCTCTTTTCAATTTATTTCAAAAACACAAATTCTTCACAAATATTTCAAAAACCCGTAATTTACTTCAAAAACACAAATCAGCAAATTTTCGACTTTCTTCTGTAATTTTGAAGAAAAGAGGGGTTTCGAAAAAATTTGCTCCGGAGATTCCGAAAATAACCTTTAGATTTCTGTATCACGTCTCATTTTTTGCAATTCATGAAAACGTGAAAAAAAATCAATTTTTTAATGTCAGTGCATACTATAAAAGTTCGTCACTTGTGAAAATGTTCTTGGGGGACTGAATGAATTTTTAAGGATTGATTCACTCAATTACATAGCTAATGGGTGAGTATAACATCTTATCCGCATGAAGTCTCAATTTTCCCTGTGCGGGATGCTGAATGGCTCTTATTTATGGTGTAAATAAAGTAATGAATTGGAATGGATTTTTTCCACGCATTTTGAAATTAATATTAAAAATACAGAATATGCATAATTGAAGACTCATATATATATAGCAAATGACAAAAATGATACAATTTTATCTGTAAGTCATCAGATTAAATGATCATGAAGAAAGTGAGCCTAGACCAATCAATATATGGGATTCTAGCGTCTCAATTGTGACGTCTTACATAAAAATAGTTATGTTTTCATTATTGACTACGTATTTATGTGTGTCTATTCCTTATAAATTGATTTCATCCCTCTGGGGAACATTCTCTTATTACTACTGCTTCCATATAAAGCCACTGAAAAAAGTATTTTATTTTTAAATTTTCCCATTTTCGCGATTTATTAAAAAACCTGATGTTATACGGACTTTTGAATGTTTTTTTTAAATATGCTGAAAAGTATTCCAATTCATATCTCCTTTATTTTTAAAAAACATAAGAAATAAAAATTTTTCTTGCTTTGCTATTATACTTCACAATCATTTTCCGCATTTGAGCACGTAGAAAACCATGACGCCATCCTTTTTGGAAATATAGTTTTGTTTTTAACTATTTAATTTTGCTTGTATATAAAAAAATCTTAAACAAATTACGTCCATGTAGAGAACATTTTCACCACTATAAAGATTTCACTTACGCATTAACATTTAAAAAATTGCCTTTTCTAATTTTCACATTTTCGTGATTTGTGGAAAAACCGGAGGTGACATAGGAATTTGAAGGTAATTTTCGGAATCCACAGAACAGTACACCTCTTCATTTCAAAAAACAAAATCCTGCATATTGGTGATAGTCACTGATTTTCTTAGTACTCTGTACATATTCCAAAAATTTTCATCACTTTCCCGTTAAAACAGAAACTTCAATTTCTTTAACCCTTAATGTTATATAAAAATCGAAAGCATAAACCACAAGTAGATTTTTTCATTTTAAAAATTAGTCATTTTAATGATATTTTGCAGTGAAATTTTTATGAGGAGCGCAGCAATTCAAGTATGATAAACTTTACTTTTCAACTTCTCACGCTTGGTATAGTCTGGTTAGAGGGCAATTAGCTGTCGAGTGAGTCAGCTGTCATGAGGCACGATGTTAGACTAACTTCTGGTCTTGCTAATATTGTTGATACCCCCTGTCGGGGGCCCCCCTCAGCCTCCTCGGGCCGGGGGCCCTCGGCGATCGCCGACCTGGCCAGACTGCCCCTGATTCTCCACTTAGATGATATAAATTAATGTGTCTCATCTTTCTATGAGCTGTTGTGTCTAAATGAGTTCTAAAAATATTCTAGCCTTGTTCAGCAAAAGGGATAATTATTTCATTAAGTTGGAGATACAGGTGCATTCAAATGATCACAAAATCAATATTTGACTGTCATCAAAACAAATCATGCTCCCCTTGAAATGTTATTTATTTCGACCTAACCATGCAAATGACTCACATTTTAGGTCAAGTGTCGCACTGGTAAACAATAGCCTTCAAAAATGCTGCCAACAAGAGGAACTAGAGAACATTATGTCTGCACTCAAAGTGTCAAGACATTTATTGAAAGCATTACCATGAAAAACTGGGCCAATATGGGTGACTTCAATAAACCCTATTAATTTTTCATCCAATAACTTTATATTCCCTCTCAGTAATCTGTTTTCTAATGCCCAGGAATTAGTCACTTTCAACAGACAACGATAGGCATTTGTGAGCCACATGCACTAACAGACTTTGTCATCGGTAAAGTATTTCATGGAATTGAAAGCATACTAATGAACAATGAAAAATATTGCAAAATAAAAGATGAATATCAAGGTCAATGATTATGATTTTCTTGATTGGTATTCAAAGCCTGGATGCTTCATGTGATTCCTTCAGTGAGAATGAGACATCTCGCTACTGAATGATTAAAAACACATGGTAAATAATGCTGCCTAGGGATTTACCTCTTCCATAGAGAGCAATTAGAACTAATTCGATAGAATGAAAACGCTAGCTAAAGATGTTATATAAATGAATGGAAATTCAGCAGTTAACTATTTTTTTACAATATAAATGTAATGGGGTTCAATTATGATTAAGGTTGGCTGGGGCAAGAACATATCACGGAGTTCTAAGTTTTTGTTCATTTTCCTCCCACAAGCTTCCAATTTCTATGCAAAATTACACTTTGGAAATAACAAGAGCCTGAACAGTAGTTCATATATAGGAACAATTATCAATTGTATGATTTAAAAAATTGAGAGAAAAGGTCATACTTTAGAAAATTTCATCTTGATGGAGCACTTGTCCCAGTCGAGGAGCAAGTGCACCACATTAAGTACTTGAAGGTTTTATTTTTTATATGAACTAATGGTAAACTATGACAACAATACATTTACAACATGAATTTTTTTCTGCAGTGCTCAAAGTTGACTACTGCACTGAAGTTAGGGATTGACCATGGCAAGTGCTTGTGGCCAGTTTATACACATTCTAAAATTGCTCGATTACCAGCATATTCCCTTTCAATACTGACTAAGTTCCCTCGCATATCCAAGGAAAACATACCCACTAACATTATATGAGAGAATTTGTTTTTTGTGATGTTTGTTCGACAAATCACAATGCAAATTTTGTTGGCAGCAATGCGATGACTCCTTCAAATCTATCAGAAATTTGACATTATTAGGATTTCTACACAGAGATGGGTATATTACCGTAATTTTCATTTGAGGTTAATTACCATGGTATATTTTGGAAATTACCATAATTTTCTGATTATTTTTTATTTTCAGCAACTATTAGCTAATGGGGGATGTAATAGGAAAACCAATAGGAAAAGTATGGGAATAATGACATTAAAAACAAGTGAGGAAACAGAGCTGTTGCTGCCGAAGGACAGGCATGGACAGGCACAGGCAGGCAGATGACACAACACAGATAAGTAATTTGACACTAATGAATTCATTGACACATCAATTCCAATGAATTCATCCATTCACCCACTCATCACCATCAAAAATACACCTATTTTGATTAAACAACTCATTGCACAAGTCTAAAAGGGATAACCTGCACTTATAAGCATTTGCATAGCTACATGCACAATGCTAAATTTGTTACCAAGAGAAGACATAATCACCAAAGAAAGCTGTGATTTTAATTTCACTCAAAGGAGAGATCATCTGGAGATTTACAATTCTCACAAAAATTTACAGGGAGAAAAAGAAAAAAATATAAAACATTAGTTATGCAGCACTAATAAAAATTAACTACAAAATAAACAGAGGACAATTCTGCTTGGTTGAAATGCAGAGCCGATTAAATACTCACCACAGGCATGAATAAAAATTGGGTAACAAAACCGATAACAGGTCCAATTGGTCTCCTCAAAGTTTCCTTCAGTACTGACCAATCTAATGCAGCACCAAAGTTAACAAATAACACAGAAACAAGAACTGCAATGCTGCCAGTGAAGGCATGGTCCACCCAAGAACTATTCCTTATCACAGATACCTATATTTAAGAGAGAATTGGAAGATATGAGAGAAAATAATTTTCCCTTACATAGCACACACCAGAAAACCACAGCCATGAGATACTGAGTAAAGAACATTCTCAAAGCAATCTGCAATAAGGGAGATCAAACAACAATGAGCTTAAGACACTCACACAGAGTGAATACCAAACCTCTTTATTCCATTCTTCATAAATAAAAGCAATCTAGTCAAAAAAAGACTTAGAAGCTCTGACTTTACCAATAGCTGTCAATATTCATGAAAGACTCATTTGTTAAAAATACCTTTAATCTTATGAAAACTGATACTCCACATTCTTCATAAAGTAACTGAAAATTGATTGAAGGTTTGAGAGCATTCCTCTACCTGGTTTCTTATAACAACAACACAAGTTTAGTCAGCCATCCTGCTCGCAAAATTGATGTCGTTGTAAGACACCATGGGGAGGTCCGCCTGAATGCAGACACATACTAATCATAAACGAGAATTGTTCGGACTTGAGTTTGTGGCATTTTCTTCACAAAGGTTCCATACCATAGCTATGTACTGACATGTTTAAACACTTCATTAGGTTCATAAGATTGCCATCTGAACATAATTAGACATCAAGATAGATTAATAGATGAAGTTTAGGCATTCTTCAAATTTTCTTCCCAGAGAAATTCAAAACTAAATCTCCAGCAACTAATAGTTCACATACCTTTAGTAAAGGGGCAGAAGAATAATTTAAAATTGTTGGTGTGTACTGGTTTACTTTTGTTCCCTGAAATTACAAGTAGAAAAATATGAGGTATTAAAATCCATTTTAAAGTTTTATGAATACATTCATCTGAACATATACACTTCAAGTACATTCATACAGCTCCAGCAAAATAGTTTTGAGTAAATACCAAGACTAGTATTTCAGTAATATTTGGCTCTAACTAAGCAAATTTCAAGGCTTACTTACACAATAAAATAGGAAAACTTAATGGAAAGACAAACATTTTCATGCATTAATTCAATTTAAATATGATTGACCAATCTCATGAATCCAGATGAGAAGCCACTCAAAAATTATGCTGTAACACTAAATACTGAACACTAAGTGAATAAACATTAACTACTACACTTAAAAAACAAAATTTTAGGATTTGCAGGAAATATTGAGCTTGAGCAGGCTATTTCTAAAATTAGGAATTCAAAAATAGTAGATGCAATGCAATATTTGAATTTAAAGCTCTCTACAATTCAATGCAAGATAAGAGTTAAAGGATAAGTGGATTCAATCATCTCCAATTTTTCATGATTAATATGTATTATACAACTGTCATCATATTCTGATCTCAGAATAAGATGCAAATGGACAGCTTTCCAGCTTGAGTTACTGTGCTGAACAAATTGACTAATATCTTGACTCGGCAAAACCAGCAGAGGGTCCTTCCTCTCATGTGAGACTATGGAAATACATCCAAGCTGAGGACTGGATCTCCACACTATAGTTAAAAATAGACCCCATTTTGCTCAGTTTTATCTATCAAATGCCAATAAATAACAATTTTTGATCAATCAGTAGGTAGGAGAAACTGAATCACTTAGTTAACTCAAGCTGAAACATTACTGTATAATATCTTCATGGATGATATCATAGTGCAAGTTGCTGGGGTACTAATCTTATGCACCACAATGTGGGTTCATATGGTATTTAGGTTACATCATATGCCAACCATTAATGTAATTTAGTTGGAACTCCCACAGATATTGATAGCAATCTTGAAGAGATAACAAACCAATGATAACTTATGTCAATTGTCACTGCTTATTTAGGGTTTGGAAGAGCTAACAGTAGAAAAGATGGTATTTATTCTAAGCCACAATCTTTAACAGCTTCCAGCTTAGTATGCAATGCATTGGATTCTTGTGGTGCAATTGATTCAAGTTGAAAAGAATATTCAGCCAATGAATTCGGCATCAGTACCCCAAATAATATATTAAAATTTAGGAGGGCCTACCAATAAAATTTTAAAATTTGTGTTTTTTCGATTATTCATTTTTGAAATAAAAACATAAGATATGATGAACATTCTATATACATAGTACATCAATAATGTCACCTACACCCTAATAATATGTATGAGTTAATTGATCTCACAGGTTTGTAACTGGGTAAGAAGCCCTAGTTTTTTAAAAGGATTTTCACTGAAAATAATGAGTAACACATGTAGTATATTTAGAAAAATAAAGGCGCTGTAACATTTTCAATTACCTCTTTTAGAAGAAGCATTGGCTTCAGTTTTGCAAAACCAAGAAAAACTCCTTTCACAGTAAAATTTGCAGTCCACAGGGTGAATCCTTCGCTAACGGGTATAGAATTATTATCATCAGACAGAGGTTGAAGATCCAAGAGAGGAGGACTAACAGCTACAACCCAATCTCCTTCCACAGGAATTACCTGGATCTGGCTTGAAAAAAGGCAAAGCAAACAATGACCACAAGAAATGTTTTAAAAAGCCTTTCTCATTCAACACAGTTGAACAAGGATATAAACATTCATGATTCTCATTATGAAGATAACTATCAATAATACAAAGCATTCAAAAATAAGATTGAGAAAATTTTTTTCGGTAATTACATAAGAATACTATAGGGCCTCACGCTCAGAGCTGCATATCTTAGGAGGCCTTCACTAACTGTGCCCTATTCTGGGCTAATATGGGATAAATAGGTTGAAGAGTAAAGACTAGAGATGGATATATTGCCATAATTTTCATTTGAAGTAAATTACCATGGTAAATTTTCAAGATTTTTGAAAATAAACATAATTTCTCGGTAATTTTTAACTTTCTGCAATTAATAGCTATTAGAGGATTTAATAGAAAAGCCAATCGCAATAGCAAGGTGTAAATGGCATCTAATCCATTACTATTGCTACATCAATGTACTATAAATGGAGAGAACTTTAAAATATATACCATATCCCACACACAATTTGGTGTTCTTTTGTTTGTATGAGAAATTGTTGTTCAAACCATTAAAATGATAGCTCCATAAATATTCCACAAATGAGTTGCACGTGCCTTAATTTATAACTACGATAGTATGAAATACATATATTTACTTAACTTAAAATAACATATTTGGAATATATTGGTATGAAAAATATCTCAGATGGAGGTGAATATTACAAAACAAATTATGGTAATTTTCAGGGGCTGTAGTAAATTATGCAAATTACCATGGTAATTTACGAAATTACATTGTAATTTTCAGAATAGCCCATATCTAGTAAAGACATAAGGGAAATAACAGCTCTAGCCTTATAAGCAAGGACAATGGACTGCCATGATAGGAACACCATGACAGGCCATTAGTTATATCCATTTATTGCAATGAAAACATTTCAAAATGCCATACTTTTTAAACTATGATTTCCTTTAACATTTCAGGTGAGAGGTATACATTAGCCTACTGCAGACCAATATGATTGCTAAGCCAATCTATTACATGCATGTATTAGCATTAGCCTAGTTATGATTCATTGTATGGATAAGAAGCCCACGTCTGTCTTTTCAAATTGGCAACAATATTTGGACTATCATAACGGTAGTACAATCAGAATATTCCACAGGAAGAGGAAGAAGTCTACAACACCTTGTAATTCCTGCCTTCATCCTGCCTAAATGTAGCAACCAGTTTCACTGAAATATCTTCATTTTCTTTGAGTTTCACGATTTCACTGGGTTCGTACATCACATCCCACCCGTTGCTCACAGCCAAAAGAGGCCTTTCAGAGGCTGGTCCCTTCCAAGTTTTGTGGACTGAAAACATGCAAAAAAATCTAACATTAGCACAAAAATGACACAGTGAATTAAATGAAATCAATATTCCACATGAAATATACAATTAAAAAAGGGAAGTCAAGAAAGTTGGCTTTTCCAATTTCTACATTTCATTAGTTTCGGAGTAGACTTAATATTATACCTAATATAAATTATTTGCTTCAGGTATTCATAAATTTAATTTTAACAAAAATAACATACATAAAACTTTGTTTCTAAATAGATTTTTACCTGTATTCTTTCAAAAATTTCTGATTAAGAAGATGGTTACTGAATAAAATGTTTTATCCAAAATTATTTTATACATTGACCTTTCATAAGCATAATTGATTCCATGTTAAAATGAAAATGTCAACAAACTTGATTACTTTTTAATTGCAAATTTTCAAACAGAGTATCAATTGCATGATAAATGACTTGGTAATATTTTGGGATGTGCAAACACCAGATTTTCAACTTGAGTTCGAGTCGAACATTGAGATAAAAATCGAGTTTTTAGTTGAGTTCAAGTTGAGCTAAAGCATTAAAATTAAATTATATATTTTTGAGATAAAATTAATTCTTCAAAGCCTTGTTAAATTTAACAGTAATCTCCAAATTTTCATCAATTCAACAAATAGAACAAAAAACTCAATTTTGATTGAAAACTTACCTGAATCTAGAGGTAAGACTTAATTTCAGAAAGAAGCAATAGAAATCAATTCTTTTGACACCTTTTCAAGAAATAAACTGACTTTCCACGTCATAATAACTCAATACAACATGCACTCATAAAAAGATTAACTTCCACAGCAGTATTTTTGTGGTGTACTATAACACTGAATAACAAAAGTAATGAGAGTCTCTAGGACAAAGAAAGCGAAGATTGTAATTAAAGTTGAAGGATACAAACTAGAGCAAGTAGAACAGTTTAAATACTTAGGTAGCATGCTAGAGGAAAACGGGTATAGTAGCAAAGACATACGGAAGAGAATAGCACTAGCTTAGGAGGCGTTCAGAAATAGAAGGGAACTGATGACGGGGACCTCAGGTAAGGATGTGAAGAAGAGGATGGTGAAGAGCTTGATATGGAGCATAGCGTTGAATGGGATAGAAATGTGGACCCTCAGAAAGGAGGATGAGAATAGGCTGCAGGAATTTGAGATGTGGGTGGGGATAAGGATGGAGAAGGTGAGGTGGATGGAAAGGAAGACTAACAAGGAAGTGCTGAAGATGGTGGGTGAGGAAAGGAAACATTTGAATGAAATCCGAGATAGCCAGGGTAGATGGCTGAAGGGTGTAATAAAGGGTGATGGGCTGCTGAAGAATGTGATAGAAGGATGGATGTTGGGCAAGCAGGGTAGGGGAAGAAAGAGAATAGGTTTCATGGACGGGATGAAGACGGGTAGATCGTTTTCAGAGGCAAAAAAAGATATATGTAGGTACTAGGGGGAGATAGGCCCCTGAATGTTTAGAAAACCAGGAGGAGATTCTCTGACATTCAACAAAACCTACCTTTACCCGTAGAATACTTTTAAAAAATAACACTGAATGCAAAACATGAACTTAGTGAAAAACAAGAAAAGTATTTCTTCATTAACCCATATCTGCCAACCCTGACGTGCTGAGTGTGAGACGCTATGTAGAAGGAACCATGACATTTATCGCAATTAAATTGTCAACACTGGGTCATTTAAAGTCACGACCACCAAAGTTTTTATAAGTACTTCAGGTGACCATATGAGTAAAATACAAAAAACTCATCAAAATCGCAAACAAAAATTTGTGTGTGGAAATGGGTTAACCAAACCTTTGAGAAATGATAATTAAAGCAAACTAATCAGCGAAACATTATTTAGTTTGAGAAATGAACTGCCTTTCATTTCTGATTGTTGAAATCAAATTAAAAATTGTAATGCAGGAAAACAAGTTACCTCATATGATCAGGCAAGCTTACACTAAGTAACATTTCCTATAGCTGAATACATCCTTTAACCAGATATCTCTGTAGCTGGTATTGACAACTAATGTCATGCAATAAACTTCAGATAATGAAAAATTGCACACATGGTGTCATTGTGACTGGATTGATCTGTTTAGATGGCAGAAAACTACGACAAGCTCCTGATGTTGCCCTGAATCCAATGTAATTTGCAGTTTGCAACTCTGTAAATCCTTTTTACAATCCACTTTAGATAGATTGTAACCATATTGATGAGATTATTGTTGATATAAAACTAAGACGCAGTTGTAACATTCCTCTGAATTCAATGCACAGACACTGTTACAGTTTATACAGCTGTTTTTACAATACAATTCAGGTAAATTATAACCATGAGGCAATGGACATGGTTGCATTTCCTTCACCTTCCTGTCATCATGACAAATATATGCGACAGCATACAAAAAGTAACACTGAATGTGAAAGTGAAAGTCAATCCAAAATTTTTGTACGCATAGAAGGGCAAATACATTTGATATTGAACGATCTTGTTTCAAGCATTGTATTATGGTGACTATCTACGAAGGCATTGGTACATTGGTAGTTGATAATTATAAATTTTTCTAAGCTTAACCTAGAAAACCACAGTATCCTATGGACCAAGAAATGTAGCTATAACAAATTGGAAAACATTTCTAGCGGGAGAAATACACACGATTTCTTCATTTCATAACCAAAACATTAAAAACTACAGAAATATGCTTTGAAAATCTCAGCAAACTTTAACAGGAGTTAACATTAAATTAACGAATTCACAACCCATCTTTTACATTCAATTACATTCTGAGTCCAATCAAGCCTACACATTCAATTCAAATTAGGTCAGCTTCTTACCAACATCCACTTCACCTTCCCCAGGGTCTCCACTGCTCTCATTGGCAGAGGTGTTGACAGTCTTATATGCTGTGGACCTGATGACCCTCATTATGCTTTTACTTGAACTGCTGGTTTTGAAATCATGCTGGGCCAAAGGGTGCTCCTGCTTGGGATCCACATACATCACCTTGGGTTGCTGCACACCATGTGGAGGGGATGAGGGGATCGTAGAGAGTGAGAGTGAGAGGGGAAAGAGGATAAAGAGGAGCAGGAACACCAGGTGCAGGCCACACATTGGACACGCCATGGTCCTCTCTGAAGGGGAGAAAAAAATGAGGGAAAATATAACAATAATAATTCATATGAGATACTTGAGTAATATTAAGTATTCTCATGACATTGACTCTAAATACAACACTAACACCCAGGATTGAGCAGAAAAAATGCACTCTGGCTAGACTCAAGACAAGGACTCACTCAAAACACCACTGTGGATGACAGTATACACCAGAAATTAATTAATTAATATCCCTATTCACCCTAGCCTGTACAATCATGTGGGTTCAGCTTTTTTTCCTGGCAAAGCCAGCTCAATTTATAACAGCAATACAGACTGCAGCCATTGTGCGATTTCTGCTAGTCATGCCTTTCCCTTAAACTAGATTCCTAAACATTTAAGAGGACCATTGTAAAATTATGTAAACACAAGAAAAATATCTCAGGGTGAATAGGAATTGCGGCTGATTATAAATGAATGGAAAAAATGGTATCCTCAAATTAACCCTGATGATATTTCTCATAAATATATGTATTTTAAACATTTCCACCACCTTTCCTTTTGATAAAAACCGTCAACTACTCAGTGAATCATTAGCCATTTACATTAGCCTCTCACCATAAAGATTTTAAATAAAAGATAATGACACATTGAGGCACATGAGAATTCCAATAGATAGCTATGTCAAAGGAAAATACTCATCAGAACCAATCTTTTTTGCAGTATACAATTAAGGACTCACAAGTTTACAATCAAAATTCAGCAATTCCAATGCACAAAAATAAGAAATAATACAAAAAATTTGACAGAAATTCCTATGGAAGTTTCAGCCATGAAATTTTATGACAATAATTAGAAATACACTTTAACTAAACGCTTCTTACTAAACTATAGCCAAATCAAAAGCCAATTTTCTTCCTTGGAATTTTAAAACACATCTTGAGATCGCATCCCCCAGTTTCAGTTAATTCAATATCTTGCAGCAATGTCTAAGAATAAGCTACCACTCACTTAATAGCAACATCCGTCTCCTTAATTATGACTCACTCAAATATGCCACAGAAAATTGCGTAAAATAATTTCAATAGGGTAACAGGCCAAGAGGAATTTAAACCATTTATTTTAAAGTGGAAAATTTGCCAGCAAATTGGATTTAAAATTGGTACATCACATTAAGCTAACTAGTTCATTAAAAAACAAAGTAACACTTGTAAGAAGGGGGACAATCTGGATTGAACTAAACTACTGGCACAAACCTCTTCAGCAGAAGCATAATATGTACAGAGGTCAACAGCTCCATGAACACTATCTCTTTTCACACTGACGTAAAACTCACCAGCACGTATTTCTTTAAATTTTAGTTACTTTACTTTAAATTTTTATTTTATAATTCTGTACAGCCAAAATGTCATCAAACAATACTTTCATCAAGTATTGCTTTGATTTATAAAATATATTTCATCAAGCAGCAAAATTTTTGATGATGATGTGATTTTAATTAAAAACATAATAGATAACATTACAAGAATAACAAAAAAATATTTCAAAAAACCTCTTCCCAGAGGAAATTTCTATTTCAACATATTACAACTGGAGCAATATTGAATCTAATTGATACCACACACACGCAACACTTCTTTGAGTTATAAGAGCGGCTTAAAATACTAAAAATATGAACAAAGGGATTCTTGGGATGTATGGGATGCTTGTCAGTGGGTAGCTTGAAAGTTGTCATTTTTCAGCCAGTACTCTCCTTCAATAATGAGTAACTTAACTTCAACCTGTTTGATTCAAACTGAAATGGTTCATTTTCAGGAAAGGTGTCTCATTCTGGTAAGAGTAGGCAGAGTCATCCAAATAATGATAACCTTCCATTCAAATCCAACTTTTATAATGAAGAAAGGCTTCCGAGATTCCATCTAGGTTGGGAGCTTTGTGACCAACGTTTTGGCCACTTACACTGCAGCCGTTACATTTACCTCCCATAACTAATCATCACAACACCCTGAAGACGGCTGCAGTGCAAGTGGCCGAAATGTTGGTCATGGAAATCCTAATCCGGACGGAATCCCGAGAAGCCGTTCTTCATTCTATTCACCCGGAAAACCTGAAATCTTTTACCTACTTTTATAAAATGGCAGACTCACCAACACAACATCTACGGCTTGAGACACTTCCACCAAGCTTCCTCTTCATCCTAATCATCACCCCCAAAAAGTGTGTGCCCACCCAACAAGAGGCGTGTGATCTAATGGCAGGTAGTCAAGGTGTTATCTGTGATGGGAGCGAGTAGTTTGGCAGAGCATGTTTCGTTTGGCACTTATCCTTTCCGGCTGGTTTATGAAATAAATAAAGAAAATAATGACATGACTCAAAATGTTCCTGGTAAAAGAAAAAAATAAATGGAAACAAAATATTATGACAGCATGATAAAATCAAAAATATTAATTTCAATCTTTAGCGAGAGTTGTAACAGCAAAATATCATTCAAGCAAATGAGATTCATCCACAAATGATCCATGATTTTCAATTCATATGGAGTTCACAATCTCAGGAACAATTAAATAATAGATCAACAAACAATTAGAAGAAGCGTGAAGGAAGAATTTTTGGAGGAGCGGGATGATGACAAACGTTAAATAAACAAATAAAAAACAGTATACCAATTAAATTAAACTAAATATACAAAATGAATCAATAAGAAAATAATCCACCTTCAAGTCCTTTACGTTTGTTTACTTTGATATTCATGGTCTGCCAAAGTGGACAGTGTAAATATCTTAATGAGCAATGGCAATACCTGATTTAATTGCAAGATACCTGATTCCAATTGTTACAACAGTTTTAGAATACTACTTAACAGTGTAAGCAACCAAGTAAGCAGAGATAATTCTCTAATCATATTCATCACCAGTCACCAATTCTAATGCTGGATTGTTGCTCCCCTGCACGATAATATCTTTCCAACTAACCAGTCATTTCCTCCATAATTTGTTATTGTGATATTCTCTATAGTTTTCTCTTCGCGTGACAGTCAAATGGTTCCACAGTATTCTCTTCCTAGTCACCACTCCCTCTATATCAAGTGTCTTAAGGCCGAGGCTAGAGATTGGTAAATTACTGCACTTTTCATTTACGGTAAATTACAGTGGTAGATTATGGCAATTTGCGAAAATTACCGTAAATTTCCAGAAACTTCTAATTTTCTGCCATTAATAGCTATTGAAGGTTTATTTAGGAAAGCCAATAGCAATAGTAAATGCTTAACGACTTGTAAACAATTACAATTGCTACATTAATGTATTAGAAATAAAGAACAAATTAAAAACAAATACGGCAGCCCGCACGCTATTTGGGATTCTTTTGTCCGGTATGAGAATTTTTCTTTCTAACCGTAAAAGCAATTTCCCACAAATATTACACAAGTAAAAATATTCCACAAATGAGTAGTATGTGCCTTAATTTATAATTTATTTTCATCAAATATAAATAAACTTGGCTTAAAATAATATTTGGAAAATTTCGGTATGAAAAACATCTGAATAATACCAAAAACACGGGTAATTTTAACTGGTAGCGGTAAATTACCTAAATTACCAAGGTAATTCACGAAATATACCGTGGTAATTTTTGTATTACCCCATCTATAGCTGTGGCGTGACCAAATATCCCATTTTCCATATTCATATTTTGCATCCAGTGGGTCCATGGTGTCCATTACCCACCTTTTTTGGGTGTGAACCCAGAACTCATGAGATATCTATATCATTACTGACATTTCCCGTTTATTCCTACCACGTTTTCATCAGGTTGGTGAGGTGGATGGTGTGCGTAATGGCTGGAGTTCAAACACTGGTGGGTAACTGCCAGCCACGATGTAAACATTGTTCCTAATTTGTCACTTAAGTTTAGCATTACAGGGCTTGGTTTGAGCTTGAAGGTTGACCCTCCTCTTTGTCCGAGTACCACTGCCCCTGTCTGCAAGGGGCAGACAGTATGCATAAAAGGATTCATTTATTGCGGCACATTAAGCTAAAACTACTACTAAAACACTGGTGGGCTGTGTGGGGGAAAATTTTCAATCGAATCCCTATATTTCGTCTATTTTGGTGGCAAGTGCACATCACTTCTAGTATTCCATCTTCCATGTGGAGAGCACTTCTAACTGCAGGAGAGGACGTTATGCTGTTGACCTCTTGATGTCTTTCGTTAGTGGACTGGGTTAATTTCGTTATACTAATGCCTAAATCAGGTTTCTCTACACACTTGCTTCATTCCTAATGTAATGCTTCATTGACCAACGTAACTCATCGTCCTTAGTGTTGGGAGGTAAATGCCATTCCATTTCAAATCGCCTTATTATGCTTGCATGATGAAGTTATTAAAAATTATTTTTTTAGGATGGACATACATGTAGAGTCAGTTGAATGTAACTATTTTTAAAAAGCTTCTCTCACCTGGTTTGCTACCATCATTCATTTTTCCAAAATGGATAGCATGAATTTCCATAAAACTTTATGTTTACTCGGTCCTAAGTATCTCAAGAATTAATTTCTGTAGAGGTTGAATACTATAACTAAAATATGCCAAACAAAATTCAAAATATTTCTTGCGCTTTTCTTTTTTTCTCAGTCATAGCATTACGGTTGAAATTGAACTTGCAATAATGGTTTATTACCTGCTAAAATACGATTCCAACCATAATTTTGTACAAATTATGCTTTCTCTACAACATATTTGATTCTACGTGGACTGTTTGGTCCCAGTTACTTCCCAACATAAACTAAGAAGAATTACGAATTTCCATCAAAATACGCATCCGCCATAATAAAAATAAATTCAGAGTACGCTAAATGTTATTCTAATGGACTTCCAACCAACGTATCATAGGTGAAACGCTCAGAGAAGCGCCGAGGTCACAACACCTGCGTTCAATCATCTCCCGAAAAAGAAAAACATTTTAGTTGTGTTTATACAAATAGCGTATACGGCTTAGCAATATTGAGCATTTACCAGAAAAAAGCACCAGTTAAACATAAACTCTCACCTCTACGATCTTTCCTAACCTATTGCCTGCCATTTCCAGACGGGCAAAACTACTCAGGCCGAATTATTACAATAACCCTTCGAATTCGAGCCATGTCCAACGAGGTGGCTCTGGTCTCAGAGTCACTTATCCCAGATTTTCTGAAAACTTGAATACATATAACAACTTAGACGCGTTTAGAAGCGGAGAATAAAATAAATTAGGGTTTCGGGGCTAGTTTTACTGTAATTCAGCGTTAAAAGAGGACAGGAGAACATGGGTTGTTATGAAGATTGCCCATATTATAACAGAAAAACGTAAACTTGGAAGAAAAATCATAATCAAAATGTCACTAAAAACTGTAAATAAGAACCAAAAATCAAGGGACATTGAATAAAAATAAAACAGGGATTTTACCACCTATTTTTTTTTTAATTATCAGCGAATCAATGTCGTAATTTGCATCAAAATACAGTGGTTCCACGCAAATGGCGCTGCAGTCGGCTCCTATGGTTAAACAATTGATTTAATTTATAAAAATGTGATCTTGGAATTATTTTTATATTTTATACCTTAATTTTGGTTTTCAATAGGTAACCCATTTCATCAGAGAAAATAGGATATTTAAATACAATAAATAAAAGTGTAACTAAGTATTTGTCTCGACTCACACAGTCAAACCAGAGAAATTTAGTTGATGGAGCGGAATCTAGTGTTTTTCTATCGTAGCAGGCCATTATCCACTAGCGGAAAAAATTTTTCCAGTCATTAACCCGCGATTGTTAACGTCCATTTCCGCTATTCGAGGTTGGAGTAAAAAAGTTTTCACGCATGAATCTACCGCGAGAAATCCCGTAGTCCGCTCGCCAGACTCCCGGAATGCCGTGCCATTGGGTTAAATCTTCATTAAAGATTAAGTACTCAGAATCGCCAATAGAAGCAAAAGAAATCAAACTTAAACTTCTCCCGCGTCTAATATCATTGGCTTCCATTGATAATTTTCATTAATATCTAATTAAATTTACAATTCAATCGCTCTTTTCGTGAATTAAGTTAAATCTATGAAAAATAATACCTAAAAATAACTATTTACCAGGCAGTTCTATGCATCAAAATGTTTTTGGCAATTATTGACATACGACATTGAACCAAAATGAATTTTTGCCGTTATTCGTTCACAACGATTTAATCGTAAATGAACATATTTCCGAGGAACTTCCCTTACGCGTACTCTAGTATTATGCATAGTTAAAATTAAAAAATGCATGTTACCGATTGGGTTTCTTAGCAAGTTAATGCTATTTTAACTCGAGGCCTTGAGGCACTGGACAAATATACGAAAAAACTCGATGAAATATGAACAGATTTTCTCCTAAACGCGAATAAATACCTTTCATATTATTATAATGTTCCTTATTAAATATCAAGGTAGCATGCCGAATAAAAACGTGTATTTATACACGGATTTCGCTTAAAATTCGAACAACGCGCTGTAAACTCGAGTCATAGTAATGCTTTACTAGAGACGGAAATTTTAAAATATAATTCTTGAATCATTTTAATTACAACAGAAATGGTTACTTCCAAAGTACATAGTGGTGTAGTTGAGTGAAGTGCGGACCGGGAATATTTACCGACTTACTAGAAATGTTATTAAAAATATGCACTCAACGACTCACGATTCTCGCTCCCACCACCTAAATAATGACTTGCATGACATTCACGTATGACCTTCTCGGTTTGCCCCGTCCCCTCTCATCTTTCACTCCGCTTCCATTAATCGCTTGGTATCACAACGAAGCACGTTCCACAATATATAAAATATTTGTTCGCTACTGGGGCATTTGTTCTAAAATCTTACATGACCCACCCATTTCTTGGCGTATCCCTTACACTACTTACACCGCAAAAACGTCTTAAAATACCCCGCTTCCAACGCACATGATTGGACTCAGAGGTGCGCACAAGTCGTCGAAAATCAACAGCGCTCAAAGGGCAATACAAGTCGATCACCTACCGACCAAAGTGGTGAAAAACCACGCCCTTCCCAAGAGCCACGTTGAAGGTCGTCCGCAGAACAGGCTCAGAACATCGACACTACAGCACCGAATCCATTTCCCACCATTCGCCTGAGGGACAACATCAACGGCCGAGAGACGGCAGGACGTCTGCCGAGCACCTCGCGTTCAATTCGATTCAACACAATCGAGCTCACCAGCCTCGCCAGCACTCCCCGGAATTCACACGGAGGAAGAACCGGGGGAATGTCGTTTTCAGTTTTCCCGGCTCACGAAACCCGAAACTCCGCGCCGAGGAAAAATTTGGGGAAATGAGGACCATTGTTCCGACATTTCGGTCGCGGTCGATCACTCGGGAAAATGCCACGGCGATGTCTTTCATTAAGGAGAAAGCAATACATATATATATATATATATATATATATATATGTATATATATATTTGCCGGCATTTTACCTTCACAGGGTCGCTAGGTGAAATTTAATGGGGTCAGGCCTCATTTCCCTTCCCACGCTCCCCTCCACTTCACCTCCATCTGACGGACCACGATCATCATTTGTTTATGCGAGAGCGCCCTGGAAAACTCAGGGGGCCCGCCAAGAGGGAAGAAGACAAGAAGTGGAGCGAAACGAGGAAGAGGAGTTGTACATACAATCTCATCGCGTGATCTCCTCCCCGTTGGCCAAGAACAGCTTGGAAGATTACCGCGTTGCCTTGGGAGGTCTGAAGCATGTCGTACCTCCTGCGGCATAACGGCCACTCAGGGGAATTAATACTGCACACGGGAGTCTTCGGATAATGACAGGACTGAATTAGGGACGATGGAAAAGGACCACTAACGGTGATACTCCCGTGATCCCCCTTTCGATATTTATCGACGGATATACAGATATTGATTGGTTGACGATTTGAATGAAATATAAATCTAACAACCATTTTAATGTCCATTCTATCCTAGAAGTAGTAGTAATCTTGATATCTTAGGCGTTTCAACTTCCAGTGCTAAATCGCACTGTTAAAAGCCGTGTCGACACGATGGATATACCATACCCGCGTGGGTAGATGCATGAACACATTCAACAGTAAAATTGCACTGTGGAAACATCCTAAATTGCGCAAATGCCAGAACTCGTATCCATGAAACAGCCTGTTCTAATTTTGAGCATTTTTTCACACAACTGTCCAGCCACGTTCTTAAGCGGGTACATGCATCTTATAAACACGCCTTTACGCAAGATTAATCCTTAGGACAGGCACTGGCCTGGGGTCAGAGGCGAAACTTTAGGGCTGCCATTCAGGCACTCCGTCAACCTGGCTTTCTCAGTAGGCAATCATAACAGAACTGCAATCATATTAATGACTACTTTTCGGGAACGAAGGCATATTGCTATGCCCTCGTTAACCAAGGAGAGCGTGTGTACTCCAGAAAATTTAAGTGCCCCTCTCAGCGGACCATAATAAAAAATATCCAACTCTCTAAAATGGTCTTAAGGTGATTAGAGTGATTTTCGTTTATGTACAGATTTGCGTGAAACTTTTCATACGCGAACTCATTTATAATACGCATACAAAAAAGCTAATAAAGCTGCATGTGCCGATTTAGTTTCTTGGCAACTTATTGCTATTTAAACTCGAAGCCTTATGGCATATTTCGAAATAATCGATGACATACAGATTTTCACCTAAAAGCGAAAACATACCTTCATACTATAATAATGCTTCCTAATAAATATCAAGGTACCATGTCGCATAAAAAACGCGTAATAATATACGGCTTTCACTTTAATTTCGCATTCCACCAAACCATGCTATAATTGTGACACGAAGAAAAAATGCACTGCTGCAACCCTGCAATGAAGATGTAATTATGTTACGAAACCGGAAGGTGGTGTGAATAAATTTGATGTGGAATTGGCAAAGTGCATTTTTTCTTCGTATGACAAAGGAAAAATTCCATAAAAAAAAGAGCCTGAGACGACGTCTTACATCAATGCTTTAACTGAGACGAACATTTAAAATTATAATTCTAGCATCATTTGTCGTAAAACATGCATGGCTATTTCCGACA
Source organism: Ceriagrion tenellum (assembly GCA_963169105.1). NCBI lineage: Eukaryota > Metazoa > Arthropoda > Insecta > Odonata > Coenagrionidae > Ceriagrion > Ceriagrion tenellum. Next base: position 122,898,479 of record OY720633.1, on the reverse strand, counting down.
CATAAATCGATGTACTGAAGCGAAGAGTGGTCTGAGAATGTTTTTATCGCTTTTAACTTAAAAAGTTATTTGAATAAGCTCTCAACGACTCACGATTCGCGCTCCAACCACCTTAAGACACGAAAGGCTACTTGCAAGAACCCTAGAAGATCCGACTGAAGTTAGCAATGCTAGAGACATATATTGAATGAAATACAGACATTAAACTCCAGAGATTCTGAGCTGTCACGCCTACTTGCAGATAAAAGGCATGCACTAGGTTTGCACGGGAACGGAAGGAAAAAAGCAAGGGAACAAAAGGCAAATAAAGGCAGCAAATCAAACTTCTTGGTAGTAGACGCAATAATGAGAATCCAGGAATGCATGAAAAGAAACAAATTCCAGCAAAATTAATTTTTTTTTCATAATTTCACTTTCTATATTATTTTGAAACAAATTATATTGTTAAGATTCAAATTTTCTTTCCTGATTTTAAAACGACACTTCAACATACGATTTTACTATCTAAACAAATCGTTAAAAAAAAGTACAGATACAAGTAGACTGCACAGTTACCTACCGAATATTTCAGTTTTTCATTCAAAGGTCGTTCAGTCCTAAGATTGGTTGACTGCAGCCCTCCATCCTTCCCTATCTAATGCTAGTTCGCTTAATTTCTGGTATTCCTCTCCAACATACTTTCCTCTATATTTGGTCCATGAACTTATTCCTGGGTCTTCCTCTGGGGACTTTTCCCTCAATTTTGTCTTCAATTATGTTCTTCACAAACTCATTGAGTCTCAAGGTGTGTCCAATCCACCTGGTTCTTCCTTTCTGTATGGTGTTCCTTGCGCTCTTCGAACTCTTCTGTAAACGTCATCATTTCGTCTTTTGTCCGTCTATTTATTCTTCGGCATACTCCTCCAGCACCAGATTTCGAAGGCTTTTAAGGTAGTTAGAGCGAAAAATCATTTTACTTAGAAATCAATTAATTTGGTCTCATTTTGAAAGAAAATATCTCACCTATCTACCTAAAAATTAAACCCCTAACCACATTACTTTCCGAGATATTTGCCAACAAATACCAGTCATTTTACATGGGAAATGGTGTGTGTGCACTCCAAAGAGACATTATTAACAAAATGAGGTATTTCTAACACATAAATGTCGTAAAAAAAACTAACAGTGTGTAGTGTGTATCTTTTCTTAACTATTTTTGAAAATCAATCATATTGTCACCGCAATTGGTTCTTGGGTATCACAAAAAACCTTCCGTTTTGATGGAGTTTCAAACGCACCTCGCGAAAAAAAATGAATCAAGTTAAAGACTTATTCATATATTTTAATTTAATTACTTACAATTTCTGTCATATAAAACTATATTATTGCACCAATAATAATGCAATATTTAATTGAATGATTGTGATCCTGGTGAGAGAATCATTTTACTTGGTGACATGAATGACTGGGTTGGTGTGAGACGGGATGCATCTGAGAGAGTGGTTGGGCCATTTGGTGACCCCCGAGTGAATGATAATGGTGAAAACTTGGTGAGTGTGTGCTTTGAAAAAGGATTGTTTGTGTCGAATACATGGTTTAAAGTATACATGGTTTAAAGTATACTTGGAAAAGGGGCGATTGTAGAAGTATGATTGATTTTACTGTGTATGATGAGAGATTGAGAGAGTTAGTGTGGGACACGCGAGTGATGAGGGGTGCTGAATGTGGAACAGACCACTATTTGGTACTCTCCAAAGTGAACCTGGGCAGAAAGTGGGTACCAAGGAAGAATGTTGCGCGTAAGCAGTTGAGAGTAAAAGTGGAAAGGTTGCTAGACAGCGAGGTAAGAATGCGGTATTGTTGCATGCTTGAGGATGCTCTATCGTTGAAGCAGAGAGAATGGGACGAGCATATCAGAAACGAGAACGTAAATGATGCGTGGGAGTGTTTAAAAGGAGTGATTTTGGAATGTGCTGAAAGTGTACGTGGAAAAGATGTGGTAGGAAGAATGAAAGGTGATGCTTGGTGGAATGAAGAAGTGAAAATTGCAGTCAGAGAAAAGAAAGAGGCGTACAAGAATATGATTGCTGCCAAATCTGAGGAAGAGCGTACTAAGGCACGAGATATTTACAGAAAGAAAAAGAATTAATGCAAAATCGTTGTGAAAGAGAGCAAAGAAATAATGCGTGCGGATGAAGCTAACAAAATGCAGAGTGATTTTGAAGGTAATAAAAAGCTGTTTTGGAAGTGGGTAAAAAGGGCAAAGATTGGTGAAGGTAGGGAAATGAATGCGGTAAAGAACAAAAGGGGAAATATCAAGTGGGACGAGAGCAATATTAAGGACTGCTGGAGGGAGTATTTTGAAGAATTGTACAATAATATTGCAGGCGTTGAGGATGAGCCTTGTGAATTTGTATGTGAGAATGTGAGGATGGAAAAGGATATCAGTGAGAAGGAGGTCACAACGGCTGTGAGAATATTGAAAAATGGGAAGGCTGCAGGCATAAATGGGATATCCAGTGAAATGTTGAAGTGTGGGTGTAAATTACTAATTTGTAGGCTGCGTTGACTGTACAATTTATGCTTACAGGTTTCTGTGGTTTCAGCGGATTGGAAGAATGCTATCATCGCTTCGCTGTACAAAGGGAGGGGAGGAAAGACCGAATGTAATAATTATCGGGCCTTTAGTTTATTGAGTATCCCGGGAAAAGTGTTCAGTAAAATATTAATCGAAAGAGTGGGGAATATTACTTCCGACAGAATATGGGGTGTGCAGTGTGGGTCTTTGCCCGGGAGAGGATGTAGTGACCAGCTTTTTGCACTTCAGCAAGAGATAGAAAAATGTACGAGTGTCCGAAAGAAAGTGTACTGTGCGTTTGTCGATTTAGAGAAGGCATATGACAGAGTAAATAGAAAGAAGTTGTGGAAGGTTTTGAGAGACTATGGTGTGAATGGGCAGTTATTGAATGTTATGATGGCGATGTATGACAATAGTAAGGCAAGTGTAAGAGTTAACGGAGCTCTGAGTGATTGGTTTGTAATAAATCGGGGTGTAAAGCAATGATGCGTAATGTCTCCATGGCTGTTAAATGTATTTATGGATAAATGTGTTAGAGAAGCATTTAGTGAAAACGACGGTGGTTTGATTGGAAATGTAAACTTGCGAGATCTTCTCTATGCGGATGATGCTGTTTTGATCTCAGACAGTTAACAGGGATTACAGAAGCTCGTACATAAGTTTTGTGAATCAACGGAGAGAATGGAATTGAAGGTAAATGCATGCAACACTAAAGTAGTAGTTTTTTATAAGGAAAATGGGGAGAATAACTGTATGATGAGGGCGAATGGTGAAGAAATTGAACAGGTGGATGATTTTATGTACCTAGGTATGATGTTTGCGAAAGATGGAAGAATAGATGAGGAGAAAAAGAGACGTGCGAATGCTGGAAGGAAAAGGGTAGGTAGCAAGTGGAGCATATCAAGGAATGAGTGCCTGTCTAAGGAAACGAAAATCACCGTGTACAAATGTGTACTTCTCATCACTTTGTTGTATGGTAGTAAAACATGGGTATGTCAGGATAGACATAAGAGTAGACTAAACCCGTGGGTATGAGTTATCTGAGGAGTATTTACGGCAAAAGTAGGATGGATAGGGTCAGGAATGAGTGGGTCATGAATGAATGTGTGTTAAATGCTCCAGTAATGGACGTGTATGAAAGGAGTGTGCTACGTTGGTTTGGCCATGTTGAGAGAATGGATGAGGGTAGAATAATGAAACAAATATATGAGAGTAGAATGAATGGTGTGAGAGGTAGAGGTAGGCCGAGAAAGTTGTGGTTGAATGTGGTTGAGGAAATTCTTAGGAGGAGGAATATTAGGAGTCTTAAAAACAGGAGGGCGTGTATGAAACAGTGTATAGGGGTAAATGAGGCAAAAGAGAGGTGCAAGGATAGGTCAGTATGGAGGAAATTATTGAAGCAGAGTTAGGTGTACAATTATGTATTAATGAGTGAAACATTTTGACTGTGCCTACCCCGAAAGGGAACGGCGTGATGGGTATGTATGTATGCTTAATTGATGTGTCCTATAACTGGTGAAATCAAAACGTATAATTCGAATATTGTCTCTATTATGACTAGGGAACTATCTCGCTCGGACTACCTTAAGAATGCTCTGGTCTGCTTTTCCAATGGTCCATGCTTCCGATCCATAGAGTGCCACGCTCCACACCAATGTTTTCACGTACCGTATCTTGTTTTTTATTGTTCCATTCACATGAACGATAAGAAAATATGCAAAGAGGAGAAAAAATAGGACACCTTGGGTTGTATTTCATGCGAGGCAGTACTTTGTGAGGATTTCGCAAACATCCACGGAATACCGCCATAAAGATAGCGACCAATTCTCCGAGGAAGTGACTCGGGAAAAATTTCCTTCAGTCAATATTTCCTCATGTTCAAGGTGTTTTCGTGGGTTTCCTCCGAGACATAAGAGCACTCATTAAAATTTATTATGCATACTCTCATCAAGTGCGTGGCCTAGAATACAGGAAAGGAGAACGTTCCACAACGGTTAATTTAAAAGAGCAGACCTGAAATGCGTTCGCTGTACGCAAACAATTTTTGAGTGAAAGGAGAAAGAAATGAAATCCGCGAGCAGGTTTTGTGTCATACTTAATGGGAAACTAGCGGAAGGTACCCACAAGGTTAAACACTGTTTAACCTGGAGTGGAGCCCGAGAGAACTTCATTAATTACGCCAAGGTTTACGAGAAATGAACATGGAAAAATTAGACACGCTGAAAGCACTGCCCAGCATAATATAAAATAAAAATTTCCAAAACACATCGAGCAAAATAAAAATTCATAAATATTTGTACAAAGACAGTGAAAAAACGATCGAACTTAAAAATCAGAGCGATAAAAAACTTCAATAAAGTATACAAAAGGGTAATTTCTTTTTCAAGACTACTATTGGATTATTAAAACTAATATCTTGACAATAAAATTACTTTCGAGCTAAGGTACTTTTGAGCAATTCCCAGAAATTGCAGTGCATGAGTACATACATCATATCAGTACATAGGAAATAAAACATACCCTTTATTTCGTACGAACTCAAAGGTTGTATTGAGAAATTAATAAATATTTGGTAAGTAAATCGCGCGAGTTAGTATCGCAGGCTTGGCATAGGGATTGGAAAATCGATTTCGATTTTAATCGAAAATCGATAATCACACTCCGATTTTCGATTTAATCGTAGTCGACTTTTTATTTTGAAAAATCGTTCAAAATCTATTCTAGCCGATCGATTTTCGATTTTTAGCTTGCTACAGCATTTGAATTTTGCCGCCTCGCTTTACGGCAGGTTGGAGTTGCCAACTGTGGGGCTGCGGATTTTTATTACAATACTATGTTCTAGTCTAGGCGGGGACTCACGCTCAAAAGTAATACATTGTAGACCGCGAGACGAAGATTCGAAATGATAATACGTGTTGACATTGTGCCTTTTTCGTAAACGTTTTCTCAATAAATCGCTCCAGAGCACCCGTCTTCTTCAAAATAGATTCGCCCAGTCTGAATATCGTCTTCTGCGCATGGGCTACTAAATTATATATAATTTTCTTGTTATATTACCTATATGTATATAAGTATCTGGTATTACTTTCCTGCATACCTTATAAATATCTGTAAAATAATAAATTGTATTAATAAAGTTCACCGTATTCAGTTCTTATCCCTAGTGCTTCCATTAACCCATATTTAGCATTTTGTTAGAACAGCACATCCGTATTTCAGCAGACAATTACTTTACTATTGAAAAATTTCGATTTCGATTTTTCGATTATTTTGGACAAAAAATCGAATTTTTAGACAGTCGATTTTTAAAACCGAAATCGAAAGTCGATTAATCGAAAATCGATTCTGGATTTAAATTTCCAATCCCTAGCTTGGCATGCGTTGGCAATCTCAATCAGAGACGTCTTTTCTAACGTCCGCTTTACACGGCACACGGTTGTTACGGTATATTTTATCCCACAAACGAATGTATGAACTCTTTCATGAGGAAAATGTAGCGTGTAAAGCGGCAAATTGTATGATCGTTTGAATGACTGAAGGGGGAATAGAACCTGCTCTCCTTTCATTCATTTTCTGGTACAATCTTTGATACATTCGTTTGAATAATAAAGAGTACCGTGTAAAGCGGCCTTAAAAATCTCAACAAGGCCGAACAAAAATCGGTGAACCAATGTCCACAATCGAACAAAGTTCGTAAATAACACACAACTAGACATCGAACAAGCAAAGGAAAAAGCATCTTTTAACATCGTATGAAAGAGTTTAAGGCGTAACTTTGTGGGAATATTCAATATCCACATTATCAAAACATTAAAACAGTGTGAAAATTTATCATCGAGTTTTCATTTTTACCAGTATGCATCTTTTAAGAGTCAATAAGCAGCCAGAGTCACATGGCTATTAGTTATGTACTAGGCACTATCATGATCTGAAGAGAAATCGATAGCAAGTGAGATTTCGTCGCTACCCTAAGAATTACCGTCATAAACGTTAATGTGTTCCGAAGGGGAAGGAATCGAATCAGCTGCCGAGCCATTTATAAGCGCGTGGCCCATTCATTCAATGGCTTGCCTGTGCGTGTCGTCCTGCGAAGGACGTGGAATACAAAATATGGCATTAATATGACCGATGGCGAGAATATTAAGGCTTGCTTGTCTCAAAGCAGAACCTTAGACTACGGTATGGGCCGGAGGGTTAACATGGTGGCTAAAGCACTTGCTTTCTACCAGAGCTATGATCGAGGTTTGAATTTCAGTCGGGGCGATTTGGCATAGCGACGCAAAGTCGCCACCACGACGACGACGGGTCGACGCCATGTTTTCCCCCCACACTTCTTAGATTCTCCAAGTAATGTTTCTTCACCAACCTAAACACACATCATTCGTGGCGTCAATGAACTCGAATTTCGATCACCTTCCTTAACTACGGTTACCAACTTTGAATTGCCGGACCCCGTTTGTTACTAGCCTAAAATGGTAAATATTTAGAAAAGAGAACAGAAAGGTAACAATTAGCACATTCCCACAACAATTAATACATTATCCCCTTACCTCAGTGTACGACAATATTCGGACACAGAAATTTGGTTATTTTAAGATTATCATGCATTCACAAGTGCAAGGTAGGTAGCACCATATCGATGCGTCTTTCCTATATATGAGAAAGTTTTTCTACAAGTTTTTCCTCGTAAAGTGAACAAAACGTGCATGATTGGATGCACGTAATTATGATTAAGGTAGTTTGAGCGTCATATCGTTTAACCTAGGTATCAATGAATTTGGTCCCATTTTAAAGAAAAATACATCAACCTTCCAGTGACATCAAAAATTTAACCCCTTACCACATTACTTTCCGAGATATTTGCCAAAAAATACCAGCCTTTTTATATGGGAAATGGTACGTGTATGCACTCCACAGGGACCTTAATTGAAAAATGAGGCATTTCCTACACTTAGATCTCGTAAAAAATCAACAGTGTGTAGTTTGCGTGTTTTCTCAACTATTTTTGAAAATTAATCATATTGTCACCGCAGTAAATTCTTCGGGATCACAATAAACCTTCTGATTTCATGGAGTTTCAAACGTACCGCGTGAAAAAATGAGTCAAGTCAAAGACTTACGTATTTAGATGTTTTCATTTGATTACTTACAATTTCTGCCATGTAAAACTATTTTATTGCACCATTAATAATGCAATATTTAATTCGTGTCTCACACAGTTGGGGAAATTAAAACGTACATATTGAATATGGTCTCTATTATGATTAGGGAACTATCTCGCTTGCAATACCTCTATCATCAGTATCACCAGACATAAATAGACCGCGCCATTTCACTACCACTTACCATCTAAATATGGTAACCCAGTGCCCTCAAGGAGATAATGAGTATGATATGCGAATGGCTGTATGTGCCCATTTGAACTTTCTGCATAACGATTGCATAAGAGACTTCTTCATAATCAACAATTGATTGGGTGGGCACTGGGAAATGTTTTTATCAATCTTGCGCCACTTATAGTAGATATTCATATTCCCTGCTTCGTTTCTTTTAAACCGATTCAAAAATTGTCACTTTTTAAGTCCAGTGCAGGAGAGCGACGGTTTAACACAATAACCTCTTTAGAATATTTCATCAATTAACAGATAATAGGGGTCACATAAGATATGGTGGAATAATTTTACATTAAATAACCAGTAGCCTGAAAATTTCCTACAAAATTGCTTTAGTTACAACTACAATCCGCACTTCAATGTAATACTCGGGCAAAGATATTGGTTAATTTAAAGATTATCATGCAATCACAAGTCCAAGGTAGGTAGCATCATTTTGATGCGTTGTTTTCTCATATAAGAGAGTATTTCTATAATTTTATCTCTCATTGTAAACTAAACATGCATAACAGGATGCACTTCACTATTGAGCCAGTGCGACGGCCGCCGATGCTTTTAAGACATTCCATGAATGTGTTAGAAGGTTCCAGGAATGTTCTCTCCATGTTCCAGGAATGTGTTAGAAGGCCAAACATTTACTGAAGTGTCCGTCCGCCCAGAGGGTCTAATTGTGAAGGACTATTTTATGCCCTTTCATGTATATGTGCGAATCCAAAGAGAAATCAGTCGTTAGAGGTGACCAAAGTTTTCGAAAAATGAATTTGGGTGCACAAGTTCCAGACACGGTTTTTTTCAAAGCTTAGGTCACCAGTAGGTCGTAGAAACTGGCGAACACAGGAAAATTCATGGACGTTTTTTGTTTTGCACGATTTAGTGTGTGAAACTGGATCGATTTTTATGGGCCTGGGAAAATATTGTAGAAGTCAATGGAAGCACGTTCTTGTGCATTTATTCGAGTGATATGATGCTCGGGGTTGTTCAAGACCATCTCCAGACTGTCATGCCCACGTCTGCCCATGTATATGGAGGTTTCCACTCATAGTGTGACGGTAAAAATCTTGCGAAGATTTCTGTCGATTTTAGCGGAAAGAGATCTTGCGGACGACAGAAAGCGCTTATTGTGGGCCATGTATATGGGTATTCTCCCTTGAAAAAGTATATGGGGGTTTCCACACAAACTTGAGTGATATATTTTTTTTAATTTTTTTGCGCTTCTGCCGACAATAATCCTGGTATGAAAAAACTGTACGTTCTAGAGAGTGACACGGAAACTTCGCTTCATGGTCCAAATTTTTTTGTTTTTTTTTCATATTCTCGATTTTCGAATTTTTTAGACAGATTTTCTGAGTGTAGTCAGGTACAATATGTTCATAGTAACCATGGGATTGTTAGGTTATAAACAAACAAATTATTTATAAATAATCTAACCAAACATTAGTATTTCACGAATCTCTTAAGCCAGTTTGGATCCAGAATCTATTGGTAAAGTACAAGCAAAAGTAAAAATAGGAAGATGGAAGAAAATATTTTCTTGAAAAAGGGCAAGAATGACGAGACTCAGAAAATAGAAAAACGAGAAGCTAAGAGGCGAAAACGAGAGATTAGCAAAGTCAAATTACATTTTCAAGGGAGAATACCCATATACATGGCCCACAATAAGCGCTTTCTGTCGTCCGCAAGATCTCTTTCCGCTAAAATCGGCAGAAATCTTCGCAAGATTTTTACCGTCACACTATGAGTGGAAACCTCCATATACATGGGCAGACGTGGGCATGACAGTCTGGAGATGGTCTTGAACAACCCCGAGCATCATATCACTTGAATAAATGCACAAGAACGTGCTTCCATTGACTTCTACAATATTTTCCCAGGCCCATAAAAATCGATCCAGTTTCACACACTAAATCGTGCAAAACAAAAAACATCCATGTATTTTCCTATTTTCACCAGTTTCTATGACCTACTGGTTACCTAAGCTTTGAAAAAAACCGTGTCTGGAACTTGAGCAACCAAATTCATTTTCCGAATACTTGGGTCACCTCTAACGACTGATTTCTCATGGATTCGCACATATATATACCTCTACTTGCAATATCGCGAGAGCAGACGGCCCGCATTGACACGGGTTACGTGTGATCAGGCGCTTTCGCTATATTCTGTTAAATATACACGTTTCCCTAAATGGAAGCGAAGCGAAGTTCTGTCTTCATTATACTCGACGCTTCCAGAATTTACCCAGTCTTCCAACACATGCGTTAAACCTTCAAAGAAAGAGAATGAGTTAAGCCATAAGTTTATCCCCCAGTTATCCCCAAATAAATTCACCAGTAGGACATGGAAAGCGTAGATTTCATAACTACTAAATGACTGTCAATAATGTGAGAACGACAAGCACAGTGAAAAACGGTTATTTTTTTACAGCAGAGACTAAAGAAAGAAACCTGTTATCTGAAGGACGTCCAAAAGAGAATGCAAAGAGGAAAAGCGAAGTATCCACAGGATGAGAACCGAAGGACGTTCGATATCCTTCGCACTCATGGTAGTTGTCCCTCCTCGGCATCGGGCGGTAAAAATGCCCATTACGCTTAAGGCGACGCATCACACTCGCTCGACAGGTCGGATTTGTGATGATTTCCGACCCCAGATTTATTGTTTAAGCCTTACGTCATCAACTTGAAATTTTTATAGTATAAATAATAGACCTTTGCCAATGGAGGCTCGTATCTGAAATATGAAAATTTTATCCCGCAGCATAATTAAACCATCGGGAAAACGGCAAGATGTAGGGTATATTTTTATAAAAACTATTATTATTATTGACATACCTATCTAAAACTAATGGAGATGTATCAATCCCTCCTCTATCGGAATGCTAAGTAACAGCCGACACGTTTGTAAGATAGAATCTGCAATTGGTATATTTCGACAAGCTACCTGAATGGTTTTCGGCCATGATGTGCTCGGACGGTGATGCAATTAGTTCAGTCTTCTTTCACAGATCTTATATAAGCGCTGCCTGTACTTACGCGCCTGAGACTTGGCTACAACTTACCGACGACTGTTGCCTTGTGCGAGAGTTATCCTGGAGTAGGAGACTCCTGACGCTAAAACGTCTCGATCGGGTGCGAGTGACGCCATCTTGTGGATTTTCGACAGAACTTTTCCTTACCGAAGGGTATGATGCGTCCTCTTAAAGCGGGGAGACGATAGCACAAAAATAGCCTCCCATAGGTCAACTCTTCTTATGTAATGCTCTGATAAGGAGTGAATGATCGCGCACAACTATTTACCGACAACCATGGACAGTTACGACGTCTCATGCGTTCCATCGCAGTCCTCATTTCAATTCAAGTATTATTGTGCAAGTTCAAGACCGCCATTCGTATTAATGTGACTCTGGTCTCAGGGTCGCTAATTGGCTGAGAGAGAAGATCGTATTTATGATTTTCGATTCAAGTTCTAACAACTCAGGACTTCCATTCGGATCCAAGAAAAAAAAATGTTTCTGATACATTCGACTCGATGAAGATACCATGTCGTATTTTCGATGCCGAAGTGGGAAACCATGATTGGCCCACTTCTGTGGCGTGCCAATGGCACATATTTCGACGAGTGTCTCTCAAAAGGGTCAATTCTCGAGGCGACTCGAGACACAGATTTATCAACGAAACTGCCATAATCTGTATCAGAAGTCATTAAAATGGAGACTCATTTGCTAAATCTCTCCCCTTAGCACACGATTAACCGCTATTCTCCTCCCTCAGTTTTTACCTTTTCCTACATCAGCTCAGGCCTCAAGGTCGCATATTACAGATTCTCTGAAAACGTTCATACGACATCTCTGAGATGAGTTTTGCAAACTGAGATGAAAATAAAACAGAGTATCCCCGCTATTTTTACTAAAACTCAGTCTTAAACATGGAGACTATAAAACGGGCTCAATTGGAAATTAATCAGGTTACAGCGGAGAAATGAAAATTTGAATGAGGTAGGATATTCAAGTTTTTTATCAAAACTGTTTGTAAGAAGCGAAAACGTATAAACTTATAGAACGTAATCGTAAATTATGGGAACTAACTGTGTATTAGCTGCATAGATACGTCATAATGTGTGGGGCCAAATAATGAGTAATGAATACACACAACGGAACTAGGAACTTTTAACTGGAAGTAAGGAAAAATTCTTAAGATGCGATGGGCCCCACCTTCTTATGATAATTCCTCCTCCTTCACAGCATACGACCAGCCTCTCTCCATTCCGTCCAGAAAGCCTATCGTTTCCCTTCTCCTCCTCCGCTTGCCCACCACCCTCCTCCTATCACGACCCTCGGCATCACTTCGCCTCTCGCTACCTCTTCCAACCACCTACTCTGCGAAAACCTATGTCCAAATATTGGTTCTCCATGGAAATGAAATAAATGGAAAGATTTAATAAGAAAGATCGAGGATAGCACACATTAACCTAATCAAAGGAGACGTTTGAGGTAGTCTCAGCGAGATAGCTCGATAACCATCATGGATAACATATTTGAATTATAAGTTATCATTTCTTCAGCTGTAGGAAGCATGAATTAAATACTGATTTATTACCGGTGGAATAATATACTATAACATGACTGAAATTCTAAGAAATTACAGAAAAAATCTACTCAGTTATATTAGAAAACCCATAATAATTACACGGATATCTTCTTCTTCTTAGCTTTAATCCCAATTATTTGGGGTCAGCTTTTTGGACTTTCGACCTCCAGCGAGCTCTATTCAAAGCCATGTCCTCTTTGACACCAATCTCCAACATATCCTTCTCCACACACTCCATCCATGATTTCCTTGGCCTTCCTCTGCTCTTTCTTTCCTCCATCTTCAGGTTCATTACTCTTTTCCCCAGATATTCACCGTCTCGTCTAACAACATGGCCATACCACCTCAACCTGCACTCTTTCACCTTTTCTGATATAGGTGCAATTCGCAAACTCCCTCTAATGTGGTCATTCCTAATCCTGTCAGCTCTGGTAACCCCACTCATCCATCTCAGCATGCGCATTTCACTTGCATGTAATACTCTCTCATGTGTACTCTTAGTAGCCCAACACTCAGCTCTCTAGAGTAACACCGGTCTAATGATGGTCTTGTATATCCTGGCCCTTCAACCTAGGTGGCATCCTTCTGTCAAAGGTCACACCTGTCACTGACTTCCATTTGTACCAGGCTGCAGATACCCAGTCCTTAATTTCTAGGTCAAGGCCTCCATTCTCTTCTATTACAGCACCCAGGTATCTGCACGGTATCAGGTATAAATACACGGATATATTGATTCTAACGTTGAGGAGTGAGGTCCAACCTTGATATTTAAATTGATGACCTGCGTGTCACTTTAGATCGACTCTTCATTGATGTGTGCCCTTGCTGCCCGATAGTGAATAGAAAACAAATCCGCCACACACCGGACAGTTCCGTCGGTGGGTAGTGTCCTTATATTAATCGTCACACCTCTGACATCGATGACTGGGAAGAATGCAATTCACTTATTCACCTCCTTATGGAAGTTTGAGCGAGATGGTTCTCCAGTCATAACAGAGGTCATATTAATTATACGTTTAAATTCCAATGATACGTTTAAATGTCAGCAGCTGTATGAAGTATGAATAAATAAATAAAATTGCAATGTAATAATATTGCAGAAATAAAATATTGCATTATTAATGGTGCAATACTATATTTTAATAGGACAGAACTTCTAAGCATTTACATACAAATATCTACTCAAGTCCATAATTTGTCTCATTTTTGATGTCAGCAGAAGGAAGAATGGATGTAGAGAGCTGCACCACACCAATCGTCGGATATATGACGGCCGAAGATGCAGCTTGGCTCCGAGTTTGAATCCCCTTCGGCCGGTGAATATGTTCCTTCGCAGGGACGAAAAGATCCGAGGACACATGCACAGATTCAAATCATTTTATCGGTGGTCTTCCAATGACCTTTGACAGCATGCGGCTCGGGAGGTATGATTGCTGAGCCCGGCCCATGGGGATCTTGATTCCCGCGAGAGTTTTCAACCGGGGAGGAAGGGCGAGCGACATAAATCACGCGGCCTGATAGGGCAAGACTATTTCGTGACGAGAACCAATTCAGATAATTCGACATTACCCTCCGAAAGGGGCGAATGCCAAGAGCGCGCGATCCTAGGGGGCTCTAAGAGGATACGAAAAAAGAGGGCCAGATGTATCGAACGGCTGTGACTGCCGAGGAGCGATAATAATCTATACCAGAAAGGTAAAAATAATGGACGAAGGATTTCACCTTGAAAACCACGCCTATTCTTTCAAGTTCTCCAAACGCAAAAACGACTCAGCACCGTTTTCACCTCATACAAAGCATACATGCACCAGTGTTAAGTAGCTGACAATACATGCCGGAAAATACGAGGCCCATGACAATAGAAATTCCAGAAAAAGAATTTATCATATCAAAACTTGCATAGAAAGATATAAAAATCCAGGTATGAGACACACTTTACGATCACCTACGCATGATAGAACCAAGGCCTAATTTCATTTGCGGAGTTGAAATTTGAACGAGTGAAAACAGTACAGGTTACAGAATTAATGAATGCGAAACATTAAATAAAGCAAACCTGCCAACAATTGGGTATTTTTCTAAATTTAAATTGTAATAATACGGATTTTAATACGTGACTTTCGCTCTGACAAACTTACAGAGAGAAAATATTTATGAAATGCAATCAATGTTCACTGTTCATATTAAAATAGCCGGAATTTCCTATTTTTCACGAGACATCGAAACGAAATCTGGTTGGCTTGGCGTCATTTTCGCTGAGCGAGAGTCCAAAGGCAAGTGAACACGGGAAGAACTGTAGAAGAGACCATATTTTTAGAAGATATCTTATAACAAAACAACGAAAATGGTGTACAGTGGTCTTACTAAAACCACATCAGACAATTTACCTTAAGTGGATACGCTTCTGAAAGTTTTTATTAAGAAAGACGACCGATTTAATGCTGTCAAAATTCGTGGAAAGAAAGTTCATAAAATTTAAGTACACGATTTGGTTTGTAAAGCCTTCATTTTATGTTGTTTATTGTTTTCGGTGCACATCATTTCGGGTATTGTTGTCCACAATTTAGGTACTTAGTTTTGCTTCATAATTATGAACACGTGAAATTTACTTAGTACAGAGGAAAATAGGCTCAGGTTTTTGCATGCTTACTAAAAAACCAGTGAGAGATTTAAGAAAACGATCCACATGATAATAAGGAAGAGCGGGAAGCTCATCTTTTTGGACAATTATTCACAAATATTATGGATTTTCTGGCATTGGATGGATGCGCGCCCTTACTGAGAATACCAAGCACTGACTTTCGGAGAGTTTTACCAGCACCAATAGTAGTCGAACAGCCATATTAAATGAAAACGCTCAGAGAAATAATATAACCACATGGACACACAGAACCTTCACCAAGAATATGTGCGACGAACAAGCCGGTAAAACACAGCACTTGTTCCACGATTTTTAATTTCCAGTTTTCGATAATTCCCCACGTGGCGTCGACACAGAACTCGACCTAACAAGCCAATGGATTCAACGAGAAAAATCAAAATGCCTACGGCAAAGTTCAATTCATACAACATTACTTCAATTGTCACCCAATGAAGTGGGAGCGATCAAAGCGGTTTGCGTGAATTTACTTTAGGACTGTAGCAGGTACAAGACACATAGATACGAATTGTAGAAATGTTTACACGTTGTGACACATATTTGAGTCATGAGGAAATACAACGCCTCCCCAAAGCTTGATAAAGATGGACACGGAATACTTGGTGGTTTCGAGTGCTACAATAACGGAGGCATGATGAAGATAGGGCCACTACATCAACGAGGCTCATTGTTTCCTTCATCCACATCTACGAAATTCTGTGCAAACAAACACTAGGGTGTGTGGCACGGGGTGATTCCATACCAGGCATGCAGCACTCATCCCAGTTCGAATCAGAGCCGTGCACTTTCCCCCGGTCGCTAAGCGTAGGCCTAAATTAGGCAAGATAACAATGCGGTCAGACCAGAAATGAAGAGATTGCTACGAACAAGAACATGCTACCATAAGGTACAGTACTTAAGATATAACTAATGCGATTGATAAATAGTACTACGAGGTACTAAATCACACCGAAAATTTCATGTGGGGTGAATAGTTAATAATTATGTACAGATATTTAGCATACGTACAAAACCTACTTCACCTAGTGATGGTCAAAGTATCACAGGACTAATCTATTGCAACTATTATTGTCCCTTTTAGTGCGTGGAAAAATTGACATTCTAAATCTATCGGTTCTGTAGTATATTTCCTTAATCTTACGCCTGCGATCGGTTCCACCATAATAGTTAGGCTCTGGCAAAATACGTTGAACGTCTGGCAATTCCTAAACGGAATACGGACATTCCCTCAGACCACCCGAGTATCAATGAAGGCAATTCGTTGACTTCCAGCATGTTTTTACTATACAGGCAGGTAAGAGCGCTCATGGTGAGGTAATATCGTCCTGAAGGTCATCGATACGCTAGAGTAGTCACGAATACGTCCAGATGATAATACGCTCCAAATAAGCTCGTATCAGAAATATAACAGTCGCATAAATAAACGGTGAGAAGTCATTTTCCGGTGCATTCAAAACCATCACAAGGTACTGATATCAACACTGTACGCGCAATAATGAAGAATATTGGTTCGATTGGGTATAGGTCGGACCTTGGCAAATATTACCTACTCATTAATTATCCGTTCCGTAACAAATACCAGATGGTTCACTACCTAAATATCTGCACTGAACAATAGGATGACTATGTCGCCTAAGGATTGAACTGAGAAGCGACGACATGTGATGGACGCTAGAGGCTATAACAAATATAACCTCCACGAACGATAAACTATCAGATTTACGGTAATAACGTAGACGTACGATAAGAGCATTGGGATACTGACGATTCTATCACAGTTTATGAGGACAGATAAAAAACGTCACATAAAAAACCTTGACAACAGAAGATAACAGCGACTAATGCCGTTACAACTATTTGTCAGATGTCTCGCACACTAACACGCTGAAAGATTCCCGAGCGAAGGATGGTAGGCACTAAATCTAGTATCCATTTAATCACGATTGAGTTAACAGCCCTGTCGCCGGTAGCTGGCTTCTGAGATGAGAGTGGACGGAAGTCAATTTAATGAAAAAGGTAAAACGTCGAGAGCATCTCAGTAACGAGTCGGTCACATACAGGAAGCATTACACAAAGCTATAAGCAGGAAGTAGTATGCCAAGCTGAGAGACGCTACATGCTTACGCCGGTGAAGCCAATCATTAATCAAAATAATAACGTGCTAAATACAACTTTATACATACCCATCACACCATTCCACCTCTAACGGCCGGTGGCAGGAACATTTATTAGTGGAATCAATAGTTATGAGATCCATGAAGTTATAGATCTCATGAAAATATTCGGGTTGCAGGAACACATCAAATAGGTACATGACTTATTTACCAATAGTTACTAATTAATTACTATCAGAACGCAGGTTAAAATTTAGGTTAAACCTTTTAAGTAAATTCGAAACCGATTTGTTCACAGATGACGTTAGATATATATTAAGAACCCCTGCGTATTATGCTAGGTTTGACCATATTAACAAGATTAGAGAGATAGATTGTCGTACCGATAGATTTAAAATGTCATTTTTCCCACGTACCATAAGAGAGAACAATAGGCAACGTAGCAAAAGGGATAGGTAGGTGAAATATAGTTAGAATAGTCTGTAGTGCATGATGCATGTAATAACTACCAATAATCCCTTCCTTATTATGTAGATTTTAACCTGTACTATACTGTAGTAACTAATATTTTGTTGTAATAACTACTGCAATGACTTGTAATAACTAATAATCTACTGTAGTAACTAATAAACTGTGACCCTATTTTCTAGCATGTCTACCTTATATATTCTACTTGCATGGCAATAGTGAATGTTTGGTGATCTTCACCCCCTGCCACACACCCTCGTGGTGGCTCGCAGGGTATTGCGTAGATGTAGATGTTGGCTACTTCTGGAACTCAAAACTCCATGCCATAACTTATGAAACCAATTAATTTATCGAATGTTTCTCCGACGCTTATTGAATGGTTGCTATGGCTTATGGGTCCCATAACTCTATGGAATACTTATGTGTCGTTCCTGCAACTGGCCATAAGTAGGGAAAATCAAAGAACTTAGTTATGACGTTACGCCTAAGAAACTGCTGCTATTTCTTTTAATGATATCCTTCACACCATATATGCCCTATCTTTGCACACCCCATTCGTTTCTGTTACAATCATGCATTGGTTCGTACACACTGTCTGAATATAAACCACGCAATCCTGAATTATAGTTACTATTTCTTTAGGAATCTCAACCAAATTCCTTGCAACGGTAGGTAGAGATTCGAGTAGAGGAAATTTAGAAGAGGCTTGATTCGGGGAGGCGACCGACAACGGAGGCCAATCACGTCTTCAAACTTAGAAGGGCAAATTAGTAAGGTAATTTAATACTGGAAAGCAACGGAGAAAGGGTAAAGAGAGACCCGGAGCATTCACTTTCTCTGAGCAGAAGGCGATCCGCAGTTGTACGTCTTGTTCCACTGACGGATTGCCGCACATGAAGAACTTTCAACAGAGCACTCGGCAGGTATCGAGATCCAACAGAAAAATCTCACTGCCACAATCGAGATACGAAATCAGACCCTGGTGATGAAAAGTCAGAAATCAAGATACCACACCGACCACATATATTTCGCAATTGATTAAATTAATTGAAACCAACAATCAATATTCATCTACATCTAAGAAATACCGCGTCAGCCAACACTATGATGTGTGGCAGGGGTTGATGCCATATCAGGTATGCAGAACTCATCCCAGTTCAAATTAGAACCGCGCACCTTCCCCCGGCCGCTAGGCGCAGTCCAAAAGCAGTCAGGATAACGATGCACCGTCATACCAACGTGAAACCAAGAGAGCGCTAAGCAGACTAAAAGGCCACCAGATAACTCTAGTTATGGTGCAACTAATGGATACCATAATTAATGCGATTGTTATGAAAGCTTCCGCGGAGTCTTCTTGAATCATGATGGCTTATGGGATTGCTTCCGCGTTGTGTCATTTTTTAGGACAGTTTCGCGAGCGTTCCCGCTCGCTTTCTGAATTGCTCACGATGCATTTTTGGCCGCTTTATATAGCCCGGCGAAGGGTCAAGCGCGATTTTTTCCGCCTTTTTTGAGTCTTTTCCCACGTTTTGTGGAAGACACGCTTCCAACTGGTGGATAGCGTGTAACCATCCTCTCTATTGACATTATTGGGTGTTTTTGAAATTGAAATAGCCTCCCTAATCAATCTAGGGAAGTACTGGGTCTCTTTCGCGAAAATCTTCGCCTCCTCCAAATTCATATAGTGTTATGGTCCGCTCCATGTGTGCTCCGCGATGGCAGACTTGTTCAGCTGTCCATCGAATAACGAATCTACTGTATGGACACAAGGACAGCTGCCCATGGACATCTGAACCGGTCTGCCATCGCGGAGCGCACATGGAGCGAAACATCACACTATATGAATTCGGAGGAGGCGAATATTATCGCGAAAGAGACTCGGTAATTCCCTGAGTCTTACCTGAGTTTCCCTGTGTCTACAATGGTTTCCCAGAAAGATATCGAGCCTGCATACATAGCTTGAGAGTTGACAAGACATGTCAAACAACGAGCAGTCATCGGGACTCCACTTGTCAAGCTAATCGTAAATTGGGATTTGTTAAAAGAGTGCTTGTAAAGTGCGACGATAAAGTCAGAGAAATCAGCCACTTCTCACTTATAAGACCCCACTTGTAATACGCTGCCAAAGTTTGGGATCCTCGTGATGTAGGCTTTATAACAGTTAGAACGCGTGCAGGGAAGATCAGCAAGATACGTGGAAGGTCATTATGATGGCCTTGTTAGTGTTACTGACCTCTTGCTACACCTTGAATGGGAATCGCTTTCACATCGTCGATTGAAAATTAGCCTCAACCGTCTAGGTACATACAAAACCAATTTATTTTCCGATGAAGTCATTAATATCTTACGAACTCCAACATACTAGGGTAGATCAGATCATGAGAGTTCAAAAATAGAGAAATAGACGGTAGAACAGAGAGGTTTAAAATGTCGATTCTCCCGCGATCGATAAGGGACCATAACGGCTGCGTTAAGACTTTGAAGTAGGTTAGTTGACAGGTAGTGAAGCTGATTAATTAATGTGTGCTCCCTAAAGCATGTTTCTAAATCTGATGCGTAGTTCTAGCACCATGCTTTCCATGTTCCATGTATGACTCTTGTATCACGTCTACATGGTTGCATCAGAGATTAATTAAATCGTTTTTGTAGCATTTTTAACATTCCTATTGTTTGGTGCACGGAGGTGCATATTAATTTCTACGCAATAGAGTATTACGTAGAAGTTGAAGTAAAAATCGACGCCAACGCCAGAATTCGAAGTTAGGCTTTCGGGAAAAGAAGCAATAGAGTATAGTAGCAACCATATGTACCCGATCCCGATCAAATCCGGCACATCCAACCCTGGCAATGCGGACGAGCTTGTATGCCAAGTACGCATTGAGCACCAGCGTGGGGAATGCGAGGGAATAGAAAAAGTAGACAGTCGAGGGAGGGGACGAGGCCGAAGGTATGGCACGAAGCAAGTAGCAGCGGTAGAGAGGAGAGACAAGACAGGCAATTAGAAAGGGATGCGCTTGATTTGAGCCGCGTCCTGGAATTCCGCAAAGCCGCCTGCGTCCTCGACCG
Source organism: Ceriagrion tenellum (assembly GCA_963169105.1). Taxonomy (NCBI): domain Eukaryota; kingdom Metazoa; phylum Arthropoda; class Insecta; order Odonata; family Coenagrionidae; genus Ceriagrion; species Ceriagrion tenellum. The sequence goes on along the minus strand of OY720633.1, from coordinate 122,877,642 downwards.
TGACTCGCGCACGGATTCCCCACTCCTTCCCGCCACGGTCAGGAAGCACTCTTCTTCACCATTCTCTTCGCGGTCAAAACTGATCGCTCAAACGGACTCGAGAGAGGGTGAAGGATGACACACACACGAAGGAAGGAGTGATTCGCAGGAAAGAAAAGAAACGGTTCCAGCTCTACAGTCGAGAGGTACCGCCGCGGCGATAAAATCATTAGCATTCAGAGATATAGTAAAAATAAATTAAATATTACATTCTACGAATCGATATTTGTATGAACATTGATAAATGATCAATTTTAATAACCTAAATTCAATTTTTAAACAATTTTTCTATTATAAACAATAATAATCAGGGCTGAAGCAAAAATAACTTCGGATTCTACGGATCAAAATCATATAGGAGCAGCCATTAACGTTCAATATCCCTTTATTAAATTTAATCGTTCAGATAACTGGTCTTGAGAAAACTATAATATTAAATGTACAGCGAAAATTACTTCAAATTCACATTACGTGGATCGAGAAACCTTTGCAACTACCATTAAACTTAGTATGTGTACATAGATAACAGCTGTATTAGTTTTGGCCAACTTTTTTCGATTCGCGACCACTGCGCGCCGTGGCAGTGTTCTGCCGCTTGGCCGTGGGGAATCTGGCCGGAAAGGTGCTGTAGCGGCGGCAAGCGATCGACTCTCACCATGCGGTTAGGCCGCCGAGGGAGAATGAGTGTCCCCCGACGATTTCCCGTTAAGGTTGCGTCGTGCGGAAAATCTTCAAAGCAACGCGCAGAAAGTGAACAAACCCCTCACGGTCACTCATCGACAAACGAGTGGCAGCAATAATGGTCACTGCTGAGGTCACGTCAAACTACACGCTACACGACGGGTGCCCCCGAAATGGCGTGCGCAGAGACTTTAATGTAGTTTGAGCGAGATAGTTCCCTAGTCACATTTGACATCATATCCTAAGTATAATTTTTAATTGTAGCAGCCGTAGGAAGCATGAATTAAATACTACATTATTAAGAGTGCAATGATATACTTTCATATGACTGGAATTCTAGTCAATCAATTAAAATATCCACGAAAGTCTTTGACTTGACTCATTCTTTTCATGCGGTACTTTCAAAACTCATTCACAACGGAAGGTTTTCTGCGATTCTGAAAAAAATTACCCCGGTTACAATACGATTTATTTTCAAAAATAGTAGAGAAAAAATAAAAAAAATACACCCTGTTCATTTTTTGACGAGATCTAAGTGCTAGAAATTCCTTACTTTTTAATAAGACCTCTCTTGAGAGCGTAACTTAGCATTGCCCATGTAAAACGGTTAGTATCATTTGTGGAAATCACGGAATTTAATTCGGCAAGGGGCTGATATTTTGGCTTATTTGGACGAGTAAGATATTTTTATTTAAAATGAGACCAAATTCATTTATTTCTGGATGAAATGATATTTCGCTCAAACTACCTTAAAGAATTTTTTCAAAGAACCACGGAACTAGCCGCGCAGTTACTTCCACGGAGTCACTCGCTAGTGATCACACAATTGTGTGAAATTCACAACACAAGGACAACTTGTTCCTTAAAGCCCCCATGAGATTCAAAGTGGAAGAGGACGCCTGAGTGGCTTAATTGGTTAGAGCACTCGGCGCGAAACCGAGGGATGTGGGTTCGATTCCCAGTCCAGGCGTATCATTTAAGAAATTGGAGCGTGTTTGTCGGTAATCAGCACGGGGACATAATCCGGATTTCACGTCAACACACAACCAATTGTCAGAAGCACGAATTGGTTGGATTAGATTTTGGGGAGGCGACAGCTAAGGTCATTTGCGCCATAGGATACAGGTAAGGGAGGAAGGGTGGATGGAAACCCGGCGTCGGCATTAGCCTGCTCTTAACGAAAGGCGCCAGGGGGACCACGGCTTAACGTCTCATCCGACAGGCGCAGTACTGTACTCGAAGTGCCCTCCACAAGACAACTAAGTAGCGAACGGGTTTCCTATGAAAAACATCCTCCTCTGCTGGGATTTGAACCCTGGTCGCCCATGTGGTTAGCCAGCACTCTAACCACCACACCAACCCGATGCCTTCAGAAGAACGAAAGAATATTATAATGGTAATAATCAATTATAAGGTATCTTACAAAAGATACCATTGCGGGATATAAATTGTTTCATGTCAGCATACAATACATTTACGGAATATAGGCAGCAATAAGAAAAATACACCTGTTTTGGGGATGCCCACTCTCACAGTACATACGTGTATCTTTAAAAGCAGTGAAAAAGGATCATGATAGATAAGTACTATAAAGGAAATTCAATAAGTTTGATGAGACACAAAAGAAATATGAAATGCCTTTAAGGTAGGGCGAGCGAGATAGTTCCCTAATCATAATTGTTATTCATATTAATTAATATATAAAGACCATATTCAATATTTACGTTTTAATTTAATTTCACCAGCCGTTAGACCCACGAATTAAATATTACATTATTATTGGTGCAATAATATAGTTTTACATGACAGAAATTGTAAGTAATCAAATGAAAATATCCAAATAAATCTATAACTTGATTCGTTTTTTTCACGCGGTACGTTTTAAACTCCATGAAAACGGAAGGTTTATTGTGATCCCGAAGAATTTACAGCAGTGACTATATGATTAATTTTCAAAAATAGTTGAGAAAACACAAAAACTACACACTGTTGATTTTTTGACGAGATCTAAGGGTACGGAATGCCTCATTTTTAATATAACATCTCTCTGGAGTGTATACACGTACCATTTCCTACGTAAAAAGGGTTGGTATTTTCTGGCAAATATCTCGGAAAGTGATATGGTAAGGGGTTGAATTTTGGGTGTCAATGGACGAGTGATATATTTTTCTTTAAAATGAGACAAAATTCATCGATTTCTAGGTAAAATGATATCTCGCTCAAACTAGATTAAACGGCTGAAACAAGGTACTGTAACTAGGAACATTACTCACAAAAAGATGACTATTGAGGAAGAATCTTCATTTTACGCATGCCAGATAACCTCCCCTAATTTTTACTTATATGATAAATTAAGACGTCTACTATCGAATGGTGTAAAAATATTACCACGTCAGAGGTCATTTAACGATTATACATAGGTTTAAAAATCATAAATTTCAACGCAGAAATATACTGCTTTAATGGCAGTGCGATGGAAATTCTTCACATATGTTTTTTATCTCAATTTCCACCGTAAGAATATCGTATAAAAACTTGAATATCACGCACTACATATCGATACTTCTAATATATCTTTTCAGCCTAATTCATCGATAATATAGTGTTTCAAAATGAATGTCGGGGTTTAAAGGCATTGTAGTATTTATACCATTTGGCTTAAAATTATAAATTATACATAAAATGTTGTTGTTGTTGAGTTGTACTCTTGTGCGCATGCGCGTGCAGTGTTTCCTCTATCTTCCGTTAGCGCTAGCAGTAAAGATGGCAACTACTGAACAGAAAGCTATTTGTGTTTTGCACGCCATTTTATACGGACCGTCTAGGTCAACATTAATTCAACTTTGTGTCGTATGTATATTACTTTAACACCTAGTATTATAATTTACACATCACAGTTAAAGTGGAATAAATATTTGAGGTTTTTAACAAATAAACGAACAAAGTTGTTATAACGGATTGTCCTGTAAAATTTTAATCTTGTGAGTATTCACATGAAGTTTAAAAAATACGATTGGCTGCACTGAACTTAAATTTACTCATTATAGCGAATTTCATACATCTTGAGAAAAGAGTATTTGGAAGCGCAGGTTACTCCTCAAAGGCAAGGTATTAAATTAGCCATGGTCATTTGGGCTTTCACTAGTTTCCTTCACTCCTAGATAACCGATGGTTCTTTTGCAATCTTATTAATGGGATTACGGTGAGCAAAAAATCATTTTTTTAACAGCATGAGAAAACACCGTTACTATCATGATGCAATCATGCGTCAGAACTTTCTAATTTTTAAATCATATTTCTCCGGTGTTCATAACCGTACAATTTCTCAGAGAAAACGGCTTCCACATTTTAAGCACATATTTCGCAAGGGGTGCAATCTTAAAAAGGCCGCTATTTTCGTATCATTAGAAAGATTAGAACTTTTTCTCTGTCATAAAACAAAATTCATCGTATTTTATCTGGGGAGATCTCTGGCTAAAAATATCTCAAGGGCACCAGCGATAAATGGAAAGGCTTGGGGGATATGGATTAAGGGGGGGGAAGCAATGGTTTGTGAGGTGGGTTTCATTAGAATTAAAGTTCTGAAGCATACAGAGAATTGAAACTAACTGTACATAATTAAATCAATGGATAACTTCAACACACTGCTAACTTGCTGCCTTCAAATTTGTCGATGAAAGATGTATTAAGAAAAATGCAATAGTTTCTTCTTATGATACACTCACCACGTACGAGTCATGACCCATCTCAGGGTTAGAGCGCGGTCTAGTAAAATATCGTCTCGACACCCATTGTTGATTTCCCTAAGGTAATTGTAAAATGCAGCTGACACTAGCAGCGTCTCTATCCGCCAGCAAGTAAAACTAACCCGCCCACGGGGCCATGCTAAGAAAATGTATTGGTTTTAACAATATATCAGTCAGAGATAATTCATTTACTAGAGCGATGATTATACTGATTCTGAACAGCATTGTTAGACTACCTATATTTAGAGTTATTCTGTTGTAATATATTGTATTTCTCCAAGATATTAGTATTTTCCTTCAAACGTACTCCGTACAGGATATGATTTCCCTATGGACTGCAATATCCAACTCCAGAAACTCTGATCTCCGGCGAAATATAGGTAAAGTGATACCTCTTAATATTCTCGGAAAGACTCATTAGTAGAATTTTTTTCTGTAACTACTTGAAATAAGCTTTTACGTGCTCGCCACAGCACGGCGCCCCTGAGTTCCGAACTGCGAGGGTCGTTCGATTCGATATATCCGTAGCTCTCTCGATATGGGTCTAGGCAATCATTTCCACCACACGGCCGCCATTAATGTGCTTACTGAGCATTAACTATAATTGCACACCCAAGAAAATCTGCGAATACGCGACGCCAGCCATCATTTCGAACACAAATGCATTGACATTTCATCAGAAACGTTGAACATCCTATGCTATGCCAATAGGGAATAAACTCAAATTGGCACATAAATTACAGATTTGTTTGCGTTGCGAAGACCAGTATCGAAGAAAGAATACAATCGATATTGAACGACCTAGCGAGCTGCGAGTTTACAGCAATTATTGTCGCGATTGTATATTACTAGATAGTGGTTAAAGAGCGGAACGTCGGTAGGCTAACCAGCGAGATTGCAAAACCTCAACAAGGCCTTCTCCCCTTTACTTTGATGAAATTTCCATAAATATCGCTCTTCGGAAACCATATTCTTTTGCGACCCACATTCCACACAATGAATCTTGACACCCTGAAAATCACACATGCACGTGAAGGAGAATAATTTCCCTTTTATTCTTTCATATTTTTTCCAATTCGGACGCGCCACTCTGGATGCAGACGTGAAAGCGGTCCCACGGCACTTCGCGGATCCTGAGCCCGAGGCGAGATTTCGCCTCTCCCACGTGTTGACCCGCAAATCCACTACCTTACGTCTTGAGATACGAAACACAGGAACGGGAATCGCTTTCAGACCGTCGATTGAAAATTAGGCTGAATCTTTTATGTAAATTCAAAACCAATTAATTTAATGACGAATTTATTAATATCTTACTCCAACATACTACAATAGATAAGATCATGAGAGTAAAATTATGAAAATAGAGTGCAGAACAGGGAGGTTGAAAACATCGTTTTTTCCCGCGATCGATTAGAGAACATAATGGCTTCCAAAGAGACTTTGAAGTAGGTTAGTCGACAGGTAGCGTAGCTAATTAATTGATGTGCTCCCTAATGCACGTTTTTAAATCTGCCAAGAAATGCTAACACCATTTTTGCATGTTCCTTGCATGACTCTTGTATCACGTTTACGTAATTGCATTATAGATTAATTTAATAGTTTCCGTACCATTTGTAGCATACCTATAGAGTGGTGCATGTTGATGAAAGACAATGTCTACACTGTACAGTATGTTGATGATGAGTCACCCCCGCCAAACACCCTTGAGGTGGCTGGCAGGTTATAATGTAGATGTGGATGTTGAGTGAAATTAAATTTTATTAGACAGGCGGGACAGGTTTGAGCGGTAAACCCGTCTCTTCGGTCAGATCGATGCCCTCAAACAGCCATACCCTATCCCTAAATTGAACAATCGCGGAGCATTCCACAAATCACACCTCTAGTCTCAAGTTGTTTATCGCACGCGCCATCTTTCATAGTCCAATGCCATGAGTGCTATCTCCTAAACGACTTCCGCCCGAAGGCCTTCCGAAATGTGAGCGAGGCACAAGTTTAACCGATAACACGACGAGTAGAACACGAAATCTTCTCTAACTCGCAAAACTGTAGGCCGAAGATATAATCAGAGTTATGTATTATTCCGGAGGATGTCCAGGCAAGCTTTGGCCGGAGGCTGGCTGGTGGCTGAAAAGTCCTAAAGATTTTTAGATTTAAGAGACTCCGGTGTGACTTTGAGTAGGGAAAGCACTATAACTGATAGAATGAAAAACATGATAGCTTCTGCAGAGCGTTTTCAGATAATACACTGTGCCTTTAATTTTACCCCACAAAAATTGTCAGGTAAGAGTTAAAACTACATGTTGAATGTGATAGTAATAATTATCGGCAAAGGGTTAGCATTACCGAGGTTAAGACCCATTCGCAGCTCCTTTACTCATTCTCATTTACTCAAACGGTTCAAATAATTCGTGCATGCATTTTTGGAATGCTCACCAGTAAAATCACATACAAAGTTATTTCTTTACTTCCGATTCCTTGTTCCGATATGTTGGCTTATAACAGGCTTATGTGTTGCCACACTTGAGTTATAACCAATGACTACAACGGGAAAAAACGGAAGATTGGATAAAACTTCTCGGTGCAAGAAAGGAATCCACTGTTACTCGCACACGGCCGAAGGAAAAGAGGCGCTCAAGACATACGAAGCCGAAGATGCAGGGCGACTTTCTCTAGACCTAGGTAAAACCGACGTGACGTACGTACGAGATGTCCAGGCAAGCTATGGCCGGAGGATGGCTCGCGGTTGAAAACGAGAACGAGGAAGAAAGCTGCCCAGGCTTCATCTTCCATTTAAGTCTATCCCCCCAGCAGAGGTTCCATTGCGAGAGCGCTAATCAGCAGTTTATGATTGTACGCCGTTCGACCTTTAAGTGAAGTTTGAGCGAAATATCATTTCACGCAGAAATCAATGAATTTGGTCTCATTTTATAGAAAAAATATCACCCGTCCTATGGTACAAAAACGTCAGCCCCTTACCGACCTACTTGGCTGGAAAATAGACTGCACAACAGACAGGTTTAAAATGTCGTTTTTCCGCGATCGATTACAGTCCATAACGGCTGCGTTAAGACTTTTAAAGAGGTTAGTTGACAGGTAGCGTACTGCTTAATTGAAGTGCTCCCTAATGCATGTTTATGAACCTGCCGCATAGTGATAACACCATGCTTTGCATGTTCCCTGCATGACTCTGATATCACGTTTACGTAGTTGAATTATAGATAAAGATCACAGAGTCCGTAACATCTGTAGGATACCTATAGTTATGCGCACGTTGGTGAAAGTTAATATCTACACAGCCAAGCATGTTGGTGATAAGTCATCCCATCCAAACACCAATGAGGTGGCTTGCAGGGTAATATGTAAATCCAGATGAAGAGAGCTCACAGGAGGAAAAAATGAAGCTACTCATGAGCTTGCGAGAAATAAATAATTGGAGTCAATACAGACACTATCAGACCGAGAGTGTGAAAGAACTAACCCAGACCGTTTAAAATATACGGCCTTCAGTGGTGAAAGGCATGATCCAGGTGAAAACAAAAGGTACTAAATTGGCAGATTATTCTCAAGAATTAAATAAAAATTTTATTAGCATTACGTAGAATATTTATTGGACGACCAGTTTTGTCGAATAGTCGACATCATCAGGACCTGATCGGTCGTCAAATGGGACGTCATTTAATCCTACGTAAAACTGGCAAATTTTTGTTAATTGCTGAGCATGATGGGACATTTTTACTAAGTTAAGGTAGTAAGAGCGAAATATCATTTTACTTAGAAATCAATTAATTTGGTCCCAATTTAAAGAAAAATATCTCACCCTTATAATGAGACCAAAATTTCAACCCCTTACCACATTACTTTCGGAGATATTCGCCAAAAAATACCAACCCTTTTGCATGGGAAATGGTACGTGTATGCACTCCAGAGAGACATAATTTACAAAATGAGGTATTTCTAACACATAGATCTCGTCAAAAATCAACACTGTATAGTTTATATGTTTTTTCAACTATTTTTGAAAATTTATCATACTTTACCGCAGTAAATTCTTCGTGATCACAATAAACCTTCCGTTTCGATGTCGTAAAAAAAACTAACAGCTTGTAGTTTGTATGTTTTCTTAATTATTTTTGAAAATTAATCATATTGTACCGCAGTAGGTTCTTAGGTATCACAAAAAACCTTCCTTTTTGAAGGAGTTTCAAACGCACCACGCGAAAAAAATGAGTCAAGTAAAAGACTTATTAAGATATTTTCATTTAAGTACTTACAATTTCTGTCATATAAAACTATATTATTTCACCGTTAATAATGCAATATTTAATTGATGTGTCCTACAGCTGGTGAAATCAAAATGTATAATTCGAATACGGTCTCTATTATAATTAGGGAACTATCTCGCTCGGACTACCTTAAGGATGAAACTATTGAATTTGGCAGATAATTTGTAGAATACATCCGTCGGTGTACACTTCAAAGACACGAAGAGTCGAATATGGCACTTATTCAATTGAACTAATGATTTCTACGAATATTTTCACGGTCACTTGCTAAGAATCTTATTGAATTTCACACGCATGTATAACGTATAAAACGGAGAAAGGTGTGACTTCGCTGACTTTATCAGACAGAGAGGCATGAATGGAGAAGACGGGGAAAAACTGTTCAGAAACCTACCAGTCATGTGGTAGAATACAGACATTTTTCAATCAGTAGCCCGCAATTGACATAGGACATTGAATTACTTTGCCGTGGAACTGAACTCTAGAGACAGAAAAAAGTACGGAATTCACGTGCCAGTTCAGAAATGAGCTCAACTCACGCCTCTGTCGGTGCGTTTCTTGCGGAAAACCTCAACGCGTAGCATCTGAGGCAATTTATAAAATTAGACAAGACGTATAATTGGGACACAGAAGGCCCGACATCGCCCTCGCGCATCGGGCACGTGGGAACCCCACATGGGAAGCCAACCATGATCGACAGAAAACACTGGAGGCTACTTTATTTCGGCCCACTCGACAAGACAATCATTGGGGACTTAAGCATAGCAGACGACATGACAGGGCAAAAAACAAAATTCATGACAATGACTATGTCATGCGACGGGATATTGTGCCCAACCCCGAAGTTAGGGGATCGGGTTGGTGTGGTGGCTAGAGTACTGGCTAACCATACGGACGCCCACGGTTCAAATCCCTGCAGAGGAGGATGTTTCTCTCAGAGGAAACCCGGTCCTTGTGAGCCTTGTGGAGGGCACTTCAAGTACAGTACTCAGTCTGTCGGATGAGACGTTAAACTGTGATCCCCTCGGCGCCTTTCCTTAACAGCAGGCTAACGCCGACGCCGAGTTTCTATCCACCCTTCCTCCCTTACCTGTCCCCTATGGCGCAAATGACCTTAGCTGTCGGTCGCCTCCCCAAAAATCCAATCCTCAGGAAAACCTAATAAAAAGTATCCCCAACGTGTACTACTTAGGGAAAGATCCATAGGTCCGGATTTACAATCACTGGTTAAGACCATTCTCGGTATGAAAGCCGATCCTAAAAACTTCTCTCAATGCATGACAACTAACCAACAATCTGGGGTACAATACAAACCCCTGACGTTAAGAGCAGGCTAATGCCGACGCCGGGTTTCTATCCATCCTTCCTCCCTTACCTGCCCTCTATGGCGCAAATGACCATAGCTGATGGTCGCCTCCCCTAATATCCAACCCTTGCGCTTACGCTTACGCTTGAGCGAAATACCATTTCACATAGATATCAATAAATTTATTCTCATTTCAAAGAAAAATATATCATCCTTCCAAAGATAACAAAATGTCAGCCCGAACTTATTTCCGAGATGTTTGCCATAAAATACCAGCCATTTTTCAAAGGAAATGGTACGTGTGTGCACTCCAGAGAGACATCATTTTTTAAAAATAGGGATTTTCTAACACCCTGATTTCGTCAAAAATTAACACTGTAGTTTGCATGCTTCCTCAACTTATTTTAAAAATAAATCATGTAATCCCCTCAGTAACTTATTCAGAATCACATAAAAACCTGCCGATGAGCAGGAGTATTCAACGTCACGCGTGAAAAAAATGAGTCAATTAAAGACTTATACAGATATTCCTATAAAATTACTGTTCTGTGTACTAATCCTCAAAATACTGTTAAAAAGTCCAGTTTCATTTAAAAATGATAAAACGCGGTTGAGAACAACTGAGTCATCGCCTAGGATCGACTTTGTCTCCCGCTAACTGCAGCCAAAAATGTGTTATTTACTTCATAAGATCTCTATTGCCTCATCTACACTGCATGTGCACTGATGTAGGGTTCACTAAAACACGGCACTTAATGCAGGCGAACGTATACAGGCAGATATAAAATCTACCGTAGCCCCAGCTAGTATTCATGGAAAGAACCTGCATGCATCGCGCGAGTGTTTGAGTTAATTTTGGTGATTTATAAACAAATATAACAGCACAGACTAATGAATGGGGAGAATATCACGTACACAAATACTCAACAACTCATATAAACGATACAAACACAAGCATGATGCGCGTGACTATCGAAACTCCTCGACCTATCCATGAAGAGACCTCGACCGTCTCGACCGAACACCATCGATATCATTCAAGTCCATTTTATTAGGGATCCCCAAGTCCACTTAAAAAAGCCCATCATTTAAATGATGAGAGGGCATCTACAAGGTGCACTTCAGTGAAAGGTTCAATTAAATGTTAACTTAAGTGGTCAGTGTAGACGTGGTCTAACGGAGGTTGGATCGATAAATCAAGATTAGCAACCTAGTCCTCCGTATGGTAGTTTGAGCGAAATATCATTTTACCAAGAAATCAATGAATTTGGTGTGATTTAAAGAAAAATCTCTCACCCTTCTAATGACACCAAAAATTCAACCTCTTACCACATTACTTTCGGAGATATTTTCCAAAAAATACCAGCCCTTTTGCGAAATGGCACGTGCATGCACTCCAGAGAGACATTATTTACAAAATGAGGCATTTCTAACACTTAGATCTCGTCAAAAATCAACAGTGTGTTAGTTTATATGTTTTTTCAACTATATTTGAAAATTAATCATACTGTACCGCAGTAAATTCCTCGGGATCGCAATAAACCTTCCGTTTTGATGGAGTTTCAAACGTACCGCGTGAAAAAATGAGTCAAGTTAAAGACTTATTTAGATATTTTCATTTAAGTATTTACAATTTCTGTCATATAAAACTATATTATTTCACCATTAATAATGCAATATTTTATTCGTGTGTCTCACAGCTGGTGAAATTAAAACGTATAACTCGAATATGGTCTATATTATGATTAGGAAACTATCTGGCTCGCACTACCTTAACATAGGGGACTGCTCCGGATTGAACAGAGTATCCCCGTATCATTTTACGCCAAAATAAAATTCGGAACAAATTCCATTCGTCTGCGGGCCTTTTCGGAAACTACAAACACAATGGGTCACAATGGCACAACAGGAGTCACATCGCAAAGGGTAACATTCAATGCAATAGAATCATTTTGTCGAAACTGAGAGGGAAGATAGATTAAAATACATCGAAAGAAAAGGATTAGCCATACGTAAGTCCTCAACTTACTGCCCTACTTCTTCTGACAAAATTCGCTAGTATCCTTACGATTTTTACTCCTCTAGCAATAGAAAACCTGTCACAAAACAATCAGTCATCGACTATTTTACACCTTGAAGGCCTTAAAAAAGTTTTAATGAATGAAGCATGCCATGGTTACAATCAGTATCATTCAAACGAAAAATGACGCAGTCACATTTCAACAAAACTACAATACTCCACCATTTGTAGCAAATTCAGAGTTTTAGGCTAGAATAGGAAATAAGCGACTCATAAAAACGTTTAAAAGTATAGACAGCGAAGTACGACCCTCCTGGAGATCAAACAAAAGTGACATGCTATTGTTTATTTGGGGTAAGGATTGAATATTTTATTTCATTAGCTAAATTATGAAAAAACTCACAATCCTACGACGCAATACCATAGATGCATAGTGGGAACATTATTGCACATCGGACAAGCCAGACAAGCAAGACAAGGACAAGAATGTTGTGATAATGAGTCCACAAGTGACGCACGAGAGAATAGCACCGAGCAGAGGAGGGCATCTTGCGAAATATTGTTGAATACCAAACCGGATGAACCCGTGAAAGAAGTTTCCTTTCTGTTGAAACATCCGTGTTTTCAGGTGTGTGGGCACGAGCGGGTTATTAGCTTATCTGCACGTCATGGACTTCCGGTGCGCAACAGGGTATGTACTCAATTTGTACCTCCAGAATAGGTGATGATCGCACCTTCTTCATGTGGCGGCCAGCAGTCTTGGGAGCGCTGGAATGACGTTTCAGAAAGACGCTTAAGGTCGCCAAACATGTATCCTTACGCCGGGAAACATTCACGACAAATATCAATCTTAGCCCACTGTCACAATCGGTCTTCATTTGTAGACATCAACCCGAGATTTGCCGCGCAGCAACTCTCCGCTCTGTATGCTCCAGGGGGAAGCATTCACGTGAAATTCGCGGACAGGAAAATCGCAAATTAGGGTTTATTAAAAGAATACAAGGAAAATGTGACGAGAAATTAAAGGAGCGATGTTATATTTCTCTCTAAGACCTCACTTGGAGTAGGCCGATAATATATGGGACCTTTACGAAGTAGGATTAGGTTTAGATATTGATCGAATACAGAGGAAGGCAGCTAGATTTGTTTTAAAAAATTGTTACGATAAACATAGCAGTGTCACTGAATTAATGAGGGAATTAGGGTGGAAATCTCTATCCGATCGAAGGGAAAAGTATAGTTTGAACGAAAGTTTGATGTAGACTTTTTTTTCCGGATGTTCAACATATTTTGCTTGAGCCAAACCATTATGATAGAAACGATCACAAGCACAAGATTAAGACAATAGATTACAGAACCGATAGATTTAAAATGTCATTTTTTCCACGCACAACAAGGGACCATAATAGTTGCGATATATCAGTTCTACGATACTTTATACTACATTTATAGTAGGTCAGTACGAGCAACAGTTTTGCCGTGCTATTCTGCCGGCTTCATCAGGCTTATTGTTTCTTTGACGTTGGTGGCTGGGCATTTATAGGTTCGAACAACAATGATCTTCTTTAAAATTTAAAATTTCGGCTGTTAATTTTTTAAAGGCTCAACTTGACCGTTTTTTCTTTTCCAAAAGACGGATCCACATTAATGGAAGTTTATACCCATCATCTCTGTTCAGGTTATTAGGTCTTTTTTCTATTTCAATTGCTTCTCTGATGATCCGTGGATAATAGCTGCTTTCTTTTGATAGAATTTTCGCGGACTTGATGTCTATGGTATGACCCTCTTCCATGCATGTATGTTCAGCTACGGCAGAGTGATACCAGTTATCCAGAGTGTTTTCTCTTTTATTCTAATAGTTATTCAAGAGCAAACACTCCGGGTTTCCTCGTTAATCCGCTTCTCATGTATGGGTTGTAAACATTTCCACTATTAAGTTAAGTAATATCCCTGGAATGGGTCACCTTCCTAAGCTTTTTCGGAACTGGTCACAATAGTGTTTGTAAAGTTTCTAATCGATTTGCGGCCGCTTCTTGTCTATGTAAGTGCGGGGAACGTCAATTTAATCGTTTCTGCAACACTTAGCTAAGATCAATATCAGCTTGTAAGGTATTGTTCACTCGGAAAAAGCAAGCAAGAAGCCTCAGCACGTAAGCCTAAGCATGCTTGCAACGAGCAAACTTAAAATAGCTCAATGGTAAGATTTTCACAGGAACGAAACTTCATACCGACGCGAAGCACTCTCACTTGTTTTTTCTATAACACAACACTCTAATTTAATTGGCTCGTTGAAAAACAACTTGATTATGAAATCTTGAGAATAAATATTATGACTCGCCGCTATCTTTTGCGAAATACGCTCGACTTGGCGGACAGTAGAAAGTCGAATTTTTCATCTACAACAAAAAACAACATGAAAATGGACCACGGTCATAATGACAGGAAAGAGTAATACGATTTGGAGACGCATTTACGAGCCAAAGACATGTTCGATCGAAATAGATCGATCACTTTTAGCACGAGTGCAATGAACAACCTTTATAGTTTCAGCGATATATCATTTTACTTAGCAAGCAATGAATTTGGTCTCATTTTAAAGAATATATCCCACCCTTCCAAAAATATCAAAATATCAGCTCCTTACCGAACAAATTTACGATATGTTTGACGAAAAATACCAGCCCTTCTGCATGGGAAATGATACGTGTATATACTCCAGAGTGACCTCATTGAGAAAATGAGGAATTTCTAGTGCCTAGATATCGTTAAAAAAATAACATTGAGTAGTTTGTTTCCTCGACTATTTTTCAAATAAATCGTATAGCCACCTCAGTAATTATTTTTATAATCACAAAAACCTTCCTTTATAAAGTAGTTTTAAACGTACCGCGCTAAAAAAATGAGTCAAGTGAATAACATATACAGCTATTTTTATTTAATTACTTAAAATTTCTGTCATATAGAAATATATTATTGCACAATTAATAATGCAATTTTTATTAATGCTACCTAAAGCTTCTGAAATTTACACGTGTTTTTCGAATATGGTCTCCATTATGACTAGGGGTAGTATGTGAAAACCTTCGTATGGAGCGTGGCACTCTATGGATCAGAAGCTCGGACCATTGGAAAAGCTGACCAGAACGGACTAGAAGCCTTCGAAGCCTGTAGCTAAAAGGCTGAAGATAAAATGGACGGACAAAATAATAAATGATGAAGTGTACAGAAGAGTAGAGGACCATATTGAACACCAGAGGAAAAAAGAACAAGATGGATTGGACACACCCTGAGACACAATGGGTTTATGAAGAATATAATTGAAGGTAAAAGAGAGGGAAAAGACCCCAGAGAGAGACCCAGGAATAAGCTCATGGACCAAATAAAGAGGAAAGTACATAGGAAGAGATACCAGGAGGTAAGGGAACTAGTATTTGATAGGGTGGAGGGTGGTAGTCAACAAATCTGAAGATTGAACGACCGATATATGACTAGGGAACTATCTCGTTCAAATTACCTTAAATGATTGTATAGAAAAAGACTGCTCGCGCGGTAAAACAGAAGCGGAAGCAGGCCAAGGGGGACGAGGCAACCCGTACCACATCGTTCACCTGATTTCAATCATTCACTTCCTTCCGCGAAGCCTTTGAAGGTTCGCAACCGGAAAATGGGAGAGCCGACGCGGCGCAGGAAAAGAGAACTAAACCATTCAGATCCGGAGTCTGCGAAACCAGGGGGCGCGCAAATATTTGAATGTCTCTCGAGCCAAGGAATGCCATTATTGAGGTCAAGCCGGGCCGTGGGTCCAAAACAAGAGTAGTTCCATGATTGCTAAGTCACGCCGCACTCATCAGTAGAGCTCCTTCCTCTAGCCACTTTTGATTCCGCCGAGAGCTTCTCGAAAGCGAAGGCTTTAGTTCTCTCCTAACCCATAACGGTGAAATGAGACCGCAATAAAAAAACACGAATAAAAACGGACTTTTTTAAGGATAAACTTTTGTTTAGTAAAAAATAACATGCAATACATCTTATACGGAATAAGTTTTTAATTTTGGTTGCACGCAGAACGAGGTGCTAGCTGACATTTTTTTTATTTTCTGAGGGCATTTCATTCAATAATAAAACCTTTTCCCTTAAAAAGGCAGTTTTTAATATTAATTGCTTTGAACTTTTGAGTTTTCACTTACTTGATATGATATTCCAGCTCGAGAAATTACATCAGTGGATTTGTTATGTATCCAACTCCAATGCTTTAAATTCGTTTATTCGGGAGTATTAACAACGCAAAGTCTTTTTAGAGTATGTGGGTGGATCTATGAACGTATCATTCCGTGATGGAAAGCAAAAATCGAGGAGAACGAATCCTTCGAGGAGAAGAGGGTTTTCGCACGGTACGTTTAAAACTGCTTTACAAAGGAAGGTTTTTGTGATTATAAAAATAATTACTGAGGTGGCTATACGATTTATTTTAAAAATAGGCGAGGAAACAAACTACTCACTGTTATTTTTTAACGATTAATTGTGCAATAATGTATTTTTATATGACAGAAATTTTAAGTAATTAAATAAAAATAGCTGTATATGTTATTCACTCGACTCATTTTTTTCGCGCGGTACGTTTAAAACTACTTTACAAAGGAAGGTTTTTATGATTATAAAAATAATTACTGAGGTGGCTATACGATTTATTTTTAAAATAGTTGAGGAAACAAACTACTCAATGTTATTTTTTTAACGATATCTAGGAACTAGAAATTCCTCATTTTCTCAATGTCAGTCTGGAGTATACATTTCCCATGCAGAAGGGCTGGTATTTTCGCCGTAACTGTCGGTTATACTCACGAATGTACACGCGTTGTACACTAATTAGAATCGATTATAATTGATTACAGTACTGTCACAGGAAGCGGGTCCATGGACAAAATTTCAGAACTTTAAGGTAGTAAGAGCGAGATAGTTCCATAGTCATAATGGAAACCATATTCGAACAATACGTTTTAATTTCAGCAACCATTGGAAGCATTCATTAAAGATCACATTGTAAATGGTGCAATTATATACTTTTATATGAGCGAAATTCTGAGTAATTAATAGAAAATATATACATGATTCATTAATTTTAATCATTTTTTGCACGTACGTTTAAATACTCTTTTACGCCGTAATATTTTCTGAGATTCTGAAAAAAATAACAGCGGCGACAATATGTTTTATTTTTAAAAACAGTTGAGAAAACATGCCAGCTACATACTAATATTTTTTTATGAAATCTAGGTTTATAAATTCCTCATTTTTGAAATAAGGTATCTCAGGAGAGCGTAACCTACCAATTCCCATGTAAATGGGCAGGTATTTTTCGTCAAAAATCTCGGAAAGTAGTTTGGTAAGGGGCTGACATTTTGGTATCTTAGGAAGAGTGAGATATTTTTCTTTAAATTGAATCCAAATTTATTGATTTCAAGGTGAAATGATATATCGCCCAAACTACCTAAAGTCATCGGGAAGTTGGATAAATTTTTGTAACAAGATTTGACCAATACGAACAGTTCCTACTCAAGAAAATCTTTCAGTTAACGCGGAGTTAATAAATTATCGTCATTAATTAAATTGATCAATGCATAGGAAGTAACCAGTAGCGGATCTATGGACGACATTTCAGACCTCTACATCATCGGGAGGTAGGTTAAATTTCAATAACAAGATTTGCCCCGACAAACAGATAAAACTCAGGAAAATCGGGGATCGGTTTGGTGTGGTGGCTAGAGTACTGGCTAACCATACGGACGCCCACGGTTCAAATCCCTGCAGAGGAGGATGTTTCTCTCAGAGGAAACCCGGTCCTTGTGAGCCTTGTGGAGGGCACTTCAAGTACAGAACTCAGTCTGTCGGATGAGACGTTAAACTGTGATCCCCTCGGCGCCTTTCCTTAACAGCAGGCTAACGCCGACGCCGAGTTTCTATCCACCCTTCCTCCCTTACCTGTCCCCTATGGCGCAAATGACCTTAGCTGTCGGTCGCCTCCCCAAAAATCCAATCCTCAGGAAAACCTAATAAAAAGTATCCCCAACGTGTACTACTTAGGGAAAGATCCATAGGTCCGGATTTACAATCACTGGTTAAGACCATTCTCGGTATGAAAGCCGATCCTAAAAACTTCTCTCAATGCATGACAACTAACCAACAATCTGGGGTACAATACAAGCCCCTGACGTTAAGAGGAGGCTAACGCTGACGCCGGGTTTCTATCCACCCTTCCTCCCTTACCTGTCCTCTATGGCGCAAATGACCGACCTTAGCTGTCGGTCGCCTCCCCAAAAATCCAATCCAATCCTCATGAAAACCTAAAATAAAGTATCCCCAACGTGTACTACTTAGGGAAAGATCCATAGGTCCGGATTTACAATCACTGGTTAAGGACTTTTTCGGTATGAAAGCCGATCCTAAAAACTTCTCTCAATGCATGACAACTAACCAACAATCTGGGGTACAATACAAACCCCTGACGTCAAGGGGAGACGTCACTTTTTGAGGCTGATGCCAACCAGGCATAATGAAAACCGGGCCTCAGTGAAAAACACGAAATTAAAAATAATTTTAACTCACGCAAGAAATGATTCAGGCTTCACTCTGAGGTAATGATTGACCACTATATGGTGAGAGAGGAATATTGGTAGCTACCAATCTGTAATTATTAAGACCAAATACGGTTTCTGCAATTCTTCAGAAACCGAAACATATGTTAACGACACCACAATTGCTATAACCACGCTTGAAGTTAAAAATTAAACGTTGGAATTAACCAGTTCTCCTCACTATAAGGAAATTATGACTCCACCGCAATGATGAGCTTCTATGCAGCGCAAACAATTGACTCTGGGGACAAATGGCATTATTTTACCTTCGTATCAGTTTTGAAAAAATGGAACACTTAATAAAAATATATGCAACCAGTATACAATTGAGTTACAGGCATTTCGGCTCTCGCCGCAGGATTACAACTTCCGCCCCGGTCTGCAAGCTTTCGCTTATACCCGGGGACTAGGAAGAGGTGGAAGGAAAGGATGGGAAGGGAAGGATAGCAAAACCGCAGCCCCTTCGAGGCCGACACCTATGAGGCGGATTGAGGTCAAAAGGACCTCAATTGGGCCTCCGTCTCCCCGAAGTGCTCGTATTAGTTTGGTTACCCAAATAACAGAGACAAGTAGCCGTCAGTTTTGCTTTCGCTAAAACCTACCGCACTTCTATTGCGAACCGAGAGAGCCCGTTACCCAAATATTTGGGATTAGGTGTCTCTCTGACTCACTTTATGGGTTGGCGTCGTGCGGTCTGCCGAAGTACGTCCTCGAGTCAGGGATCACCGGACCCATGGAGGGTCGATTCGGACCAATTCTGGTCAAAGCGTGAGTACCTTTCTCTCAGTAGTTCCCGCCAACCCAGACAATTGAGTTACAGTTAACATTGGTTGCCAACGCCAGAAAAAAGATAGGATGCAATGGAAATTAAAGAATGAAGAAGATGTAACCAATGGAGAGCATCACCTTTAATGGGATTCTAAAATAATGGGGACAGCACATTTTTCACGATTAAAGTTCCAAACATTGCACACATTCTAGTTGAATTAAAGTTCAAAACATTGCACACATTCTAACGCAAACCCGCCTTTTCGATGAACTGGAAAGCTTTAGCGAGCCATTTTCCAGAGGGATGACTCCTGATGAGTATCATGGAGACCGATGAATTATTCTCTTACGCCCATTAATCCACTAAGGTACCCAACTCATCATCCACACTTTACATTTCGAACGAGACAACCTGTTTGCTAGAATGAAATCACTTCCAGCACACTCAAAATTGACCCGAAAAATTCTGAACAAACAAATCACACCAGATGGCTTTTTTCCGACTTATTACTTTCCATAAAACTCCCTAATTAATAAAACATTGAAACCAATAATAGAAAGAAAGCCAAAATAATTAATGAGTGAGAGAATGAGGAGATACCAATTACCATCTCTTGGTGCCTTAGATAAACGATAAGACAAAGTTTTCATTTAGGCCATTGATTGAAAATATTTCTTATGTCAATCAATCATGGAATGCAGCGACATGAAACTATATACTTACATAGAACGTAATTATATTGCGTTCGACAACTTTGAGCTCATGAAAACTTAAATAGGTATTCATGCACTTCAAGCCCTAAAGAGACTGATTTCCTCAAACCAGTCTCCTCCGATTAAGAAAAAATTTACAACAACAATGACGCAAATAAACAATGAAGTTAACCCTTTTAGTGCGGCGGGCCGATATATCGGCTTTGGCATCTCAGGCGTAAAGTGCGGCGGGCCGATATATCGGCTCACAGGCAAAATATTGTTTAACTTTTGCACACACATATAATTACAATTATTTTTTGTACGAAGGATAAGCGTTTTTTATTATTACCCAATTCAATGCATACGCAATAAGAAAAACTGCATATGGATATTTTAAACAATAACTTTATAATATTCATTTTCCTAGAGTGATACATTTCATTCTAGCTACCCTCCGCATTTCTCACTAGAACCACTGGCAGGGGTCAGCACTAAGAGGGTTAATAATTAATTAAGAAAAATAGCCATCAAAATTCACCTCTGTAAAGATAAATTACCTGAAAAACCAAATCCCGCGAAGGGAGACCAATGAATTGTACTAATTAGTCTGTATAGCAGCACGTGGAAGGTGAGTGAATGAGAAATATCCAATGAAAGCGCCAGATGCCAAAACAAGAGGACATTGGCTAGAAAGTGAAGCAACTATGTTTTTAAATTGGCATTATATCTACGCAAAACAATGATGAAATTCAGGTGTTCGTGAAAGACCCGTCGGGCGAGTTGAGGATTGCAATGTGGGGCGGGTGGGCAACACGTGAATATTTGGCCATTGTTCAAGCAGAAGTCTGACGCTTGCATATCGCGCCAATCATTAACGCGGGTAGAATTTAACGTTAGAATGAAATAATTTGATATCATATCACCCAAGATCTAAGACACCCACGGCAAAGACTTTTTCACAGCTATGGTGGACAATGAAGAGACAGGATAAGAGAAATCAGTGGCTGAAATACAATAAAGGAAGCATGCTTCTCAACAGATGCCTTTGAGAAACTGGAATTCTCGAATTAGAAATCTTCATGTAGTTTGAACTAGATGTCATCTCACAAAGAATTCGATAAAATTAGTCTCGTTTGAAAGAAAAATATCTCACCTTTCCAAAGATACCAACATATCAGCCCCTAACCGAACTACTCTCCGAGATATTCGCCAAAAAACACCAGCCTTTTTACATGGAAAGCGGTACGTGAAGGGACTCCAGATGACATTATTTAATAAAAACGAGGGTTTTCTGACAACTAGATCTCGTCGAATAATTAACAGCGCGTAGTTCGTATGTTTCTTCGACTAGTTTTAAAAATAAATCGTACAGTTACCACATTAATTTTTTTCAGAATCACAAAAAAACCTTCCGTTGTGAAGGAGTTTTAAACGCCCGGACGCGGACCCGCGCGAAAAAAAAGGGTCAAGTTAAAGACTTAAAGCAACATTTTTCATTAAACTACTAATACTGTCAGTCATATAAAGGTATATTATTGCACAATTGATATTGCAATATACTTCATACTTCATATAGCTGCTGACATAAGCACTTTTGAGTGCTATGGACGTAATGGTACGTCCTCTTATATTTTCTGAGAAGGACGATGGTCGTACTACGACGTCCATGGAATACTAATATTAAACGGCAGCTGAGGGTATTGGTATACCTGCAGTCTTTCTGGTAGACATTCACATGACCACAAAGTGCCAAAATAAATTTGAATAGTAAATAAAAGTTCATTAATCAAGATGCTAAAAAGTGTTCTTTCACAGTCCAGGTAAGTGCGTAAAATCCTCAGTTTCTCTGGGATGAACTTCAATTTTAGGCCCAGAACGCAAAGTGTTTAAACGCGAAATTCGAATATGGCCTCCATTATGAATAGGAAAACATCTCGTTCAAGCCAACCTAAGCCACGCGACTATTAATTAACATCAGTGAAACCAGTGGCCCAAATATGAGTTTGATTCCCTGATATCCACACACCCGATCATATTACCATTAACGGTTAAAAGTAACGTCGTTAAGGGTACCCATTTATTTCGAGTTAAGAACATTTGGTTATAAGTATCTACCATAACCTTTTTTGTTAACATCTCATGAATGTATTTTACCCGTCGAGCGAAACTCAAACAGTAATATGACGCGCGAGACCGATAAGGAATGATTTGCAAGATATGTCCGTTATCTGCGTTCCGTGAAGTGATAATAGAGGCGTCATGTTTCGGGAACGTACATAAATCAGTTAAATAAGAATGGAAGAGGTTCCACGAACGACACTGCGAGGCTAAAAGGCAGGTTTAAAAATAATCTCATGACTAAAGCCCTTAACTTCACGTAGCAAGAACTAGGGCCGTTTTCGAACTTGGCAAATCTAGCATCTTGCCTTGAAACCTAGTACGCATCGAAAGCTATGACGTCATGGACAAGTCATCACCAAGCGCTTGTTCACTAGCTATCGAGGAAAGATACCAAGTCAACGAAAAAGGAGACTTGCTATGCTTGCTAGGTTTTAAGTTCGAACTAGGGGTGTGATAATACGGGCTTGTACGGAAGATAGAAGTGAAGAAACTTTCAAATGGATACTATTTTATCATTACTACGTATAGTTGTGTGATATTTATTATTTTTTTGCGGAAAAATTGATGAATTCGTTATATTTAAAGGCTTTTCAAATGTGAATATACTGATAAAAGATAGTTGTTTATGTGTGTTGTAGTAAGACCTAATAGTTGTGTGAATAATTCCATACATTGTAAATATACCGTCCTTGTTTACTTCATTGAACCTACAAAATCTATCTTCCTTACTGTGGAAGGAAAATAAATGAAATAATGATGAAAGAAATTATATGAAAGAATTATGGTCCGATGGAAAGTACACTAAGGTAGCCATAATTTAATTGGCAGCATTATTGTTAGCTAACGAACATAATAATTGTTAATAACGTTGAGCATTGGAGAGATTTTCACTGCATTCATCAAAGAAGGGGGACAATAAACCTTTAGAGTAAATGTAATTTGTTTTCAGCTTAATTATGTTAGTTACAACCCGCGTATTTATCAGTCAACAGTCAGAGATCATAGGTAGTTAGTTCGGAGTGTAATGCATTAATATATTGTTACGTGTTTTTTCATACAGGCAAAAAATATTATGATGCCTTTTTTTGCACAAAGACGTTGATTGTGGTGAAATACAGTGAGCGATATGTCGTCCACTTTCGCAGCCCCAAGTAATCGAAGCATATTAGTTAACCACCATATTATGGTATATGAGAATTATTTTATTCATAAGCAATAAGATTTAAAAAATAATATTCTCTGTTACTTTGCCGTATAAGGTTGGGAAGCATTTTAAAGAAGTAATCCACTTCCATCACCCACAATAATTATGGACACGGATAGCGCTTTTCGTATGTTTTACGAAATGAAGGCCGCATGGTGTCTCTTCCACCTTCCACCGTAAAAGGGCTACGAAAGTGTCAAGCGTGTCAAGTCAAGATTCTACCCGGTCGGTCTTGGGATCAAGTTAACTTGATATCAAGTTAACTAGGCGTTTGCCAAGTTCGCAAACGGCCTAGGGCTGGGCAGTTTCTCAATACATTGGTTCCGTTATCAACATAATTTAATATTGCAATTCCAAAATCATAATTTTGGAACCATCAATGCCAATACCCTGCATTGGATATCGGTGGTCGGAAAAACCAATATTTTTAATTGGAATATTGTGCAATATTGAAGATGTAGAGGCAGAGCTTGATAGTATTCATCATGGGTGCCTCTGCTCTACATAATTCCGTGAACTGCCACTGCGTGGCGTTGTGCCCGTACTTCCGGAACGAGTCCTTTCCTGTTGTAACGAGAGCTGCGTGACACTCGCTTCCCACCTCGCCTGCCAAGCAAATGTATTATGCATCTCAATATACTTTGATTCATTTTGTGGATCCGTTCTTGATTTCCCTGCGCAAATCCTCTACAGAAGAACCATATTTGCAGTTGGAATATTGGATAACCAACGTTAAAAATTCAAGTATTGAATATTGTAACCCGGCGAGGAGGACGCCCTGATCTTTGAAAACAAACAGCGCGCGTGGCACTCAATGCAACACTTCCTTTTCCACCATTATTCATAGCAATAACTGGGGAAAAGAAGCTTAAATTGGTTTTCTTGTTTCATTGACAGACTTTAACATAGTTAACAATTTCCCTTTTTCGAAGTAACCCCCGTCGCTTCTAATACACATCTGCCACCGTTTTTTTGTTTTTTTTTTACCAATTTATATTGCTATATTCAATATTTTCCAATCTACCAATTTTTCAGTTTTCATTATTTCCAATATTACAATATTTCCAATATTCAAAAGTCCAATACAGGCTATTGATATTGGTCCATACTGAATATTTTAAGATATTTTCCGTCAGCTGGGCGATTCGCATAATGTGAGTGTGTACCAATGTCAATTCAATAAACAAAACACTAAAATGTATATCCCGCCGAAACCCCAGCCCCAAATGTTGAGTAATAGCATTACGATACAAGTCGCCGTGATTCACAATATACCTCATGATTAAGACGTCAGCGAAAGGCATGCTTGAAATTTGACGCATTATATTTATATTTGTATATTATATTTATATTTGTAT
The DNA here is from genome assembly GCA_963169105.1 of Ceriagrion tenellum. Lineage (NCBI taxonomy): Eukaryota > Metazoa > Arthropoda > Insecta > Odonata > Coenagrionidae > Ceriagrion > Ceriagrion tenellum. The sequence continues at coordinate 122,852,791 of OY720633.1, read as the reverse complement.
TTCGATGATGATGATAAACTTGAACACGCCACAACCATTACAAATCCAATCACAATCCATAAACACCGGTGAATTCCTGAATAATACATATCATTCTGTCATTTATATATATATATGCAACAACAAGTTTACTAAATTTACGGTCCCCATAGCAATCTTGCGGAAGGAAAGCATCATCACTACCAAATCAAACAAGCTGCTACTTCTGAACAAGGTTCTCATCCAAACGTTTTATCAAAGACTAAATAACATTGCCTTATTTTCACATTAGTTCATTTTAAGTTGACTGGTTTGTTATCTACGGAGACCCTAACAGGTACATCAGATCATGAGAATAAAATTCTTTAACTCTATAAAGGTCGTTTCACCCGCGATCGATTAGAGGGTTGGTGTGGTGGCTAGAGTACTAGCTAACCATACGGACGGCCAGGGTTCAAATCCCTGCAGAGGAGAATGTTAATCAGAGGAAACCCGATCCCTACTTGAGTGTCTTGTGGAGGGCACTTCAAGTACAGTACTCCGTCTGTCGGATGAGACATTAAATCGTGGTCCCCTTGGCGTCTTTCGTTAAGAGCAGGCTAATGCCGACACCGAGTTTCTATCCACCCTACATCCCTCACCTATCCCCTATGGCACAAATTACTTAGCTATCGGTCGTCTCCCCAAAAATCCAATCCAATCGAGGCCATAATGACTGCCAATGAGACTTTGAAGTAGGTTAGTCGACCGGTAGTGTAGCTGATTAGTTCATTTGCTCCCTAATGCCTGTTTCTTAATCTGCCACATTGCACCAATGTCATGCTTTTGACGATCCCTGCATGACTCTTTATCTCGTTCACGTAGTTGCAATATACGATAATATATGAGGACCCCAGAAGTCAAGGGGTCTAAGTAACAAAACCATTGTTTTGAGAAAACTTAAGTCAAAGTTGAAAAATTTTGGTACAACCCACTAAGTAGTTAAGAAGCATTACCCTAGATAGCAGCACCTGTCAAAAAAATCACTTGGATCCCTTTACCACCTAAAAGATTTATATATTCACATCCCATTCCTGTACCAAACTTATTTTTTTCAAAAATGTCGCTTAGACCCCTTGACTTCTGGAGTCCACATATATAGTTTCTGTAGCATTCGTAGCATACCTAGAGGGTAGTGACTTTGGTGAAAGTAAAGTTTTACACTACAGTGAATGTTGGCGATAAGTAATCCCTGCAAAAACACCCTTAGGGTGGCTTGCAGGGTAATATGTAGAATTAGATGTGCAGTTTTGGTATAAACAAGCATAGTCCCTGAACTTTTGAGTAGTGATAGGGGAGGGGTGTAGGCTAACAGTAATTACAAAAGGAAGGGGCATACAACCCATCACCAAAAAAGACATAAATATCAATTATATTTCAGTTTGAGCTGATTTAACAGCAAGCTTAGACTCATAGCGCCTGATACAAATTGAGAATTTTCATCACCAAGGACAATTAAATAGATACATTAAGCAAATTGTTTCAATTAAAGTGACTCAAATCTCCGAAAGAAACATAAATCAGCTAATTAACATCAATGAATTGAGAGATAATGCTCGCCTGCAGCAACTTGAGGAGAGATCTCGTAACCTTAAGACACAGTAAGGGTGCAGGTTAAACTTTCACCATTAAAAAATAAATATTCTCACACTTGAATATTTCGCCGACATCTATTACTCCAAATCCCTGGGAGTGCCTAGAGAGTATCGAGCCATACCATTCATAACGAAATGTGAGGGTATCGATGGGTGTAGTGACTGCACGTATCGGTTTTCATTTTGCAACACCCGAGCATCACAAATTCAATCAAGTATTTATGAGACTTGGGGAGAGCTCAAACAGTTGGAGTAATCTTCAAGAGGAATTTCATAATCCTTAATCCTTATTCTGATCGAAATATCAATTCACCTAGAAATCGATGAATTCGGTCGCATTTTAAATAAAAATATCTTACTCTTCCAAAGACGCCAAAATATCAGCCCCTTATCAAAATAACGTCGAAGATTTGTCACAAAAATACCAGCCATACCATCTGGGGTGGATACCCACACCATGGGAAATGGTATGGGTATGCACTCCAGAGAGACCTTGTTTAAAAAATTAATAATTTCTAACACCCACATCTCGACAAAAAATTAAGTGTGTAGTTTGTATGTTTTCTTGGATATATTTTTTTAATAAATCAAGTGGTCAACGAAAAATTTTTTCAGTGTCGCAAATAAACCTTCCGTTGTAAAGGATTTTTAAACGTACCGCGTGTAAAAAAAATAGTCAAGTTAAAGTCTTACACCGATATTTTTCCTTTTTAGACAGACTTTCATCCATATATTAGTGTATTATTCCACCCTTAGTACTGCAATACTTAATTCACGCTTCCCACAGCGTCGAATAAAATAAAAAATATACTTAGAATATGGTCTCCATTATGACCAGGGAACTACATATCTTGCTCAGACTACCTTAAAACAGGTTGGGTGAAACTAATGGGAATCGTGTGAGAGCAGACGTGCTTAAGACTGCATTACTTTAATCAAGACGACCTGGAACGACAGTTTTTAAACGAGTTACTCTAAGAATGAACATAGTCTTAGCATTCCACAATTAACATAGGACTATGCACAACACAAAAGCTATACAACTAATCCATAAATAAGGATGAAACATTTATGCTTCATAAAATTTATATTTTATTTCAAATATTTTTTTACGTCCCCCTAAGACCAGACACAAAATATAAGGGATTGTCTCAGTAAGCATGGCAAGTATAAGGGTCATGTATGAATTTATAAAAGTACAGGAAACAATTATGATAAGTAACGGACGTCACACAAATATGAACACGTTACAGCGGTTACAGGTCAATCGACGAATACTCTGTTCCTCAAAGCGACTTATCAAAAAAGTGAAAACTCTTTCTGCAACACGAAAAATTCATCTTAATTTTAGTCAATTTGAACTGATGCTATAGGAAACTACTCTGATCAACTGATTGTGTTGAGTAACGGAAGTTACACTGACTTTTTGACGGAAGTTACAAAATGTTCATCCTTTATATAAAACACAATTAATTGTTTATAACATTTTTCAAACACCAATTTATAATTTTTTGGTTTCAAAAAAAGTATTCCATTGCATAAATCCACATAAAACGTATACTGTTCATGAAAAAAATTACACTAACATTATTTTCTCTTCTCTGGGTTTTAACTACTTTTTCTGCCTTCTGAGCCATCTTTTGTATCCTAAATGTAAGGTACCTATTCAATTAAAGCATATATGGTATTTTTTTTATTAATATTATGATGGTTTCACTATTATCCTACATTTAAGCCAGATTTCAATGATATTATAACGCTCAATGATGCTTAATCATTTTACCTTTTGCTTCATTTACTCATAGTAACTGTTAAACACATGGTATTATCACACACTGTAAGTGAAAGCGGCATACAGAAATCTAGGCAGGGTTTGCAGAACTATCGGGGTGACAAATCCTTGGATAAGCAGGCCTCTGGAGGGCTCTCCAGAAAGCCATCCCTAGATATTTTGAAAGAGATAGCCGTGAGACGGCCATCTGTTGCAAAATCCGTATCGTGACGGGGTTCAAGGACTGAACAAAAATTCTTTCAACTCGTTTCTCTTCCCCATCCAAAACAATTTTCTTAATGGCATGAGAGGCACCTCTCACTAAAACCACAACGCATTTCATTCGCTCTCCACTCGTAACACTTTCGCAAACATGTTTCCTTTCTGAGTTCTTTCACGATATTGCATAATATTATGCTGGCATCATAAACTAAATGATTAAATCACCTACAATTCAAACTTGTTTGTGACATATTTTTTACGCTGGTGAGAGTCAAGGTCGTTTTCTATCATTAGAAATTAAAAATTTCGTTGCTAATGAAATCTAGCGACGAAAAAGCAAATTTTTAGCTCTTAGTGGCACTACAAGTAGAACTAAATGAATAATCAGTTAAATATTACCATATAAACTGTGGGATGTACACAAAAGTTACCAGTCAATTGATAGGGGTAATGCGCTAAGTAGAGCTAAGAGCACGTTGCACATATTTCCTCTATCAATGTCACCTCTGAACATTTATGCCGATGCAAAACACGTTAATAACAATAATTTCCAATATATTGGCAGCATATAGTAGAGTGCATTCCGGTGAAAAATCCCCTTTGATACGCATTTGCAGGTATTCGGTAATACATCTATATGCGTGGTTTCAATAACAATTGTAGGGCATTATTGCTGCATTGCTGCAAAATTAATGCACATGATGCCGGAGGGATCTCACTATCTTCCAAATGCACCTTTGAGTTGTCTGACGCGGTACCATAAAGATGTAGACGGTGCACAACAATACCCGAGACAACAAATACACAGTTGTATGCTCAAGACAAATCCCTCAAATACAACACACACGAAAGAAATCAATTGAAATAAACAGATTTCCTCAGAATAAACAGAAACCACGAAATGCAAAATTGATGAATGAATATTGCCGGGGTATAACTTCATTTGCTAGAAAATTCGGTAATAATAATTAATATTTTTATACCAATGACCTTAACTGTATTGTAAAACAACCACTTTAATTACAATGGACGTTGACAGCCATCGATCGTCGCTTCAATGACAGAGAAAGATAGGAAGAATATAACGAGACAAAACTTTTCCCAACCCCTATGTCGTCGGGCTAAATCCTCAGATAATGGCATGGAGCTCTCAGTGGGAAAAGGGATTTGTGTAATAATATCCAAGCTCTATAGATCACCAGACGAGCCCGTCATAAGAAATGCACGACAAAATAATCCCTAGTATGAATCTACACGATGGATCGGTGACCTCAGCGCGTGACACCGAGGAAATCATCAAACTCAAAGGTCTAGGAATCGATACCTGCCTCGGTCACGAGTGTAATGCTGCCACGCCATGGATTGATCGACAGTGAGGTACGCTATGACCTCAGTCGCCAGAGGTACCTCGAGGGCCGATGTTCACGGATAGTCCTGATCAATAAGACATAAAAACGACTCGATACGTATAAATCTGATCGTTACCGCGCCCACACGCAGGTCCTGGACCGCCTGAATTCGTGAAACTAAAATCAATTTCACATCTACACAAATGATCAATAGAACGGTCCTAGACCACGCTCGCTCCGTCGAACAGGCCAGCCAAAACAAAAAAGCCCTTGCGGGCGCAATATTAGTTGTATAAGCCCGTTTCCCTTTCCCACTGGTGTAAATTATCTGAATATGGTGGACGCTTAATTACATAAACTTGTGTAGTGAGTGTCTAATGCATGCTGGTGATTAATCATCCCCTTCCACACACTCATCTACATCTACGAAAGACCGCGCAATCCTCCACTAGGCTGTGTAGCACAGGGTGATTCCACACCAGGCATGAAGCCCTCATCCCAGCTGAAATCCAAACCGCACATGTTCTCCCGGGAAGTCAGGCGCAGGCCGAAAGCAGTCATAGGAAAATACGCGGTCAGATCAGAAACTAGGAGAGTGCTACGTGGACGAACATGCTACCATGCAGTACACTACTTAAGATACGACTACTGGTAACAATTGCTGCGACAGATAAATAGTTCTACAAGGTACTAAATCATGCAAGAGCTGTATCATGCCGGAAATTGCATGCGAGGTTAGTAACTAATACTGATGTTAGGATATTTAGAACAAGTACAAAAAAACTATTTTACCTAGTCAGGGTATAAGTATCGTAGAACTTATATATCGCAACTATTTTGGTCACTTGTTGTGCGTGGAAAAAATAACATTTTAAATCTATCGGTTCTGCAGTCCATTTCCTTAATCTTATGCTTGTGATCGTTTCTACCTGAATATGTTTGGCTCTATCGAAATATGTTGAACGTCCGGCAAATCACACGCTCGAGGTGGCTTGCTGGTATTACGTGGCTTCAAAACGAATAAAAAATAGGTGATGAAAAAGGCATTGGCAACCATAAAATTTTGCCCCTTAAATAACATACCCTAGCAATAACCTCAACAGGAGTAAACAAACGCTCAGGTACGTCCCTCGCCGAAGCTGGTTGTAGATGGTGGAAGGCCGCGCAGAACGATGGTGGAACGCTCCGCCGACCGCTGAGTCTAATATGATGTTAGCCAGACGAAAATGGTGAAGATAACGGAGAGAGAGGAAGCAGATAATTTGGAGCAAAAAACGCCAAAACCTGAGTGAGAAAAAAGTCCGAATCTCAATGTAATTAGAAATGGCACGTGCAGGGCAGTCAAAAGACACGAAAGAAAACGCACATGGCAACTTCCAATTCCTCCGCTTGGCCGTCGTCAAGAAAATAATCCTTCCAGTCCCGAAAATGCCCACAAAGTATCCGCCTAGATGCGTTGCCAGGGTTTTAACCCTAAAATCTTCGTCGTCAGCAGTGCCAAATCCACCTGCTGCACCTCTTACTCCAACAAGGACAGAAGAGCTGAGGTTAATAATCGCTGATTTAGCATTCCCTTCCCCAACCGCCCGACGACGCGAGAGCTCTTTATCTTCTCCGATATCTCCAGCAGGGCCTCTAGAGATTACGTAACAGGCAAGATCTCACGATAATATGCCCAATTGGTATGACCGGTTTTCACGATAAAAGCTGCCGAGACTGACTTTACGGCAACCATTTTTTTCCATCATTCTTTCCTTCCTTGACACACTACCTGATCCCAAGAAGACACACCACTCACATCCATTAAAAAAGCAGCTTGCAATCCACCTCAAGGGTGTAAGGCATGGGTGGAATATTTAGTTTACATACACTGCCCAGCATGCAAACTTGAAGCACTACTCAGCCCATGTGAATCCAAGACATTGAGTGAGCATTTAAGCTTTAGGCACATACATTGAAGAAATGGGTAGATATATAGATTCTGAAATGTAAAGCAGATGCACGATACGTGTATTCGGTAGAGGTTAACATGATTTAGGAGTATACAGAGATGAAATTAACAACAGTACTACATGCCGAAATATATATTAATCCAATCTAACAAGCGGATATTGAGATCCCCTATATGTAGACCGAAAAATTTCATTTTTTGCCGGCCCGCTTGACAGCCTAGTTCAATGAATTTGTGGTTGTGATCCAATCTACAGGAGTTTAACAGGGTTCGCAATATACCGTTGACACCTTCAGAAGAATTATGAGTTACGAAGTGAAGTTGGGGGTGGTTGGACTTTTTGGAATTTACTGATCATTGTGAATGAAGAAGTAATGCTTTGTTCCTCATGGCTTAAACCCTCAAGCCAACCCGACTCATCCCGACACACCCACCACACCCCCTTTCGATGATTCCTCTCCCCTTCCCCCACCTTTACTACCCATTACCCCTTCCTCCTTCCGCTAAACCATGTATATAAGTGTGGGCGATTTATTGAATTTGTACTTAAATATATCGTTAAGTCGAAACCGTGGTCGTACTATATTAAATTTAAGTGGAAAACAAAGCATTACTTTTTCATTCACAAAGCTACGAAGTGATATATAAGATACTGTCTACATTTTAATCATCCGCCACACGGTGTTTTCAAGCTATTTTTTTGGAAAAAGACAAGTAGAAAGACCTAAACTCCTCTATAGAAAAGGCAATAGTTAGCCATGCAGTGATTACCGATTTTATGAGTCCAAACTTAGTTTGCATGGTAGCTCCACATCTCTCAAACGCCCGAGTCAGCCTAACAGAACCAATACCCAGACGACGAAGTACGGTCTAGCAAGCTCAACCGACTGAAATATATACCTCCAGTTTCCTAGATTAACATAAACGCGAAAGACATCATCCACTCCATTCATACGTCCACAGATCTTTTGGATGTCCACGCCGGTCTATTTGCCTCACACTTATCTATCGCGATAGGCGTGGAAGCCCCTAATGCCGAGGGGCGGTGGAGAATTTTCATAGTAGGGGAATATACACCGAGCCGGAAGCCAATGATGGCGACAAGGATAGGGTTACTCGTTACATAACCAACTTACCTAAAGTTTGAATACGCAGTGGACCAGAAAGCCACTAAGGTTCCTTATTTCTGGCACAATCAAATATTGACAGCGAATACAGGGTGTAAGCCTAGTCCTCACAATAACGATATACGTAAAATAATACCAAAACATTTTTGTAAAATTTTATATAACGGTCCCCCGGGGTGAAGTTGGCTCCACTCCATGAAATGTTATATAACACCAGATTTTTACTGAAATTTCCAATGGTGAGTAAGCAGCTACAAAACATTAGAGGAAGAATTCATAATAAAAACGGTGTTGAGTTCCACTATTATTTAATGCTGTCTACCGGTTTCGACGTGATTACAGATTTTATGAGTCAAAACTTAGTTCGCATGGTAGCTCCACATCTCTCAAACGACCGAGCCAGCCTAACGGAAGCAATACCCAGACGACGAAGTACGGTCTAGCAAGCTCAACCGACTGAAATATATACCTCCACTTTCCTAGATTGACATAAACGCGAAAGACATCATCCACTCCATTTATACCGTCGTTTTCAAGACGAACACTGTTTGACTGAAAGACTGTTTGTCTTGAAAATGACGCTATAGATGTTGAAACCGGTAGACAGCATTAAATAATAGTGGAACTCTACACCGTTTTTATTATGAGTAATTCCTTCTTGTCGTTCCACAACGTAAAGCCACAATCAATTGATTTGAAAACAATTGAGGTTTTACATCTGATACCTAAGACGCTCTGAAGAAAACTGAATCGTTAACAACAGCCTTACGTAAGCGCTGCTTTAACCACGGGGCCGCTTTAAGAGTTAACAGCCCCCCGGATGTCTAAAAAGCGATTACTACCATCCAAACTAGGTCTTCACCTACGCTGATCACTACCGAATTCTTCACAGGTCATTTACTAAAATATCTCTAAACATAAGGTGAATGCTCTTACGCAATTATCATACACAATACATCAAATACGACGATCAATACAAGGACAGCAACATTAAGGTCAGGTATTATAATATCTGGTCGACGTTGACCGCAAAATGACATAGCCTTTAAGTCAACTTGATATGAACTGAGGATTCGGGTCATGTATATTAAATCAAACTCAGTGTACGCGAGATTTATCGATGGGAGAACGAAACCGCAGTCGATACTTTATCAATTAAAAGCCCAAATAGTAATTGAAAAACCGGATCAAAGAGTTTAGCACAGATTCAATGTACATTGGGAGCTTCCGAACATTAAACCTATGAGGCACATTATTTTCCGTACCGCGTCCACATAGCTTACCACAAAAGCACCCTTTCTCACTGCCTCCAGTGTTTCCTCGCCCCTAAATACCAGCTTTATCCATCTAATATCCATTTCTTTCAATTCTGCTTCCATTCCTAGTCCATCACGCGAAACACTTCCCTAACATCTCATCACTCTGTTCACCGTGCCCTTTTCATCCTCACCAATGCCCAAGCATGAAATGTATACCTGAAGTCAAATCTCACCTTCTTCCCTCAGAGGTACGGCATACACCGTTCATATTCAGCGGATAAATAGCGCAACTTAAAACACTCAATCCGACGTCTCACCTCACCGATCTCACTTAAAATTTAATATTAATATAAAAAATAAATTAATACGGAAACGCCCAGCGAATTTCATGGAACATGAGATTTTTCGTAGATTTTTACGGCCACCAGCAAAGAATGAAAGTTAGGATGTTTGTGAAAGGTAACTTGAGGTACCACGGGAAGTAAATGGGAAAATACCATTGGTCGCATGTTGAAAACATATGTGTCTACCATACTTACTGTTGCATCCATTTGTTTATCGGCACTCCCTCAATATTCTGAAGGAAAAATGTTCGTAACGATACAAACTGGGAAATGCAAGGTATAGAGACAAACTATTCGTCACTCTGCGTAAATTATTTCCAAGAAGTACGCAAATTAACGAGATTAAAAATAATATTAAAGGGATAATAGATAATACACACAGTGAAACCTGTATTTACCACCACCGTCGGTTCCGCTGAAAAATGGTCGCTAAGAGGGGTGGTCGTTCGACAGGGGTTCATTTTCTAGGAGTACATAATATGCAAATGAACGGGCGGCTGATTTGGAAAAAATGGAAAAACTCCTGAAGCGACTGGTTTGGTAAAACCTATACGAATGGCGTTTATTTTCTTATAATTTAGATACTCCTGGGTAATTTCAAAGCTAATTAATTTGATGTACACATACAGTGAAACTTGAATTAAGCGACCACCGACGGTTCCGCTGAAAAATGGGTCGTTGAGAATAATTCTGCGGGACGAATTTCTCTTAAAAGGCTTAAAAATCTACCAGAACCCCTCCCCTCCCTACCCCCCCCCCCCCCCCCGGTATCTCTGCCCCCAATAAAAAGCTCAGATTAAGCCCATGGAAGGGCGTGTACCTTAATAATAGAGGCCTATCAACGGTGGTTGTTCTATTGAACGTGGAAAACAAACATGCCAATACATGCCGCGGTGACGTAGTCAATACCCGACTACCTTTTCAGGAAGCCTTCAGACTTTCACTACGCCGACTGGCTCTCTTCCGAGGGTACTCCGACAGCGCACTCAAGATCGCTTTCTTTCCCCGAAATTATTTGAAAACAAAACCATCGAATTTCCGTTTAACTTTATTCATTTCCTCAATAACTGCGAAAGCCCTGTACACCATGAGTTTCGGACAGTGTCGTGCGACATTTACTCTTTCAAGGCAAGAGAATAAAGGCTTGGGAGACCATGGCGTCACTTGCTGAAGGTTCGTTCCACTGCTTGTAAACAAGTGGGCTGAAATCGTGGACTGACAGTTGCGTAATTGGCGGCCTTCCACGGGGATGGCGGGAAATGCCTACTGGTTGTAGCAGTGGGTGGCGGCATGTGACGTGACTTTTAAAGTCCAATCGCGAACGGTCAACGACGGCCGCCCCGATGAAAGGTTTAAATCGAAGAGTTGGAAGATATTGACTAAGAAATTAGTCGCATGAGGAAGACTAATAGCTTAGGTCATCGTGGTTGAAAAGTATTTTATTAATAAGAATAATTAGATTAGGAGAAAATAATAATTAGATTAATAAAAATAAACCCACAGGCTGACAAGCATTTTTTACTTAGAAGGACCAATTGCTACACTATTAAGAAAGCAATAACTGTATTACGTGCGAGCTTTGTAATGATTTTATCAAAAATTGGCTACCAGATTAACCCGAATGTTGGCATTTATGGGTTTTGCGGAATGATGAATCGATTAGTATACGTCCCATGTCCGCCAAAAATATGTTTTATGCAGAAATTTAAATCCCAAAATTACCAGTCATCGAATTACAGACCGATATCCCTAATATCTATTTCATTCTATGTCCTTGTAAGCTCAGTGATGAAACACCTCAGTATGCAGAACTTGCAAATAAAAACAGAACACGGACTCAGGGCGGATCTTGTGAGACTCAATTAGCACTGTTTTCCCACGATATTTTAGTCTCTGGTAAAGTTAACGTTCCAATAGACGCGATTTTTCTTTAAAAAGCATTTGATAAAAAGTCCCACAGAAATGTACTACAAAAACTAAAATCTTACGGCTCAGACGACGTTGTAACTTCCTGGAATAGAGAACTCCTAAGCGACCACGTACAGAGGGTAGTATTATGCGGTGATACTTCTAATGAGGTTAAAATCACTTCGGGTGTCTCACAGGGGAATGTAATAGGTCCACTTCTATTCTTACTATGTATTAACGATATTGATGAAGTAGTAGACAGTGAGCTTCGACTATTACCAGACGATTCAGTAGTGTAATACAGGGAAACCCGTACTAATAATGATACGGAAGCGCTAACGAAGGACCTCGAAGCAAATCAAACGTGGTGCGATGCGTGGCAAAAAAAAGTCTAGCATTGAACAATGGAAAAGAAATAACCACACTCAATAATAAACATTATACCCTCAGGCGTCACTTCATGGAAGTATTTTATACATGAATCCATATTAAAACAATCCTTGTACTTTTCAACTGATATTACATTAGTGGAAATAAAGCTATCACATACTGCATAGCCAATCACAGACATTAGAAAAGTGACTAATAATTTATCGTGGAGCAGACATATTCGAGAAATAACTGGTCAAGCTGATCGTTGATTGAGATTTGTTAAAAGAGTTCTTGGAAAGTGCGACGATAAAGTCCGACAAATCAGCTACTTCTCCTTAGTTGGACCCAACTTGGATTACGCTTTCAGTGTTTGGGATACTCATGTGGTAGGTTTAATAATAGAGTTGGAACGCGTGCAGAGAAGATTTGCAAGATACGTGAAAGGCCGTCATGTTAGTGTTACTGACCTATTGCAAACAACTTGGACCGTTTTCAGATCGTCGATGGAAAATAAGACTCGATCTTTTATGTAAATTCAAAACTCATTTATTTTCCAACGAAGTTATCAATGTCTTACGAACTCCAGCACACTACGGTGGATTAGCTCATGAGAGTAAATTATGGAAATAGACTTCAGAACAAACGGGTTTAAAATGTCGTTTTTCCCGCGACCGATGAGAGACCATAATAGCTGCCTTAAGACTTAGAAGTAGGTTAATTGACAGGCGGTATAGCTGAATAATTGGTGTGTTCCGTAACGCATGTTTCTAAATCTACCGCCTAGTGCTAACACTATGTTTTGCATGTTCCCTTCAAGACTTTAGCCGGCCCCGGTGGCGACGGGGTAAAGTCCTCGCCAGGCAACTCGAGGGTCGAGGGTTAGAATCCCGCCTGGGTGGAAATATCACAATTACAGGGCATGGGTGTTACTGTTCGCCTGTTGTTTTTGTTATTCACCCGACATAAATTGGCTAAATGCGCGGAAATCGGGGATATAAATATTTTTTTAAAAAACCCTAGCAGCACGTACGTAACGTAGTTGCATTATAGATTCTAAACTGTAGTCCATACCGGCGATAGATCACCCCCTACCAAACACCCATGAAGAGGCTTGCATGGTTATAAGTAGAAGTAGATACCATTATAAATACACATTATAAATACTCATACACGGCTACTTTCGTAGGCTTCACAACCACGCTTAATTTATATATTCGCTTTATATTTTTTTCAGATTCACCGTGGGAATCGTCTGAAACGACGTGATTATTATTTTAACATATAATTGAGGCCCAAATTATAAAAACGGAAAATCCAGAGCGAGAAGTTCATATCCCAAGAATCACCTCAGATTAGAGCAAAAGTCAGCCTGGACATACAATGGAAAGACTCCAGTTTGCCTAAAGATCAGTTTTTGCCATGACGACTCACAAGGCTCAAGAATAAAGGTTGGAAATCGTACGTATATTGTTACTACAAGCAGTTTTGAAGCGCAAAATGTTATAAGCAGGTTTCTCCTCGAGTCAAAAGACGAAGCAATTTAAAGTGCTTATAACATCAGAAACCCCATGTCAAACACCCAAAGCTACAGCCAAACGCACTTCGGGGGGTGTTTGAACAAGGAAGGCTCAGGCGCAGGCGAACAGCATCAGCATACCACACCGAGTAGGAAAACTTGAGTGACAAAGGCAGGAAAAGAGGAAGGAATTCTAAACTGATGCACATTAGCACCCTCAATGATTCAATTAGAAACAGAGGTACAACCAGAAACATGATTCAGGGCACGCTTTTTGGCAAAAATTTGAGAAAAATTTATGTACACAATGGTCAAACAAAATAGTTTTTCCTCAAAACGGTTTCAGATTACTTCGTTAAAGACCACATGCTACCCATACACCAAATTTGACCAAAATCAGAGACCCAAAAGCCCATTCTACAAAGGACGTAAGCCGTAAGAGGGCCGCAAGTCTCTGCCGTAAGGAAGATGACGAAGTCCCATCTATACGGCTAACGTCCTACGGCAGGCGAAATGCCAGTCAATCAGAGTGCGCCTCTACTACTGCTGGAGTCAGTCACGGTCCACTGCTTTAACGGAGGTACTCTTGAGGTTAGAGGTTAATATCTAATATTTTCAAACATCCGAAACACTCACAGTTAATATCCAAATCCATGACACTCAGCAACTATTTCGACCCTCGTATCGTAGAGATCTCGATTCCTTATTCCTGATATAGCCTCCGTGGACATTACCAAGTTTCACTTACTTAATTACCAAGAAATTTCGCTCAATCTCCCCGGGCATCGAAGAATGTATTATTTACTTTCTTGAATTCCCTTTGTACACGACCAAAAAGTCAAGAGGATGTCGTTCAAATATTTTCCCAATAATTTTACTTCCATAACTACTCAATCACCATAGGTATTATCTCAGCTAAGACATTACTTGATTTTTACTAAGAGCTTGTGCTTTTGCAGTTATTTATCAGTTTGTTCTGTAGTAGAGAGACAGATTCGTTCACTTTTAAGTCATGCATAACAGAGTCTCTGCTGTGTCAATGACTTCCGTTACATTAGAATTGTACCACCAAGGCACTGAGTAAATCCTTTTTAATTTTCCCTGCTAAAAAATTCCTTAGACACTGTTCTATAGAACGTAATAAATTATACGGCAATGCAAGTTCTTTCCGTAAAACCACTTCATTTTCTAAGGATCAGTGCAGAACATGAGAGCCTGGCTCATGTCCTCTGGTGTTGTTTTCTGCAGAGTAAAAAAATTCCTTACAAGCTGTTCTGTACGACTAAAGCAATTTTACGAAGTAGTGTTTCCGCTGAATGCATTGGTCGTGTAACATACATATAGTAGTAGCCATGAACCAACGAACAAAACCTATTTCTGTGGTTCAGTAGATAAACAACTTGTTCAAAGACTTAGTTGTAAGCATGTTTCCTTCAACAAGATACTTCTTCATTGCCCTAAAATTACATTTTCTCGTAAAAAATATTTACTTCCATCGTTTACAAGATGAACTGTTTACATTATTTACAGTTGCACTGACAGGTGGCATGCAGCACTTTACTCACCTCTCAATAGACTTGAGTCCCGGCGATAATGTTCGGTGGATTTATACCCAACCGCAATTAAATTAATAAAAAATTATTGTAAACAGTATGGCGTGTGCCTAATTCTAGTTGTTTCTTTCATACATGTATATTTAATTTAGAATCTGGTATCTTCAATGCTTTCTCAAGTCCGGTACTATTGACATTATTCTACAGAACACGATAGGGAAATGCACATAACACCCTACGGAATTTTAACGAACGCCTCGCCTAAGGAAATTCTACAGCACGCCACAGAGATCTCCGCAGAACGTCCCAGGGTTTCTACAGAATGACCTAAAGTATTCTGCGGCACATCCAATGGAATTCTGCAGAATATTCCAGGGAATTCTGTAAAATGGCGTTTAGATATTTTAAGGAATGCCTACAGAACTTCGAAAGGAATCCAGTAGAAATATTTAGGAAAATGAAAAGAATTTTCTAGCAGGGAGGTTGGAATGAATTTGCAGACTGCTTAGCGCGTAGCCTAACGAGAAGCAAGCAACGAGCTCTCAGAATCTTGGTCTTAAAATAACCACTTTAAATTTGAAAATTCCAGTTTCATCTCATTTAAAAATGCCCGACCACAGAAGTAAGTATTTCTACGCGGCTATCGGTTTTTAAATATACAATTACGATATCGCTGCCATAACTTCATGGTCACTAATTCCTTTAATGGAATCTATAGATACTAAATGTTTTCCCACCCGAGATAAAACTTCACTAAAATGCTCCAGTCCTCGAAAAATATCTGAAAGGAACATCGGGAGAGATAAACAAGATCCGATGTCTGACAGTCCATACACCCCTTTCACTTCAGAATCCATAGACGGTACTAAAGCATGTTTGTGAACCAGCTCCTCACCAATAAAAAACGGGTAACCTGGATAAAAATACCGAAGCAACGCAGCTATTTAGCATTCGTCTATGGTAAGTTCATCATTTCAAATGGAGAAGCCGAAAGATAAAAAGGGCTAGACACAATCCTGTATTTTGTGAGGACTGCGCTCTTATCGGAGTATAGGCGCGATAAAGGCTCTCTATTACGTATTATCGTTATTTTTAAATTGCACTCAATAGAGCGATAACGAGATTACCGCTTCAAATTTGGTCGGGCGCCTTAAATCACTAGTTTCAAGAGATTGTATGCTTTCGCAGGAAAACTGTGAGCATAGCATTTCTACAGCGTTTGAAATAGCTACAACGCTGAAGAAGGAACCGCGATCCTCTTCGATGCATACTTTGGCGAAGAAACGCAAAACTCATGCACTAGGAGGGACCGGCCCCTGCGCCCGAGATTGAATTATTCTAGCCGAGAGTTAAGAAGTTTTTCCCAACGATTCTCACTGCACCACTAGCTCCCATGCAAACATGAACGAAGCACAAAAAATGTAATCCCTGCCACACTAGGGTGGGTCTTACAGCCACCCTTTTCTTGGAGCGAAATGTAATACCAGGCGAAAGTGGCCCACCCAAATGGACATTTCAGTTTAATTTTTGTTTCAAATCAGATAATAGCTTCTGTGAAAATTTGCACTTCAAAGTTTCGACAGTAAACACCAACATTTTCATCATTTTTAGTTCTGTTAAAGCAACCAACTTTTGGGTGACCTATTTTTGGTACTATTGGTAGTATCGTGAACTGAAGCAACTTAATGATGATTCCCGACGACGAGGATTGGGTGACTGCGGTAGCAGGGGAAAACTGGCTTCCCATCCATAAGTTCCTAGAGCAAATTCCGGAGATTGTTCATCAAATCCTCCATATAAGTTCTCATTGAGGATACGTTCGAAGCAGTGCTCACTTGGTCGAATGGGACACAAAACGTGTAACCCATTCTCACCGTAAGGTGAAATTTTAACATTGACCCATGTATCACCGTAAGGTGAAATACGTATAAACTGGCTGAGAGTGTTTCTCTGCACGCTCCCCCCCCCCCACCCCCCAAATAACCAATCCACTCACGACGATATTCCTCACCGTAAGGTTCATCTTCCCCGGGGGGCACTGAGAGATTACGGATGGTAAAGCGCCAAATTTTATGAACGGGAAAGACACTCCCATCGCATGACTGACTGGCTCACAGTCCCTCGAATCTCCTCTCGTTAAATCCAATCAAGGCATGCGTACGACGAGAGAGCGGCCGATCTGGCGGGAAGCGGCGAGGATGCCGCCCCACGGCCGCGAATTTTTGGGGCAGGTCATTATGAGACGAGGCATCTCTCGCAGTTCGCCCTGCAGCGAATGCCTAGTTTGAAATGCTTACTTCGACCACACGCAATTTCCCCAACCATGCGCAACAAAACCCAATCTATCATACCAAACAAACGCAACGCACATCGAAGTGCATATTGGCGATAACGCACACCCTCACAAGCCGGCTAACAGGGGAATATGTATATGTAAATAAGCCAGAGGAAAAACTCGGTCATTCCCGTCCAAAATAGGCTGGGGCATCTCAATACTGCCAATGAAACTAGAAGTCATCGGCAAATGCTTTCATCATCACCAATGACAGTCCATCGCATAAATGGACCATCGAAGATAACGTCCATAATTCCCGAACCACGGTGAGTAGGTATTTGGGAAATTTTTCTCTCCTTCCTTTCAAGATCTAAATCCTTTTTTACTGTTACTCCAGTCTCCACTCGCAAAACTAATAACGCAAATTCTCTCTCCGATGTGATCCGATG
Organism: Ceriagrion tenellum; assembly: GCA_963169105.1. Classification (NCBI taxonomy): domain Eukaryota; kingdom Metazoa; phylum Arthropoda; class Insecta; order Odonata; family Coenagrionidae; genus Ceriagrion; species Ceriagrion tenellum. Next base: position 122,835,082 of record OY720633.1, on the reverse strand, counting down.
AAAGGAAAGAACTATTATCAATACAATTCCTTGATAATTAACAACTAAAGAACAGAATAACAGCAGGTCCTTGAATTGCCGAGGTGAGAGGAAAAAAGGATGGAAGTAAGATCAAAACCTTAAGCTCCGCGAGGGGGGGTAAAAGTTTCCAGAAAGCGCCTCGCCGGACACCACCTTTGTCGATGCTGGATGGCCAAGTTGTAAGTTATAAGTTCACACCGATCCTCCTACAATTCGATGGCCACGAAGTTTCAACCGGACTGTACCTGCCTCAAGGGTAACATTCAAAGGCATTAGATATGGATGCAATCACCTCTTAGTATCGCGCTTCACATTATCGCCAAAGCACGTACTCGGGTAGTGATGCACGGGCTAAATTGGTCATCCTACTTTCATATCCTACGTTTCTTTATGTTCCACACCCCCAAAGTTCCTGGTATCCTGAGTAATCCACCAATAATCACTTTTTATGTGGCACTTTGCGCCACAATCCTCGAACGTGAGCACAGCTGTCTTCGGGCCAGGGGTTACCAACGAATAGCACTACGACACCTACACAATACATGACGCCTAAGTTTAGGAACCACAAGCTCGCGTGTTCGTGAAAAACCATTCATAGGGCAGCAGGTCATCACCATACAATCCACGAAATTACCAACAGATCGGTTCCAACATGAAATAGAAAAAAATAGAGCAAGCACCCGCGACAGGTGGAAATTCGGGAAAAACCTGACCCACAGCAATGTCACACGGCAGGCATTGATGAAACACCTTCGAGCACGGGAAGGCTTTCCAAGGGTAATTATAAATAAGACGCCCACGGCATTAATGTAGCACATGAAGTTCAATTAGGTTGCAACTTTAATCTACCAAGTCTATTTTTAAACTATCCCGGGTTTTATCTGTATGAAACGAAAGCAAATAACACAACGATGAAAATAAAAATTTAAAAACATATTTCATAGACATACTCATGAATATGCATATTCATGGGCATACTGTAAAGTCACAGAAAGCCACTGAATTTCGATATTTATTACCTAACTGCTACGCTTTCCGTCAACAGCACATAAAAGTGTAACAATGTCCATAGTGTAGATTGAAATGAGTAGATTGAAAGCATTGGATCTTAAAAATTAATCGTCTCTGGGCTAACATCATAGTAATGTATTAGCCAAAAGAGCCTCTAGCTAAAGATCAGTAAAATCTTCAACACATGCCATCGACTGACGCAATCGGCATCTACAGCCACGGATACTCCCGCGTAGATCCCCTTGCACTTAACTAAATCAGAAATTCCTCCAAAAACTATATTACCGACGAAGAGTTAATAATTCATAAACCGATTTCATCTCGACAGGACTGCGGTTACACGATGCATTAATGTAACATTGTCCGAAATTAGAACGGGATATTTCCTGGCCGTGCACTCATGAATGAGCACACGCGGTTTATAACATAATGCAGACTCTTATGGGTGTCAAATAACCGAAGGGAAGGTAATCTTACAATAAGCGAAAACCCCTGTAATCATACAATTAACCTCTTCGAAAACAATCTTTCATTGGTAACATGAAAATAAAAGAGCCAAGTACAATAAACACCTTTCAGTTTGCAGGAGTTCAAGACCATAATTTTTTGCTAAATTTCTCTTGTTTGAGCCAAATACATAATCGAAACTTCGTGGGCATAATAAAATGAGAAGAAAGAAAATAAATACCACGCAAATTTTGCAGTACATGGACATTTAGATGCAAAGTTGCCCCCGGGCGAAAAATTCATTCATGAGAATTAAATTAAATACTTAAGCAGTGACCTCATCGTTGACGAAAGATTGTGCCATTTCCGCACAGTGCCGATTCAAGATGCCTTTAGAAATAAGAGGTCACAAACTTTCTAAAACACCAACCCAGCATCTCCCCTCGAAAAATTTCTTCCCGCTCGCTAATTTAAAAATGGGAAAAGATATACACACCTTGCACAGGAAAAGCTCCAAAGACCAATATTCCAATGTAAAAGTTGCACACAGTTCCTTTCGTACACCAATGTATATGTACTTAAGAGCGGAGACAACTCGTAGCGAACACCTCACCTCACCATTCAACACTGACTTCTACAATGAATTTACCTTGCGTTTTCTACGCCTCCTCCTGACTTCGGGTTTCATTTCTTGCGTTCGCCTGTAGTTTCGCTTCATTCGCACCTCTGAACAATCGAATGCCGAAATTATTGTTTACGTCAATGTTTACATTTTATTCTGATGTTTACCGTCGAAGCAAATTATTCGAATGTGCATTAAATCTTTGAGTCTACGCTGATTTACGCTCGTATGGCAGAAATAAAATAAACTTCTAGTCTCAGTAGAAGTATAAATGATAGCATAACTAAGGTTAATTTAGTAGTTGTTTACGTATTCAGGTCTAGTGAAAAGAGTTAAAGTATAGGCTATTTCGATGCATGGAGTCGCCCAATATTGAAGTAACGACCCCAGGTTCAGATTTAGACTCTATTTTTCCTCCCATAGTGTCATTTTGGGCGATTGCGGGTGATGGTTGTTGTAGGAGCGTGAAGTAAAAGTTCATCTGACGAGATCTACGCATTTTCCTTCCCTAAGACCTACATTTGTACCGAGAATTGCTCCTTCTCTAAGGCTTTTAGAAACAGAAAATGGCATTATTGTGTATATTAATCTTCTCACATTAATGGGTTGAACAAATCGGGCGTGTAAGGTTTGATGCTCAACATCATCTTCATGGTAGTACGAATACGTCCAAATCCATTGTATAAAATTATGTGTAATCACCAATATGCAGTTTTTAATTTTTACGTGAATATTATGAAAATTTACGCCTCAAACCACCAAATTACGCTTTTATTTTCAGGAAAATTTCACCTGTTATGAATTTCTCATCCCTTTACATGTACTTTTTCATTCAGCCTGATTGTGTTCTTGGAGCCGAGGTAATACTGAGGAGTCGGGTCGGTGTGTTGCCTAGGATACTGTCATTCCTTCATGGGGCCCCGGGTTACTATTTTGGTGTAGTAAAATATTTTTTGTGCAGTGCATAATCTTTGTGTAGAGTGCTTAAGTACAGTACTCCATGCTTCAGATGAGCTATAAAACGGTGGGCCACTTGGCACCTTTTGTAGAGAGTAGGGTAATGTCAATGCTAGGTTTCAATTTACCCTCCCTATTTCCTCAAATAATTCCTCTGCTGCTCCTCTCTCCCCCCTTCGTCAATGGTGCAAACGACTTAGGTTTTCAGTTACCTTCTTCAACTACAAACCAAGAAAACTTCCTAGGGTAGAGGATATTAAAAACAGGCAAATCCTTGGACTTACCATCAAGTTGAAGGAAAAAGAATGGTGATGTGAAATCTATTACTGGGTATTATTTATTGGCAATGTTTTAAGCAATGAAATTGCGTTGCATTGTTGTACTTATGACATGATGCTGCACTAATTATGTTTGCATTTTTTCTCAATGCGATTATGTGTTCCCTGATGAGTGTAACTTTCAGATACCCTTGTTGGAATGAGCTCCTTTCTTAATCATTTGACACAAGGTATTGGAACAAAAAAAAAAGTTTCAGCTTACTCAATAGCCTTTGCCAGGTTAGTTTAACTTTTTGTTCTCTCATGTCAGCTTTTGATTTCATGCATGATTCCTAGCACTTCAAACCAGGCCATTGAACAATATGAATTGGAAACTTGTGTGGCACAATTTTTTGCTTTGCCTAACACTACTACATAAAATGCATAGATAAAAAACTGGGAAACTTCATGTTTCATCTCTACACAGGCAGCTGTGTTGCATTGGTTCATAAAATCAGCAAAATTGATAAACCCTCTTAATGCTGCCTCTTGCCAGCAGTACTAGCAAGAATTTGAATTATGTAATAATTATAAAATTCTTTTACATTGTCTAAAAAAGTATTTGTCATTATATTAGTGTACTAAAGTAGTACAATATTTGCTTAAATAAAACTTTGTATACTCCACTATAGGTTTAATAACACGACCCGGGTTTCGACACTTCGTGTCATCTTCAGGTGCAAATACAACATCTATCACTCTATATATACAGGTTCGTGGTATGACTTTCCCAAAACACAAACTAAGATGTTTTTCCCCTCTCCATCCCCTAACCCTTTCCCACCTCCAAGCATTCCCCCCTCCCCCCCCACGCCCGCCTCCCACACCCCCTCCTCTCCCAGATTCCTTCCCCTCCCCTACCACGAACCTGTATATATAGTGATAGATGTTGTATTCGTACCTGAAGATGACACAAAGTGTTGAAACCCAGGTCGTGTTATTAAACCTATAGTGGAGTATACAAAGTTTTATTTAAGTTACTATGAATTACTTCCACAAAGTCAAGCCTGGAACCATTTCCTTTGTGACAATATTTGCTCATGAGCCAGCTGCACTTTTTGCCCAAGATACAAAAGCCAATGTATCAGCCCGCTGCATTAAGAGTGTTAAATTAGTTATCCTACATTAGGACTTATTAGCAGACTACTGAGCAAAATAGGTAAAACAAGTATATCTCATCAGCTGGCAAAGACACAATTATTTACGACGCAACCAAGAAATTACGAGTAAGTTCCACAATGTTAGTTCGAAACTGAGGCAAAATTCTATCATTTGCTAGCTCTAGAGTCAAACTATAAGTACCAAACAAAACCACATGCACTAACACCTAACTGTACTTTGAAGTAAGTTGTGAGACAAGGACAGCGTGAAATATAATGCATTTTATAGAACATTGGACACACCCTCGTAGGCAATATGTTCAAGAACATTTAGCTGACATGCCTTCCTTTATATCTATTATGTATTGTAAATCTGAGAAGCCCTCTTTAATGGCAACCCATAGCTAAAATGACAAAAATGGTAAGAAGCGAGACATCACATAAGAGTCCTCATCCCAGTAGATAGCTCTTTCTTTCACTACATCTTGACAAAGACAAATGTATTCTATATTAAAGTCTAAATGCATATGTATGAGCAGAGAAAATTTTTCCCTGTAGCTAAGGCTTCAGATCAACTTCAGCATCTTTGATTAAAATAAGACTGACGCATGACAAGGTCAAGGTAAATGGTGAATACTACCCAGTTACCTGATGGACTACACAAACAATTCTGTAATCTAGGGATAAACACAGAAATCCACTATGCATAATTAATTGGCTCATTTATTGGTTCACAAGTAATACAAATTGAACATGCTCACAGTAAACACACATACATATATGGGCTCAGTGGCAAAAAGAATGAGATCTTGGTAGTGTACAAAGGCCATTCTTATACTGGAATGCACAACATAAGGATCGAAAAGCAATATAAATTACATGTATATACTTCACAAGCATTTCTAATCTTTAAAAACACTGTGATATAGTTCATACATGCATTGTTTTACATATTTTTTGATCAATGACACAAATTTCCAGTTTTCACGTCGATATACGTCAAAGGTTTACGAAAAAGAAAGATGACATTTTTGTAATTCATTTGTACACTCTAAAACATGTCACTTCCTACTACGATTAAACAATTTTTCCTTAAAATTTCAAACAATTAAAAATTAGTCTAATATTTTTTTTTAATTTTTCAGAAATGACAAAAAGCATTTGTCAGTCAAATGGAGATATTTGAACTCCTATAAGTATTTATACGTTTAAGTAACTCTGTCTTTCAGGTAATTACATTAATCAACAAACTATACATTAACACATCTAATTATGTTCTATTACAGCATGGAGAGATTCCTCAGACATAACCTCGATATGAAATGCTGGTTTTTACCAAATCTAATTATCTTGTTTTTTTTTGGTTATGCATACATTGTTACAAACATTTAAAACCTTGGGTTATCATTTAAATAATTATAAATATGGCTCATTTTGGACTATATTTTTAACAGCAGACAAAGATTCAGTGTTTCTATAAGTCTCCACTTGGATCAGACTTCTTCACAAGAGGTGTCTCGCAAGAGAGACCACAATGGAATGGTGATTTCACCTATACCACAAATTACATTTTCTTAAGTATCACAAATCCTCACAGCTAAAATTGTATTAAAAAGTATGACACATTAAAAAACAGTAAACAGATACGAAAATGTAAAATACTGGCATAAAATAAATGTTTAAATTATCTTCTCAAATTTGCACTTTCCCTAACAAAACACACACAATGGCATATGATGCGAGTCATTCTATACACATTTGGCAAAATAACTCAGACTGACTATTATCCAATGTATGTGAGAAATGATGTCAAGTTTTGACTGATACTTATAAATATAGAATCAAAAAATCACAGCATTTATTAAAAAATAAATAATAATACTACTTACATAAAAAACTGCATTTTGTACAATTAATTAAAGCTGCTATCCACAGATCTCGCAAAGTTAGTCACTTTCATTTGCTGATATTCTATGACACAATGATCCCTTGTTTTGAAGGTTCAAATACTGTTTCACAGTTAATCTATTTATAGCTACTCAAAGAAAATAACTCATTAAACAAGCTATAACAGGATTTTGAACGTGTTATACACAGTTATTGCATGCACAGATGATATCTGGGTCAAGAGAAAACTAGTAGTAATATCATAACATTCAACAAAAACTCAAGAAAAAGTGTTTCTTGAGATATGTACATGACAAAATGTGCCATATGGTGCAGTTTCTCAGTTGGTGCCAACGATGTATAGCAACAATGTCATGGTGTTCCTGAGCTTTCTTAGCAGCAGATATGCAAAGAGAAGCTGCACATTTTTCTAGAATGGAACAAAAACAGCAATGGCTGCTTCTCTTCTTTCCACTGCACGAACAATCACACCTCTTGCTTACATGGAGTTCCAATCCTAAAGGAATTCCAACAAACAGAAATTTAATATTAAATTGTGTATGCAAAACATGCATCATATAAAGTCCCCAATTTAGCCATACAGTTTCATTCTATACCTAGCAGTAGCATGAAATCCTAAAAGGTGTACAGCAGGTGACACATGGGTCATTAGAGCCAAAAGATTTTGTATCCATAGCCTCAATGTTCATTCAAAATTACTCAATGTTCTACTGTCTATAACAATAAAGAACGAATAATTATAAAGAGGTCAAGTTTATTGTTAAGAGATGACTTTCAATCCATTAGAAGAAATGCAGAACATATGAACTTTAAAAATAGGAATGAGAAGATTTCAATGTCAACTGGTAGGAGGCTACATAACCATTCTCCATAATTAGGTATACATGTCAACCACAGAAGTTCATGGCAGTGAAATTTTTTCTACTTAATTAAAACTGTTTTTTCACTGCGGCAAATAATCATTTAATATCAGCCATTTATTAAAGGCAGTTAAATTGTCAAGTACCAACTTATTAAATTTGAAGCAAATCCCACAAATTAATGTAAATACTAGCAAGAATGCAAATTTGTACAGTAAAACTTATTTAGAACGATCATGCATGAAACAAAATCCTGCCTATAGCAAAGTGAGTTCATGGTAACTTGGACCTTCCTAAGGTGGCAGGCGTTAAATATCCTGCATTTAACAAGTATGGATGATACAAAATCCCCATTACAACAAACTATTCTCTGGTTGCTGGCCCAATTTGTCCCTCATTCATAACCAAATTATCATCATCTCTATCACTTGACGGTGAATGTTGTCGAACGTTGTTCTCACACATTGCCTTCATTTAAGCCTCCCCAGAACGACTGTGTGAGGTATTGCTGCTACAGGCCAAATTCGGCCCTTTAAGTGTCTAGTGTCAAGAAAATTTTTTTATAAACTACATAATACACAGACTCGGATTATGCTATCAACAATTTAGTAAGTAGTAAAATCTCAGTCTGACAAAAGTTAAAGAAAAAGCACACGGAGTAAACTGAAATTGTAATGAACCTACGCTACAAAATTCTGCACTGTAAAATATGTAACTCATTAGACATCATCATCTACGCCGTAAATTTAATGCAAACTTTTGCAAATAAAGAATCAATTATTGGTTGCTTGAGGCTTCACAGGCAGCATTTTCTAGAAGTTGAATCATTCTGAACACTTCTTCAGCCATGTTCATCTAGCACTTGTATAGCCAATAAGTTTCCAACCCCTCTGCTAGAGCTAGTACAATAAATGAGAAACAGCACTCCATCTCAACAGGCTTACCAAGAATTGCCCATTTCCGCAAGTTGGTTTCAACTCAAAAAAGAGGGAGGGAGGGAGGATCCTTCATCACCTCGCCACGTGGGTCAGCGTGGGGGCGAAGAAGCAGAGGGGTCAGTGGAAGCGGTATTGCCGCGCCGGCTTGAGGCTCACATAGGTCTTCTTCATTGGGTCCCCTCCAGCCTCGCCGCCACCGCTCTCCTCCTCCTTCCTCACCTCCGTGAACCTCTCCCCTTTGATGCTTACTATCTTGTTGTCTCGGTAACGAATGAGCTTTTTTGGTTCCTAAAAGAAATAATAGTGAACATTAGAGAGCTGGGGCATTATGACATTTGATCTCTTGCATGGAAAAGTTTGCACTGTTTATATATAGCATTGATCTGTATGCTAGGAAAACACAGGATAAATTGGCAGTCAAAGAGGTAGGACAGCAACTTTTGGCATGTGGTTTAATGGGAAATCACTCCTAGGAATCAAGTAATCCTAGCCACTCAGCCACCACGAACATTTGCACATATTTACTAATACTTGAAAACTGCAGCACAGTGTAAGATCATCTCATGCTCGGTCATCCAGAGATGTTACCTCTCATTAACAATTGGAAATCTTTTCTTTTCCAAAGATACAGTTTCCCATACTATGATGAAGTTTTATTAAATCTGCCTTCAAATGTAATCATTTCAGAGCCGACGACTGAGGAAGAGAAGATTTTTATTTTGTTGAGAAGAAGTCCACTGTCCTCATGGAGACTTATTACTAAGCTTTCATAATCTGAGAGATATGCTGATGGGAGGTAGTTTTACATGTACCATAAAAGCAAAGGTCAAGAGACCAACACATGACTTCATGATAGTGAGATTTTGTGGAGGTTTGTTGAGGATAGGGACTGTATGTGGAGTGATGGGTCATTTAACTACTTCCATCAAAGAGATTGCTGGGAAGATGAAAGTTCTGATTCAGATTAAAGGAATCACAATACCACAAGTGCTGTACTATCATATTTACAAGGTGGGAACTCTGAGAAATTGATACTGTGGAAATGAAAGCAAAACAGTGAACTTCTTTAAGCACAACAAAGTAATATAGAGCAAAAAATGCTGAAACTGCGAAAATTGAAACATCAATACAGTTGGTATGGCATATGTTCAGGTTCTTTCCATTAAAAATGTATTGAGAAGGAAAAAATGATGCCATAATTGAATAGTAAGATCAAAATATAAGGATGGGGATGATTTGTCATCTACATTTCAAAAAAAATGTGGGCCACCAAAGAATAATGCAAATCTCTCCCCATTATTTTGATGGGTAGCGGTCCTATTCAGTAAAAAATATTATCATTAAATTTTTACTTAAAAAAAAATAATTCATAGTTTCACACTGAATATACCACCACATATTTGTAAAAGTCATAAAAAGTTTAGGTGATACAATATGAAATACAAGAATTGTGGTCTTGTCAATCAGGTTTACCCATCAGAATGACAGGTTTGGTCCTTCAACAGGTTGACTGCCAAGGGTTTTTTAAAAAAAGGTCCCATTAGACCATGTTCATATTTAAATGTGTTTTTAATGGCTAATAAAGATGAACAATATTAAAGTTTGCAAATCTTAAATTTCTTCATCCTAATTATAAATTTAATTAGTGGACACCAGTGTCCGCCACAGTGTCAGCATCACGACCACCAACTCATCCACTAATGCATACCCATAAATTTGCCAGGATATGGCAATTACATGATTTCTACGGCAGTGAAATATTCCTAATGAAAAACTGCACCTTTATTCTCAGTAATACACTTCTTAGCAGCAGGCAAATATATTTTTGCTCTGGATCCAATCCAGTCCGCCCCCTCCTCGGACATCGGTGTGCTCCAAAGAGCTAACTTTGTCTCCTCCCATAGCGTATAGTCATGTCCTCTCTAGCCAGTAGACGCCACACAGCCGATAAGCAACAAATTATGATTGTAATTTATACTCTGTCGTGTTTTTATGTATGACCCCTGCACAAAAGGAGTTGCTACATTTTCACCGACCGTACTAAATTTCCTTTCACATTGTTTCGGTAATATCTCGAGTCCCTCCTTCCTTCTATATGCAACGCTATTATGTTACAGAGAACTCTTTTGTTTGACTGATGTAAAACATTGTATGGAACATCATATCACCACATCAACACAATGTATCCATTTCTGCTTATTGAAGAAACACTCAGCATTGTATCTCAATATTTAGAGGTGCCTACATATACGATGCTTTTACGTCTCTAGACGACAGAACGTTTTGAGATACCTGTGGTACGACATAGACACAGAAGGAGGCAATATTTTCTTCATTTACACTATTTGTGGAAAAAATGTGAAGAGAATTACATGGTGCCATTTTCTGTGTCCTATAGTGTAGTAGTATAGAGCGTAGTATAGCAACCAACCTAAAGTCCTATAGTGCGTAGTACAGCGACCAACATAGTGCACCATCATCCTGTCCTGGTAGGTTTACTTTTATCTTTTTAGTTGCAATTTTTCAGCCAATTTTTGGTTCACCGGACAATTGCCTAACCTATTTCATTATATAAGAAATGTTCACTGAAAATCTACTCTCTTCATCAGTGCTTCCATATGGATAAATTCACCCCGAGGACCAGATTCATCATTGAAGCAGCCAAGAGAAAATATTTAGAAGAATCGTCAGATTCTGAAAGTGTAACAGGACATGATGGATACATCCCTTCCAGTGATGAGGACATCAGAGTGTAGACCTCGAGCGACAATTCCTTACAGGAAGACCAATTGCCACATGAGGCAATTTCCGATACATCCGATGAAGAACTAAGTGAAAGTGAAAATGTGCAGCTAAACAGGCGGTAGCTCTCATCAGCAATTGATACGTCATCTGACTTTTGGACTGAACCAATGAAAAACCATCAAAATTTTCAGTTTACGGCGCAGAGTGGATTGAGTGCTGTAATTTCAGATATGAGAAATCCTTCCGCAATTGGCATATTTTCTAAAATTATTGACGATGAAATTCTGGAAATGATAGTACAACAAACAAATATTTATGCCAATTAAGTGAAAGGTCAGGGTACTTCTAGAAAACCTCGTGTGGTAGATTGGAAACCGACAACTCTTGACGAGATCAAGACGCTCTTCAGGATTCTAATTCATATGGAAATTGTGAAAATGCCAAAACTTTCTGACTACTGGCGTAAAAATTTCATTTATCGTAATGATGTAGCTCCTTCTAACACGAGCAGAAATCATTTTGAACTACTATTACGGATGTTGCACTTCTCTGATAATGAAGACAATCCTAACAACGACCATTTGCATAAAATACCAGCACCCTTAGATAAAATCATTTGTAAATATCAGGAATTGTACACACCTGGAGAAATTTATGCGTTGATGAATCAATTATACCATTTCAAGACAGGTTGGTAGTGAAACAATACATACCACAAAAAAGGCATATGTACGGTGTGAAAATTTTTAAATTGTGCTCCGGAAAAGGCTATGTATGGAATATGAAAATTTATGCAGGACGTGAGCGTGATGCTAGACAATCTGTTCCCACAGCAATAATTATGCAGCTCTCAGAGAAGTTACTAGATGCAGACGGATGATTGTTACAGACAAGTACTACACAAGTTTGGAGTTGGCAAATTCTCTTCTTGATCGCAGGACACACTTGCTAGGTACTTTGCTCAAAAACCAGAGGGGAATACCCAAAGATGTAACAACCAAAAAACTTAAGAAAGGGGAGATAGTAGCCAGGGAAAATCAAAGGGGTGTGTCAATAATGAAATGGAAAGATAAACACAATGTTTTGCCATTGTCAACATGCCACTAAAATGAAATGGTAGAAGTTGAAAAATATAGGTCAAGGGATATGAAACCAGCAGCTATTCTCAAGTACAATGAGGGGAAATCATCTATCGACCTTTCTGATCAACTTTCCTCTTATTCAACGCCATTGCATTGGTCTTTGAAATGGTACAGAAAAGTAGCATCGGAACTTCTGTTAGGGACTTCTGTAGTGAATGCTTATTTCATTTTCAACCTAATATGTGGCAGTAGGATACAAATAGTAAACTTTAGGGAAAAACTTATCGAATCGCTATTGGGAAATGAGTCTCAAGGCGACAGATCTCCAATTCAATCGCAAAAAAGAAGCATGGCCACTCATTCATTCAAAAAGGAGGAAGGAAGTGCAAGAATCAATCAGAAATATGGCCAAGGATGCTATGAGAAAAAACAAGGAGGGGAAATTGTAAAAAAACAAAGTGAAAAAGGTCATGACATACTGCAATGACTGCCCGAAAAAAAAAACACCATTTTGTTTGGATTGCTTTCATAAATATCATATGTAAAGTTGTAAAGAGTTGTCCATTGTTGCAATAAAAAGTTATGATTTAAAAAGGTTATACTTTATTTATCACTCCCTCTTGGCATTGGAGGAAAAAGGCAAAGCAGAAATGAATTTTGGCAAGAAGAGGGAACAAGAGACCAACGAAATTACTGTGACACAGTTGATTTGAAATATAATAAAAACCTATCAAATTTTTTTCTTATCCTCAACTTCAATTTCTTTTCATAGATGCAATGCAGTTAAAACAATCTGGAGGATGTAAAATACTGAACAGAAAAAATATGTCATCTCCCTAAGATGAACTTTAAAAATAAATACTCTTTCACAATGAAATTTGAACGCATAATATACTGTATAGCAGCCCTGCTTTATAAACACTGAGTCTTCCCTTCGTAGTCTATAAAACATTTAACACAGAAAAAAGCATCTCAAGACTTCTTACTCGAGGGATACCCATCTCCAACATAGTAACAGACATTAAAAGAGGCGGTGAAAGTATGAACCATTCATGATAGCAAAAAAAATTCTAAAAGAATTAGCAAAAATCAAAGGAGTGACAAGGTAAATGATGCCGTTGCAGAAAATAGTTATGTGCCAAAGTATGAAAATGGCTGTCACCTGGCGCACGAAGATGAAATTTTCTCCGCGGACACCGGTGACCGCCGGTGGGGGGAGAAGATACGATAGCGGACACCGGTGTCCGCCACAGCAGTCAACCTGTTAAGTGTTAAGCAACGTGAACTATCATTTCTAAAGGAAACTAGAGTAAATCCATTATATTTTTGCAAATTAAGGTCCAGAAGGAGAATTTTTGAACAACTTGGAACAGAACCCCCAAATTTCTATGACACAAATGCCTCCTCCAACGTGGATTCGTGCAGTGCATCATAATCGCAGAATGCAACCTCAGTTTTTGGGGAAGTTTCATTATCATTGCCTTACAAAGAAAAACGAACCAAAAGTCTTTGAAAGAGAGAATGTAAGTTAGAGGTTAGTGATCTCATTTGCACAAAATGCCACATGGGATCATATGGTCTACCTTTCAGCACCAAATGGCTTAATACTCAATATTAATAATGAATTAATACGTACTGCTTTAGGAGCAACTGGCCTATGCTCCCTCTTATCTTCTTCATGATCGATGTAGCTATACCTGGCGATAATCCTTTCCTTGAGTTGTCTGTCATCAACACGAACCTTAGGCCTTCCTCCACCAACCTGTAAAATTAGAATAAGAGGTCAATTTTGCTGTGCCACTAATGTATAGATACCAGCAAGATACCTACTACATACCACTTTAGTTCACACATAGTTTGTCTCTCAAGTTCCTGAGAAAGAAGAAGCAGGGAAGAAGATCCCATATTAAGTCACTCTTAACTGAGACCTAAATACATGGGCCAAAATGATGCAAAAGAAATAATTTTTAGTTTTAACTGAATGAAAAACAGAATCTTTTTATTTATTACTCAGTTATTAGTTAAACGAAATAATTATTTTTTGCCCCTTAAAAAGAAATTTCATAATTATTTCAGAGAATTAAGACAGAGAACAGTAGGCACTGTTATGGTCAGGGACGGTCCCAAAGTCTCTCAATATTAGAGTGCAAATTCCTCTCCACATTTCCTCCAGTAATTTTGCTTCATGTTACTGTGATCCACTCATGCACAAGAGGTAATTCACAGTGTTTTATAAAATGTATCATTAGTAGATGTATTCATTTAACAAGACTACCATTAGCAAGAGTAAGTGCATGTGCACTGGATTCATATTGGCCAACGGGAAGGTTGTGCCAGGCAAGAGAAGAGTGTGCAAACTGGAAAATAAGTGAGGGAAGGAAGTCTGGGATCCCCATAAAAAGAGATGCTATCTCTCTTCCTCTGCCTCTCTCAAGTTCTCCATATGACAGTTGTCTAACTGAAAGAGTGTGAGAGCAAACAAGGTACTGGAAATACTTAAGGATTCTTTAAGATGAGGAGTCACATACACTTTATCCCTTTAGGGATCATCATATTACGTTTTCACAGCGTCAAACTGTTTACTTCATTCAAAGATGCAAATTCTGACCAGTTTGGCAAGTGTCTTTGTGCGTTTGGAGCAACGGCTTATTATTCAATCTCAAGTTACATTGGAAGTTTGCCCATGGAGGCTTTCAACACTAGAATGCCGGTGCGGTCATTTTGACCACAGTTGGAATTTAATTTTCATGCCACACCTTTAATTTTTATCGTGTAAACATTTCCTTTCGTGACTTTTCCTAACTTTATGATGGCATTATGTTGGCTAAAAACTTTTTTGATAGGTCTTTTAGTTATTTATTTATTACTACTTTTACTTGCCTGCCTGAGTGGTCAATTTGACCGCATATGCAATGCGTGAAGATAGTGTAGATTTTTCTGCTCTTATTTGTTTTATGATGAATGTAAGTGCTCTTGTTGAGGAGCAGGTACATCATTTTATATAGTTCATGAATTATGACAATAATACCTTCTGGGTTGATGGATGGCGGGGGTTGTGGGGTGGCGGATACGCACAGTCTTGCATCAGATATAGTACCGCTTGCTCTAATGAATTAAATTATGTATTTTTTTCTCAAATGAACGCAACCTCACACTGGTTCAAATATGAAACAGTGCCCTCTTTGTAGCTATGAAGACTTTCTAAAGCTATTATTCCGACAATATTCTTGAAAGAGAATAAAAACATTTTCTTATGATATATCAAACTGCGGTCAAAATGACAGCTTAGGTGCACTAGGTAGGAAGAAAAGTTCAGGCGTTCTAGTGTTAATAGTGTAGGGGTTGAATACTATGCTAGCCAACATTAACAAAGAGTTATTTGGAGTGTTGTCACATATGTAGTACAGGCATGTATCTAGTCAATTTTGTCAATTAGTGCTTCAAAGGGCGTTTACTATGCAACTTTTGTTCATGTATGTATATTTCTTTGGCCACGGCAACAAGCAGTTGGAAAAGTAAGCTTTTCTGTGTATACTATTTTGTCTAGGTAATTAATGATTTTTTTGCTATTTTCCAAAAAGAATTAGTCGTGGTGTGGATCACGTAAGTGAAATCCTATCATTTACACCCCCTTTCTGCCCAGTCAAATTACACTTTCCCTGTAATCCTTTCCCCACCATCAATATATGGACAGGAGGCCAGAGCCAGAATGCATGGAGGAAGTATGAGAGCAAGGACCCACAATAAGCTAGAATAAAGCCAAACAGAGACTGAAAAAATTTAATAATAATCAAGGTCTTTTGAGGAAGGCCAATCACATTGAATGGAAGCCAGAAAGGGACTGTTACATTCACAAGTGACCCCTCAAGAAATGGGACATGACAGTATGATTACAATGTTCCATTTTGAATTAAAGGGACTTCATTATATTATGGAATCATTACATTACAGGGACTGTTACATTCACAAGTGACCCCTTAAGAAATGGGACATGACAGTATGATTACAATGTTCCATTTTGAATTAAAGGGACTTCATTATATTATGGAATCATTACATTAAAAAAAAGACAAAAATCTACAGCAAAAGTGAGATATATTTCTGGTGGTGAGGCTGAGTAAACACAAATTTCGGGCAAAGGCCTAGCCTCATTGAAATACCAGTTCCCGTAAGATCACTGACACACTATTCCGCTGTCTGCATGTGGCAGGCAGGTTAAAATGGGGTAGGCACAATGGACCACTCAAGGTCTAGGTGCCTGAGCTCCTGTCGAAGGCTCCCCTGACTAAAAATCTAAACACAAATTTCACAATTTTTTCAGGATAATGAAAAATCCTGAATTCAACATGAAATATGAAGAGGCACTTTCAGTTCAGAAGTGGATTATGAAAACCACTATTCAGGGTTAAAAAAAAAACTACACCCAGAGCATCAAACTTCTTTTACATGATTAAGCAAAACATAAAATTACACCATTTGAAGGAGACGTCAGTGAATTAGTTCAAACAAAAGAAGCATCATCTCCTTCAATGGAAATTTTAGAAAATTCTGATTCAAATGGAAAATCTAATCCCAGAAAAATAAATTATAATCATTACTGCATCAAGCAGTTGGACTAACCTGAACAGCAGGACTAGCAACAGTGAGACTTTGACCAGCTTCTTGACGATGAAGGACCAACTGAGCAGCTCGTGGAAGATCTCCCCCGGCAATCGCGAGACAATGACGCACTTCGAGACAGCATGCCCCAGGGAACATTTCCTGAAGCAGCCTCACCTCTTCCTCCTCCTCCTCGACAGCAGCCCTCTTGTCACCACCAGGGTCCCTCTCCCCACTCCCTCCATTCTCCTTCTCTCCTCCCCCTCCCTTGCCACTACACTCCTTCACCCACCAGACAAGAAGGAACACAGTGCATTCGTCAGATCAGGGATAACAAAAAATAGGCAATGAAAATTATGCTGATATCTACCACCCAAGAACATCAACTACTTCTGGATCTGAACAACAAATCAAGGCAAAGGAATTACAGTGCATTAATATTCAAATTTTCTAAAGCATAAAAATAGAAACCAAGTAGAATTAATAATACTGGCAGTAACTTGGTGGAATTCCTTCATAATAAAATGATGAATTACTTAGTTCTCCACAAATGATTAATTACTTTCTTACGACCCAGGTTTCATCACTGCACAACATCATCAGGTACAGACCTAGTAAAACACATGGCTTAACCCTCTTAGTGCTGACCCCTGCCAGCGGTTCTAGTGAGAAATGCGGAGGGTAACTAGAATGAAATGTATCACTCTAGGAAAATAAATATTATAAAGTTATTGTTTAAAATATCCATATGCAGTTTTTCTTATTGCGTATGCATTGAATTAGGTAATAATAAAAAACGCTTATACTTCGTGCAAAAAATATTTGTAATTATATTTGTGTGCAAAAGTTAAACAATATTTTGCCTATGAGCCGATATATCAGCCCTCCGCACTTTATGCCTGAGATGCCAAAGCCGATATATCAGCCCACCGCACTAAAAGGGTTAAGCTTAACCCTTTTAGTGCATCAAGCCAACATACCAGCTTTTACATCTCGGGCTAAAAGTGCAGTGGGCCGATATACCACCTCATGTCCAATTATTGTGCATCTTTAGGACACTAATATAAATTTACAAATATTTTTAGATGATGTAAAAGTCTTTTATAATTATTACCTAATTCAAGAACAAAAAAACTTCGTATGGATATCTTAGACAATAACTTCATAATATTTTTTTTCCGGGGATGATACATTTTATTAACCACTTCCCTGACATGTTTTTTTCCAAGAGTTTGACCAAAAAAAACATTTTTCATTTAATTTTTTACACATTTACCATAAGTATATGAAAAAAGGACTCATGAAAATTTTTGCTCAAAAATTTATATTTACTTCGTTATTTTACCCTTTAAAATATCCTAAATACTATATTTTTGGACATCAACTTCATTGCCTATTCTTGAATTAAGAAATCAAAACAATTTTGAACTATTTTATTTAGAAAATTCATAAAATATAAATATAAAATCACCAACCAAATGTTTATAAAATCACTTTCTAGTTCATTCAGATGTTTTTAGTGGTGTGATATAAGGGGAAGCAAGGGGCCACACACAAGGACACTTCACACCGAGGGCAAAAGTATCTTGTTTCCCAGCGCACTTTTTTCCCCCTTGCGTCGCGCTTACTACAGCACATCACGCACTGCCTGGTTGGGTTGGCCTTCTTCTCACTCAGGGGGATAAGGTCGGGAAAGTGCCTCTCAGTGAGTCAGTGAGGGTTGGACTGTGCAGGTGGCCTACACGCCCTTGCGGACACTATGTCGGGATGGTACGTCTCAATCAATTGTTCGATGAGCTCGAGACAATACTCCCAAGTGCACTTTGGGACCACCAGACTTTCAGTAGAGCACGAAATAGTTCCACATGGCTAATTCTAAAAGGTGGAAAAAAATCTTTTTGTAATATTTCGTTCCTCTTTTTTGGGGAATAGGGTAATCAGCCAGATGTTGGTCCACACGGTCCACTCCCCCCGTGGTATCATTATAATCAATTACAACCTTAGGCTTTACTCTAATTTTGCCCCTTTTTTCCACACAATCCATTATATTGTTGTGGACTGTTGATAAAAGGGTCACCTCCTTTTTATCTTTCCACCGAAGCACCATGACTTTGCCTTTGGAAGAAGCAATCACCTCTCCCTTCTTCAATTTTCTGTCTCTGAAAGTTTTCGGTATTCCCCTTCGAGTTTTTCTCACTGTACCATACGTGTCAGTTGCCCGAGAAACCAGCAAAGTAGCCAATTCAGGAGAACTATAAAAATTGTCCGTTGTCAAACAGTGGCCTTTGTCAAGTACTGGCCTCATCAATGCCATCACTACTTGTGATGACATAGGCATTTGGTCGAACTCTCGGTCCAATACGGTTCCTCTTCCTGTGTAAATGATACTCGACCACACGTAACCACTTCTCGATTCGCACAAAATAAACATTTTTGTGCCAAACCTAGCCCTTTTTAGTGGCATGAATTGTTGCCAACCCAACCTTCCCTTGCATAAAAGTAAACTTTCATCTGTGGTGACATCTCTCCCAGGTGTGTACAATGCCTTGAACTTTTTCTCTAATTTTTGGTATATCGGCCATATTATGTTGAGTTTTGGATGTGGGTGTGTTTCGGGATTATACGTAGCATTATTGGTGAAATGTAAATATTGCCTTATTTTCACAAATCATTGAAGAAGGTAAGACATTGTCTGACCAAAAAAGGGAGAAGCAAGTATTGGCCTACTTGACCAATAAAACTCCGTGTCGGGTTTTCATACTATGCTTTGCAGCGTTACGAGAGCCAAAAACACGCTAACTTCAGACCCTGTCACAACACGCCACTGACTTTCGCTGCCACTGCTTGGGCCCGATTTATCACGCAGAGAATCACTTTCATAGGAATTGATCTCATCGGTTATAAATCCAATGAGTCCATCATCGAAGAAAAGTTCAAAATAATTTAGAGCACCACAATCAGGCTCCAGCCGAAAGTTCATTGAAGCTACCCCTTCGAATGTAAACTTGGATGGTGCAGGAGGAGGGTCAGCTGAAGATACTTCTCGCCATTCTTCATCTGGCCAAGGTTCTGCTTCATCTTTGGAGTCAGCGTTCGAATCTCCGGAAACACTTGATTCTGAACCAGATTCTTCAATATTCAAGTTCTCAGAATCACTATAGGAAGTATCTGATTCCTCACCAGATTCCATCAATGGATGCAAAAGATAACTCAAAAATAATAAAACTGTAAAATAATTTTCCTCCGGGACAACAGCTAAATTAGGTGACTGCGATGCATAGACGAATGATGGAATACCCTGTGCACACTTCAAAACTCAGAGAAAGACTGTTCTCTCCATTTTGGAAGCAAACTAAAGAAATACATCCAAAAACTGGAATGAATTTCGCACCTAAGTGCGAAATCTATCCTTTATCCTTTTGAAAAACTCAAGTGACCCACTCTGAATGCCCGTAAAGGGACAGATTTTGCACGTGTGCAGACCCAAGGGTCTTTCAAATAGCTGTAATGCCAAAAAGCATGTTTTAGGAATATTGTCGGAGAAATATCTCTTTTCTTGACGACCCAAGCCATGTTATTTTTGTCACGGTCCTACCGATATTTATTTTTGGTTATCCTGCTACTCGAGGGACAAGACACCAATCAGTCTTTCACTATGTACAGTCTCTAAGCTCCACTCAAACTCGATCTACCACATATCCACACGTTGTATTTATTTTTATCATCGCGAATTGTAATCACGGAACTATAATACTGAAATTTTCGTGAAGTAGAAATCCTATCTCCTTTAGAATTTCACAGTAAAAATATCAAGAAAACTATTATTCAGTTAGAAAGTTTGAAATTGTATTTTTTCAAAGTTTATTTTTCGCCCAAAATTTTCAAAATTTGTAGGTCATTTATCCAACTAACTAGCCAGAACCTAGACCTTCACCTAGAAAAATTCAAGATTGCCTTTTATGACCCTTCAACTCTAGGAAAAATCCTTTCTAGGAACAAAGGCAAAATTGATCCCCTTCGTCAGTCTGTTATCTACCATATGAAATGTGGCTCGTGTGGCAAGTGTTATATCGGACAGACGGAAATGAATTTCATCACCCGTCTGAACGAACGCAGTACATAAAAATCATATGTTGGGACCAGAAAACTAACACGAAACACCTCAATTATCGCACCAAGTGTTTTGGCTTCACAAGAGCACAGAAGATGTTGAAAAAACAACTACGAATCCTCTCTCATGGCAAAACACCTGCTATAGACGACCCATTCATGTGACTTTTCTGCCGATATTCGTCACCTGGAGAATAAGGGTCAAAGACTGGACATTTTGTGGCAAGTTGAATCGTGCAATTGAATGTTAATTGTTTATTGAGGGAACAAATTTTTGTAACCCACTTCTTCCTTCCTGACAATCCGTTCCTCCAAACACACTACTCAGACCCGCTCCGTTTTCCAACCCCCTTCCAATTTTCTCACACCCGGCTAAATGCCCCGCTGCGAAATGCCCGCTCCCACCCGCCCTCCCTAATCCCTCAGCAGAACACCGCCAACCAGCCCCAACCTTTCTTGCCCACACTTTTCCTTCCCCTCCCCCTTTTTTCTCAAGGAGAGCTGGCCTGTACTCTCCGTATAACCCCTCCTCGCATTCCCCGTATTTCTCAAGCTATCTTTTCCGATTTTCACAAAAATTGGTATCTTTTTCTTCTAACTTGTCTTGTACCTAACTATGTCTCTGTGAGTTGATTTTGTGTTGTCGCATTCAAAAAGAATACTTGGGGAACAAAACCAAGACCAGGAAAATCTCGCACCTTTGGGGTGGCTTGAAGTGTTCGACGTGGATGTAAATGAATAAACATCTCCCTCTAATCAAATATCCCTAGCTCCTCGTCCATCGCCCCTTTCTATTTCCTCTGTCCCCAATGGCTGGTGCCCTAACAATCCCTGCCACACGCCTTTTTGCGGCTCGCAGGGTATCATATAGATATCGGTGAAAAATGAATGATTTGGAATACTAATAAATATTACAACTATAAAGTATCATTCAAAAAAAATTTTTATCCATTATAAATATACAAAAACGCGTCTAATGTCAGTAAATTAGTTTCCGTGAAAAACTGAAATTTTTATTTTTGTAAAAAAATGTTTGCGAAAATATTCTTAGAAAACAAGTTGAAGATATGTCCTTATAAAGAATAATAGAAATAACAAAGAAAAAGACACCGCAATTCACCGATGTTCGGAAATGATACATTTGCAATATTTTGAAGTACGTTACGATTTCCATTGCTGAAAGAAAAAATAAAATTAACGGCATTATGTATTATGGCATTTGAAAAGTCCACGCGGAACATACGTGCGGTCATAAGTCCTCTAGTAGCTCTAGAGATGGCAGAATTGTGGACTACTAGCATCTCCCCAAGTATTTTCGGGCATGAGGAAAAGGAGAGAGAATTCACCGACGTGCCCAAGTATACTCGGGCACGTCAGAATTTGCGACTCCCCAGTGCCCGAGTTAACTCGGGTGCATCAGGGAAGCGGTTAAATTACCCTCTGCATTTCTCACTCGTACTGCAGGCAGGAGTCAGTACAAAGAGGGTTAAGCATGTATTTTTCTAGATCTGTATCTGATGATGTCGTGCAGTGATGAAACCCAGGTCGTAAGAATGTAATAAATGTTTTGAGGAAAACTAAGTAATTCATTATTTCATTAGAAACCTTGTCGCTAAATAAAAACTGACTTCTTCAAATCACAGATATTGTTACTTATATCCAGTCTGAACACTGAATTTTATTACCATCTTCGAGATATCATCATAAATTCCAAATTAAGTTTTAAGTTGCCAGTTCAAATCCTAGATTCATTTTCTCAATCTCTCAACACATACCAAACAGTATGGGCATAGCCAGTAGGCAGGGAGGGCAACTGCCCCTCTAGTATGAGAAATTTAATTCCAAATCTGCTCTGCAGAGCCAGACTGGATAACCTGTTTCCCCTCCGAACATAAATCTACAGCTACAGATGGGTGTTCTGCCTCTTCCCCCAACAGAAATTGTAGCTATGTCCATGCTTAATTGTAACATATTTTGCTCAAATCAAGCACAATAGATAGTAATGGCAATTATAAAGACATTTCTTTGAAGGCTTCCGCGACTCATATACTTGTTAATATTGCTGTTTTCAGGTATTCTCGTCACGTGTTTAGTTTTTCTGACTACAGTTTCTCCCCTCTTCCTGGGGGCATCTTCAGGTACGTTGGACATTTTGTAATCATTGTTATTATCCGAAAAGAAGAGATTCAGCCTCTCCGCAGTTGCAGAACATGCGTGGTTCGAGCCAGGACATCAGATTGCCTTTGACCAAGTGAGAGTACTCTCAAGGGAAAATCTTTATTTTCCCAGGCTGATCAGAGAAGCAGTAGAACTGGTTAAATACCCATCAAATTTCAATCGGGAGGATGGATACCCACTTGCCTCAATCTGGGAGAGAGTGGTCGGACCACAGCGAGGAGCGGGCAATGGAGATAAATTTTAAATCTATGTCCAGCAGATGAACATAATGGTCAACTGAACTAGCAACGAAATACATAACAACGGGAAATAAATAATAACAATAATTACAAAATTTCCAACGGACCTGAAGACGCCCCCAGGAAGAGGGGAGAAACTGTAGTCAGAAAAAGTAAACACGCAATGAGAATACCTGAAAACAGCACTATTATAAAGACATTTGTTTAGGTTCAACTGCAACAGATAGGCACACCCTTGGAAATGTGCATATAGCTGTCAGATTTAGAATGTCACTGGTGGGAAAATTACTGTACAAAACGCATCAACATTTGCAACAGACAGTTTTTCACCATTACATGAAATCATCAAATTAAGGCCTGGCAGCACATAAACTAGAGCCTTTTTAGATATCACGCCAGAACTTTCATCCATCACTGGCTGATGAGAATCATTACAAAGATAAGAATATCCCCTTCAAAAAAAAGTTTTCTCAATGATATAGTGATGCATCATATGAATGGAATGGATTTGGAATTTTTTTTTGGAATGAATATACAGGTGGAATAAGATGGAACAAATCCAGGAGTGATAAAACTTTTGTTCCACAGGAACAAAAGGACCTAGATGATTCAAAGGACCATTCTACATTGGTAAAAATTAAGTGATTAATATTGAATTAAATAAGGCTATGAAAAATTTTAAATCCTCTTAAAAACATAAAATATAGCATTGATGCTCAAACTTGACTCCAGTT
Organism: Ceriagrion tenellum; assembly: GCA_963169105.1. NCBI lineage: Eukaryota > Metazoa > Arthropoda > Insecta > Odonata > Coenagrionidae > Ceriagrion > Ceriagrion tenellum. The sequence continues at coordinate 122,811,214 of OY720633.1, read as the reverse complement.
GAAACTCTGCTGTTTGCACATCCCTACTATAGACAAAACCTATTGACAAAGACTTGCTAAAAAAATTAGGTCAAAACTTACCTCTTGACCTGATAAGTAATCTCCACTATCACAACTACCCTCACTAGTTTCAGAAAGCTTCTTCACTCGTCCAACAGCTGGTCCCCCATTGGGTAGAAGGGATAGTGATGATGGACTAGGTATATGAATCTCTGAGATTTTGAATGATAACCCATCAACTAGAAATGAAGCATAAAAATTCATTAGACATCCACATGGATAAACCTGTAAACATACCTTCACAATAAAGAATGTCCATTAATCCTTCACCTGAAAGAGAGACATTTTTATCTTCGCTTAGTTGACTGAGAGAATGACATTTACATTTGACAACCACTGCTTTCCCCGTTCTAGTCCATCAAAATTTTATGGTCCTCCTTTTCCCAAAAAGATTCAAATACTAACACATTCTAATTGTTCTCAAGTTTTAACTAACTTTAACACTAGACGTAATGACTAAAAGTAAGTTAGGGGCTGTCCATAATCCACGTTGACAAAGATAGGCCACTTGTTGACCCCCCTTCACCCCCCCTCTTGGACACTCGTACACTTCATCCGGAACCCCGACCTCCTCTGTTGTCTACGTAGACTTTTCTTTTTTGGGGAAAAATATGCAAAACAGGTTATTTATTGATTGTAATGGACAATCTGTAATTTAGGGCTGATTTTAAGAAAAGGTAAGTAAAAGAAAAACTGCTATTGTAGCTATGATAATCTTTCATTTATTACAACCACTGTCTATGTAGACATCAATCTAACACCCCTACCCCCCAACGTGGACCTTCGTTGACAACCCTCATAACCCCCCACCCGTTTGGTGTCTACATGGATTATGGACAGCCCCTTACCAACTGTTTCACATAAAAGGATCACACTTCCCAGCCCATTAATAGCACTTTATTTACTCAAAAATGCAGTCGTAAATCCATCTGTGTATTATTGACCAAGGGTCAAGCTAATCAGGCTAAACATACATTTCAAACTCAAAATTTTGCTTAGCAGTAGGAGGTGCTCATCGAAGGCACCACTGCAGACTGTATCATGTCAGGAAGCAAAAATTGTACTCTATATCACTGATATGTTTCTGGGAGTCTATGATGAATAACTTAAACACAATTGCTATTTTTGATGTGTCTCATGGACCATAGAATCTTAAGAGTCAGGAAATATAGTATTCAGTGAATATTGAAGCTAAGTTCAGGTAGCTTAATCCCTCTTCACACACATGCACTGAACAAAATCTCACATGCCTCTTATAATTTGAAACTCAAGAATAAAACGATATCAATACTCTGAACATCAACAGATATGTAATACTAACAATTGGCAGTGTTTTCATCATCATTGCTCCCCTCAGGTGATGATCGTCTAAGTAATATTTCCTGAAGGTCAGCCATCCACTGGGTCACATGGCAACTCTCTACACAGTTTGCAAATGCTGGAAAACATGCTGATATCACTTCAATGAATGCCTCCGCATCAAATGTCCCTTCCACAGCCTCGGCACCCCCAGTGGCAGCCACCTCTTCAACAATGCTGACAACATAGCTTAAAACAAACTCATCCAAGCAGCTGAAAATGTAAAACAGAAAAAAGGGTTAATTAATGATTATGATTTAAGTTTTCATTTGCCTATACCCAGGTTAGAGATTTCTTCTATGAGGGAAAAGGTAAATATATGCTTCAAACACATGGAATTAATATATAAGCACAAACTAAAATGAGCATTTTGAATTAGAATCAAGCAATATCTATTCCACGTGGTCTATCTCCAAGAGGAAGTTTCCCACTTAGGTGAATATTGACTTAAGCTATAGCAAGGTGACTTGACTATTACTTCAGCAAAAGAAAGAAAATCTACGAAGTTGGGAGTTATTATTGGCATAAGTAAATTCCCAATGTATAATAATATCGTAAGCTCCAGATTATGATCAGATCAGACCAGTAAGGTGTTAAAAAAATAATTAAGATGAAATAGATGAATCACCCTTAAGAAGTCCTACAAAGAGATGAAGAATAGACGCATGACAAACACTCCAAAAGAAAAATAAGGGCACCAATTTATTGGACACATTTTGAGACTCATTAAGTCGACTGAAAACAATAATGGAAGGAGAAATGACAGAGATAAAATAAGGGGAAGGCCTAAGTTATTTCAATCTAACTGAAGTAGGAGGTAAGACAACTTTGAATGTAATGGATGAAGTTCTCCAAGAATACAACATGAAAATAAATATGACAAAGACTAAAATCTAAGTATTCGGAAGAGAGAAGCTCAATGCAAAAGTCACAGTGAGAAGAGAAAAATTAGATTCAAACAACAAATAGTCCAAGCTAAGAAAGTATTTATGACAAAAAGACATCTGCTGTATTCAAAGAAGATTGGACAACAAACTAGGAAACAGTATGTGAAAATATTTGCATGGACCGTGGCATTCTACCAATTCTACCAATCGTAGGGATTGGCAAAAGCATACCAGAAATGACTAGGAGCGTTTGGTTCTGGAGGAGGATGCCGAAGATAAAAGGGACAGGCAAAATAAGAAATAATGAAGTGTACAGAAGAGCAGAAAAGGACCATATATAACACCATACAGGAAAGAACCAGATGGATTGGACACACTCTGAGGCACAATGGGTTTGTGAAGAACATGATTGAAGGATTAATAGAGGAAAAAGTCTCCAGAGGAAGACCAAGGAAAGTTCGAGGACCAAATAAAGAGGAAAGTACATAGGAAGATCTACCATGAAGTATGGGAATTAGCATTAGGTAGGGATGGATAGAGGGCTGCAGTCAACTAGACTGAGCATTGACCGACCATCGATGATGATGGAGTATGACAATAAAGTTCGTAGACTCATACTGTAGTGAGCATGGTGGCAGCAATTGTATGTTAGCAGCAAAAGCACAGGGATATGATTGAATGACCAATGAAATGAATGAAGGAATCATGGATGGTATATGAAAGGCAAATTATTTAGTAAGTATATGTGAGGAATAATGAAGAAACAAATAACTCAGCTGAAGATAAGTCAATGGAGAGCCACTACAAACCATTTTCAGAATGATTACTGTTGATAATGATGATGGCTCTCTAAGTCCCCTCTCTCTATCCCTCTAAATGTCATTTACTTCCCCATAAATTCTACAATTGCTGTAAATTGCGAAGATTATTAAATGCTTAACAGTGTACCTAATTCATTCCATATGCATACAGGAGCGGATCAAATATTATCGGGACTTCAGTTTCTGAGCACGTAACTTTGAAAGAAGCAGGCAGCCGCTTCTAGAGTGCACTGGTTGGACTCCCTGGAGTGGTGAGAGCTAGTAGCTTTCATGTTCAGACCTGTTCAGCAGTAGTGCTTGCAATGTCTGAGCAACAGCTTCACCCCTCCACTTCACAAAGCATTATTATTAAATTTCTCACTTATGAAAGAGTAAAAACCTGTTGAAATTCTCCAAAGATTGACTGCACAGCTTGGGGTTCAAACACTGTCAAGGACTCACATGTTTGCCTGGCATAAGAAATTAAAGAACGGACATGGTTGGAGTGGCATAAGAAGAGTGAGGTAGCCCCAGTGAAATCCTAGGCTTGAATGTCACATGGAAAGTTGCTTGCAACTTTTTTTTTACTGGCATGACGTTTTACACAATGACTTCTAGCATGAGCATCACACAATAATTACTGCTTATTACTGAGAGTTTTTGAGTGAGGTAAAGGTTGCCTATCACTCCAAAAGAAGTGACCAACCAATTCAAGACATACATGTCATACTGCAATTCAAACTCGCACAAAAATAGAGGAAAAGAGATGGACTTCACTTGATCATCCTCCCTATAGTCCTGACTTATCACCCTGCAATCATTTTGGGCTGCTTAAAGATGCACTACAAGGACTATGATTCCAAGGTGATTAGGTGGAGGAGAATTATTGTGCATGATTGTCTGCTGACACAACCCTCTTCATATTACAATGCTGGGATCAAAAACCTCCAAATCCACATAGAGAAATGCATTTCCAGAGCAGAAGATTACATAGAAAAATGATACATACTTGACTAGTTTAATACATAAAATAAAATGTTTAAAAGAACAAATTCTCACTTATATTTTATTCGTCCTCGCACATTGTGTTCCTAATCCTGTTCCTAATACACCTTCATGCCAAGGGCAAGAACCCAAATTATCTATTAAGTTACTCAAGTCAAGCTATCAAGTCTTCACGAGTGTACACAATGATATCACTCTTAATTATATTTTCTAGCTTCATCATACTTTTACCCCTGGTCACTCATACTTCAGACCAAATTTCTCCACTAACTAAAATTGTCTTCACCAGGTACTGTTTCTCATAAAAGGAAGCGTACTTATCTGACAGCTTGATTCTTAAAATATCTTATGGCTCCAGCAATTACAACTTAAGGATATCGTTTATGTAGACCCAAGTTCCTATGACCTATTGTTTTATCAATAACATTCTACAAGAATCCATTGATGAAATTACTGCCAACTTTATCAGCAGAGGGAACAAACACAACTAAAGAGTAGCATAAAGATGCAAAACCAAGAGCAAGAAGTTTTTGAACTACCTTCTAAGACACAATATTCGACTGTATTAAATATTTTGATCCACTGTATTGGTTGAAGTATTAGAGTATTTCTTACCACTGAAATGCCCTGTTTATTTTCTAATTCTAGCAACTGTATTTACACTTCATATTGAAAAGATAAACTCGGTTAATTCCACACTAGTTTATTAAAACCGACCCGGGTTTCAGGAACTGAGTGCCATTTTAAAGCTTGAAAATGCTTCTAAGTAACGCCTGAAACATTCTCGTATGTTCTATTTACACTTTACGAATAAATTTCTGCAGTCTCATTATATTATGTTGTCATCCCATTACATTCAATTGTCAACTTTTCAAAAATTAGAAATATATCTGAGAAAATGGTCTTAAGTGAAAGGTGCAAGCTCGAAAAAAAGTTGTCATCTTTACTGACATTTACATCCGTACCATCTTCAAAATGGTAATTAGCAAGTGAAACAGTGATTTATAAATTTTATAGAACACACATGATCATTGGCTTATGTATTACCATGAAAGGGAAACTATTAAACCCTTTCTATGAAAATATCTATTATCTCCAGGCTGACAACTGTTTTAGGGTGAAATCAATGATTTTACTGTATGTCAAGCTATATTAAATGGCAAAACACTTTAAAAGCTCCGTAACTGAGCCACCTTCAGTGTAAAATGGCGATCAGGTTTGGATTAACAAAAACTAGCATTTCAAAATCAGGTATAAACCTCTCATTATGACCAGGAATTCAATTGTAAGAGAGCATTAAAGAAGAAGTCCATGAGGAAGGGGGGAGTAAACAATGGATTATAGAAATCTGTTTACTGTGTTCAAAAAATCTTCCATGATCCTAAATCCAGGAGGCAAATTTATGAATAAACATCCCTCATAAATATCACACAAAGATTAAAGTACAAAAATGGCCTAATTCCATTAAATGAATATAAATGGATTGATGAGAAGAAAAAAGAGGGATAGGAATCAGCTGTTGAAAGAAAAAAAGAAACAATTTCACACAAAAACACCCCAGGTATGTGTGTTTACATCACATTGCCAAATCTGTATGTATAAAAATAGATGCGAGTATGAGGGTATATTCCAAATTCGCTCTGGAATGCCAAAACCTATTGACTTAAAATTCTATACGCCCATTTAGTTTTACACTCGGATGAACATTGGCATGTTAAAATTTCTGTGGGGCCCTACGGACCACGGAAAAGACCCCTGCTTTTTACTCCCATAAGAAAAACATTGGAATTGCTGCAGAGATTTTCATTTTTGATTTCATAAATTACTTGCAGCAGAGATATAAGGTTGTATTTTTAACTAACCGATCGCAAAAACAATGGCAAATTAAATTTTTGTGATCAATTATGTTCAACGCTACATTTTACATAAAAATTAAGTTTTTAGTACAAAAAATCTCAATTTTTCTCCATTTTCAACATTTGCAAATTTCCCAGGCAATCTGACAAATAGCTTTAAATGAGGTATTTTGCAATGGCTTTGAAGAGAACTCTGCATAAACTTTAATAAGGTTGTGGAAATGAACAGCACTCTGTAGAATGTGCTAGATTATTGTGAAAATGAATAGATAGAACTAAGCAGAGCCCTCTAGAAGGTTGTGAAAATTAACTGATAACTGTCAGATCATCCTGAAAGTTGTTGATAGTAAAAAACTCCGCAGATTAGTTTAGAAGGTTGTGACAATGAGCTTTGTTTTCATATAAGCTACAATAATGTGGGAATTAATTGAACTAAGTACACACTTAACTCAGCTAAATCTTCCAGTGATTTTTTTTGTTTCCACTTTTAATTATATGGATATGATCATTCCATCATTCTTATTTTTAATTTCGTTTTTCCAGATGTTTGCTCATATTACCACTCAAATCTTACATTGTTGTTGTAAGTATCTTCCAGTTTATCATCTACCAATGAATTTAATAGTTTCAATTGATTATGTATGTGTTTCATACTTCATTTATTAGAGAGATACTTTGCATTTAGGATACAAGTTCATCGATATCTTTTTTAATTCTGTGCAGAGGTTTAATATTTATACTCTGATATTATTTTCAGTGAGATCTCCAATTACTTTATTTCAGAAATTCGACCAGCCAAAATTTTGCGATGGCACAAGGCTGTGGGCAAAGATGCTGAGTATTGAAAATGAAACAACAATTTTAACTTGAAATGGATAGGGTTATTATCGCACAGATACCAATGTTTCCAGTGAGACTTACATTCTCAATCACGACCAACAAGTTGCAGGGACAGTCTATGAAGTACTGCCGAGTGAATTTGAAATAGCCATGTTTCTCCCTTGGAAAACTTTATGTTGCTTGCTCAAGGGTGGGATCTCCAAAGAGAAACTTATTCATGCACTGGGAGGTGAAACTAAAAACAATGCTTAGAATCAAGGTTTGAATAAAATTGATAGCGGAGTGATTTTCTATAAGATTTACTGGGTGGATGTGCGTATATATGTGGTGTGTGTTCCAGCATTCCTCTGCAATACCTAATCCAATTTCAGCCGAACTTTCGTGTTTATATGGCTCACTACCTGTAAAAAAAATGCTATGGAGATAAGGCACCCCTTGCATCCCCAAGTAGGGGGTGATATGTTTAAATATTCTATGAAAATGACCAACATAAGAGTCAAATCCATAATATTTGGGGTCACTAAGATGAATAGTGTCACTACCAATGACGTTTAAGTCCATGTTCAGCCTCCACGGTGGGTGAGAATGGGTAAAAAAATAAAAGGTCCAAAACGACAAGATTGTTGTCTAACGCATAATTTTAGGGGGCACCAGGGTGATTGGTGACAGTCCGAGGGCATTAAAGCTCAAGCTTAGTCCATTAGAAACTCTGTAGAACTAGGAAATTTTTTTAAACGAATAGAAACCTGTACGTATCGGATTTCAAAGTTATTTTGCTACTACGGGGAAAATATGCATTTCTTTGCGTATTCCATAGTTTATGAGCAAATCGAAAAAAATTTCACTTCCGATGTTTTCATTTCGATTCTCTTCCGCAGGGATAGAACGGATATAGCTACCGTTTAATTTTTTACTCTTATCCCTCCCGCTGAGAAGCAACGGGCATTTCCGCTAGTTCAAAATGATAGTGAACCAAGGAATGAACACGTTAAAATGATGACTGACAGACTGAAATTTTTTTTCAGACACAAATTTTACAGACTGAAAAATTCTTGTACCGACTAACGAGAGATATTTCGATCACTGTTTTGCTATGAGTAGGTCTACGTAACAAACTGATTACCATTATATTCGGTAAAACAAATATAATAAATTAATAACACAACTAACCAATGAGATTTTTGCGTTCACTTATTCACCAAGTGACGGTCAGTGACAAAAAAATTACAACAGATAGTAAATTTGATTTTTATAATTATATTTACAACATCAACCCAAAAATTCGCCCATAAAATGTACTGTGGATGTTAAAATTGGCATAGCGCATCCCAAAACATTAGCATCAAAATATCCCGAAGAAGAGCGAAAGCGAGTTGTACGTCCGATAAGTGCGAACCCTAAGCGCGCTGGATTGCTCTGAAGTAAACAACGGGGCAGAGTGAATTTAAAACACCAGCTGAGAATTGGCATCTGAAAGCAATTTTTTCGCGACTCCTACGATTCCTTGCATTTACGCAATTGACCCTTTATTTTCGGATGACCCTTTCAGTATTTCAGAGAGAGCGAAGTCAAAATAACCAACATGAACCGTCTACACTCAGGGCTACAACTGCCAAAGCATATAAAAAGAATGATAAAAATGAAAAATTTACCTTAATTGTGCATTAGGAATATGCTGTTTAACAAACTGAAAAAGTGACTCCTTTACAAGTCCTTCTTGTTCCACCGCTGTGCTCATTTTGCCACCTACATAAAACAAAACAGGAAAGTTTCTCATTACTATAAACCTCAATAACATCACAGAAACAATATCTACATAATATTTGAACTGATGCACATATGAAAGAGCGACGATGGTTTATTCCAGTGCATAACAAAGATATGCAAGAATATGACATTACGCAGGCCATATTTTCCTAGGGTTCACCGCACATCAATACTACACAGCGGAAAACGTAATGCGTAACATTCTATGTAATCCTGGCTGTACCACATACTCACTGCTTATCTGTACGCGCTTCCTCACAGTATATAACTTCAGTATATAAATAACAAACTCCCTGATAACCGCAGTGTAAATAATGCTTAATATTATTCAGCACAGACTCCCTCTACAGAGAACCAGGCAAGTCAACAGACGAGGATGAAACAAAACATAATCATTATTGGACCACGGGGCGCCAAATCTAAAATTCCAACTCTGGTAGAACAAAATTTAAATTCCTCTAAATTGGATCTATATTCCATTGGGATTTAAATTTCCCTTATTAAATTGCTGAGTATATTTGCCTTAGGTGAAAAAACGTAATATCCATATAATTTTAGCAGTATTAAGCTAAAAAGTATGAAATTCAATACGATGGATGACGTAGGACAACATATAATGTTTTTACAGCGTAAAAGGATTAAAATTGTTACTTCTCAAACATAGGATCTGTTCAAATAAATTCAAGTAAGTCTAAGGTTGGTGATATTTAATTGTTTTACATTATTTACCCAGTGAATAATTGGATAATGAAATTCTCCCATAATGTTATCCTCCTGATCTACTAAATACATTATCCTTAGCCATAAGGAACTTACCTTATTTTTCATTATAAAATCATGTTGATATTTCTCCCTCAACTGCTGGGAAAGATGGTATCGTTGGTCTATATCTATTTAAAGTTTGGCCTGTATAAATAACAATTCTATTACACTGCAACTAGACAGGACACAGCAACTTATACAGTTTGCTACTCTGCTCCATGTGGTCATATTGATTTAACCCATGCCTATATATGAGAGGAATAATTAAGGTATTCCTCTATATTACTAAGCAGTGATGTGAGGATATAATAATCATTGAAACTGACCCAATTAGCCATGAATAATGGCTGGATATTGGTCCAGTATTGGCTCTACATTGGTAACATCGGTCCGTAATTGCTGTTATTTAGCCAACATTGGTCCAATATCGAGAGCCAATATATCCAACTCATTAGCAGTCACTCAAACATCACTGGAACTTTGGCAACTTATTGGATATGCTGTGGATTTTTTGAACATGAGTTTTTTGTATATGTACTCCAAAATTTTTTACTCTGAAAAGAAGTTTCTTTTGCTGAGTTTTTTTTACAATTTTGACTAACTTCTAGCATCAATATTAATGCTTCATTCATATTTGGAGTTTGGTAAGAGGACTCCATTATCACCAATGCTAGAATTACATTAGAAATTGGAAATGCTCAGCAAAACACAAGGAATCCATTTCCCAGTTTTTATTTTCAGAGTACATATACAGCAAACTTTTATCAATAAAAACTGATGTTGAGACAATTAGTTGACCATGGATTTCTACTATGAGAGTAGTTGCTATAATTAGCCAGTGTAGAGATCAATTAAAGTGCCAGGACTATCACCAAGCTGAGTCTCAAGAGGTCACAGAATACCCATGGTCACACTTCCCTCTACCCCGAAATGACTATGCAAGGGATTCAATTTTCTATGTGGGAAAATCCATTTCAGCCATGGCAGACATTCATTCTATTGCAGAGAACATCCTAGTCAGATATTGTATACATTCTTGTTGAAAGAGTTAGATACCTAATAGTTCAATAGCACAATATTTTTGGTTGCATAAGTTTTTTCATCTAATATCTCATTTAAACTATTAAAAGCAAAGAAAATATTCCATTTAAAAACAAACTTTCCGTTTAAGTAAAAAATGAGTTCTTCCATAAAAAACATGTAGTGTGTGTACTAGGCATTTATTTTCCACTCCATTCCATTCTTCCTCTCCACTGATGCATTCTAATGCTGTGGATTCAGTCACAACAGATTCCTTACCATTATGATTTCAACATTTCTTGGGTTGCATCCGCATCAGTTGTCATTCAGTACAACAGTTTCGCCAGCTATCCTGCTGGTGTCCTCAGGTGAAGGATAGCGAGAAGGTTTTGGTCTGTCCTTATATAGGCCAAGTTTGGCACCAAAAAGTAATCAATGCTCTGGCCAATCATGGAGCAGCGTTGCGTTTGCGCGGGAATCTTACTACTCTCTTCCAAGCACTGTGCAATGGGTATCCATCTTCTCTGTTAAAATTCTTTGGTGTTTTTACGATTTCTATAGCCTCTCTTATCATTCTCGGGAAGTACCTTTTTTCCTTGGCTATTATTTTTGCGTCTTTGAATTTTATGGTGTGTCCCGGTTCATTCCATGCATGCTCTGAGATAGCAGATACTTTGAATTTATTTTTTGTCGCTCTCTGGTGTTCCTTCAGCCGAGTGCCCAAAGCTCTTCAGGTTTCGCCTATGTATGACTTCCCAAATGAGCACGGCAAGTCACGGTAAAGCAAGTAACTTATGTCTTATCTACTTCCTAGCATTCCTAAAAATAAAAGGGAACACTGATTTATGCTAACATGTCCTTCTCTCTCTGTTCCCCACTTTGTATGACTCACTACCTACTTGAAAAATGAGCCACATTTTATTGGAAATTAATGAATTATCTACAAAGAAAAAGCCTTCCTGGTATTCATGGAAGGTGGTGTTCATCTCGGAGTTAGCAAGGAAAAAAGTAGTCAGGTGGACATGATCATTGACAGCTTGACATCACTCAACAGGGTCGATGAGAAGTGCTTATACTGAATGCTCATTGGTGCAAGAGGTGCAGTATGCTATAGTTGTGCATAAATGGATATGTCCATTGCTTGCCACCAACATATTTAGTTTTCCCCATTAGCCCTTCCAGCATGTGCGATGCAGCATATGTGTCTGCTCAACGCCATGCCTCTAGCGTGACTTTAATCGGAGGGATTTAAATCGCTCAGGGTGCTTTTTTTCACAAGCATGCCTGCATTTTATGCAGGCATAAACTTAAATATTTATACCATTGTAATCGCAATTTTAAAAATTGCCAAAAAAATAAATTAAGTTTAAAATTGATTATGCTTTATTATTATAAATTTATACTTACATTTTGTCAAGCCATTTTTTTTCTTCTCTCTGTAACCTGTGATTAGTAGTTGACCTGTGTGAGGTATTGCTGAAAACAGGGGTCTAGGCAGAGAGACGGTGTCCCAGGACAGTTTTTACACCTGTACCTCGTTTCTTTTCTCTTTCCGTTTTTTGTACACACCACAAACTTTCTTCTTCCAACTTTATAAGTTTCAGTTTTCGGATTTTCTTGAATGAAATGCTAACCTGTCAATCACATACATTCCGTGTCCGTATCTGAGGGCCGTCCTTTGTGCTTTTCTAATTCTGCCCATCTTACATGGCTATGATCTTGTTCACTAACTCTATTCTGAACAATAGATGATCTTTCTTGTTTCCAGCCTTGCAATATAGAATGTAAGCATTCAACACAGCCATATTTACTAAGTGGTTGAATAGTTTTTTGTACACACTTTTGTCCTTTTCCTTTCTAGCAAGAATGATTCTAAAAGCTGTCCTTACAAGTCTACACCTCCCATGTGTTTATTATACTCTATTACACACGTAGGTTTATTTACAAATTCTAACTCACTCTTTCGACTTACGGGTTGCATTTCATCTGAATGTTTGGTAGTCAGCACTAAGACATCACGCTTATCCTTCCACTTCAACACCACCAATTTCCCACACTTTGCACTAACCACTTCTCCTTTCTTCAGTTTCTTTTTTAGATGCATTGGTATACCTTTGCGTGTGATTCTAACTGTTCCAACAGCATCAGTTGTCCTCTTAACCAACCTCTGGAAAAGATTGGGACAACTATAATAATTGTCCATATATACACATCTTCCCGAATCTAATAGTTGCTCACACAAACTTAGAACAACTTTTGTTGAGAAAAGATCAGTGTCTTTGGTGATTTCAGTCCAATTTTGTCCCTGAGCCACTATAAATTATAAAATTCCATAAATATTCTGCGGAATCACAAAGTTCAAACATCTTTATGCCAAACCAGGAAGCTTTCATGGGAATATACTGTTTCCATGGAAGCCTACCTTTCCACAACAACAAAGAGTCATCGACACTGACTTCTTTACCCGGTGTATACACTTTCTGTAACTTATTTTTCAAATATTCACTAATGGGCAGAATTTTATACAGTTTAGGATCTCATTTTGAAATTTCCTAATTGGTGTTATCAACAAAATGGAGAAATTTAGTCAGCAATGGAAACATTTCTTCGCTCATTACATTGGGGAAAAACGATGTTTCTAATATATGTTTCCTACTAAAATACATTCTGAGGCTTGGTTTCTGAATTATTCCCATTAACATAAGCAAGCCTAGGAATGCCCTAAATTCATTCTTAGTTGTGGGAACCCACTTCTAAAAGCGCAATTTTTTTGCATCAAGATTTTTTCTTCCTCATGAGCTAGAAAATGTTCTGCGAAACGATTTGTTTCAGTCACTATGATTTTAATTAGATCGTCGTCAAAAAATAGCTCAAAGTATTCCAGGGGATTATCTGCACACCTAACTGGCATTATTTGTTTCCCAACTAAATCACACGCAAATGGCAAAGGAGGATTAGCACTGTCGATCTCTTCCCAAGTATTTTCTTGAATATTCACAGAAAATTGAGGAGATTCTTCTACTTCCTCTTCGGAACTGGAGTCCAGAGTGTATCCAGTTGAATTCTCAGAAATTGTATCTGAACTTGCTGCACTATTTTCTTACAAAACATGACGCACTTGCTGGTCAGACAACTCACGAGAGGTAGACGCCATGGTGAACTAAAGAGGTGTTCAGTCAAGGGAGGGTCCAAGGATAGAAAAGGATAAAAAAGCCACAATACAGCTAAGGTTATTCAGCAGTAGGCGTCAGGAATCCTCAACCCTCAGCTTATCGTAATATCGTAATAAGATACCACACGATGACAGATCTTACGAGGCTGCGAGTAGCATTGTGTGACCATGCCTGGAGGGACCATGCCTAAGTGAGCATTGCCATGATGAAAGAGAAGGGAGAAATGTTTACTCAGAAATGAAGATACCTCCAAGGAACCACAGAACGAAAGCAGTCAGCATCAACACGCACATATGAGCTCTCCAAAAGCAATAAATCAGAGCAGGAGTGGAGATATCTGTTTGTATCAATTTCACTATACGCTGTGTTGCGAGTAAGCATTTTCTTTACCAGGCATGACTTACGAAAAAAGTTTTAAAAATACAGGCACATAGATACAGGCAATCCAAAAGCAGAGAACAAAAACAGACAGAATTAAGTCACATATATACTCAGTGAAAGTACATATATAAGAACGTGAGCGATAAGATTTCTTAATGAAAAGTTTGAACACAGAGGGTGTGTCGCACACGCTTGGGGCATGAATTTGAGCGGACACAGACGTTGCGTCACACACGCTGAGGGATTAAATACCTGCATTTAAAGTCACGCTTGAGGGGTTAATCAAGTCACTGAAAGCCCAATACATAATCATAAGTATGCGCCCAACCATGATATATAATGCCAGCCAATTTGAACCCTACAAATTCTTCATCCACACAATTTTTGAATGATTAATTAAGAGTTCCTTAGAATGTTGCAATTTCTTTGCCCACCAGTTTTGTTTTGTGCGCATTGCCCAAAAAGTAGTAAAACAGACTGGCTAATCTCGACCAAGATAAGCCAGACAGGCCTCAGACACAGCCTTAAATGTCGTTTAGACTGAAGAATGATTTGATTCTTTCATAATAAATAATAATAGAGGTCAGGTATTGTTTGGCCGACGTTTTGATGCCTGTCTTCACCCTCAATATATCCTGAGGACGATGGTGGAGGCAGTCATCTAAACGTTGGCAAACCAATGCCTGACCTGGAGGAAAACCCAAGAAGACTTCATTAACATTATTTTGACTGCCTCCCAGGTAATTACAGAGAGTGGTTTTTGTAGGCATCTTGAGATTCCATCACAACAACATCATTGAAAATGTTTTTCTGAACCAACTGTATGATTGATATGGTGAATGCTAACTAAAATTGAATGCAGGAAAACCCAATCTCAGGATCACAAGGATCTCCCAATTAACATTTTTCTCACTGCTGAAGTTGGCAGAGAGTTGTGAGGGATGTGAATGAGGTATGTGGGAGCAAAACTCACAAAGAATATTGCTGGGGTTTCTCATGCTAATCCCACACACCAAAGAGGATAAAATGATAGGCATGGCTGGACTAGACTCATAAATTATAGCTCATGAGGGAAGTTTTAACTATTCATCAATGAAAAAGTCACAGAAACTGGCAGTTTTTATCAGGGAAAAATATTTTTTGCAACTTGGCCATTGAAATACTGAATGATGTACTTTTCACAATACTTTTTGCTGTTCATCCCATTAGCAAAGGATGCTGTTCTTCAGTACCATACGTTTTTCAATTAACTATTAGAATACTAGCAGATTCAATAATTTAGAGTCAATATCACACTTAGCCTGAGTCAAGGGATGAGGGAGGGACTTGGCTAGTTGCAACCTGAAATCGATACACTTCTGTCCTACACTCACTGAAACAGGATTCATTTTGACTTCTGAACTCCAGTATCATATCATTAAATTTTGACTCCATATAAAATAGGCAGAAACCTCCTGGCCTTCCACCTCAAGGAAATTAATTTATAGTCTTGCTGACCAAGAGTTCCTAAAACTCCCCTATACTCATTCTTTCCTGGTTAATACAGACTTCACCAAATCCAGTCATACCCCCCCAATTACCTCTGAACAGAGAGAGTCTAAAGAATAACTTTATATTTATACATGGCTTGACTGTACATACCTTTCCAGGATGAAATGCATCACAATAAAAAACTTAGCACAAATATGATCAATTAAACAAGAAATTTTCTGTGAGTATAATTTTTATTTCCAACTGTGTGATACAAGGAATATCAGAAGCAACAACACTCAACAACTTTGTATCATCTCTCATTAGCAACACTATTAAAGATTGTCACAATTTTTATGGCTCAATGGCTCTTTCATTCTTAAATACATTCTGAGAAAAAATTATATGGACTAGAAAAAGTCAAAGTTTTATACCAGTCAAAAAAGAAGCAGCTCACAGCTGGTAAGACTTGAAAAAGAAGTGAAAATACTGACAAAATAGTTGTAAATCATTTGCTCTTTGGCAATACCTGAAGTTCAGCACAGTAAATATATAGTCAGATGAAATTTTAATTGACATTATGTCTTTCACATCAAGTTATTTTGAGCTAGGCAGGAGGGAACTTGTTAACTTTTGAATGGGTATTGACATAACAATTGGTAAACAGCAGGGGGTGCTGTGGAAGAAGTGTTGATTACATATGATATCAAATATCCATTACAAAATAATGGCAGACCCTCAATACAAAAAGCTCAACATTCTTTTTCAAATATCTCCAGAGAGAGGGACTACCGATAAATTAATTACGAGCTTCAGTAGTAGCATTGAGGGGTGAGCAATACCTAAGCATCACTGCAGGTATCAAAGGGAATACAGAGGAATCCCTGCTCAAAATGCCAAGCTGTTGACACAAAATTTAGATGAAATATTTAGCACAAATATTTCCCAATGCTTACAGTTTATAGTTCTCACAATTGAAGCAACGTTGACTTAAATTTGATGTAAATAGCTTGACCTGCACAAGCTTGATAGTATCATCAGTCCTTAGGACCAATTTTTTTTAGGACCAAATTTTAGGACCAAAAAAAAAACATTAATCCATAGGACAAAATTTGTAGGCATTGAGTGACATGGCATAGCATCAAAACTTAAAAAATTACTTTTGGCAGAAGAGGCAGGATGATAGATAATGCAAGCATAAGACATCAAGACTCCAGAAATATCATGAGGACAGTTAAAAACAGCTGAACTCCAGAAAATGTAGGAACACAAGACGTAGTCAATATACTCATATCAGCATTCCACTCCATACTATATATTCAATAAATGCTGGAGGCAATGCTGGGGAAATTTGAAGAGCGCATTTACTTAAGAATCCTGAATTTCAAATAAATCCTGCAGAGTAAATCATTAAAGTACTCAGAAGTGTGAAAATGATTAAGCATTATGCAAATCATTCTGAATGGTCAGAGAATCTGAGCCAGTCCCAATATTACTTTCTCATCATAGGTAGGGAGTCCAAATTGCCAAACCTGCATCATGCAATCAACAGATGGATGCTACTTACCGTAGCATCCCATACACATTTTGATACAAGGGTAACAGTAAGTTTATGTGCCACACTGGCAGCACCAACTAACACCTCATCACAGGGAACTGAAAAATAATTTGAAAATTTAATTCCAAATGGGTTCACATACCATATTTACACATGTGTAGGCCTCATGCACTCATTAGCCAGACCCTGTTTCTGAATTCATACAGAGCTCTCACATATTCCAGTTATTAAAAACAAAAAATGTGTATTATGTCTAGCATTTGAGAATTCATTTTCTTCCGTTGTTTCCCTTATACCAAATTACTTAAATGCAGTCTTTAAAATTTTTTAATATCCAACAATGACGCATACATATAAATGACAATTACTCGCTTTAGATTACATAATTCATGACACCAATCATCGGCCAAGCTTTGACTTTTGCCAAAAATTTAGGTTTAAAAAGAGGGGCCTGCCAACATGTCCATAGTAACTTGTTGTAGTAGTCTCCTTAATGAGTAAGCCCGACATGAAGGAAAATATGTGTAGGCAAAGTAAAATATCTTAATTGGCAAGGACTAACTAGAGGCACAAAACCTGACTAAGTATTCAGCTTAAGTTTCAAAATAATGGTAAACTTGCACACTAGCTCATAAATGAACGATTCTTCAAAGATTTCCTTTTCTTAAGAGATATGTCTTAAATTTTTTCAGTAGCCCCTAATAAACACTGTTTTTTCTTTCTAGTCATCATAATGATTGGTATTCTGTGATAAGTTTTTGGACTGAGAACACATCTTTGTTCAAAAATAGTGAAGTCCATTAGAACATGGGGAGAAATTAATGGTAAAATAAAAAAGATTATGAACAACAAAGTTCCAATTAGGGTGGATGAAGAGATGACACTGCTCTAGGTATTTAGTAGGTAGACCAAGTGAATGGAACAGGTTGTAGGAGTAAGTGGGATACTCGAGGCCAGGGTAGAAGGAAGAAAATGAAAAAGTTAAGTATTTCTTCAGTTTGCACCATTTATCATCACAGACAAACTGATTTTCTCCAGGTCTATACACCTGAAGTGTAAAAATTCATTATGTCATTTTTCATATCAAAAGTTTTCTGGCAAAAATTTCCTCAATATAATATTAATTTTATGATTTTCTACCGAAAAATTTGGGCTTACAGGGTTTGCTACTAATCATTAACATTTAAGTGCTTCCTGTATAATGATATAAACTGATAACCAATGTAATTTCAAGTTAACATGACCCGCTTAATGCTTGCAAAGAGTTTTGGAAAAAAAATTGTGCGCCTTATTTTAACAATATTCATTTGCTGTATAATTCTGTGTCGTTGATTAACCTATGAATCCAACAGAACTTTCTCCTCACCATTACCTATCTCCCAGAAAAAGATTTAATTTCTGTTAACCAACAATAGGCTAATTAAAATCCCTTAAAAAAGATACAGTGGGATCATGGCAATTCGATTTTTACAAAAGTTGACAGCAACTTTTATAAATCACAATAAATTTTCTGCAGAGCTACGTAAATGTTAAATAAGGAATCAATATCATACAGAGAAGATGACTAGATTAGTGTTTTTAGTAGCATGAAAAAATTAGGCATTCCTCTTTAAAAGTATAATTGTAACCATAAATTTGTACAGACAGCTTACATTTCTACAACATTTTAAAATTGACTACATCGTCATGGATTCACTGGCAGGAAAAATAATGAAGTTATTTTTTTTAGTTCTGCCAGCTAAAGCATTATCCTGATGCCTTACTTCAGCAGTTAATTCAGCATTGCTAAAAGAATTGAGGTCAGCATCTCATTATCTCTTTCTCAATTCACAAATACCCAAGATATGATTGAAACTCAAACATTTTCACAGTTTTCAAGGAGACACACAAATCTCAACTTAAAATATTAAGCAAATTCCTCTGATTGCACCATTCCATAAAATGTTTCCAAGTATTCAATGATCAACAACTAATACATCTTACCATTCTTCCAAGGTTAAAGTTTTCTTTCCACAAGAAAAGCTCACTGCTCCTTTTAGATTTAACACCTTGCATCATTGAAGATTGAATATGAAGACAGATTCAATGTACACATATATATGTATATAATTCACCACTCTGAGGGAAAGGTACAGGACAAGCACTGTCTTCCCATATCACAGAAAGCACACACAAAACATGTGGAGATCAAAATGCACGTGATACCAGTCAAGATAGCCAGACGTTGAAGAAAGGTGTAGCACAGAATTAGAGCCTAGAGGTCATCACCGGGGAAGCCGTGAAGTCTCAGCCGTGTGTCCACAGGATCCGGAACACGAATCGAATGAAGAGGAGAATGGTCCACGCTCTGTATGGGTGAGGTTTGGAATCGGAACGAGGGGATAATGAAGGTATTGGACAGGCAAAGAGGTATGAGAAGCAATGACAAGAAGGAAGAGAGAGAGGAATGAAATTTGGATTGAGGCAACTCAGAATCAACCAAGTTTATTGAATTTGGGAACCATGGGCACATGATTTTTATTGCTAAAAAAATAAGTTTTAATTTGTCCGCAAGAAAATGAAATCATAGTCCCAACATTTACTTGAATGAAGCTACATGAAATACCTACTCAAATATCTATGATGGCATTATACATCTGGCAGAAGCAGAAAAAAATCATTAAACAAAAAACATAAGAAGAGAAGATATTTAAGAATCTGAGGTGCACATAAGCTGTTTTCAAAAAATACTCTACGTAAATTTTGTGACCAGAAAATAAATAATTTTGGCCAAAGTAATCTATGTTTCACGTACAGGAACAGGCAGGTTCTAACATCTAGCTACATTTACACTAATTTTTCAGCTATAACTAATTACACTTTGTAACCTTGAAACAACCATATTTCCAGAACAAATTTAATAGATTAGCTGTATCTAAATGTACACATATTGGCACATGAGCAGGGTTTTTAAACAATAGCAGTATGTAATGTCACATGATATAATTAGTTTTCATGAGGTCCTAATCTTAGATTCACATTGTAAAGTCTTCACTTGGTGGAAGGTTGACATTGTAATAAACAAAAATTTGTGACTTACACAGATTTATTATTACAAACACAACCGGTTTCGTTATGTCATCATCGCACTGAATTAAAATCAATGGGAATACATGCATACCTGAGATGCTATACCTGAGAGGAGAGGGTGGGGGAGGAAAGGAAGGGAAGAGGGAGGACTATTTTGGAAAGGCGGTGTGTCATCCTGGGTTGGGGGGTAAGGTGACTTCAAGGAAAGTGGGAGTGATTAAGAAAAGTGATGCCATTTAAAAGATAACCCACATCTTATAAAAGGCTGATTGTTCTTGGTCCTGGACATCCAGCTTTTTGCCTTTTTTGATGCGAAACAACCGGTTTTGTTTGTAATAATAAATCTGTGGAAATCACAAAGTTTTGTTTAATACAAGGTACTAACCTTTCTCAGGTAAAAATATTTGGTCCGTAATGGATCTGAAACTGGTTTGTAACTGCTCTGAAACTTGTTTGTAATTGTTCTAAAAGACTAATATCTGATCTAAAAGTGGTTTTTTACTGGCCTGGATTTGAAACGTCTTGAAATATCTTCATAATACAGGCCAGTTCAGTCCAGATACAGACCACTTCCAGATCAGATATTTGTCTTCCAGAGCAGATACAGACCAGTTTCAGAGCAATTACAAACCAGTTTCAGGGCAGTTACAAACCAGTTTCAGAGTAGTTACAGACCAAATATTTTTACCTCAGACGTCATTTAAGGGTGGGACGAGGGTCATTGAAGGGTGGCCTGTGCACCATCTACCTCATGGATGAGCATGCACACATCCATTTCCCTCCAAAGCTGTAGGATGACTGTACAATTGAAAATGGGCTAGCATATACAGGTAGAATGAGCATGCGACATGAACGAGGTCCTCACAAAACCCAACATCCCTGCATATGGATAACGAACTTATTTTAATTTCTGTCAGGTTTGTCGTCTTTTTGATTAAGCCTTTGTGTTTTCTCCATAAAATAATTTGCTTAATAAATGATGAATAATCCTGTACTTTAAATAATAATAATAATGCTGTCTAGTTCCATCAATACCTCCATAGTGTGATTTTACACCATCTAAATAGAAAAACCCCTGATTATTTCATGAGCCACACCCCTTTAAACTGTAGGACCACACCACAGTCCCAGAGAGATATGGATCTAGGCATGCTTGTCCCTTAGGTGAATGGATTGTACTATAAAACGTTATCACCAACTACACATGGACAACTGCTTCAGACAAGTAATAGTAAATGACAACATCACAACATCTAAATGAATATATTGAAGTCTACAACATATAAAAGTATCAATAAATTTATACAATTTCATAAATCATTTATGGGTAGTTAGAACATTTACTTATATAAACTACATACATTTGAAAATACTGTGATATCCACAAAACTCTCATTCACGACACCAAAGGTTGGCAATCAACATGTGTACGAGTGCCACACTTGACATAAACTTACATTTCCCAGCTACACCCCCGCCACCCCTGAGTAAGGAAATATAATATGGAGTGTTTAACTTATTTGTTTTCCTCATCGTATGCCATCAAATGGCACAAATACCATTGTTGGAGATTGCTGCATTGGAGGCGGTTGAACCCAATATTTCCACAACGTATTTAAGGTAGTAGCAGTAGTACATCAGTTTACCATGCTTTAATGACTAAAACCAATTCATATAGTTTGTAGTGCACAGACAGGTCATTGTACTTAAGAAAGGAGGAACATTCCTCCTAATTTGAGCTGACCCTGATGATGCTCAACTTTAGCAATTGAGCAGGAACTGGTGTTTCCATCATGGCTGGCCACTGTCTCAATATGAAAGGTGAATGAAAGCATGGTTTCCCACATCCCTCCAAAAAAATAAATACATCAATCAAAACCTTTACTTGCAGGTTGTAATATATTTCTTCAGTCCACACGAAACTTCTATGGAGGAGATATTCATACCCAGTTTGAAGCCTTTTCATCCACTGAAATATTATCTGCACTGAAGTGATTATTTTCAATTGATTCATACAAAAGTTTAATTGTTTAAAAATAATTTTGACTCAGCACTGATGTGATAGCACTCCCACGTGACAAAAGAACTCAATGTAGTTTTCCATATGTATATCTAACCATTTACAATGTTTTACACCAATTTAAAGCTGACAGTACAGGTTGAAGGAAGGTATATAAACATTACGCTTCAAGATGGTATTTACTAATTCTTAGATTAAGAATGCTATAGAGTGATAAAAGAATACAAGTAACTTGATTATTTTGGCTAATATGATGGACAAATCTCAGTCTGTCAGCATCTACTCTAATTCTATTATTAGGCATCAACCAAATTCCTGGGAGCACTGAAGACTTAAAAATACTGATGCTGGAGCAGTGCAAAGGTTTTGTAGGAGTTTCATATCCTTTCCATGATCATTTTTGTACCAATAGTCAGACTTTGGCTGCCTCACAAACTGCAACTGATAATTTTTTTACATTATTTCACTGTGCATTAGAGACATGATTGAAGGAAATATGACGCAGCTGCAAAAGACATAATTTGTGACTTTAACAATGGCTTTTTTCTGTTTCCCAATTTCCCAAAACCCAATTTCACTATTCTGCAATTCCATGCAAATGGCCAAACATGAGCACTCGTGACTTGACTGATCTCAATTCCCACAATTATTGGCACAAAGGAGTGAAATATTTCCTTAAGTTATGAGTAAAAATGGCTGCATGATTTTGTATATCTGGCTTCAACATAAGATGGCATGATGCAGTAGAAAAGTGTCTCCTATAAATGACAATTGAAAGGCTGGATTTTAAATTTAATGATGTGATAAGGAGACAACCACTTCACTTTTGTTTTAGCACTTAGTCATATAAACATCCAATCTATTGTTGGTGCAAAAATTATGTAGACTGGAGTTTGGACACTGAATAAAAATGAACCATGTACCTATATGAATGAGAGTTACACCAAATTTAGCTTGTTTAATTTTACGTTTAACCACGGTTGCCGATTATTTTTGCATAACACACTTGATTTTTTATTGCAGTGAGAACAAAAAAAAGCGCTGGTTTTTTGGCAATTTTGATTGGAACGCTCTCTTTGACATTTAATAGTGAAGTTTAATCGTAATGAGCCTGCAGTATTGTTTAGGAAAAACATGTTTAAATGTATATTTAAACGTTCAGTTCTTTCTAATCTGCCATAAAAAAGTTATTATCAAGTTTATGAAACAACATTTTCTTGGTTATGTAAAGTAGTAAAAGCAAGATCTTGGTCTTGTTTTGAAGCTCTTTACAGCAGTATTTAATAACAATTACCATAGTACACCCACATTATGACATCGATTTTTAACCACAGTTAAACAAAAAATTAAACAAGGTAAAGGTTGGTCTAACTTATATTCATATAGGTACCACAGTTCATTTTCAGTATCCAAACTCAAGTCCACATAATTTGTGCACTGACAGTAGTCTCTTAGACCTTGCCTTTTTTTTTAAATATTTGTCATCCATTATTAGAACCACATATGTAACTCCTTTTTTAGTGCTTAGAAAGGACCAGGCATAATTCATCATACAGGAATCTACCTACAATGGCCTTGTATTTATAATTCAAAACATAGCACATGGAGCAAAAAGACATTTAGGTGAAAATTTTACAAATTATGCCATGAGAAAAAAGTAATGTTTGACAAGGCATTCTAGGTTACATGTAATTTTACTGCAGCTCAATGCTTTTCTTTCCAATGACAGAAAGAAAAATGTCAGGGTCTTTCAGTCAAACACAATACAAACATTTCGAATTAATGCATTTGAAAAGATTTCATCAAATCCCAACCACATCACTAATATTAATGCTTTCTAGTAATAATTACAATTGCCTCAACCTTAAAATGGGTTATAACCTAAAATTAAGTAATGCCCAACGAATAGTAAAAAAAGACCCAAGAAAAACAAAAAATAGAATGATAAATGAACCCGTAACCCTTTCACTCTTTAAGACAACTATCATACTACCATATACCTCCTTTAAAGGATACTGTGCTAATTTAGATGACAGATTGTAGCAATAAATGTGATGAAATAAAAAATAAAAAAACCTCATAATAGCTGCTGAACTAAGCTACTTCGAATATCATATGACAGAAAGCACCTTTGGAAAAAAAATTCCATAGACCGTTTCAGGGCCAACACTATATGATTTCATAACAAAACAGAATCATTAAAGGCAAATAAATTACATAAAAAGCCAAAGACCGAGGAGAACATTTCAAAATTTATTTAAGCTCTTGGATATATGTAGCACATTGACAATGGCAACTTATCATAATATATTCTTACATCAGCTGTACAATGTAGCTTACATTATTGGAGGGCATAATTAAGAAATCCATAGGTAGTAAAATATATGACAACAACTGGCAAAAGGCATGTCTCCCAATGTCTACAATTTAATGTAATGAACTTTAAAAGAAAGTTTAATTTTTCATGAAAAACTTAATAATCATAAACAAGAAATACTTCAATTGATTTTTGGGTGCAACATAGAAATAAATCACACAAAATGTAATAACAAAGTTGGATGTTTCCTACATAGATTTCTGATTAGGATGAAATACGAAAGCATTATCCTATCTCACCATTTATACACAATTAAAGACATTACTCATAGATATTAACAATTTTTACATCCATTTCCATGTCCTTCACAGGTATTACAAAGGCTTTTACGTTCATTACGTAAATATGATTCCCCGTAAGCAGTTTTAAGAATAAATATTTCACTGATCACCTGAAAAAATTTCTCAACAAAAGTATTTGAAACAACTCCATAACATATGGTAAAGAATTACAGGTATAAACTAAATTGCACCAAAATATGTCAACAAATTATCAACTTTGGTCTCTTAAATAGAGAGCCATGACTAAATCTTTAGCTTTTTAAGGTATAATGGAAGCTGACAGAAGCACTTTTTATGTAAATTTGGATGAAAGCTGGAAACACAGAATAGCTAATCAAATGTTACCCCATTTTCCTCTTATACTTTGAGATTCAAAATTTCTATAATGTCAACCTTATCAGTCATTCCAAAAGTAAAAAGATTTTATGGCATGACTTGTGTACTTACTGCCTAATTATAATTATGCATACAAGCACAAATATGACTGCACATGGTTTAAAAAAGACTAAATCAAAGTGAAGATGGGTTACAGTGAAAAATAGGAGTTTTTGAATGATCATTTTATCAGTGCATACGATATTTAGGCAGAGTTAACAGACATCCATCAGCTTCATTCTACGCAACTGCCAAATCTGAGATCAATTCATTGCATTTTCACACTGTTGTACTGCTCAACCATGCAGCAGACAGTAGAAAATCTTACAAGAAGTTTGACTGGATATACATCAGTGCATGGTACAATGGATCCAAGCAAGTATTCAGGAAAAAATGAAGTAGAGCATAACTGCTGAGATGTATCAGAATTTCCTTCTATCAGTATTTCATAAAGAAATCATAAAAATTCAAATAAATTTCTGCCGATTTTTTCAAGCCACTCGAAGGTAATCACTGAAGGGTATGAAGAAGCTTGTTTTTTTTTTTAATGGTTTGTTTTGCTCTTTACGGTAAGCCTGATCATGCTCCACTTGGCATCACAATGCTTAATTTATTAAGGCAATACTAGACCCAGAATAGGAATTTTAAGAATATTTTTTAAGCAAGGATATTGTGGGTCGCACCCTTCCCCCTCCGTCAGGCCTCGCAGTGAGTTTCGGCTTTTCCTGCTAGCCCTGTGAGCATCTCAGAGGTCAGCCAGCCCCTTTTTCCAGCACCCACCAACAATGAGCCTCTTATCCCTATGAATTAACTCTTTGGTGGTTAAAGAACAATTTACTGAGGGAGCAGTGACCCTTTGTCATCTGAGACTTCTGGCATGGCTAACGCTTGGATTTTTTCATCAGTGCGCCTAAGGAGCCTGGAGGGTGTGGTCATAGTGTTAATCATATCATTGGTCTTAAATTTGGCTTTTCATGAAATTTGGACTCACTTATTAATCATAATTTGGCATGACGCAGCCCTGCACACACATTTCTTGGCCTTCGGGTCTGATCGTGTACAGGTATGAACTGAGGATAATTAATTCTGTGAGGAGGAATAGCAGAGATGATTGATGATAACTCCACCATACTCATTTATCATTTCTTTAAAATTTGAAATCTCTCCTTTCCGCACTTGCCAAAAAAATATCAGTGGTAGATTTACTAAATAATTCAGCCTGAAACACAATAGGCCAAAAATTGGCCAAAATTCAAATAGAGTGAAATTTTCATTACATGATTACAAAGAAGTAAGAGATGGTTCTGGAAAAGCTGACCAGAACAGACTAGAAGCCTTCAAAATCTGGAGCTGGAGGAGTGGCTGAAGATGGACGAAATAAGAAATGATAAAGTTTACAGAAGAGTAGAAGAGGAAAGGACCTTAATGAATTCTATTAGAAAAGAAGAACCAGATGGATTGGACACACCCTGAGACACAATAGGTTTGTGAAGAACATAACTGAAGGTAAAATAGAGGGAAAAGTCTCCAGAGGAAGACCCACAAATAAGTTCATGGACAAACTAAAGAGGAAAGTACATAGGAAGAGATACAAGGAGGTAAGGGAACTAGCATTACATGGGGAAGGGTGGAGGGCTTAGGATTAAATGACCAACAAATGAAGAGATGATACGTGAAACAACTCCACTGAAGTGATTCCCATTTATTCTAGGCAAAAATATTAGGAACAGTTTCCAGAAAAGCCACTAATTACACAACTAAGAAAAGTTGGTTTATTCAGCATAAAATTTAAGGGATGTTGATTATGATCAGAAATATGTTAAATGTAAAGTAGTTGAAGTTTTCCTGGTAAACCCAAATGAGCAGTGAAAACAAAACAAATAACAGGAAAATGTACAAATGTGCAGAATTTGTTCCCATGCAAAACAAATGACTCAAAGGCTTGTTAATTCTGCCCTCTTAAGCCAGAAGTGGACTGAGGTAAGAGCAAGAAATTTTCAACCCATTTCAGCACAACAGTACACAAACGTACATATAACAGGAGATATTCTCAGTCATTTTACCTCTTTGATGTTATCACATGTCAATCAAGTAAGCTTTTAAGCATTTTTAAGCTTCTTGAAATAGGTTGCTGAGGCTTTATTTGACATAATAGCTAAATCTCAGCTCCAGCTCTTCTAAAATCTACCACCTTCTTAGAACACAAGTTACCATTGAAAGGCCATGTAAAATATTACTGTAACTTTGTATTGAAGGAATTAAAATATAGTATGAAAAGAAAATTATGATGATATAAGGAGAAAGCAAAAAACTACATTTTGATTATTTCAATTTTGAAAGAAACAGAATACTTACTTTCTTAAAGTTATCTGCAAAAGCTATTTTTGGAGGGCACTGTAGGTGAAGGAAATACATCCCCCGAATATGCTGTGAATAACGTTATTCCATGTCTGTTCAAGAGTCTGTGTAATCTAAGTATTCACATTAACTATTCACCACAAGCCATGGTGATTTTAAAATACACTAGCAAAAGATTGGCAAGGGGCATGTAACCTTGATTTGTTTACAACCAACCTTCCAAAAATAACTTTTGAAGATTTTTGAAGATAATTATTATTATCACAAGTTATTAGGTGTCATTGGTCAACTACTATGCAAAAAGGAATACTTAAATAATATCTAAAAAAACATAAACCTCATGGAAATTGAAGCAACAATTGATAGCAGGAAAACAGGAAAAGCATTTCAAGGAAGAATGCTGATTTCAAAACATTAAAAATCATGTATAAAACAGCTAAATCAAATACAAAAATTGTGATTAAACCTGTGAAAATGAGATATGTAGGAGTACACGAAGAAATTAAATAATATGATTAACAAGCAATTGGAAGAGGACTTCTGAGGAACATAATGGATGGCTCATATATGATTACTCATAATAAAGCTTTAAATAAACTAACATCATGAACCTAGCTTAACTAAATTTTTTGCCAAAGGATGACTCTCTCCTTTCATGGCAGGGATCCTAACACCTCCAGCCACATGATTTTGTGTTGGCTCTCAGGGTAGTAAGAAGCTGTAAATATGACTCGGTAGCTAAATCCCTCGTGTAAAGTATGTATTTCATTAAATAAATCATTTCAAAGCCTGGCTCAAAATTGTAGTAATTTCTACTTTATTTGTGTTCAAAAACTCAACCATTAGTCTGAGAAAATGAAAAAATGGTAGGCCCATGAAAACTGTTCCAATAATCACTGCATAGAAATTTAAAAATAAGTATCTAGTCTTTCTGAGTGACAGGAAATTTTGATAAAACTAATTAAAACATGTAATAAAATAGAACCTAAAGAAACTTCGAAGAGGGAAGAAGAGAAAAATACTATTTTCCTCTTCTTGAAAGCATTGATGAACACAATGATTAAACATGATAATTAATAAATCTATAAATAGCATAAATCTTCTTATAATATCAAATCCTCATAGTTCTCATGGTAAAATAAATGTCTGACGTAAAAGAAAAGATTCAGAAGAGCTATGATTAAAGATAAACAAACAAATGCAAAAAAATGAATAACACAGCAGGCAAACACCCTGGCAAGATAATTAGGCATACGTATCTCAAAGACTAATAATTTTTTGGTGTGTTTATGTCAATCTTTAAGTCAACCTTAAGATGGCAATCAGATACTAAACATTTTCTTTTTATCAGTCCACTTTTCACTTTCACCACAGCTTGTTGTGTTCTCCATTAGAATGTTCAGAATTTAACTATCTATGACAGTATGTGATTTGGAGAGATTCAACTGAACTGAATTAAGTTTTCTTGGTGTAACCAAGATATCTTTTGATCTCAAGTCAGTTGCTAAATTATAGACTTGAACACACAAAACATTAAAATAACCCACTAAACAAAGATTGATGCTAAGTGCACAACATAATCAATTCCCAACAAGCAATAGAAATTGAATGTAACTGTTTGCAAGCATATCATGATACCTTGATTAGATAAATATGACTGGCAGCAAAATTTCAGAAGAAGAAATCATTTCAGAACACTAACTCCTTAGAGTTGGTTCACACCAATCTCTGGCACATGGTACATGAGACTGTTCTAATAATCAAAACATAACTGTTTGCAAGCATATCATGATACCTTGCTTAGATAAATGTGACTGGCAGCAAAATTTCAGAAGAAGAAATCATTTCAGAACACTAACTCCTTGGAGCTGATTCACACCAATCTCTGGCACATGGTACATGAGATCATAATGAAGATTTGAAGCTCTCCTTCATTGGTATGTGCTGAAGGCATGGAAGCACACTAGGTAGGATATTCAACTGATATGTAATCAAAAGGCTTAAAAACAGGAGATGAACTTAGATACGCCTGGGTAAACCCTTGTGGCATGAATACCTAGAAAAAGCATCTTTTAGAGAAATCACAAGTGGCAGAAGGACAAGAGTTGGCAAACCTAACCTAGATTAGAGTATTTTGGAATCCAGATGGTAAGAAATTCTGTGAGAAATGCAATCAACAATCAAGCACACTATCAGACTGAAGACTGTAAAACTACCCAAAGACCATTTAAGATTAAGAATTAGACAAAAGAAGAGGGAAGTATGTAAAAAAAACTGCGACCATAATGAGTTACAGACCAGTCTTTGTATTCATTTCTTCAGTTAGGTGGCTCTGTGAAGGATGCATTTCCTCATGACTATTCAAACTCTCACTCAGGTGGTGAAGCATAGAAATATTTCTCAATATAGTCTTCTCATTTCCCAAAAAAAGATGAATCACAGTAGCAATACGATTGCAAACAACAAAACAAACCAATAAAAACAAGCACAAAATAAGGATAGTTTTCAGATAGAATTGAATGACTATGTATAAATATATTTCCACTTGGTACAACTTCACTAAAAGTTGGAGCCAGTTGTAAATAAGGAATGAACTCCATGTCAGGGCAATGGGAATAATTGAATTTTAGCAATGGTATTCAAGGGTCGATTCTCACATAATTGGAAAATGAATACAAACTATGGCAAATCTTAATGATACAGCAGAGTACTGATTATCTGTGCAAATGGATGAGGAAGCCCAACTGGATAATCGAAAGCGACAGATAATGTTTATGTTCAATTGTGTGGTAATTGTGTCCTTAGTTTTAGCATCATGCTATCTCAAAGTGTTTCGTGTCCACTGTCTTGATTGAATCATATTCCTATTACATAATTTCATCTATCATGACAACATTCAATCTAGTTACTTCTCCAACACATTTCACCCTTTAATTGATTTCTACATTTGTAAGAATTTAAATTAATAACTGCTATGTGTTACACACATCATAAGGAATGCCACACAGCAAATTTGCTGCACATTTTTTTAACTATAGGAATTCAAGTCAAGGTAGCGGACGTACACTTGAACATCCTCATGTAACTACAGTTTTGTGCAGTCTAATACCTCCATCCCAAGCTATAGCTAACTCAGGCATGTGCCTTTTCTGCGGCAATCAGTAGTTGTCCTGCAGGAGTTCTAATTGCCTTATCTTTGTGCTTCCTCAGCCCACTCTCAACGTAAACAAGTGACATGCTTAGTATGCATCACTGGGTGGGAAGATCTCCCTTGGATGCCCTTTCAATTATCTTCTCAGAAATGCCTTACACAAAGCACCACCTCTTTCCCAAAGAATTAGACATTTTATATCAATTATATCCCTGAAGGGGACGGATGGAGGAAGGGAGAGGAAGGAAGGCATTGGACCAAGTTCTCCAGGAATACAACATGAAAATAAGTAAGATGAAGACCAAATCCTAGTATGTTGAAGAGAGAAGCTGAATGTAGAAGTCACCCTGAGAGGAGAGAAATTAGAGCAAGTGAATTCCTTCACCTCTCTCAGAAACACCATCACATGGGATGGAAGGGGTACAATGGACATCAAGCAGATAACAGTCAAAGCTAAGAAGGCATTCATGGGAAAAAGACAACTGCTCAGTGCTCAAAGAAGATAGGACTACAAACCAGGAAACAGTATAGGAAAACATTCACGTAGGGCGCAGCACTCAACGGATCGGAAGTATGGACCATTAGAAAAGCTGACCAGAAAAGAATGGAAGCCTTTGAAACCTGGTGCTGGAAGAGGATGCTGAAGATAAAATGGATGGGCAAAATAAGAAATGATGAAGTGTATAGAAAAGTAGAGGAGGAAAGACCCTATTGAGGAACCATGTGGATTGGACACACCCTTAGACACAATGGATATGTGAAGAACATAATTGAAGGCAAAACACAGGGAAAAGCTCCCAGAGGAAGACCAAGGAATGAGTTCCTGGACCATATAAAGAGGGAAGTACATAGGGAGAGATACCAGGAGGTAATAGAACTAAGGGAAGGGTGGAGGGCTGCAGGCAACCAATCTTAGAATTGAACCACCGATGAATGAATCCCTGAAGGAATCTTAGTAAATACAAAATGGGCATAGAAGAACAGTAAGCTCACCCACCCAGGTCATATAAATACTCAGCAGTGATTTAGGAACCCACGTAAAATGCAACACTGTCCCCCTGCATAATTCAAAAGCATGCAGCAGGAAAACCTAGTAAATGGGCAAAATGTAGAAATTTTGCAGCTGCGAAAGCGATCATTGGCAGTGAGTGTGAACAAAAGTAACAAAAGAAGGGGGACAGAAAGGAAGAGAAGTGGAGGAGGTTGTTGCAGGATGATCGTCAGATAATCTGCACATCAGTTAATTGGATGTAGGATAATTGGCACTCTATTGTACAGTACAATAAAAAGCTAAGTTTCGTTTAACATTTTTCATTTGGTTTCGATGTGTAACAGAAGAGTTGGTAGCCTGATGAAATTCTTGCCATGCAGAAAATGTAATGAGGGCCAAAAATGGATAACAATTCAAGAAAGCACATGGCATCGGACAATAGACCATACTGTGAGCCTGGAATTATTTGAGGAAATGAGCAGGTGTGCATATTGAAAAAATAAAATAAAACTGAAACACTGGATTAACCAGAGGAAGGAGTCAATGGAGTTCATGAGTCTACAAGATAGGTGAAACAATAAAATTAAAGTCATGGACCTTTTGTACACCAAAATCTGGAGTCAAAATCCAACCAAAATGAAGGAAGGATAGAAGAGTAAATGAGCCCACAAATCATCATGTGCTGAGGTTCATTCCATTCCATCGTACAACAGGACACAAGATGATGCAATAGAATAACTGGAGAGTAGGATAAGTTGACTCATCTGTTTAATTCAGAGGAGTCTGTTATGAGGGCATTACTGAATTCCACACTTGACATTAATAGAAATAAGGGTGACAATAACATTAATTTAGCCTACAATCAAGATAATTCAGTTTTTAAATAATAGTAAATAATATCTTGGATATTTAATGTCACCACGAAAATATATTGGGCCCTATCAATAAATGACTGCAGAAGTTAAATGTAAAAGAGAACATTAAAACAAAATTAATGTTCCATTGACTTGTTTTCTGGTTATTCTTATTCAACAAAAGTTCATCAATATCATTTTAATTGCTGCTTGTGTGTATACATTCTGCAAACTAACCTTTTGTCTCTCAGACCTATTTCCAATCCAATCTCTGAGTGAGCCTTAGTACAAAGAAAAATTACGAAGGAAAAGAAAAATGGAGGGAGAACATAACTAGGATTGTTACGGATACGAAGAAAAAGCAGAAGTGGCTACCAGAGGAAACCACATCCTGCAGTCAGCAAAGCTTGAAAAAGATTACTCTACCATAATAATTTTCATCCATATTACATAAAGCTGTTTTTGGCAGTACCACCGTATATCAACTATTTAATTGAAAACACAATTGGTAATAGAGAAAAAGGGACTTTATAAGCATACAACAAGAGTAATCAACTGCAAATAATGAAAGTAAAATGATGCAAAAAACAAACTCACGTAAACATTATGATCAGGCTTTACGTGGTAGAAATGACAGGTAAATTCTATCTGGAAAGAGCACAAACAAGTCACAGAAAATTCATGGCAGGAACAGATGTAAATAACTTTCAGATCTAATTCAAAACATCCACTTTCAACTTGTGAACCAGCACAAGAGCAAGTCCAAACACAGAAAACAATAAGTTACACTGCAAAACTTCAATGAGATAGAATACGTACCAACAACCTTAACAGTATATACACATGAAAGTGAAAAAAATAACTCTTTCAAAACATTACTTCACTATATGCTTCATTGCACAAACATTGATTTTCCCTAAAACAGGTTCCCCAGCTTCTCACTAAAAGAGAATAAACCAACAAAACCATGCTTACAAAGAAAAAATGTTAACTTCTTCCATTATAAGGGCTGAATGGTTTCACTTTAAAACTGATATGGCATCGAAAATTGCATTGTCTTCACACAACTACAAGCTCTCTTTAATACAGTTCCATTTCAAATAGAGTATTCTCAAATATATCAAGTAATTCCACAAAAAAATACTGTTTACAACAATTTAATATAATAACATTCACCTTTAAAAAATCCACAGCTTGTAAAACTGAGTTCTCCTCTCTCGCCAAAATTTTCTAGATTCAGATCATTAAAATGCAATACCAAAAACATGATATGCACTCTCCTATCACCATGTGAATGAAGCCACCATGACTCAAAAATATTCAACTTATCATCCAATTGCGAACAAATCTCGGAAATGCACAACAAGATAATTAAAGTTCTAACATTAATTGATCACAGCCACATTTCACTTTTTAATATGAATGCATATGACCGGGAAACAAAGTCCTATCGTGGGCCATTGCACCTGAAAGTGACAAATAGGGCACAACAAAGAAAGCGTATGGGATACACCTCAATCATATTATTGTCCTTGCACCACCAAAATGTGGATCAGATGAATTCTGAAAAATAAACAGAAGAAAAAAAACAAAGTCACTACAGAAAAAGCATAACTAGCATAGTGATATAATAATAGCATTATAACCATGATTGAAAATAGAAATAAAGTAGTACTGCAGATTATGACGTCACAGGCCATTGATTACAATTTAAAAAATATCAAAACAAATGAAAATAATACAGCTAGGAAGAGAAAATAACGAGGCCAATAAGGATCGAAACAAAAAAACAGCAGGGAATTAAAAATAGGACTCATTACAGCAAACAACAGTGCTCATACTTAATCAGTGCATCGTGCTGATACATCCAAGCATTTCAAAATCAAATTGAAACTGATTTCATCAAGGAGCAAACGGGTAAATGAGCCATTAAAGAATAACATATAATTATGAATGAAAGACAAAATAATCAATAGAAAACTACCCAATCATGAAATGTTAAAGAGCAAAGCAACATCCAATGAAAGATGAAAGTGAAAAGTGAAGGGAAATCCTAAGTTACCCACAAAAAACTTAACACAACAAATGTGTATAATATGAAGAAGATGAAAAAAATCTCACCGTGCGACACTACAGAGAAATGTTCAAAGAAACTGAATTCTTATCCCCATACTTTTTCAATGCGCAACAACCATGATTCACCCATTTACATTTCATTGTCAATGGTTCACTTATAATTGCCTGCATCAAAGTTTCTTTTGACATTTCATCACAACAAGCTTCCACAAAATTACACCTGAGGTATTGGAGAATGCTACAAGAATTTTCCCCGAGAAAACACTCTGCATGAAAATTTGTTAATACAGTTAATAAAGAGAATTAGAATGCCATGACAGCTCCTCAACATTGATATCAATTGTGCTAAGGGCAAGAGGATACTTTCAGGAAAGAGGAAGAGAAAATAAGAGCTTAATGCAAAAAGTTTTGAGTTCAGCCAGTGAAAGTAGGGGTCATTTCACAAAGTGTCTATTCTTTGGACTGGATGGTAGAACTGGTACATGATAGAGTTCTCTTCTAACCCAATAATGTAAAACCTTTATGCTCTATTTGCATTCTTTCCTACATGTAGAGGCTCCTTGTGGCTGGTGACCATGCAATGCAAGTACTCTTAATTTTAGGATGACTACACCATAAGAAGATGGGCCATAATAGCTAGCATGTCTAGGAGGGGTAGAACTGTAACTTATGAGGACGGCTGCAAATATCAATTATCTCCCATTCGGTCTAAATGGACATCAGCAAGAAGCAAAATTTCACTTTGGACATCATGGCAGCCACCACTAAATTCACAACTTTCTTTGCTTTGACCACTGATATGTATCTAAAATTTTCTGAGGGAACATACGCCTAGAATGAGAGAAATACTGAAGCAAATTTTGCTGACCTCAAGTGAAACCAAACATCGCACAAGCCAGAAGTCTGTGCATGCCAATTATTTACTTTACCCTCATTTTCACCCCAAGCCAACAATTGTAGGACTGGGACAAGCATGTGTACATAGAATCAAATTCCATAGTTGCTCATAAAATAGTCAACATAGCCAAAATTGTTGACCATTTGTAAAAATTACGGTAGAAGAGTGCATAAAGAGCACACACTATTTTGGCTCTGGCAGCATTAGTTTTCTCTCGAGTATTCCATAATTTTTCCAAGTTTTTCCATCATCTTAGACCATTTTTTTATAATGAGCACATATGAAAAATGCCAACACTCACTGTGCAATACTGTTTAAAAACTATGGGGCAAGCCACGTGAGGTAAGGTGAGGTGGCTTCCATGTTGTTTAAAATGAGTTTTATGGGCCGCCAATGTCCACAATGCCATGATAAAGACAAATGAGGATTATTGATGGTCAACAAAGTTGACTTACCCCCCTGATATGTTTTGATGTCAGCATTCAGCATACATATTTGTGCATCATTGACCATTCCTTTGACATGAAAAAGTTTAGCCTGCTATGATATAAAACTGATGAATTAAAAAGCATCTCAACACCAGGACTCATTGGGTTCCCTGTTTGGCTTTAACTTTGCGGACAGTTACATATAGCACATGCTTTGGACTGCTTCTGTGACATCATGTGCAGCAGTCCTAAACAATTCGTTCCTGATAAGGCCTAAACAATCTACAATGCGAGTAGCCTCAGTAGCTTATTTGGGTAAAGTACTCAATAAGATATTGAGAGATCCAGGCTAGAGGTCTGGCGAATGCGAATGACTTTTCCTCAGACGTATTGTGTACTTACACATGACAATGATTCTCAACTATACTTACGTATAACAGTATAGAGTAAAATACACTCTAGATGACACACAAAATAGCACCATAAGTATAAAATAGAGTATATCAACCCGTCTTCTTCAAATTACAGTTTCATTAATAAAGATACATGGAAAATCTAGCATATGATTTACATCAAATGATCCAATATATACTTAATTGAATAATGGATAACGATCCTTAGGAGCATACCCAAGCAGCCTCATATGTCGTTTATATGTTTAAAGGACATCAATATGATATCACTAACATCACTTTTACGTCTATATCCCGAAAGTGACTCAAATGTGATATCATTTTAACATCTCTTGTCGATTACAATTTGACGTACCCACAAATAAGAAAAAAGTGATATCAAATAAAGATCACTTGACGACTGATATTTGCTTTTAGAACAAATGAGGTAAAAGTCGCCAAAAATGTCCATGAATTATTATACTTTGTTTGATATGAAAATAAATAAGCGTCAGATAATTCACTTAACCGCCAAATAAATCTTTAGAAAATTATAGAAAAGTGAACCTTACTTCATGAGAACATATTTCCCATTGAAAATCAACCTAAAGAGACGAAGTAAAGTAATGCGAACATTATATTTATTTCTCATTCTTAAAGTTTTTCACATTTATATATCCATTTACACTTTACAAGCAATATAAATTTATTTGGTTTGCTATAAAGCCCTCTTCTAATGCTTTATCCATTTTGAACTTGGTGCGTGACACCCCTTCGCTGAACGAATATTCGTTCCGTGCTTGTTTTATTGCTGGTTTGAGTGACATTATGCACCAGCCACCGCGTGGTTTCGAGGGCGGCATTCCTGTATTGGCAGTGTAAGCATTTAGTACAATTTATTTACCAGCCTACGTATGATTACGTTGTGAGAAACGTTCGAGTGAAAGTCCCGCGGACTCACAAGTCTGTATTTTCAGCATATTTTAAATGTATGTGTTTCGTTAGATATCTAAAATCCTATTATGTAAATTCTCACACGTCTACGGTATACTCAACCTGATCCATTTGGCCCCTTTTTATATGTCGGAGTCTATAGTTCTACCTAAACTAGTGAACCTAATCCTTCAGATTTTGTCGGCTCAGTGGAGATTGATTCCTCTGGGAGTTCTGATGAATGTGAAAGTTTATCCAGCCATGTGGAAGAATATTTCTCGTCTCGTGATAGTGAAATACATAGCCAAAGTGTTGAAAGTGAGACATTAAGGGAGTCAGACATTCAGTCGAGATTAGTTCTATGGGCCATGAAACACAATATAACCCATGCGGCACTAAACGACTTGCTAGCATTAGAAGCCTTCACAATATATCTTCCAAAAGATGCTAGAACCTTAATAAAAACCTAACACTTATGAGTTTTTTTCATCACAGGGTAATAAATCTATGGCTACTTTAATACCACCACAGGTCAAATATATGATTTATAATGACCAAAAAGTGATGTCAAAAAGATATCTATTGGTATCCAAAATGATATCACTGGCAATTGTCACTTTTGTATCGCAAAATGTTATCATTTTTTATCAAAAAGTTATATCATCACATGATATCATCAAATGATTAATAATGGATATAAAAAGATATCAAAAAGATATCAGGATGCTGCTTGGGTAATTATATCCTAAGCATGAAATACTTGCAATACAAATTGCAGGACAAATATTTCATTGCTATTATTATAACACTTTAACTGAAACTAAAAAAATTGCTGATTCCCTAAGACTTTTGGATAATAAAAGTTTACAATCATAACTTATTTAACACCAAACATAATCTCATACATCATCCATTAATCAACTCATATCGTTAACTAAGAGGAGTATAAGACTATGTCAAGCAAACAATGAACCCTACTACCTTTCATAGGCTAGCATAGCCAGCATAAAAGCAAGAGACTTATAAAAAGTTATTTTCAAATATGTACTAGGAATTGAAAACTCACACAGTGACACAGACCTGTAGTTTTTAAGGATGTACCTACCCTGAGACACTAAGTAGGAATGATCAAATCATTTGCCTGGGTGAATCACTTTCAATCTATAGCCAACAACTTACAATACCAAGATTATGAACAATGAGCTGATGTAAACAGTAAGCTAAATAAAAAAATTACTGGTGAATTATAAACAAAGTGAAGGTAATACACCAAGCTTAACTATTATGAGAACAATTTCAAGTAAAATAAAAACAATTCAGATGCATTAAGAGTATGAGATAGTCAACAAATCGTAAGGACAACAAACACAACATGTAAAGCATCAACAATGACAAGCAAAGTCAAAACATATTTTGCATTGCATAAAAACAATTAGAATAATGATTGTCTGTGCATTTAAGCAAAAATTACGTAGTCACCAAGAAGCAATTAGATGTTCACAGGTAAATATAGACTACATTTTAGGTAAAATACAAACTGACAAAGTATGACATTTCTTACAGCAAGAAATCATATAACAGCAACATCTAAACCATTTGAAGAAAAGTGGTCATCTGAAAGCAAATGTATGAAGAGGATTTA
Source organism: Ceriagrion tenellum (assembly GCA_963169105.1). Taxonomy (NCBI): domain Eukaryota; kingdom Metazoa; phylum Arthropoda; class Insecta; order Odonata; family Coenagrionidae; genus Ceriagrion; species Ceriagrion tenellum. The sequence goes on along the minus strand of OY720633.1, from coordinate 122,772,431 downwards.
ACTTGCCCCCTTACGAGGAAAAATCACACTCTTAGATTTACATTCTCTGGCTCCTAGTCTAAAAGCAAAGAAGGTGAGCATAACGCCACAACTACAATCTTTAAAACTTTTTATTGACTGATTGTGACTATGTTCTCAATAATTTAAAGCAAGAAATTTCCTAGTAACCCCCTTCAACAAACCCATGACATAATGCATAGATCAAGGTAATGGAAACACATTTGGAACCTATCAGTATTCTTATGTATCATAAGTTAAGAAATTCTAAGAGGGAAATGGCTGCAAGGGACATGCCTTAAGGTGGGATATTAAGTACATTTTCATTATTTCTCCAGCAATTAATTAGAGTTTTTTCTTTAGAGTACTAAAGCACACTTGTTTTTCTAATAATACAACAGTAAAAATAATAACAAAGGGAAAACTCTATATTGTCGATAATATTTTCAGTACATCAACGCTGGATTAGAATGAAAACCATGTTGTAGTAAGTGTAGAAACGAATAGGGGCGATTCACAATTCACAGATAATTATTCGTAGAACCTCTAATAAGCAAAGAAACATTTAACCCATTACATTATATCTTCCGGCAGAACAAATTTCCTCAGTACTGGATTTACAGGTTTCCCCTGAGCCATCTGAGTGTGTAAGAGATGACAGTTTCTCCCACCATTCTGCTGGATTCTTTGGGCCACTTCAAACCGAAAGAAGCCAGCAGGATATCTAAAGATACTATTACCATCCTAACAAGGATGCAAGGATAAAAAACAGGAAATGAAGTGGCTATATATGCTTACCTTGTAATTTGATTGAAAAGGATAGTCTCAAAAATAGTAAGTTAATTTACCTATAAATGTAATAGAATGATGAAGTCCATTTCAAATGCAACCCCACAAATAATTGATAAGGTCACAAAAATCTCAATTATACAGTTCAATTATAAAGTACAATTCCATTAAAATCGTCCATAGCCCAAAATTCAAAACAATTTCTACACACTCAACATCTTACATGTACTTCCCACTATGACAGCAAAGCAAACAAAATATCTAGGCACAATTCTTGTAGCACTGCCATTTCAGATGCAAAGTTAATTCTCCATGAACTTTGCGGCAAGCAAGATAACTTTGTGGAATTTAGATTTAGCTCAGGAAAAAACACTAGGTAGTGTTCCACACAATATTTATTTGTCACCAACCTATTTTCATGTTCTACACATCATCAGGTCTGTTAACTCGATTGATGATCTAAGAGCATTGATACTCAATGATAACACACAAACACTACATGGAACATTACAAAGTGCTTTCCTTCACAGAGTTCTATCAGCCATCAAGTCGTTTAAACCACACGAAAGTTTATACAAGAGAACCTAATCAAGTTGTGCACATTAATGCAAGGGATAATGACATATGAAATTTGGATCATAAACCATATGGCATCATGTACTAAATTCAACCCCATATACGGAAGCATAGAGGCAAAAAATCTACTTGACAACAAGATAACACATGTTCGGTATATGAAACGCAAGACTCACCAGGAGGAAGGGAGGAAGCCCTAAGAAGGGGTTGAGTTTCCCCAGCGGTAGAGGGCAGCTCATTATGTATGCCAAACCTACAGTCGGGCTGGTAATATGAGAACTTTGATGAGAGAAAAAGTCTACAAAATTCATTTTATCCTAATCAGGTACATAAAAAGCAAATCCAAGTAAATTAGCTGAAATGTACACATGATTTCCAGTACAAACATTAACAAACCAGAGAGAGGTGAGAAAATAAAGCTTTGAGAGATATGATTTGAAAATATATTACACACAGGATATTGAATTTTTGGAAAATCAATAGTGATACTGTTCAAAGCAATACTTGAATAATACAAAATGAAAAAAAAGATTCAGAATTATTCAAAATCTGTCAATTACAGGCCTGAAACATGGCAGAATCTACAGGCTGGTTGAAAAAATGAAATCACTCTCAAGGAACTCAGCTTATTTAAATGCTGTGAGTATAGACATACAATTTAAAATGTGATGAAAACATTAAAATATACATAAAAAAGAATACATATACTTTAACATACACACAAAAAGCTAAAGACACACTGGGAGGACAAAAATTATAAATCAATAAAGCAACAGTGAGGAGTAGTTGGCAGCTAGTACTAAATTCAAATCTCCAATCACACAAAACATACTACAAGATGTAGGAGTACAGAGGAACATCTGTACTTGTTAATGAACAACTACTTGATGGAAAAATGATTTTGCCTTTTTTGTAATTGATAATAAGCAGAAGCTCACATGTGACAATATACTTTTATATGAATACATAACATAAAATGTACTCTTCCAAGGATGTCTTTATGATGTTATATCATGCTGACGATTGGAATGCCCATTTCATTAAGACACTTGAAGGCTAAGTATACTACAGTGCAATGTATTTAATAGCCCCTAGAATCTCAAGTTCCACCACACACCATAAAACACTCATGCCTGCTTGTACTAAGTAATACATATTTCTAAACTTTGTTTCATAAAATAATAAATATTGCTTGAGTGCATGCTAAATATTTTTAACAGCATTTTTATTGCTTCAGGCTAAAAATTCAAAATCTTAAATAATATAGCAGACTTGAAAACTTCTTTTAAAGTTGTTACTTTTAAAAAGTATGCAAAAGCTTTTTGGGAGTGGAAATGGCTAAAGCTGAGGGAGTGAAAGAGAGAATATGATTTAAGTTAAAATGCATACATGGGGTAAAAAAGATATGTAAAAAAAGTTATAAAAAAATAATTGAATCTTTTTACACTAAAATGCAAATAAATCTACCGAATTTCTCTCCTTTATCATCACCCAAAGCATACATGGGACAGTGTATTGATTACAATACCTCAATCTGATATTTACATATTTGTATGACCGCTAATGGGTGACACACTTTAAGTTGCTATGCATCCAGTTCCATAGTTCTTTGGACCGATATTTAAATTTACTTACAACAGACCAACAAAAATGAACAATGGTACCCAATCCCAGCAGTAAACACACCAACTAGATCACATAAAAAGACACTGAAAAAGCTTGGGTATAAAGATTAAAGGAAATAAAGGATAATAAAGAGCCCTGTGTATTTAAGAAAAAAGACAATGAATCTGACGATACTTGCAACAATAAAAAAGTATGATGGAGAGGAATAAAAATGAATGCTGTAACATGTTTGCTGGATATGAATAATTTGGAGTCTTCCACAGACTCAGGCTTTTTGTATTATTAAAAAGCAAAACTTGAGTTCCCCATACCTGCAGTGCACTTGGCTCTGAAGTTATAAGAGCAATTTGTTTTAAATAATCACCCCCAAGAAAATACATGCCATTTTGCGGAAAGAAAACTTGTACCCGAGTCCTTTGTGCCCCACTTATGGCCTCCATCAACAGAAATTAATGGAGCATAATAGACACCAGTACGCCTTGGGTGATCTCAGCATCCATGTGTGTGGTTGTATTGAATGTCGTTCTGACAGCTACTTATCATTAGTATTTATAATAACTCTAAAACATTAGAGTAGTGACAGCAATTCTGCCAAAAGGAAAACAAAGCAATGAGTACCCTCTATCCTGGAAAAATTGCCTATTCTTGATTTTATTGAGAAAGAAAAACAAAAGAAGTAGCTAAAATTGATGACAAGGAAAAAACATCCCTGGGTGTGTGGTTTACCATTATGATAGCAATCTACCAGTTGAGGTAGGTTTCAATGGAAGAAAGTAAAAATCTAATAGATTTCCACAGGTGCCATCTATACAATTTCTTCCCTTATTTCAGCATACAGACTACTTCCCTACATTCCATCCATAAAATCTATTCCTTTCCCTCCCCAGCTTACTTAATAGTCACAGGGCCTTCAGCAACCTTTTGCCCCTCATTATCTGTCTCAGTTACCCTCTCTGCCAAGGGAGGTGATAAAGGACAAAAATATAGGTATTGAGTTAATGTCATCATAAAATAGAGTATTTTAATGTAGTTACTTTGTCATAAATATTTTTACAAACCCATTTGCCCTTGAGGACATGAATGAAAGGTCAAAACAAAAGACAACACCTCACCTTGGAAAAGGTAGGGTTTGTATGACAACATTGGCAAGCTCTCAGCCCCTTTTGGCACAAAAATTTCCAAAGGAAGGGAGTGGAGTGTGGTACAAGACAAGATTTTTGGGAGAGTGTTGTGGAGCAGGTAAACAACCCAGCCATTCCAGATCATGAGGAGCCTGGGTCATGAGACAAGATGGTAGGCTTAGCCACAGAGAATAGGCTTGGCGGGTCCATAGTTCTGGTTTTGGGCATCTGATTTCCATTCTTAGTCAAAAACCTAAGCGAGGGAGAGTATGAGGAGGAAGGAATGACAGAATAAATGAAAAAAGGAATCTTTCACCTGTGAATTAGTGTAGCATAAGAATACGTCAGTAATTGGTGTAGAATTATGACTGTGTAATCCACAGAAATTCCCTCTTTATGAGCTATAAAAGTGGCCAATATAAATAGAACACCCTAAATTAGAATACTGGGAAAGCTATTTCTCTAGTACTGTAACCAAACTACATTTAGAAAATGGAGAAATGAATAATACATTATGAACTCGGATATCTGCAGAAGATATAAACAAGACCATCAGACCATACATGATCAAATATATATCTGTCAGCTTTGAAATAGAACATGCTCTTGTCACATTATTGTGCAAAAAAGTTTCAAACTGACGATTAACCGTTTTCACCTATACATCCCAGCCAATCAAAATAAAATTCAATTTAGTCATTATTACTAATCTTGGTGGTCCACTGACTAGTCGGCTACCGTGGGGCAGATCTGGGTTTTAATTATTTACTTCATTCAACCATTCAAAATTTTAATGTTTGCTTTAACAAATAACTACACAACTGTTCCTATTTAAATAACATACAATTATAATGTCAAATGTTATCTTGTAACATAGGATACACAATGAGAGGTAAAAAATCTATAAGATAGAGCTAAGAGGGCAAGGCAAAGATTTTTAGAATCTCTCAAATAACATTACTATGCTTCATCCAGAGAAAAAGACAGAAATAAGGGGAAAAAATCACAAAACCATCCTATGTAACATATAACTAACACTAAATGTTTTTGGTAGAACAAAGCATATGCAACCACCAGTTGGCATGACAATAATATCTATTGAGTTATTCAACATAGGGTAAGAAAGGCAAGTAATAGAGCAAGCAGGAAATATAAGGTCACTGATGCAATGAAATATGCAAATAAAATAAGCAACTTTTCTATAACAGGTAAAATTAAAATTAACTCCATAATCACCATGTTAGGCATCTCAAACCAATGTCATCCAACAGAGAAAATAACCACCACCAGTGGCAGCTGAGTACAGCAAATATTATCAACAAAAGTAATTGAACACTGGAAAATTAAGAGCCTACTTTCAAATCATTTTCATGCATCAATGAGTTCCTTATCCTATGGTCCATGATCCAAACCAAAGTTGAGTGTAATTACTACAGCTTCCATCAAATGCAACACAGTTCAAAAATAATAAAAAGAAAATTACTTTAACAAAAATGAAAGTAATTCAACTTATACATCTAAACACCACACTCAAATATCAAAGATTTCTTCTAAAAACATTGATAAAATTGCTTAAAATTATCAATGTACAGTAATTCATGAATAGCAGCAAATGCCTTGCCACTGTCTTACACTCTTTATAGTACATGTCATTACTACAGGAGGCTACGAGGTAGCAGATATCAATTAGACACAACATACAGAACTATATTTGGCTTCTAATCATTCTATCATCCTGTTAAATCAAATACCAAGTATGTACTGATAAATACCTGATTTTAGTTCTAACTAGCCATATCAAATTAAAGTAAATTATCCTCTAAAAAGAACTCATTTCACTGTTAACAAAACATTTAATAGACATTTCTTATGGTATAATTACAGCCAACTTCAAAATTATCGATGTAATTACAGTTTTGCACAGAATTAAAATGCTTAAATGAGCAATATGTTTTCTTGGCATGTATTTTAAACTTCAGTTTTTGGAAAATATTATCTAGAATGACACGGCAAGAATTTCAACTTAGTTCTTCCTGTCTGTTACTAGAGCTATATCATTTGTCAATTGAATACCATGAATCTGTGTGCATTTAGTAACAATTTCTGTTGTCCTCACTTTCATTATGGATATTCCTTCTTATATATACAGCAGCAACTCGATAATACAAAGTTTGTGGTACCGAGAAAGCGGCAGTTCTTATTTTCGAGTTTCGTATTTTAGAACTTTATTAATAAATCGCGAAAAATAATTCCCCTTTCCCCCCTAACTTCTCTGGTCTTTGGAAACCTTTTAAAATGATTTATAGTCGTTATTCTTGAAAGCATTCGAAATATTGCTTTAATATTATAAGCTAAATGTCACAAACATTCGTTTAATAACAATCACCTCTTAGTTCCAAAGCAAATAATTTTTCGTTGGCGATCATTTTCTTAGCAAAATTTTCGTTCAGTATAGGTGTATATAAAGCAAGTTCTGCATATTGTATGAGACTCTCGCTTTCTTAATCTGTGGCTAATCAGGACGTGCAACTGGGATGGGCGTTTAACAGAGGCATTTGTTTCTAACATCTATGCAGGTAAGACAGTAGCTGACCCGACCGCACTTCCAATTACCCTTTCCTTATTGCTTAATCATAGTTAAAATGAGCATAGGGCTCAATCCATTTAAAAATCCTTCACAGGTCATTATTTGTGGTATCTTCCATGTCACCTGCTGGATATACAAGTTTGAGAAGAAATTTTACTTCATTCCAATTACTAATCGCTTGACGACAAATTGGGCATGATCCAGACATTTTCCATATCTGTATCAGCTCAGAGTATACTAAGTTTCCAGTTCTAAATGGTGAGATTTTTTGGACAGATGGAATATTATTGTGGAGGATGGAGAATGATACTGAAGAAAACAGAACCTTAGATCACGGTTCGTGGAGAATGAACAAACACTTCAACTACCGCTTAGGAAATGCCATTGCTTGCAAAGATGGCACTTCACCAATTCAATTCTTAACGATGTTTCTAACATCTACTCAGTTAAGACAGTAGCTGGCCCATCCGTGCTTCCAATCGCCCTTTTTATCACTCAATAATAGGTATAAAAAAAGAGCAAAGGACTAAGTCCATTTAAAAAATCTTTCTCAGGTTTTTATTTGTGGTTTCTTCCATATCACCTGCAGGATATATGAACTTGGGAGAAAAATTATTTCGTTCCAACCCAAACGTTTTCACCACTCATTGAAGTTCAAGTAAGAAATATTACCTCATGACCAAGTCCCTTTTGTATTTGATGATTTGTGCTTATAGTTCTAATCTGCAAAACATTAAACTAGTACATAAATTAAGCGATTATTTTTTTATCCTTCCATACATAATATCTTTGCATCGTAGGTGTTATGTCAAGTATTGCTTTTTCCTGTTATGTATTCACTGTTTCCATATGATATGCTGTACAACTATGCTGTGCACCAACAATTTTTTAAATTCATTATCTATTGTAAACTATTATATGACATGTCTTATATCTTTTTGTAAGATCCTTGGACAAATAAAAATTATTATTATTATGCTGAACACCATTTTATCCAAAGGCGTCCTTACATGCTCCTATGTTAAAACATAGGAGCTAATGAAATGCCTCATTTTTAAAAAGAGATTAACAAATCACTCCACGATTTTTGGAACTTTTTATCCACAACAGTGGGAAAGAGAAACTTCCTCCCAAATGGGCATCGTGGAGATTTTCTATATCCAGCATTCTCTATTCCATTATTTAGTTATTTTCTTTCCCCTCAGTGACTTACGCCATCTCTACTTGACTGCGCTGTGGAACATAAAACACAAAAACGAAATCAGACTAACAGTTTGAAGAGCGACTTTGTGAATTAACTCAAAGAGAACTTAGGAAGAGGTAGGGATCATGGAAAAAATCTGCCGCAGCTGAGGCTGAAACCTAACTCCTCTCTGTGGTAAAATCTTGATAACAACAATAAGTTTCTCACAGAGTAGAATTTTCATACTGAGATCCTTCTAAACGTCGGGTGATTTTGAAATAGACCACATCAAGATCCAATTTAAGTCCATGTTGTGTCATATCCGCGTATTAAAATGCCTAGGACTCATGCCATCACAATGAAATCTGATTCAATTGGTTATTTACCTCCTGGAAATCAGGGATAGCAGTGATGATAAATCAAATGTTATGTATCAAGGCCTGGTTACTCAACGAAATCACTGAATTCATGGATGTAGTAATTCATGGATGAAAGTTGGTTCCAGTAAAATTTCATGGAGTTACCCCAACAACATCTTGGAATTAAGTTAAAGAGAATGCTTCTGCGGTGATTTTATTTATAAGATATCAGTTTTCTGGTTTACTCATGCAAAGAACTATACTTCATAGGATGATATTTCGCGTACAATGGCTTCTTCAGGTTGAAGTGTCTTAGTGGTTTATCTCAGATCTTATACATTTTATGTAATGTTATATTGTTGAGCCACTCCCCCAATTGGGTCATCTGTTTCAAAATTTGAAATAATCTGTTTTCAATGCAAAATAATATCAGTTGCATAGATAGCAACACCCTCACAAATTCTTGGAAACTTTCTTTTCTATTGTCTCATGAAATATGGACAATGGCGGGAGTAAACACAGGTTTATTCATAGTGAAGCCATGGATTTTAGAGCTAGTGACTGCAACAGGTATCCCAGTCCTATTTCCCATCATTCAATCTTATCATTTTTCCATTTTAGCGCTCAATAAATTAAAATTGCCACTAACAGCACATGGCAGTGAGTTGGTACGTGGTGCCACACGTGAGTGCTAACCAAAGGAGAATTGTATACATTATGAAAATGCAGCTAACAGTTAAAACAAAAATAAAATAAGGGAAAAATTGCCTCAAGCTACCATTTTCCCCATAGCTCCAGATTTAAATTATCCACAACTAAAATTTGAAAAATAACTGCAAGAATTAGGCACTTGTGAGAGATGAATGCACTAAAATCCATGCATTTTATACAATTGATAGATTATATTCGGCAGCAATGATTTGTTAGATGTCTACGTTATCAGCAAAGAGCTTCTCTGAAGCAATTTCCCTCCAAGATTCATAAAAATGAACTCAGTTTCTCCATGGAGACTGGGTCTGAGTTTCGTAATTTTGAAAATTTCGATGTCTACGTTATCAGCAAAGAGCTTCTCTGAAGCAATTTCCCTCCAAGATTCATAAAAATGAACTCAGTTTCTCCATGGAGACTGGGTCTGAGTTTCGTAATTTTGAAAATTTCGTATTTTTGAAACTTCGTTTTTTCGAACAGCGCCATGTATTTAGCATAGGTATTGTGTCGGGACTGACATTTTTGCTTCGTAAAATCGAAACTTATCGTATTATTGAGTTTCTACAGTAAAGGTTAAACAAGTTAGGCAAAACTAGGCAACCTTTTTGTGACCTCTTCTTACTTTAGCTTCTTTCTTGGTGCCAACTTCAATACATAGTCATCATTCCTGCTAATCAATAAAACAAAGAATATGGTGGCAGTAAAGCAGGAAAGTGGAAAAAACACATAATTATAGGTGGAGTGAGGATAGAGGAAGTAACAGAGTTATACTATTTGCATAGTATAATAGAAAAAGATAACAATAGCTCCTTATCAGCAAAGAGAGGAATGGCTTTAGCAAACAAAGGCTTTCAAATAAAAAGGATCCTCCTGGAAAATAACATTAATGGTGATGAAATTAGGAAAAAATTACCAAAAAATCTTGAATGAAAAGTGTTAACCAATGGATGTGAGGCATGGACTCTAAGAAAGAGCAAAAAAAACTAAACCTGAGGCTGCAGAAATGGGGTTATTTGAGAATAATGATGAGAACTAGGTGGGCTGATAATAAAACTAAAGAGCAAGTGCTAAATCAAGTTCAGATGATTAGAAAATTACTAAAAGTGATTATGAAAAGAAAAGCAAAGCTCACTAGATACTTACTCTGGCAAGACAACTTGATGCAAATTATAACGGAATGAAAAATACTGGGTTCAAAACTGAGAGGTCGACCAAGAACATCCTATTTAAAAGGTATGATAACAGAAATAGGATGTACCACTATCACTCACTTTAGTCAGTCTCACTTGGTGTTATTCCATCATTCAAAAATATAAGATGACAACTTTTACTAAAACCACTGGATTTATTAAAAAACAACCCAGGTTTCGATGTGCATTCACATCATCTTCAGGTCAGATAGGGAAGATGACTGATAAAAATGGAGGCGAAGTCTGCCCTCTTACCCTTCCAGAAGCTTCCCAACCCTCCTTGTTCGGGAAAGTTCTATCGGATCGATGCCATGACACCAAAAAAAGTTTACATACCCAACCCGATGGAGATCGGGTGCCTTTTAGCAAACGGACTTGCTATTGTATAGTCGGAGGAGATGATGTCCTGTCAAACTTTTAAATAAACTCCTTGAAATGATCTCTTCACGTGAACTTCAATTCTTCAGTGCACATCCTACCCAAGAGAGAAAGATCTAAGCACTTGGGTCTACCTCCACTTTAAGTAGATGCAACCTCTCGAGTCTACTACTCTCTAAGTCACATTTGTGTCCTGGTCTCCAAGTCACGACAATATTTTGATAAAAAATACAGTCAGAGCTACAAGATAAGGTAAAATCCAAACGCACATCAAATTCCATCCCTTACTTTCATTGAAGTATTCCTCATTTGATTTTTTCTGACAATTGTGCATTCCCAATTCTTATCATGATCTTTTATCATTATTGAATTCAAAGCCAGTGATAGCTTTTTCATAACACCACAGCTGTAGGCCCACCATAAAAACCCAAAATATGAAAATAAATATAAATGAGATGCAGTTTCCTACTCAAGCTCATCAACAATAACAAAATACCAACATGATAGATCATGAATTTCTAGTTCCCTTAAATTCTTCTAAAATTCCCCAGCAAATAAGAAAGCCTTGGTACTGTATAGGTCTGAACATTGCCCAAGGAAGTCAAAATTTAATAGCTGATTCTCAGTCCTAAGGAAATTTCTCTAAGGATTAGTTCTATGACATATCTTTTCAAGGTTTAACCATGATAGTCGATTTCTGAACTTTTCATCTGCAGTCCACTTATTTTCACTCCTAGCTCATGATATGAAAATAGTAATCATTCAATTATATAAATCATTCACTCAATCCACAGGATACCACATTATATAACAAAATTTGCCATTATGAAGTATAAAAGCCCTTCATTTTTCGGACAAGACAATCTGCTATACATGTATTCTCCTGGTAATGGTGGTCTCAATCAATTTATGTAAGATGTTAATTTTTTTTAATTTAAGTTTTGGAAAATTATTAGTCAATTGAACAAATACTGATTTTTCGTCAAAATTGACACCATCAATACTTTCAAAAATATGTTAATAAGAGATACAAAGGTTTTCTCAAAATTAAATACAAGACCTATGACTTACACTAGAAAATTGTCCATCACTACAATATTAAAAAAACCTAGGTGGTGTTTCAAAATGTTTCGAGAACAAAGAAATGTTGAAACTGAAACTTGATATAAGAAAAGAAAAAATCTATGATGGTAATTGTTGGTACATATTTTCCTATTAGCATTCAATGAAAGGTACCAACATGTTGAATTGAATGAGTTGTTGACCAGCATACCTTATCTATTACAATGGCTGTCCAGCTGATAAGCTTCAAGCAATTACTGAATTGACTACCAAGTATCGAAGACTAGGATGAAAATCAACAGCTACAGCTGCAAGTTTATCAGACAATAACAACTTCGGAGTATTTTTCTCACTTACTCACTCTTTGAGTTCCGTGGTCAGGAGGATAAATGGTCAGAAAAATTGCATCAATCACATTAGAGATTTGACTAATTGAAATGGTAAATATTTTTAAATAATTTACCATATTTTTGTTTTTTTTTCCCTTTGACAGACACAAGCCTAATTTTCATTTTTTTAAAGGCCACATTACTGTCAACATCTAATGCCTGGATTTGACCACATAAGTGGTAACTTTCTTGAACTTAGAGAAGCATAGTCTCACATCACAGCTAGCATTTGCCATTTAAACTGAATAGATGTATTTCATTTTCTAAAGATGGAACTCACAAACTCCCAGATTGCCAGTTAACTCTATTTAACTCACAATATTCAACAACAATAGTTAGCACTCATAAAAATATATCCCTAATGATGAAAGAATGATCAATTGAGTCAGTAGTCTTAGCTTTCATAGGTCTGAAGACTATTAAGTCCCAATTCAATGTAGATTACAGGGTTCATGGTAGATGAATACTTGATTAAGGTCACCGGAACCATTAAAGACTAGAACTCAACAAAAAGGCAAAGCCTTAGACACCCAACACATGCTCCAGACATGATGCACTTGGGATGTAAAAGTGACTGATAATTATTTCTGATGTACAGATCAAATTACAATCATGCTTTCTCTTCACCATATCCAATTCAAACTGACAAAAATTATCTTTACAGTTACTACTTGTTCCCATTACAAGGCTGGATAGATTTCATTCAAAGAAAATTCAAGTGGACCATTAATTATAATGACACAATTTGTGTGATTCAAAATTCCTTATGCTCAAAATCTTGATCTCGACTCTCCTTTTAATTTCAAAATTATCATATTCGTTATAACATAGCTTTATACCTATATTCCATTGTTTACACAAAATATGATTTTCAAAGGCATCATATAATCAAACACGTCTTTACTAACATCTTCATCAAGAAGCCAAATGCATTACAGTTAATAAGTCTATGTATGTATCATTAAAAATGGTTCTCTTTTTCATTTTCCTTATTCCAGAAATTGGACAATAAGTAGATGCAGAAATTGTAAAAAAAGTAACCTCTTCTATAAAAAAATAGAAACAAAATTGAAACAAAATACTGAATACTAAATGGAAAATGCAACTAAAATATGGAATAAATGGAACTCTAATGCATACTGCTTCATATTAAGGCAAAATTTTTTGATACATTTAATCTCCATTTACTTTGATAATAAACTAGGGATGTATGAACACCACATTTTTCAACTCCAGTCGAGTTTGAGTTGAACTTTGATAGAAAAATTGAATTTTGAGCAAAGTTTAAGTCAAGTTCAAGCATCAATGATATATTTTGTTTTTAAGAGAAAATAAAATCATTGAAAGTCTTGTTTAATTCAAGATTGACTACATAATTTTCATCAATTCAACAACGAGACCAAAATACTCAATGTTGATAGGATCCTATCCTGAATCTAAACTAAAGACTTCATTTGAGAAAGCATTGTTTCAAGAGGAGCCACGGCCTCCGTGTGCGACAAGAAGATCATCATGTACTGAACTCATAAATCAAACTTGACAGACCATTTAGAGCACTCGCAATTTGGCTTCACCTATTCCAAGACAGAGTCGCAGATCCCAACTCTTTGAGTTTTTTTCCATGTTGACACACACATTGGAGGAAACGCAAGCAAGATGGCAATAATGCTTTCTCCACTTGAGCTTCAGTACAGTGTAACCACATGGGTGGGATCATTACCGCACTTCTCTCTGTAATTGGCAGAAAACTAAGACACATTCATAAAGGAGCCCTGAAAACAATGCACCACATAATGATGAAGTGTATACCACAATGGCGATGAAGCTTTCGACAATCAATTTCAGGTACATTGTAACCAGTAACATGAAATTCTTGTGCATTGGGATGAGGTTGAAGAAACTTAAACTTTAACAGAATTTTACTATGTACATTCGTACACTGGTGAGCGTAAATAATTAGATTACACAACCCGATTGAAGTCAAGAATATTGCTACCAATTTTAAGCAAACCCAACTTTCTTCTGAGGTTCAGAAGGGAAAAAAATTTACTTCAATTTGCGCTAATAGTATATACCAATTTTTATACAACTTGAAGATCATTATGCAAAAAAGAAGCTCATCGACTTGAATTTTGTGTTGTTCACACATTCCTGTAATTAACTCCATCCTGAGCAATAAAGATTCTATCAAAAATTCCAAACAATTACAAAAGAGAGGAAAATACTTAAGGAAATACTTATAATGCTGAGTAAAGTGAGGCTGTATTAAGTTATGTTTTTCAAACAGTTCTATTGATGCTGAGTTTACACTAGGAACATGGCAAGCTGGATGACTCTGTTCTACCTGATAATAACAAAATAATTTTATTCACCTGTTTGATCATACATTTAAGTAGACATAGGCTTTGTCAGAAGGAACTTAATCCAATACATTAAAATGAGTTTAAATTAAATACTCAATAGGCTTTATACAATAAGTAAACAAAATTAAACATTTTTATAGAATAGCTGATGAAGCATTTAGATATAATGTTCTATGGGAACTTAGCAGTTCTTGTATTTGAAGGTGACTTTACTTGTATTCATTTTGTCTCACAATATGTGATGGGTAAAAATAGGCTAATTATTCTTTTAAAAAAGTCATAAATAATTTTCAAACTTCATAAAACTTGGGGTAAAATTCAAACTTCCATATAAAACGTTAAAAAAGCAAAAATTGACAAGAATGCTCCTTATAAAAATGCACATATATTCTGGAAACCTCCAGTGTAAATGAACAATTATGATGTACTCTCATTGACTGATATCCTGATTGATTTACCCTCACTCATGAGTTTTTACGCTATCTCTATTTTCTTTCCAACTTCAAGTTCTCCTCTCTTTGCACTCTCAAAATTTTCATTCTATTTCAGATAAGCTATTCTATCCAAGGTGATGAGTTCTTTTGTAATAAGATCATTTTCAGGTCAGCTCTTGTGGATTGGCAATACCTTCTCCACTATCACTGGTGGCTTCAAGTACTTCCCAGTCACTATGGCTCAGTCAGGGGTAAGAAGTCTTTCCAAAGTCGAAAAATGGCCAAAAGACCCTCTGCACTAACATCAGCTTCTATTCAGGTTGCACTAACTCTATCAGGGAAATGTTACACCATTCATTCCTGATTTCTTTGCTAATGACCACATTACAAATCTGCAAGAGATTTCCAACGGAAAATGGGTGTTTAAGTGTGGTATCTTAACATGTTCAATGAATAAGTACTTAGAAATAGCCTTCAATTTTGGCCAATGTGGTCCATTAACTTTTGAGTATGTGATTAAGTGGCTCCTCCTTTCGAAACTTTTCAGCAATCTGCTTGAAAGTTTGAGCATAGGACACCTGAATCTTATCTCTGCCTGAAGCGTTGGCTTTTTTAGAACACAGACAACACCCTGTAAGTTTTTATTTTTAGCAAGGTTATTGTTAGTACCATGAAATTCTCGAGGAAATAATTTTCTATTGCATCCCACTACTCCGGAGGTACACTCAGCTGCTGGTAGAAGGGTCAACCACCTATTTGAGATATGTTTCAAGAACATACACTTTGGCACATTACTGCTTTCCTGCATTTTTTGGAACTGACACAACTTTGCTGGCCATCCATTAACAACATTATTCAGAGCAAATATGAAATATGATGCATGCAAATGTGAAATATGATCCTTGCAAGAAGCATTATGCACAGTGTGAAAAGGACATAACCCAACAATCAATAGTGGTTTCCCAGCATTAATACATTTTTGATCAAGTCAGTTCCATTTGAACAAAGCATAACCAGGTCAAACCACTTCCTTGAAGCATTTTTCAGAGAAACATCCATATTTTCACAAATATCTTTTTCAGCGGCAGAGCCAATGAAAAATGTACCTAAATGCTGCAACAGAATCTGGCCATTGATTTCAGAGCACTAGCACACTCCAACTTCTACTTCTTTTTTTCCCACCAAATTAGAGGTCTCATCATATCACAGAGAGTACATAGTATCCTCTATTTCCTTCTTCTGAAGAAAGGAGCCAATGCATCTGTCACTAAGTACTCCAGGAAACAAATCAGGATTTCAGGCAGGACTGCACAGCAGTTTTATTTAAGTTTTTTTTTCCTTCTGCATACTGCTGAATGGATTAGTACCCTCAGTCATGGGAAATATTTTACTGTAAGCACCACAAAACCCCTCATAACCATCAACATGCTTCCTTAGTCTAAGCATGCATCCATATTGAGACCATTCATGTCCATAATGGCCAGCCATGATTCTGCAAATTTTCCCTTCCCCATCACTACACAACCCAACCACCATAATCATATGAAATATAATCACATCACAGAGATGATTTAAATTTCCACGCTGCACAACTAATACTCACAAAATGTTCATCGGTTTAGGGAAGTTTCTACAGATGCTTTTGTTTCTATAACTAAGTGCTCATTATGTGAGGCTTAGAATAATATAAGGTGCCCATGATTTCGTTAGTTAAACATGAAGTTATAGTTTGAAACTCTTCCCAGAGAGTTCATAAAAGTTTGGCAAGGTACCTGAAGAGGTTCAATATGTTTACGATGCACCCTGAAGTGTCCATGAAGTCAATACAGGACGTTCAAAGCTTCACTTTAGAATCCACAAAATGGTCAGCAAGCATCCTCATCATAAAAGATATTTGATTTTCAAAACAAAAAAAATTTGGTGAGTTACTTTCCATGACAATTCCATAAATTTTACTATGTCCATTTAAATAAACTCAATGAAAAAAGTTTCCCATTGAAAATGAAAGGTTCATGTAGGGTACATTGAGTTTTTACTGCACATTTACTTAGTTTTCATATTTTGTTCACCAAATTGTCACAAAGAAAGGCTGGGTGAACAGCTCATAGATAAAATATGGTAAAGAATTTTTGCACACCTCCCAAAGCAAAAATGTTTACTCATGCATGATTTCTGCAGCATCAAATTTTTACCACACTTTCTGCAGCAATCATGAAAATGGAGTGTTCACAACAGCACTAAAACATTCAAGATATATTTAGAATGAGGCCCTCAATAAAAATTGTGAGATCATATAATATGCACCTAAATAAATTTTCATTTTAAATAAGCATCTGTGTATTTGTGCATCAGCAGCAATATTGTGAGGTACTATAGAGTGGAGTGGATATGTAGTCACTACATTAACTATTCAGAGAAATGAATGAACAACGAACCTAATTAAGTTAGTCATCTATATACAGCTATTTTGAAGACCACTACGATTTTCTAAGTTTATTGCATCATGGGAACACATGGTGCCAGTTATGGTGCGAGAAATTGTACGTGATACATTTGTGATACATTGTGTGATATGCTGTTGCAGAGAAACCTGTACCCCAAACAGGTGAACAAAAAAGAAATCTGAGACACATTCCAAGTTAGCCCACATAGGACATTTAATTATTTTATCAACGCATTGCAACAGACGCTTGTAATATAATCAATGCATGTCAACAATTTTTTTAAAATCCGATAGCACCCTAAAATCAAAATTCTCAACTCCAGTAAAATAGTAGATAGTGAAATTTTGCAAATTAGAGAGGTAAATAAAATCTCACAGCTAAACCATTTTTCTTCCATTATGACCACTCAACATTGATCTGAATGAGTAGCAAGTTTATACTCAGCCTAGAACTCATTAAGCCACTGAAACTCTCAGATATTTCTTTGATTTACCGAAATAAAAGTACAAATCCCAAAAGAAGCTAGTGTATATAACTCAGGAACACACCTATACAATCAATTAACAGCAAAGAACAAAAAAATGAAAAAGAAACAAAATGTGTACCTATACTTTTATTCAGTTAAAGATATGTAGTCATTTTCAAGAGATTCAAGAGAAAGATTTGTAGTCATTTTCAAGAGAGAGACTCAATCTTACCATGATCACATAACATAATGAGATTCATGACATCTAAGTAAACAGATTTTCCAGAACTTTTAAGTCTGAAGCTATCATTGGCTGTTTTAAATAAATGCAAGCAAAATTAATGCACCAAATCAGAATTTAGCTAATTTGAGAAATAACATTATGTTTTTGAACTTACTATGATGAATAGGAATTAAAATTGGAAAGCTATTTCACAGACCAAACAATTAAATGACCAATCAGATGTAACATGAGAAGATACAACAAGAAAATACACGCCGACAGAATTTTTTTACAAGATTTATTGTTTTGCTAAAATAATAATCAGGCAAGTGAATAATACTTATTATTGATATATAAATTACACATACAATCATCAACTACTAGATGAGTTCTAAAATGAAACAATCATACATATTTTCATGATACCATCAAAACAATTCAACAAAATGATTTCATTTAATTACATAAAAATCATACTCATCATCTCCTATGGCATTAAAACTTTACACAAATACTGTTCAGTTACGTATTCCTTGGATCAGAGGTGCTCACGACTTGTCATGCTGATAATGATTAATAGTTCAAGCACAGTTAAACCACCAATTTATTTGCTTCAGATAAAACTATGAGTATTAACTGTATATAATACACATGAGGAAAAAATCACACACATTCAGCAGCCACATGAAAAGAAACTTGGATGATGGACGGTACACCTCCAAATCACAGAAAAATTTTAGTAGCTCTTAAGCTTAATTAGTCTGAGCACCCCTGACAAAGATGGTTCTCAAATATCAACACAGGATTGGATTGAGAAGTATCACTACAATAATGTACACCATGAAAGACATTGAATTGGAACAAAAGCCACATAAAAAGCTCCCTTACATTGTTAGTATGTGTATTTTTCAGAAGTACATATTTACAAAATTCATTACGTTGGTAGCAGAACTTGGTTATGGAATAGTCGTGAATTGAAAGACGTCATTATGGTATACCTAAAAATCTGGTAATACGCATGATTTTAAATATGCATGCATTCAAATACTCATAAAGATACATATATCTTTGAAATGAAACTTCAATAATACATATCATCTAACACCTCATTAAACATGCTTATATTTTTAAATTCAATTTAGTTTCCAAAGAGGTCATTATTTTTAAGACCCGGTATAAATATACATCTTTAACTTGAACCAGAAAGGCAAGTGAAATCATGTTTAAATTAGAATTATAATAAGCAATTCAATAATCAATTACCCAGAGTATTCAGAGAAATGCACTTAATTTCAAAAGGACAAACTCAAAAGCTCTCATAATACACAGAAAATGAAAAATGCATAGTATTTATTTCACGCAGTTGAATTAAGTCACCAACACCTCACTACAGCAAAATATTTTCCATGTGCCTCTTTTATGATCAATTTGCCTTAAATTTTGCTCGTTCCATTTCAAGTATAGATAATCTAAAGCACACCGCTGAAAAAATGCACTCAGAAACTTCAGTTTCCTCATATTTTTTTGAAAAAATCCCATGCTTCAAACAGACTTTCAAAAGATAGACTTTTGAAGTAAACAATTTTCCAAAAGAGTATTTTAAAAAACCTGCCAGCTACCAACAACAACAACAGCACACGCACACACTGTCATAATACATGGGTAGAAAAATTTATCACATGAAATTGTGGGACTCAACACTAGATCCCCCAATAACATTAAGATCCTGATAAAGCAAATGGATTTTAGTTCACAGTTTAAAACAAGGACAAAAAGCATAATAGGAATTCAGAGGAGAGCACCCATGATCCCCGCAGATCACAAAGAGGAAGGCCATTCGCATTTCGGTTGAGTCATCGAGTCAGTTGGTAGTGGAATCAGCATTTGGTCAGGAAGGAGAGAAGGAAAGTAAAAAAGTGCCATGGTCAAATTTGAGACGGAGAAGCACAAAGGACAAGTAACACATGCCATCAACCCAATCAATTATTATTTTTTTCATTGGGAGGGAGGTTTCATGAGGATAAGGAGTGGGGGAATGGTGTGAAGTTTAAGCGGAAGGAAGAGAGGGTAGCACAGGATAAGGCAGATTTGACAGAGGGACAAAGAGAAAGAGAAATGGAAAAATTTGGGAGATTAGAAACTGACATGAACAAAGACAAAAACCAGAAATATGTACATGATCCACTGTAAATCATTGACAAATTTTCATTCCATTATAATGCACACATACTCCTTTCATTTTCCAGTAAGCCTAAGAGAAATTTTCATGCACAGGGGTGATTCAAAAATAGAAAACTGCATAGTAAGCACAGTACCTCACACACCTGATTTTTTTATTATCTTCAATGATAACTGCTAGAAACTTAAACACCTTAAGCTATACTACTAACATGAAACACTGCTTGCAAAGGGAAAAACAATGGATTACCATCACATTATGGACAATTACAAGATTAAATAAGGTGCCTATTCGTTATAAAAGCCCACAAAAACAACAATACACATATATACACCTAAAATAAGGATTCCTTCACTGCTAAGTTAATTTTACACATTACTACCTTCAAAATACTACTCACAGAAGCTAAATTTAAGTATCCTTCAAATATGCTTGGTACTGAAGTGTCTTACATCTCATAGCTCACCTCAAAGGTCAACTAATAAGTGAAACAAATACTCTCTTTTTACTTTATAGCTTGATCCATATTCCAAATCAGAACTAATGATAATCTTTTAAGTAGGCCATGTATGAGGCAATATTTTTGCTTTGTTTTTTCTACAAATGCAAATTCCTACATCCAAATACAGCCTAATACCACAGTTCACCAGAGATGAGGAAAGACTTCTTTTTGAAATTGATTACTTTAACATGGACCTCATAGTGCCAGCTACATTCTCTGTGCATGGCTATTCTCATTTAAAAAAATAAGAAACAGGTGAAATCAACAACCAAAGTAAAAAAGTACAAGATATAACAATGACATGAGTTGGGTCGGCCCTAATGAAGCTTAAAGTTGCAACTTCATGTTCATAGAATATAAGAAAATAAAATGTAACCAACATACATATTTTTTCATCAATTAAATATCATCTCTCCCTACATGTCAGAACCACGACCTGTGTGAAATTGGGTATATTTTAGAAAGGTACTTCGACCATAAATAGGAATGATTTTAGGCGCATTATTTTCAGCTCCTTTAGTTATAAAAGTTGTTTGAATTTCTTAAGTAGGAGAGATTATCTTCTACCAATACATCAATGCATAATTCGACAAAATTGTTGAAAATGTTAAGATAAAATGATTCCTGTGAAATGAGTCAACTCAAAATCTACCTTACATTTGGACTACGTATTATGATGATGGCTGAATTTTGTGTTTCTTTCTTTACACTTCAAAACAGCATTTCAAGAATAAAATCAATGTTCGAATCCTTATTTAAATTGGAAAAGCATCAATCAATTTCAAAATTCATAACATATTAGAAAATGGTTTAAAATAGATACCACTGATCTACTCACAAAATTCAAACTTGAGAGCCAAAGAAAATCTTACTTTGATCATCAAATAAAACCTAGGATCATACCCCACTAAAAAATATACTGGCATGACAGCTGATGCCACATCATCTCTTTTCAATGTAAGTATTCTAGTCTCTTGCCAGGCTAGTGAGTTATTCATCTAAAAATGTTAATCAGGACTGAACCTATTCATCCTTAAGATAAGAATAATGAAATAGCCCGAGGCAAAATAATTTACGAGCAATAGGTTTCAAAGATCAGATAATAGGGGAACAATGTCTACTAATAGACAAGACAGGTCTCAGTGAGCATTCACTCTAGCTATGCCGAGGAAGCATTCCATGGGTAATCACAGCCTTTGAGAATGATAGTTTGTTACCTAAATTACATCATGGAACCAGTTTCCTGAATCAAGCATTTTCTAACAACATGTCCTACAGCACTGTTTCGCCGTAGTAGGTCAGTCAATAAATGAAATGTACAGGGAAACTTCAACAAATGCAGCTTCCCACAACACAATATAATTTATGTGGATTATTAGTTGGCACCAAACTTTGCCTGTCATGGTATAAAGCTTCACTTTTATGAGGTTTCCTACAGAGGCCATTTTTACCTTATTTTTCCTGGGAAGATCTATACTAAGAAAATATGACTCACAGATCTTGACAATAGATTTGACTTCACCACAGGTATTCTTCATTCTATAATTGACCCTTGAACACCAGCATGAAAATGAGACGCTCTTTCCATTATCCTGAAGAAATTATCTCTTCAATGGTATGGCTGGGTTGTCAGAATCAACTTGCAAGTGTATGGTGAAATGCTTCACCATTTTCATCGATCCAATGCATTTTTTCTCAACATACGGTGGTATGATTAAAGATTTTACTTTGCCAAGACATTAAGAAAATCGCAGCCAAAGTAGTCAAAGAAAAATCTTTATAATTGACAAAATGTAAGCCTGACAGCATCAGCCACAACGCATCTTGTTTTGCCCTGCTATTATTCTAGGAAAGCCAAATCAGAAGTCTTTTCCTGGGCAATACCTGTTCTTTTTACCCTCCTCTTATCTTCCATTCTTCTTACCTTTCTTGGATGGAATCCCTTTCTATTCCCCTACTTCCCCTTCAAGGAGATTGATTCAAGAGTTATAGGCTTAAAGGTCAGCACCTAGGGAGTTTTGATGTGGTCACACACAGAAAATGCAAATTAAGCACAATCTTTCCTAGTTGAAGAATATGGCAAGATAAGCATGGCTTGTATTTTTCTCATGTTTTATAAAGAGTATACTTTCATTTTTTTTCATTTCTTGAATTGGGTCCAAAGAGATCTGATAGAGTATGATTTTGATGAAGATGAAGAATGATGATGACGATATGATGAAGAGAGAGTTGATACAGCTGTATTGCCCTTTGTATAACACTTAAGGAAGTGAAAAAAGCTGAAGTAGCTCCTGATTACAAAATTCTTCATGACATCATGCCAACTAATGTCACATCATATCTCTCCAGTGTAAGTATACTAGTCTCTTTCCAGGCTAATAAATTATTCATCGAAAAATGTAAATCAGTCGAGATATTTTGTACATAAGAAGATAGTGTACCAATTTTCAAGTGATATGGACAGTCATTTCTTTAACAAACTGAAGAAAATATCATATTTATGGTTGACAGAGTAACTTTTCCATCTAGGAATGGAACCCCTTAATTTCCATTATACATAGAAATGCTTCCTCCGATGTGGATTCTTACAATATGGCACAATCTTATAACATAACACCTGCATTTAGGGAAGTTTCACTGTGCTAACCATTGCTGTGCTACAAAATTAACTTCGAGTTATTGTAAATGAATAAATTTGACAAATCAAGGAAAAATTACCACAAAAATAGACCAATTGTAGAGTCTGGTAGTTTTCAAAGAATATATCCACCACTGAATGCTATCACACAGATCTAGACGTTTAGAAGCTTTTATCATCATTGTTATTTAATTTTGCGTCAACAGAACTCATTTCTTCACCATTAATGTCAAAATAGTAAGTACTTGTCCTTCTTATCCAAAGTCATAGTATCATAACTACTCCTACTAATTCCAGGCGAAAACTAATCATCTCATGCAATGACTACCAGTGGAAACAGAGTAATATGCAGCAAAACCTTGATTCATTCACAGAGGTAATCAGACACATTCCGCATTCATTACTACCAAATGAGGCTCAAATTGAGTTCAGAGCAGCACCATAGTATTAATCATTAAAACTTGACCACACAATATATACTTATGCCATTAGAATGACACCTGGTACATCAGAGGTATCACAATAGACCTGTTAAGGATCTGAAGCACCAGAAAATCCATCCTGTTGAAGTATCAAAAAACTGTCAGGTACGTTATTAAAGAATTTTCAGCCTACTATGACTGGAAAAGAAGACAGACTGCCTGCTGTGAATACTATGCCATTGATGAAATTTTCTCCAGGTAATCCACTTACTGACATATCATACACTCACTTAGTACCCATCGACGGTTGCTAAATAAGGGCATCTACAGAGTCCACAAACTTATTCCTACAGAGAAAACACTCATGCATGACAAGAATCACTCAAATTTTCCACAAAGGTCAAGCATTAAAATACCATATTGTACTGTGGTATATACAAATAACAGCACACCTAACGATTAAACCTGGATTCTACTATTAGCCAGAAAACATGTACATGTGCTTTGGAAAAACCTTCACAAAAGTGATAATCTGGCAAGTACTGTGTATCAGTTTGCCTTTCCCAGCAAGAAATTGTTTTAGTTTATTTTACTCAAAATGATATTAACAAGAATGCGAATACAGAAAAAAAACCAATAAAGACATATGGGGTAAGGTGCCATTTGGGTGCATACAAACTTTTTGAACTAGCACTGTTAATTTACATGTAACAAAAACTAATAACACAGCTATATTTTTCATGCCTATGCCTTTACACAAAGACCTAGATCCTATCTGAAATATGTTAATTCATACGATATTTTACTTCAAGGAGGAGCAGTTTCAGTTCAGTTAGGGTGTTCAGAAGGGTTCCCCAAATTACACAGCAGAGGGATGATCACAATCTTCTCCTCGGCTACCTACCCACCCCAGCAAACAAGATTAACAGACTGTCAAAGGAAAAAGGGGTGCTGGGGTTGGGATATAACAAAGCCTCTGATTGATTAGCATTTCCAATACTAAAAGTAATCGGTTGTATATTTTCAACTCTATTTACACTTTTTCCAATTATAGCCAACATATTGAGCGATATGTTTCCGGGATGGGCATATTACTGTTCAATGATTATTTGAAGACAGATTTTCAAAAAACATAAGAGAACGTTTTTCAAAGAATAGAGTATCAACGCTGTCTGAAGGAAACTGAAGATTTATTTTTTTCAGCATTGTAAGCGGTAATGGCCTACATCAACCACTGCATTATTGCATTTATGCACAATTGAAGACTATGTGGTGGCATGTGACCACTTCAATTCTCTTGCAGATATCTAACTTTGCAGGTGGTGTGAGACTGGCAAGTACTCCAACACCCATCAATTACTCTAACATTTTCACATAATAAGCTAGGATTGTAAGTCTGGCTTCACTTATGGTTTATATGCTGTGACCTTGGTGTTAGTAACTGTGTGTCTATTACTGTTTCAGCAAAAATATGCTTCAGGGTTTGGCTCAACTTTTTTACTTTGCAGTGGATTATGTTACATTTTTGCTCAGGATGTTTTATTAGGTTTGGTGAAACTTTTAGTTTGGTGGTCTTTGAGTGGGTGGATTCTGTTGTTTTTCCATGGGTTGACGGAGTTAGGCTTGGACTCAGTTAATTTTTCCAGGGAGATTGTTATTGAGAGGTTGTTTTCCCATACATCAGGTTTTTTTGTTAAGCGAGATTGTCTTTGTAGTAGTTTTCCATTGTGTGCGTAAATTTGTTTTTTTTTTGTTGTGTTTACTTATAACATGTAAGTTCTGGTTAGGCTAAAAATTAACATAGTGATGAATGAGAGTCATGACTCTCTATCTTTATATCTTTGTCTTTATATCTCTCTATCTTTGACTCTATCACTATCTTGAGGAAAGGTGTGGCTGTTGACCAACATCAGCGAAAAATGCATTGGAGCTGTATATCTCGGGACTTTTCTTTATCATTTAGACTTCCAGGGAGTCACTGACAGTCTAGAAGAACAACCGTCAAACTACCATCCCTTAACCAGGAGAAATGCTGATATTTTACTTTAAAAAATCTGGGAACCTCAAGGGAAAATCCATGCCAACATATTAAAAAGCCAATGTGAACTTAAAGCGCTCTTTAATCAAGGAGATGTGACCAAAAATAATGACATTAAAACTTTGATGAATACATAAGTATTTCAGTCCCTGGGATACTCAATAACTATTCATAGGTCTCATAATGGGATCCCATGGGTATATTGGCCACCAAAGAGTTAAAAACTGATACACAAATCACACACAACCATCACGTGAAATAGTATAAAATTTTATAAATCTTCAAAATAATACAATTTTGTATTGCTGACACAGTTAACAGAAAAAAGTTATCAATTCTTGGCAGATTTTATCACCATTAGCTAGCTAGCTAAAGTCAGGCACAGACAAAACCAATGGTCATGTTTCTAAAGAACCGAATACAAGATATGATCATATTTTGAAAACCAGTCATCCAAAGGATAAGCCTAGAAGATGGAAAAAATAAGAATGGCAAGAAATGCAATCACTTCATCACCAAACTAACATCAAAATTAAATATCAAAAGATGACGTTCATACTAAAATTATTTCTCACTCAAGTTCTTGATCTTATCCAGTATTAAAGCCCAATATAAACTCAAAAATATTTATGTGACAAACTTCCATGATATCGCGCCTGAATCTGTTGAAATAAACTCAAAAATCCTACTTAGTTCGGTGAAAAACCATCTAATAACAGGCACACAGCAAGGAAATGGCTCCTTGGGTCTCAGTTGCATGAAATAGGCTTATTTGAAATAGGATTAAGGGAATCAATTTTGTTAACTCTTCCCTCAAAAAAAACTATGCTTGCTGCTAAACACCACTATTCATACAATCCGGATATGATGCAAATGAAGAACAAATTCACTTCGTAAGACATAAATTTAACTGTTATCCTGAATAATATGCAACCAACAATACACTATAGTGAGCCTGGTTGCATAACACAAGAAATATTTAGGCTACCGATTTATGCATTTCCACAAGCTTAACTGTATTCTTGTGCTTCTAAGGGCAGATATGGTTAAAAATTGTCCAGATTTTAAGTTACGCCACTTCAAGATGAATATGAAAATTTCCATCCAAATTCACCGCAACATTTTGGTGAGTTGCATATAAATAGATATCATTTCTTGTTCAATTTCAGACTGCCAGTTTGAATGTTCCACTGAATGTAGATGAAAGGGATTCTCTCCATGAGGAGTCAAGCATTGAAACAGCATCCAATTTTTCCACTGTCTTTAACACACACATAACATGGATTTCCTCTACATCAGTGGCACCACTAACATTGAAAATACATTGATAACTGTCATTTCTAACAGCTCAGTTAGAAACTTTCATGAGTCAAGATTTTATGTTCAAGAAAATACTTTTTGAATGCATAGTGTGTACGGTTTTTACTTTATTTTGAGCTTATGTAACATGCTACTCATTTAAAGCCCTGGTACTTCAGCAGCTATATCCAATTTTGCACCTGGAACAATTCAGTACATCCTGTGCTCCATTAATGCTCTTAATTCCTTCCAGGAGATTTGAGTGATAATTGAAACAGAGCCATTTGGAGCATAAAACTGCATAAGAAATTATACCATATAAATAATGTGTTTCCAATATTCAGTTGAATGATGTGACACTGTAAAATTGCTATTGTATAGGGTAACTCTGAGGAAACTATGCCTTAGCTGTGGCTTAACTATCCTTCATTATTCATTAAAATATTCATGCAAATAGACATTTCACAAAAAAGCAACTGATATAATTAAACTTTAAGGACAGAGAGCTTGAAATTCTAAGTTAGCATGAAATTGCATCACGTAGCTCCACACTGTGACCTAAATAAATGACAATGCTAAGGTCGGGTTGAAAATATAAAGAAATATACAAAATAAGGAGAATTTGATCATGTTTTCTATTATATTTAGCAACATCAACATAAATTCCAAGTTCTTCAATTACTTTAGTTCAATCGTTTCCATTAATTTTTCTTTTAGAAGTCAATAATTCTCAGTAAATACCAGACTGGGTTTCACTGTACAGTACAGATGCAGGACTTTACTTAGAATACTAAAACTTTTACTGTAGCACACTACGAGGGCCAATACATGAGCAACATCAGAAAGGTGAAAATTTTTGCAGCATGAAAAAGGTGATATTTGACAAGTTATTTTAGGTTGCATGAATGTTTTTAGACAGTAAAACGCTTAGTGAGATTTTGTGTTGATCACAAAAAAGGACTAACATAATGGACTGTAATATGCACCACTCCAAAAATAGTGCATTTGGAGGTTATGAGTGCATATAAAATGATTATTAAGCATGAACTATGAGCAGAGTTAAGAGAAAAAGCAATTCCTGTACAAAATTATCTGTTGTGATTAGATAATTGTAGAAAAACATTTATCGTTATTTTCTGCCCATTTTCATGCTTAGCTCCAAAAATTAGGACTTCCGTGGCAATTTGTGGCTTCTTAAGTTCAGCAGAAAGGCCTGATATCCCATAGAAATAATTAATATTACAGTTTTCATTGAAAATCAAGGAAAATTAAGGAATTTTGATAGAAGAGGCATCTTCAAGGACTAACAGCAGCAGAGATGGGTACTACAGCTTCTGATGCCTTCCGTACCAACTACAGCTATCTCTATGAATTTTTATGGAACACCATGAAAGTTTTGGAGAGTGCTTATGCGAAGCTCAAGCATTAATTGGAAAAAATGGTTTTTAAGTTTAGACAGCACTGATTCAAAATAGTGCAAATTGAGCCAGAGCTATTGGGGACTGGGTGTATATACCTTTCCTCTGACTTATATTTCACTTGAATTACAATTTCATTGTTCTCTCATAAAAAATAAATGAATTTTCAACTTCGTAATTCAGTAAGCCATTTTACCTCTAATAACAAACAATTAATATTTGCACAAATCTAAGACAGTGTTTTTTTCCTTCTGAACTTCCTAAGAAAAGTGGGTTCATCTTACAATCAGAAGCAAAATCCTCAATTTCAGCTGGATCGCACAATCTCAATATATTACGCTCATCAGTGTAGGTGATGATGTGTGAATGTACTAGAGATGAGGTGTGATTTCACAACCAGTGATTTTGTCACAGTGATCTCTTTGTCACGACTCGGTGCTGTGGCAGGGTCCAGGAAATTAAAGCTCCAGGAAATCAGTTCTGTGTTTCTCCACTTCAAGCCCATGGAGTTATGTCACTACGGTAATTCTGGATCTCTGATGATCTGGACCTGTGATCATCCAAACCTGTGAAATTCTGGACCTGTAATGCCTCAGAGCTGTGATGCTCCATGCCTGTGACAAAATCACATGTTGTGAAATCACACCCCAGCAACTCCGAGCTTGTGACATGCCAAAGCCAAGTGATTTTCCCATTCCAGAGCTGAGCCAATATAAGAATTCTCCTCTTCATTGCTTCAGAATGATGAGTGTGTACTTTCAAGGATAGCAAAAACTGGACAGAAAGGATCACTTCATTCATTCATAATTAAAGGCTTTTGAAAGGCTCAAATAAAACACAGATAGCACAGGAAAAAAACAAGAACTGAAAATGCCTATGAAATGGATATTGCATTAAGAAGGTATCTGAATTTAAGTACGAATCATTGAGGGCTTGCTCACTAAATGGCATAAGAGAGTTAATGTTGACTTTTCAAATGAAAATAGGTAGCTTGAAGATGTCACACTTGGCCAAATATTTTAGCTTGAAAATTTACCATACAGCCAACTTCTCATGGATTGGGTTACCATATTGTACAATCCCAAGACTGGCAAATGTCTAGTTTTGAAGAGAATAAAACAGGAACAAATTGGAACATAGTTTTAAAAAGTTAAAGATGTACAATCATTTTACAAGTTAACTGATATGATATGCAATTAATGAAAAAAGATAATCATTAATAAAATAATGCTATAACTTGAAACTGCTGCAATAACACACTCTCAAGGCCGCAGACTACACAGTACAAAATTGATCCTAGATACAAGATTTGCCACCCCAACAACCCACATCTCATCACCTTCAGCAAAAATCAATAGATATGAAAAAAATTACAACAGCAGGGTTCCACTATTCATTGATCATGACATACAGAAAGTTACAAGTTAAAATCAACACATTTGGAATTATCTTGAAATCAATTTACACACTGCCAGACCCACACAACAATATTAACAGAGGAACTCAAGGGATGTGGGAGATGACAATACAAGGATGAAAAAATAAGGGAATCAATTTGTAAAGGTGGGAGGATTCACAATCAGATTGAGAAGGATGAAATACATGCTACCGAGAAAAATTCGATATAGGAATTCTCCTATCATTGCTTCAGAATGATGAGTGTGTACTTTCAAGGATAGCATTAAGCTAATGATATCTACATATACTATTACATTACGCATGAAAAATGTACTTATATCTAGTGCCAGGGTATTCACCAAAATTTCCATGAGAATTAGGAAGCCTAGATAGCATAGTGGTCTGTGCACTGGACCAGCAAACTTAACGTCCGTGCTTTGATTCCCGGTCCAGGACGAATTTTTCTTGTGGCGATTTCAATGTACTTCACCTGCTATCCCCTGCAATATGCTCCTAATTATTTTTAGGCACCCCTGGCATATCAGTGGCTGTGTACTATACAAAAATACAGGCTAAATCAAAGAAAATTATCACAGCTTGAAGCCACCTGTATTTTGTTTCTGTAAAAAAACAATTTTCTAACAACTATTTTTATTTGTCTTACTGGGTGGCTTGTGCATATAGGTGATCAAATCAGTGGACCCATCATGATGTTATTAATGAGACTATTGCTTTGGCCACCTATCTACTACTGCCTGGGCATTCCAGTTGCCTGTGAATTTTCACAAACTCCTATATCTCTTCATATTTATTTGTTCCAGATCATTTAATGCATCAATGTGAAACAATCGGTCAACTTTTTCTCATAATTCCTCATCAGTTTTCCATTGTAAAGGCAACATATTTTTCTCAAGTTTTATTGACTCACTGTAGAGCACTACAACTTCCTCTTTTTCATGTATTTCTTAAAGATCAAATCCTGGGCATGTTTCTAGGGAAAGAATCAGTGACAGTTCTAGGGATGCTGATTATGTACACTTATATATATAGTTATATATGTGACAGAAGTCTTTGTTAAAAGAACAGTAGAATGAAGCTCTGGATTTTAACTCCATACTATTAAAAATTGGACAATGCCATTCTTATTATTATTGGACTCCTGCAGGGATAGTAACATATTGTGTGTTACCAACAGTCTGCAAGTACAACCCAATGGAAATTCTTCCCTCTACTCTAGCTTTGGATGGCATGAATGTTTTGAAGGACTTTAAAGGGTGTAGGGGGCGGCAGCTAACCAAGATTGCAGCCTGCATATTTCCTCAATGTTTATGTCATCGCAAAAAAACTGCAGGTGGGGGTCTGTGACTCGGTCGCATAAGAGGGGAAGTCAAACTGAGATCTGAGTGATCAGTCTAGTCAGCATTGTGAGTTCAATAAATAGAGGTAATCTCCTCATTGTGCACACACCCTGTGGCAGGCACCAGTTGAAACAATGAGTGGCATCCATTGGTGGCCCGGTCATGACGTACCAATGCCACGGCGACAGAAACTGGGTGGAAATGCAAGCAGGTCTATAGCCCCATGGCAACAAGTTACCAAAATTAGATTGAAAAAATCATTAATGCCATTGCCGTAAAAGCTGCACCAATGTTGGCATATTGGATTCAGGCCAACATTACGGTTGTGTCTTAACCCTTTCGCGCCTAGCGTCTGGTATAGCCAACGTGAATTTTCCTACGCAAACGAATGAATGTCGGCTATGGCCGACAGAGAAAAACCAACGCAAAAGACCTAACATCAGGTATAGCCGACGTGAGGAAAGGGAAGTGACCGATACAGGAGCAATAATCCTAGGTATGCAGTAAACCCTTGCGACCCAGCTTAGAGACAGCCCAGGCCCTTTCCTCGGCAAGTGAGCTCGGCCCTCAGCATCATTAGTAGCCCTCCATGCTACACGAATCCGCAGTTAATTTATTGCATTTGCAATTGATTTTCGAGGCAATTTTTTTTCCACTATGCCAAATTTTTAACTTTATGAAGTGAATTATTTGTTTTTGTTGAGTCTTAGCAAATTTCAAACAAAATTCTAGCGTTGATAGTAATGGAGCTCTTGTGTGGAACTCTCAATAGTTTGAGCTCTAAATTGATTTCTAAATTTGTTAACATTAACGCTAGAATTTCGTTTAAAATTGTAAAACGCTCAGAATAACATTAGACATTTAAAGGTCTAAGTTTTTGAAGTATACAGCAAAGAATTATTTTTAAAAAACAACATTAATGCAACAAACTTACAGTTGCCTCCTGCTGAGAGAGGGGCTGCTAAGGGTTGGGGGGCCGAGCCAAGTGCCCGGGGGAAGGGCACGGTGTCCCACTGAGTGGGGTTCCAAAACGGCCAAAAGGCATACTTGAGCAATTCGTCGCCACGACAGAGCTCAGTAGAGCGGAGTACAGAAAACTATCATGCTACTCATAGCAGGGAAAACATTTCCCTTAGAGAGACTTCGGCGTGAAAGGGTTAATTTTCCACTCATAACATAAATAAATTCAGCAATGATGGCACCCTTGATGTAATATCGTTTAAATGGAATAAAACACACATAAGGGTAGCTATGTACCTATTATAAAGGAGAGATTATTGTGTGGTTTGAGGAATCTGATGACTGTACGAGAATTTTCTCAGTATCTCCAATTGTAATTAAAAGGAAAAAGTATCGAACTGAAAATAAGTGCCAAGTGTTATGAAATAGTTTAATTCAATCGCTTCGACATGATACCCTTATGGTTACAACTGACCTAAATTGGATTGTTAAAAGCATTATTGCCATTGTGGGGTAAACTGCAAACTACATTGGATTCAGAGCAAAGTTAAGAACTTGGGTTATCAATATTTATTATTCAAAACTAATTTTTCCATGGTGAATTCCACAATATCTTGTGACTGTGCGGCAAATTATACGGTTTTTGGAATAATTTTTCTCTCATGTGAAGTTCCAAAAAGGCAGGTTGTCTTAGATTTGTGCAAATATGGTGGCTATTGTTTTACATTCCAAGTAATTTCATTCAAATTACTGTAAAATATAAAAAGGTAATGTCAGAGACCAACTATTGAAGGTTAAGACAAAAATAAATGCAGCAAAGAGAATCCAACTAAAGAAGAATCCAGAAAGCTAAACATGGAAATCCACGAGGGTTAAGCAATTCATTTATTTGTCCAAATAAATCAGTGGAAGTTATTCCCCGACTTCAATTCATGTTCTTCTGATTAGAAGCACACCTGTATCGTATTCTTAAACCACAATGAAATTAACCACTTTCAACATATCTTTCCAGATGGCAGCTCTCTAGCCAATGAGAATTCAACTTCTCATTCATGAATTCAAATGACCAACCTGCTCATTGGTTGATGAGCAATTGGGGAAAAGGCACTAGAAATTCATTTATTTATCTAGAAAAGGCAGTTTTCTGAAGTAGCCTACCAAATACTGGCACCAGATAATCATACTCGCTAGATTTTAAGCAGCTACATACCTTCTGCACCAGCTGACACACAGCTATGTTCAAAAGTAAATCAAATGCATATAATGAACTAAAAAGCATATCTGAAAAAATT
Organism: Ceriagrion tenellum; assembly: GCA_963169105.1. Classification (NCBI taxonomy): domain Eukaryota; kingdom Metazoa; phylum Arthropoda; class Insecta; order Odonata; family Coenagrionidae; genus Ceriagrion; species Ceriagrion tenellum. The sequence continues at coordinate 122,739,032 of OY720633.1, read as the reverse complement.
TGTACATCAACTTATTTCCCACAAAGCATTGAATACCCATTATCAAATCTCCCCCTACAGAAGAAGAGCATCGATCTTCATTTCACAACTAATGAACTCACAGTTCACCGTTAAAAAAATTTTCACCCTCTAAATGGCTACTGGCCTGTTACATCCAGTCACCATGTTCATTTGGGGGATATCAAGCAATCAAAATAAAAACAAAATAATGAAGCAGCAGCTAAGGGAAGTTCTACCTCTTTCAAGCAAAAAATATTTCCATCTTTTGGAGATAACTTTTAATAAACAGCTTCATGAAAAATCCAAGGGTTCTCTATCAGCAAAATGACCATGATTACTGCACTTAATTGCGTGCTCCTGGGAGGTTGCCGATCTTAATGGCATTGATTCACTCAGTAAAAATAAAAACTTCATTAAAATTGTCTTGCATTTGAAGATTTTCTTTCTATGACTATATATTTTTATTCACCATAATGCTGCAAAATAATGAAAATAAATATGGTAGCTAATTCCAAATTTAATCACCCTATTGTGTCTAAAAATGAGTAATACTATTGATATAACTGGTAATTGAAAATGGAATAATTAAAAATAAAAAAATGAATGATCTACAAAACACTTCCTTCATTCTTCAGGGTTGTGATCCCAAATATGGAGCTGGTTCTTCTTTTTTGCATTTTCACGCCAATTATAAATGATTACTGTACACATTTTTGGACGTTAAGAGGACTTACTACATTGTAAAACAACAACATAAGAAGGGTAATGAAACATTTACACTGAACAAGATTCATGAAAATATGAATTTACATGAGTAATGAGCACAAGAATGTTCAGAAGGGGGAGAGATGCAAGCTGTAATCCCAAATGATACTTACAAGCCTATTGTGTCTAGTAACGTAGGACCTATGACAGTTTGACAATGCCACCTTGAAACACACACCGAGGTATGATCAAGTGATCCCAAGCAACCTCGGTGTAGGCCCACATGAGCATGAGGAACTTTGGCATGGGACAGTTTGGTGCTTACCACCTAGGCATGGCATCACATCATAACTATCAACCCTAATATCCCCCCAGTCTCATGCCAAGACGTCCCACACTGAAGTGTCTTCTGCTCAAGTGGGTTGGTGCCAAGGAGACCACATTTGAGTGTCCTATCGACAGCAATGTGCTTGGAAATAAAATGATGCTATAAATACGAAGGATTGGGCTTCATTTCATTGAATTGGTAAAGTTGGCCCATAAAATTTCAAGAGTCCCTACAACAGGGAAAAAGGTGACAGTTACAGGTACAAGAAAATTTTGCCCAAGTCACCCAACCAACTATAGCACCTCATTTTCCAAAGCAATAAGGTTAAAACCAAAGTGACACATTAAAGGGCACAAATCAGCTTGAGATCTGAACCATCAAAGCATAAATTCCTTTCTTAAATTATACTTGCACTTCTCTTTCTGGTGATATTACCCTCGAGAGAAAGACACACAAACAAAATGTTAAGAATGTTTTCTCTCATTATTGAAAGTTTCCAAATAGCACATTATCAATGGAATTTTGGATTGAATGCTTACTCATTTCTAACAGTTGCGAGGATTACTTATGAACACTGCACATACCTCAACAATGGTAATTTTTTTAAATCAATAAACAAAATATGATAATAAAATATCTCATGGCAAAGAAGGATATTGCTGCAAAACTAGCTTATCACTATGCATTACATAGTTTCCTTTTTGTGTCAGCTATTCTCACTAGAGAGATCAATCAAACAAATGTACAAACTGCTACATTTTAAAATATTCTCAATAAATACATAACACTAATGATGTTTGAAGATACATATTTATACATTTCTCTAATCTGCAGAAACCAAACAGTATTTACAACACCACTACTAGTGAGCAATCAAAACTTTTACAAGCCTAAAATAACCTATTTCCACCATATTTACGTTCTATTAACTGGCTTATACAGTAAGCATGGGGTTAGATTCATGTTAGTACACAGTGATCACCTATGGTCCATGCAAGGGAACAGAATGATGCCTTAAAATACACTCCCACTTGAAATTAAAAGAACTACAAATGCACAAAAACTCACCCCTGATCTGCCAATTGTCCCACCTCCAGTGCTACCACCTCTGATGCTCCCCAAGCCTCTTTCATCACCACAGAGATCAGAGTCTGAGTCGAGTCTCGAGTGTGATTGCGTCTCCTGCAAAAATTTGCAGTTGTCATATGCATTGACCTATGCAAGTATATACTTATTATTTTTAAGAGAATTGTACTGAGAATAGTAAATCAGGGAGACAAATAGCAAGATCCTTTCTCAGCTAGAAAAATGCAATTCAAACTGCCAAGGCCATTTTGGAATATTTTTCAATGAGGTAGTTCTCATTGAATGAATGTCCACGAATTTGCCCATTCCACAAGGTTTAATACCTCGAAGATAAGTCATAAAAGTTAAGGGAATGGCGCAAAATAATGCACTTATGCACATGCAAATTAATGCATACGTAATACATAATTATTCAGCATAAAAAGGCAAGTTGATATACTTATTTTTGAAAAGACAATAAAAGTTAAGACATCAGCCTACTGGAAGCACAAAGGTTCAGAGTACTGCAGAGAGAGGAGTGAATTGGAGAGAAATAATCAGATATTAAAAGAGTACAAAATTATAGCCATAACATAAGTATATAATGGGGATCACAAACTTGTAATGGTACTCAGACAATATGATTTTCATTTAAACAAGGAAAAAAGTATTTTCCGCTTCATTTTTAGTCCTACTTTTCCCACAGATCCACTGTTATAGGGTTTATGCTTCAACCAAACCATATTCAACAAAAAGATGTCCATCAACAGGGCTGCGTACATAAATTATTTTTCATTTTGAAAATGAAAACTCATGTCAAAAAAAGGAAGAGTTGACAACAATTAGCGAAAAAAAAATTAAATTATCTGTAAATGCTTTAAATGGATTTAAATTCAGTGATTCTTAATAGAATTAAGCATGTGGCCACATTGATTTAGATTGTGACATCTGGTAGGAGTAAACATTGCAGAATAATTGATCCTGCATTTGTGTAGGAATATTAAGGAAAAGAGTACTCAAGGTGCTTGGCATGATGAAAAAGAAACATGGGATAGGTATTCACAAACAAAATCTGTAAACTGTATGAAGTTATACATCCTCATTAAGGAAAGAGCCTGAAAACACATTTTTTCTGCCGTAATTGTCCTACTTTCTTCAGAGAAAATTTTTAGATTTTTTATGGAAATCAAAAACCATGTATCAAATTTGGGAAAATTGTTAGATTTACCAGTTTCCCAAACACACTTCCCTATCCTTGGCATATGAATAGTTTCATACACTTCAAATAACACTTAACTCAGCAATTAGTTATTAAATCCTCTTTGCTCTAGGTTAAACGACCCTATTAAGAGTCAATTTGCATCTAAGCAAGAGCAGGAAAAAATGCAATGAGAGGAAACATATTGAAAAAGAACATGACTTGTATCAGTTACAGTAAAGCAATTGTTAGTTTCCTCCTCAATATTAACCTTCCATTTTCAGAAAATTTTTAAAATAAAGGCCCAAAAATCAGAGCCTAAGTAGTAGGTTACAGAAATATTCATGAATTATTTCTTGGCACGTTAAAAACCTTAGTTAAGGAATTATAAAGGAAAGGAGCTTAGCAAATGCTTCACCTTTCATTTCTGCACTTCCAGAGCTATGAAGAGGTGGTAAATACTTTGAAGAGTTGTCTCATTTTTCCAAGAACCTCCTTAACTAAGAGAAAATGAGGAATTTCCAGAGAAGGGATTGTAATACCTCCAACAGTACCTAACTTATGCTGTTTTGAGCATTGACTAAGTTAAGAATCAATGAGCTTAGCTTGTCTTCAGGAAGATGACCTTTCAATTCCTGTACTGCGCAGCTCTGGAAAAAGTTCCCAGCACTGCACAGTGTAAGATTTTGGGACATAGGTTACAAAACTTCCAGGAAAATGAGAGAGGAAGGTTGCTCAGTGTGGAGCCTTTCCAATTACTGCAAACACAAGTGCTGGGAGAATTGGAGTGCCTCTCAATCACCTGCCTTCCCATTCTGACTTGTCTCACAATGAGACCCCAAGATTGGGTCCCAATAACTGTCACGGCGATAGGCGATTTCAACCACTTGCCTATAAGCCTTGCATTGTCGCTAATTCCATAACATAATTCTGTTCCCTGACAAAAATCTTTCAATGCCTCACTCTCTTCCCCTCAATTTCTACCTCACCCCCTTTCTGTGACGGTCTTTGCCATGAACCCCAGGGGGAGCTATCTCTATCTCTGTCTACATGTGGCAGACACATTGCAAAATTACCATAGCCATAAAACAAATAAAACTTATGTATTTTCATCATAGATTACTAATATCACTACACTTACCTGAGTCATTTGCTCTGTGGTGGTCAATAAGCGTGCAACAGGGTTGCAACACACAGGAAGAGTCTCAAGTAATGTTGGCCTAGCATGAGTGAGGAGGGGCTTAACATACCGCACATCAAATTCTCGCCAAACTCTGGCCAAGAGTGCCCTCTCGTGCACATCTGATGGTGAGCCCGCATTCATTGCACTACCCTCAGAATTATCAACAAGCGTCTGCAAGATAATCCAACATACAAAAATTAATATTATTTTGTAAAAGATATTTACAATGAATGCTGAATGGTTCATTTAAAAACCACAATCTTGCTTTTCAACAAGTTTACTTCATCCCTCTACCTTCAACTCATCACAAGCTACACAATTTAAAAAACAGGGAATCTCTTAAAACTAGCTAAGGGTAATACACTTACATTTCTAACTCCACCATAGTGAAGCATCTCCACCTCTTCCTCGACCCCCACCCTATAAAAGTAAAAAAAAGAACAATATTAAAGGATCCATCAGCAGTTATAACATTAACTAGTGCTTTCATGCCTCTAAAAAGGTATTGGGCAATTTTGCAGCTAAATAGAGTTTTAAAAATACTATGAACGTATTATATACAAAGACGATGAGTTATTTTATAAATTACAAAAAAAACTTCAGCATTTTAATGTTAATTCAAAATCAAAACAGAGCAATTTGAAAAATTTTCTTCACGACAACCATGTAAACAAAACTACCATTAAACAATAATATTTTTTTAACACCTAACGGGCCAAGTCACACTTGCATATTTCAGAATATTGAGCCTGATGAAAAACTAGTGCGTCTTAATATCATTATCAAATGAATTATGAGTGTGATTTCCACTCAAAGAGCCATTTGCAAGGCCATTCAATAAAAACCAATCTCTCGCAATTTTAAGCCAGAACTGGGAGGCAGGGAAGGGAGAGGGGAGGATTCTGATTGGTCAGAAATGCAAGGACCTGAAAAGTGAGTTACAGATAAGGGAAGGATGGAAAGAAATCATACAAAAAAAATGGTCAATATAAATGGCTGATTGCCAAGGTTGTAAAATTGGGGGGGAGAGGGGGAAGGTCAAGCTTTAGCGAGTACCAATTAGAAGGAAATGGATAATATTCACGCATTTTAGAGACACTAAATATTCTAAATCAATCAAAGAAGACTTGCACTCATCTTTCATCATAGCATGTATATAAAATATAGCTACAAATTAGACGGAACATTCATGATGTGAAATCATTCAATGAACTCAAGTTTTGGTTAATTTGTCTTGAATTGCTAGTCTTCTGTTCCAATTGAAGTAACTATTTCCACTGATTGTAAAGGTGATGCACTGTATAACTTAAATACAACAGCAAACAAATGTAGTTTGCATTAGTAAGCAGTTTGGCTCAAATTAAAAATATATATTTAACATATGATATGTAAAAAATATAGCAAACTAACACATACGGTATTTTAAACCATGCCAGGAGCTGCATTGTACCACCCCCAAGTACAATGACTGTCATTATGACTAAAAGGGAAGTGGTAGTGAGCATTCTCTGCCTTGCATCTGACACGGTGTTGCGGATGGCTAAAGCAAAGGCCATTGCACCTCTTAGGCCTGAAAAATAAGATATAATAAAGATATTCAATGGTAGTAGTGAAAATTGTAAATTTTTTAATCTTATGACTTTATTGTAATGTAAAAATGAATATCAAATGTCAATGAATTCTGAATCTTTGAAAATTATATATAGCTAACCTGCAAAAAAGAGCATGTGCTGGAACTGAAGTGGGATCTTGGGCTTCCTTCCAAGATTAAGGATAAAAGAAAGTGGATAGATGTTCGCAGCACGTCCAAGGAATGCACAAAACTATACTTGAATCAAGGAGAAACCCAAAACGCAACAACCATGAAATGCTAAAAGATAAACACCCATACTTGCATTTAATCATTTCTAAGAAATTTAATTATTTCTAAGATATACACATTATCTCAGCACATTTTATAAAATTAAAAGTAGGAAAAATCATGACAATCCTTTGTTGCATAGTCAAACTTGAAAAGGAACAAATGAGCCAAAAGTGGAATAGAACTTGTAATTTCAAAAGTAATTTCCCTGCATGAGAATACACAGATCAACTTCCCTGAACTCTATATCCCACATCAACCTAATACCCTATATTAGAAATGATAATGACAGCCTTTATTCATCATAAGAGTAACACATGCTACTATAGATGTCGTCCAAAAGCATTTAATACACAAAAAATACACACGATAAAAAATTACCTAAGACACAAACAACAGATTCACCCTTGAAAAGTCAAGTTCAAAAATTCCTCCAGTGAGTACAAGGGGTTTAAAATTAGACATTCCTCAATTGCATTTTGAAACCTGCCAAAGTTGGTTACTCTAGATGTATGTGGTAGTTAATTAAAATTTTTAGTGAAAGGTTGTCCGACTGATTGAAGGTTTTTGTCAGTCTGAACTGAGTAATATTGGTAGGATAAGGAAGGCTGAAAGACATTAGGTCAATAGGAACCAAATAAATACATAATCCACAGTCTTCATGAGAAAGATCTGCTGAATTGTCCCACCAAGCACTAGGTCCAGCAAGAAGTGAAATTCACATCACCAAATGAGGGCAAGTTCCTCTCTAAGTACTAAATGTGGTTTCCAAGATATATATGGTTCTCAGATAATCACCCAGCCACAGCTTACACACATGGATTCACCTCAAAGACTTTAATGTGGGCCTCACAGTTCAGATATAGTCTTAAAACTCTACTTTGGCCCAGTAAGATGGTCACCATATACAGATGCACCAACATATATTTTAATAAAAAAAGACTTGGAAAGGATACAAATGATGCCAGGATGAAACCAACATCAAAATGGTGTTTTGGAAACGTAAACATTGAAACTCCAATGTAGGAGAAAATAAAATTCTCTGCTAAAAAGTTGAGTAACCCAAAAAGCTGTTTTGTTCTAGTTCGGGAATCTGGGGATAGATTATTGTAGGTGTAGTGGGCTTGACACATCCCACAAAAGAGCACAGCCACGATTCCTGAAACAGAATGAATAATTAATTAAAATGATTACCATGAACTTTTCCAGAACCATATACATCAGACAATATATCATTACAAAATGTATTAGGCTACATGCAATACAATGTATTTACAAACACTTCAACAAGATCAATATATACTTAAAACTTAAGAAAATTTGAAAATTTTTAACACTAATCTGGATGGATACTAACCAGTGAGTTCTGCGGCTTCAGCAATGAGGAATGTGCTATAAGACATTAACACAAAGAGTGCAGATTCTAAGAGTGGGAAATCTCGAACTCGAGTAAATTTAGTCAAGTGAGATTGTGAGTCAAGGATAAAAACCAATCAACGACATAACGTCAAAGTTAGATAAAAATACTCCAGAAGGATGTCTAAAAATAAATGTAAAAATTCAAACATTTCATGTCATTCATACATAAAAGAAGCAGAACGTATTATGTTAATTTGAACAGGCACTTCTCCCATGTGACTTTCATAATAACAATGGAGCACAATCAAAATAATTAATATGGAATATGAACTCCTAAACAGGATGTTCCTAACGAACTACCCATTATCATTTACTCTACAGATCTTGGAGAAGGTATGGAAAATTATTTTTAGAAGTTAGCATGAACCTGAAACACTTTTTCAATCAATTTAGAAACCCCAAGTGGCTTATTACTAAGGCATTATTCGAACCTCGTACCAAGGAATCAGCTATTAGGCTCGGTTTGAAGAGGAAAGAGATGTAAACTATAGATATTTATTTGTATTAATATTTTCTATTGAACTCATGAGAGTAGGGACTGACTGATCATGCACTTTTTCCAACTGATAGGGAGTTATGACCCAAGGTTGTGTTGATTATATGTGCTCTGTATTGCTGTATATTTATGTCCTCCAAAGAAAACAGAAAATTTTTGTTTTAGTATACCTTGTAGTACAAACAAATGTCTCTTGCATGAGGAAAATTGTACCATTGTAGTTTTTGGCCTTACTCTCCAACCTTCTATTAATTATTCAAAGCAAAACTTTGGCTGCATGTGAAATTAAACTAATTGTTCTGTAGTCCTCGCATTCTGATGCATTCCTCTTTTTCGGGATAGGAATCAATACTGTTTTCACGAAGTCCTCTGGCCATATGCCTTCCTTGTAGATTCTATGTATAAGTTCAAAAAAAGCTTGCCTACCTTTATTTCCTAAACTCTTTAGCAATTCCAAGGGTATGTTATCTACTCCTACAGCTTTTCTTGCCTTCATCTCTTTCAATGCTTTCTCTATTTCACTGTCAAGTACCATTGGCCTGAGGTTATCTTCATCTAGGCTTCCCTCATCCTCTGTATCTAAATTTGTTGGTCTACTTCACTGTTGTATAGCTCCTCCACGAACTCTCGCCATCTTTCTAGGATATCTTCCTGCTCGGTAAACATTCTACCTCTCTTGTCCTTCATCTTTGGTACTGCTTCCCCTCACTTACCTTCCGATAGCAATTTTACCCTAGCGTATAATACACCCACTTACCCTTCCTTTTGCAGTTACTCCATTTCCTCGCATTGCCTTCTCCACCAATTTTCCTTTGCCTGATTGGTTATTCACCGTAATTGATTATTTAGCTCCTTGTATTTCACCTTACCTACGTTGGTGTTGACATTTTCCCAATTCCTTCCCTCCTGCATCTTCATAATCATTCCTTCCATGACCCACTGCTTCTTTACCCTCCTCATTTCCTCTGCTCCTATTGTTTTCTCAGCCAATCTTACAATGCTTGTTTTTATAGTCTCCCACTTTTCCTCGATTGTTCCTGCTTTTTTGGTTTCTCCTATGTTCTCCTCAACTATCTCTTGGTATTCCCTCCTTTTCTCCCTTTTCAACACTTCCAGGTTCCACCTCTTTATCCTCCTGCTTTTATTTAGCTTTTGGAATCTAACCTCACAACTCATCATTACTAAATTATGATCAGAGTCTGCATCAGCTCCCGGATAGCTCTGCAACTTCTTCACACTGTTCCTAAATCTTTGTCTAACCATGACATAGTCAACTGGTATCTCCCTGTGTCTCCCGACATTTTCAATGTGTACCTCCTCCTGCGATGGTGTTTAAACTACGTGTTTGTAACTATTAATTTATTTCTCCCACAAAATTCAACTGCCTTCTTTCTGTGATCATTTCTCATTCCTAATCCAAACCCTCCTATTTCATACCCATCTCTCCCTTCCCCTGCCTTCTACTACTACTACTGCCTTCCAGTCGCCCATTACTATTAGATTTTTCATGCCCAGCACTTCTCTGATTATCTCCTCTATCTGTTCATACACCCCATCCACCTCTTCCTCCCTATGGTTGCTTGTAGGCATGTACACCTGGACCAATACGAAATTTGTAGGGTGTGCTTTTATTTCTACCACTAGTATCCTGTCGCTCACCTGTTCAATATTTACTACCCTCCTCCCCAATTTTGCATTCAATACTGTGGCTACCCCACGTTGACTCTCAACCCCACCACTATAGATTACCCTGTAATTACCACTCCAGTAGTCCCCGCTGTCCATCTATCTCACCTCGCACAGCCCCTAAAGCATCCATTTTCCCTCTATCCATTTCCAGTTTCCCAGCCCTCATCATCATCCTAACATTCCAAGTTCCAATTTTTATCGGTACTTTCCTTCTCTTCTTCATTTTCTTCTTATTTCCTTGGTCCTTGAATCTTGTGATGACTGTGTTGTGTAAGGATTTCGTGTGATGACAACCTCGGGGGCTTTGTCTTCCCCAATGCCGGCCCCAACACCCGCTCCATTGGGCGGCGTCGGATTCATTTCTCTTTGTGCGACATTCATAATTCTGGGTAGTATAATAGTCGAGAGGGACTCCCACCCCCGCTTCCCAACAGTGCATTTCACGTGACGCTATCAAGGGACTACCTTTCGTCTGGCTCCTACCCTTCGATCTATCTGGCATGGGTGGCCCTACCGGGAGCAATATTAATAGCTCCCGCCAGTCCAGCTCTAGGGGTCATTGGAACACACAAACCCTTCCACCACGCCAAGGTTGTAGTCCACGGAAAGGAATTAAGATATATGACATTAAAAAGTATATAAAAGGATATCAATGCAGTAACGCAGCCCATAAGAGCACCAATAAAAAGTGACAAAGAGAAAAATATAAAAAAGTCCCCAACAGCACGGAAAAAGGCTGGAGCTTCAAAACCACCAGAACCAATTTGGTACCGCTCACTGTAATGCTGGATCGCTCTGTAAAAAAGGTAAAATCTCCAATCAAGTCAAAATTAAACATTAATTTTAAACATGACTTCAAAGCATAACTACTTCATATGTCTAGAGCTACATCATTTCTAGATGTCATTAATTTGTTTAGTATTCAATTTTCTGAATGCCTCTTTCCACCATGAAACTCAAAAAAGAACTTATGCAGATCATTTTTCCTGTTTCCCAGAAATCTCAATTATCAATCATGTAACAGTAGACCATTCCAATTAACAAGTGATTAGTGAGTATGGCATTGCTTGATAACAGAACAATGAATCTTTACTTATTTTATCATTATAATATATAAACAAGCTCTCAGGATTTAACAGATATTCAGAGAATGAACAAAACTACACCTTTAACAATTTCTATAGGAAAAAATTATTACCTAACATATCACATGCATATATTAATTATTTCAGACCACCAGCTAATGCCCAAATAGAAAACACACATATGTACCTTCTAAAACCTAGCCACAAACTATCACTGTTTTTGCTCAAATGATCATGAAAGTTTCTACACATATAAGATGATGAGGCTCTCTGGACTAACTTCATGAACTAAAAAACAAGCTCGGTATATTTTCAGGGAAATTTTCTACCCCAAATCCATGCCGGGATAATTCACATGGCAGATAAGTATGTTAGGTTATCATAGATAGGTACGTTAGGTTATCACATGCTTACCCACTGAGTACGATGGCTACAGCATCATTTAAAACACTCTCTCCAAAGACCAGAGCATAGAGATTGACATCAACAGAAAGATCATTGAATATTGCAATCACAGTAACTGGGTCTGTAGCTGAAATTACAGCACCAAAATAGAGAAGATCGAGGAAGGTGAAGGTATTTAAATGAGGCATAAGCTGGACAAAGCCATACATAACAGCCCTGAAATGAGATAATGACAAACGTCAGTCAAGACACACTATTATATTTCCTTACTTTTTATCCTTGAATATTTTGCCACATACATAATAGACAGAATACTATTTAATTGCTTTTACAGCTAATTTTACAGGGGGCACTAATTGCACAAATTTAAACTGCATTTTTTCCTCAATCTGGCGTGGAATAATGATTGAAGATAGAGCAGGGGCTATTTTTCCATCTCGTGTTCATGCATTTGTGCTTGCATTTTTGCAATACACTGCTTAACTTGATGCAAATTGAAATGCAAATTCATACATACCTCAGTTTGTGCAATCATGTGACCTGTGTAAAACAGGCTTAAAAACATGCTTATCTGGCATACTGATTAAAGTAGTAATTTTCTTCTATAAAGCAATGAAAATGCTAAAAAGTCACTCATGCAGACTCCTCAATAATATATTTACAATTTATTTTAAAACTTTTAGTATTATTCACAATTAATATTTTTCCCAGGATATTTCAGGATGTCTTTCCAATAAAACTTGCTCAATGTGCACAATATTAAAAACAGATAAAAGGTTCATAACACAGAATTATTCACGGCAATTAGTTTTATGAGCACATCCAATGAAAGCCACAAGCAAATAGCAATATGCTATCATATATTTTTAAAACAAGCTCTCAGGATTTAACAGATATTCAGAGAACGAACAAAACTACACATTTTACATTTTCCATAGGAAAAAATTATTACCTAACATATCACATGCATATATTAATTATTTCAGACCACCAGCTAATGCCCAAATAGAAAACACACATATGTACCTACTAAAACCTAGCCACAAACTATCACTGTTTTTGCTCAAATGATCATGAAAGTTTCTACCCTGTGTTTCACCTGCTTTGAAAACTATATGATATCTTAACTGCCACACTTTCATCATGAATCCCATTTATACCCTGGCATATTTTTATGGACTATTCTTTGAATCTGGTTCAAGAATAACAAAATTTAAACATTGTACAGCTGAAAATGTCACTCTGGTAAAAGTATTGAAAAATATTGTAGCATAGAAGTAGCAGATCACATATAAGAGGATAAAATCTGTAAAAGGGAGGAAAATCTTTCAGCCACACACCCACACTGACCAAATTATTTCAAACACTGACACTCTATGACTTGAGAGCCAAATGCAAACTGCTCGTCTGGGTGGGCCACAAAGGGTAGACACTGAGTGACCTAAAATCCCATTTAGATACTGTTTTTCTGTCAGCATATTACACAAACACATTGGGAGTCTATTTCTCTTGTCTGTTATCAGTTTTCACTTTCAGCTCATGTTCAAACAACTATTGTATGTGTAACACACACAATCAAAATCACAACGCGAACACCAACTTCAGTATTAAGTTCATAAGAATATATTCAATTTAAAAAGTTATTGGGCCCAATTTACATACCACTATACATACATGTATACATATATAACCCAAGGTCAACTCTAATACTTGTTCAGCGTGCACCAAGCTTCATGCAATCCCATTAACCAAAGTTTTCTTTCACTTATCCCACACTGCGCCAAGGTCACCCTCATCTCTCTCAGGCTCGCGGCACTCCAGATCTCTGGCCTCTCGCCCTTCCTCTCGTTCACTCGAACCTCTCCTTGCTCATGGCGGCCCACAAATTATAAGGTCCTCTGCTTCCACAGCCACAGTCCTCTCCTCAAGGAAAATCCCTCCTTACTCTCGGTACGGGATATAATAACTCTCTTTTCCTCTCGCACACGCCGCGTGCGTCCGCTCCCAATGGCAGGTTCCTTCTTACTCCCCGATACGGGATATAGAAACTCTCACGGCTCTCGCATACGCCGCGTGCGTCCGCTCCCAACGGCAGGTTCCTTCTTACTCCACTTCCTATTGTTAACTCTCCTTCCCATTGACGTCCCTAGCGACAGCCCTTGTTACCTTCTCACATCCCGCTTTTCCCTATTGTTAATTGTTTACCTTGGATTGGCGTCCCTAGCGACAGCCCCCATATTGTTATGACCCAGAGTTGACCTTGAGTCTATTTACAATGTTACATATGTAATGCCAAGGGAATTACAGATGACCAAAATTAGACATGACAAAGTATACAGAGGAACAGAATATGATAAAACAATTGGACACATTCAATGGAAGAGAGGATTTAGATAGAGTGGGCATCCTTTAAGACATAGTGAACTTGAACAGAGGAAAAATAAAGGGTAAGGTCCTGAGAGGAAGACCAAAGAATAAACCTGGAAGCCAGAAAAACTTTCATAGGCATAAGTAGGGGAAGAGGAGCGTCCGGGGCATCAGAAAACCAATCTTGGCATTAACTACTACATTGACTAAAATTATTATTGTATCTGACCACATTTATGTACATAGACATCTATGCAAACTAAGCTCCTAGGGTTATAGCGAGGATACCAGAAGGTATAGATAATCTGAAGTCCAAAGGTAGAGCAACCCCAAACACCCTCATGCATGTAGTATGATACTTTTTAGTTTTCAAATTATAACTACTTTTTGAGTTTTTTTAGCCAACTACTTCTTCCAAGAGATTTCCGCCAATAGTGATAAACGTGAGATACACCCCTAATTATTTTTTCCAAAGTAGCTGAATGTTACACCCATCTAATACAAAAACATTTACTTCCATATGCCTCATCAATGCGTCAAAACAAATTTGGAAATGAATTTTTCCCAATGAAAGCAGAGTTTCTGATGACGGCAACAAAGGGAGCCTAGCAGGTAAAAAATAGTTTCTTGTGAAGGAGCACATCATTGTATTGTTACTGTTGATAAATACATCAAGTGCAATGATATTTTAATCACACTTAGTCACTAGTTGATGTTTCAAAATCAAGAAACTTTGCACTAAATACATCAATCTAAGTTCAAGAATGATACTATTGAGATAATTCAATAAATATTACAGCATGAAAAGCTGATTGTCCAAGGAATTTTTACAACTAATTGTTGATTTAAAAAAGGTGATTTTTTCTAAAAATATCTTTCAAACATATAGGTAAGTTTGGGTTTACAAAAATATTCATTTCCAAACTTATCCTGATGCAATGATAAGGCATATGGAAATAAACATTTTTTTGTATTAGATAGCTGTAGCATTCAGCTAGTTTGAAAAAAATAATGAGAGGTGTATCTCATTAACTTTTACAATTCACGGCAAAAATCTCTTCAAGCATGTAGTTTCCCTAAAAAAGGTGGTAAAAACTCAAAAACTAAAAAAATATCAAACTATATACATGGGGTAATTTGGGTTTGCCAAGGGATGATCCATCTCTGGACTTCCAAATATCCATATTTCCTGGAATACCCTAAATTGACATAACCATAACAGTGAATTAACAATACAATCCATCCCACATCAAAGAACTTGATAATGGCTAAATAAAAGAGTACTTACCCAACCACGAATGATGAAATAGTTGTTCCAATAAGGGCATATGTTAATATTGCTCCTAGATTTCTGAAGAAATATTTCTGTATAAAAAAATGTAATACAATATTACAAATACATCCTTGGAGGATGTTAAAACCTGTGGTTTTAAATTAATATTTCAATTTTATATTAAGGATAATATTTTTAATTTGTCACTAATTTACAATTATTTATACAAGCATAACCTCACAGCAGTAAAATAGATGAATTAATGAGTATGAAAGCCATCGAGGAGTGAATGACTATGATTTCAAGATTACTACCAAAATAAATAACTTATGTCAAGGGATAACATCCCCAACAATTGTCAAGGGACAACATGCATCAAAGACCATGAAATTCCAATCTGAAAGGAGAAGTATATTCAACTACATTATAATAACAATCCGAATTACAATAATCACATACATAGGGCATAAAATTACTTTAGACCATATTCATTTATAAATATGCTATGATCTCAACACAGTAAATGCACAAAAATGGCCAATACTAACCTAGTGTTAACTCTGGATATAACTGTTTTTCCACTCTTGAATAGCAAAATATACGCAATATACAAAATATCAGAAAAATGATACTATTTTTTTTCAGCTAGAAGGAATACTAACAGACACCTGATCTTAAATTCAACCTAGACATCATAATTATCTAATGGGTCATAGCACATAAAAACACCAAATTTCAGATATGGTTAGTGTTCTCACAATGTGCATTTTCTTTTAGTCTCATGAAGAATATACATTCAGGAGCTAAGCTTAAATTATTTATTTTAATTACAGTTTATACTTAAAAAATACACTTTTCTAGAGCTTGGTAATTTTTTTATCAACACAAGGTTATAATGAGCTAGTTGGGTAAAAAAAAAAACATCTGAGTGTTTTTTTTATTCTTTTAAGAAAAAAATTATTTTGCAATTTAGTTACAAATTTCTTGAAAATATACGCTAAGTACTGCTTTTATATGGCGTCATAAAACAACACATCAAAAAGTTGCCCATAAATGAGGATACACGATTGGTAAAATTTAATTCAACTATTGATTACAGGACTTGAGAGATGAAGGTGAAGCCGAGGTAAATAGCCTAACTAAGAAAATATCATGGGCAAATGGAAGTTTTGGTCAACATGCCTCTCAATGGGCCATCATTGTAATTAAATTGCATTAGGGAGGAGAAGGCTACATTATTTTTAACAATAAAACATTATGCTTTGAATACGCATTTTTTGACCCCATGGATGGAAATTCAGTTCTTTAGCCACCACATCCCCAATAATGCAGGCACATCTGTCAGTTATGATCCAAAACAGTGATCGATAGCAAAGGTCATCAGTTAATAAGTTACATTTTGAGCAGCATAGCACCTATCTTAATTGTTTCACAACAATTAAGTTATTTAATAGGCAGATTAAATGTTCACAGTTGACAAGCCAGCAATACTAGATTCCACCAATAATAGCTGGTTTTATTAACTAAAATAAAAATTTTCCATCTACTTCCCTGATCACATCCTCCGTACCAAGTTTAAGACACCCACTTAACTGAGCAACACCTTATAAAAACCATTTTTCCTGTTGGAAACAATGAGATAGGGATTGCAACACCTCGCCTGGAGACCTAGTTGGGCACCCGGAGCACCATCAGCAATAGTGCCCAATAACCTTGGTGAAGCTTGTTTGGCATCATGCATATTTAAAGTTAAATCAAACATCAGGTAAACAAATTCATGATCAAATATTTTTCTCATTTCCCTCAATGATAAATGGGGTCCTCAACTTCTGTACAAAATGCGTTCCTGTGACACTTATGAAAGTAAAAATGTACAACAGCGGAGCAGTTGAGTCCCATGCGAACTAGCTAAAAACATCAAGGCCTAAAAATGAATGCTAAAACCTTAATTATTGCGTGGGAATTTTATTTTCAATTAAATATGCTGAGTAATAAATGGCTGATACTTAAAACAATATATAATTATGTTTAAAATTATGCTGCTTTGTCTCCATTAAGAATTTTTTTAAAAATTTATTTCTGAACCGAGTGAAACCTCGAAACAAAATACACCCACATTTGTTACATTTACCAAGTAAACATTTCATTGATAATGTACACTTTAACGTGAAAAGACATAACACAACAGGCATAACCACGTATGTGGTGTCCGGTGATACTTGGTGGACTTTGCTAAACATTTTGAATGAATAGGGCAAACTTTGTGTCAGTAAACCAGATGATGACGTTAATCGTCGAAACCATGGTTGAAGTCATAAAATTCATTGTAGAAAAACGAAGTTTACCCAATTCATTCAAAAAAAAGGCATAACCATGTTTAATTTTTGGACACTTAAACTTCATGTAACTGACATTATAACCATTAACCCTTCAGTAGGCACGTGGGCCACAGTGTTTCATTTGAGTGTTGTTTCTCATAGAATGGCATAATATACATGTAAGTTTCAGTAGCTGCACATAATTATGTCCGCATATTCTACCATGGATAGTATAAAATAGAGCGTGAGAGGAAGCCAGCATGACTGGGCCACAAGTGTGGCCCATGCACCCAACTGTGTAACCTTTTTCTGTCGGCAACACTTATCGTTGTGCAGCTAATTTTTGTCAGATATTTATCTACTTTGACGAACAAACAATGTTCAAGTTACAACGAGCAGCGATAAGCAATCAATGGGTATATTGTTACTTTTTTAGGTACCTCAGCAAGAGGCCTGCTTTCTTGCCTTCTCTGCAGGGGAGGGGGGCAGGGGTGCAAGTGACCAAGTTGAACCCTTTTCCCCAGGGTAAGTAACAAAGACCCTCCCTCCTACACTCAAGCAGGGATTTCTAGTGATACTTTTTATCGAGGGTACAGAGACCCTTCTTCAGGGTTCTCTCCACAATGCACCATGATTCTGCCACTCATCCTGAATGTGGCAACCAAAAGCAACCTGATATTGTACATTCTACAAAGATCTAAAACTGGCGTGGATCTATTGGACCAACTCAGTGCAAAATATTATCTGGCTCGTAAAACAAGACTATGGTGATTTTTCAATGATCTATTGAACATTGCCGGTGTCAATACCCTTAGTATGTTCAAGATTAAATCACAATATTCTCTTATGAGAAGTGACTTTCTGGAAATGATAAAACTGCAAATAATGAAATGGATAGGAATTACTACTCTCCCAACGTAAATAAGAGAACAGGCTCGTGCATTCCTTGGAATGTGACCCCGCTAACACTCCAATCGAAACGTGTAGTTATTACAGATGGTGCAATGCCTGTGGAAGAGGCCGTGATAGAACATGACGGTAGTGCATCAAATGCTGGAAACGGCCTTACAAAGATCACCTATGAGTAATTTGAGAGAACTGTATCCAATAATTATTTTTTTCTTATGTTTATCTCTTCTCCTCCTAAACTTGATGAAAAATTTATAAGTAAAAATATGATAGTAAATCATAAATTTCACAATGCATTTTGTGAACCATTATTCTACACAATGATGAAAGATGCGTTTTTTTCTGTAGTGAATCTAACCATTTTATTTCTCTCTAAATTATTTTTTATTTGTAACTTTAATTTTTAAAATGACAGGATTTGGAAAAAAATATTTTTACTATTACATTTTTATTAGTTTTTGTCGTCCAATCAGTTACATTATAATTGTCGGATTTTTCATATAAATTTTGTCACAATGGTTGTTCGATGCTCAAAATATTTCATGATTTTTTTCATTTACTTGGAGTTTTGCTCCACTTATAGCTATAAATATTTCCCATAGTGACAAAAACCTAACTAAACAATAGATATTAGTCTAAATTTTTGTTTGTAACAATTTTTTACAAACAAATTGAAAATTTTAGGGAACAAAAAAAATCGAATTTAGGCCACCGGTGAGGCCCGTGCACACAATCGTGTAACAAAATTTCATGTGCCCACTGAAGGGTTAAAGACAGACAAAATTTAGATTTTTCCTAGAAAAGATAAAAGACAAATCTTAAGTCACAGGTTTTCCATCGAAGGTGTAAGAGTTCGCACGGATCGGTAGCAGAGCCCTGCAAAACTGCCTCTAAATTTGTCTACATTCACTTAGCTGCCAACATAATCATATGCACACACTCAAGTGTACAGACAACTAAGTCTGGATATCCTCGGCCGCTCACTTGACTCTAGTGTGTAGTCAGCCGGTGAGTACATACGTATACATAAATACACTCGATAACTGCTTGGATTGCCACCAAGACTAGCCCAAGCATAGAGACTTGACTTCACACAATTTCGCATCGACAACAGAGTCAGCAACTCTCCTTATACCTGATGTTGCTCCAACAACCTTATACCGGATGTTGCCAAAACAGTCTTTTGCAAAGTCTTCTCATGGTGTGACTATTATCTTGTAAATATTTTTTACTTTTATAAATATATTGCACAGCAAGTTAACCCTCTTAGTGCCACAGGCCGATATATCGGCTTTTGCTCCACAGGCGAAAAGTGCCATGAGCCGATATATCGGCTCGAGCACAAATTATTTTTCAAACTAATTTTGTAGTGATAATTACATTTATCCTTTATGAAATGTATCAGAATATTATAAACAACAATTCATTCATTTTTAGCAAAAAATAACAAAAATTACATTCATATCTGAAATAGTAACTTCATATTGTTTTTTTTTCATAAGGTGCTACTAAACTCCCAAATTCATGCCGGCACTTTTTGCTGGTACCACCAAATTTCGGTGGCACTAAGAGGATTAAACAGCTTTAAAATCATACATCTAGCCAACTTGCTTCGTAACACGTGGTCAGAGAGCTACAAAGCGGCAATGAGTTACCCATAGGAGATTAGGCAGCATTTTAATGTTCTCCAATGGAATTATGGTAGTGCACAAAACCATGTTTGTCACATCTTCCATTCGCAAATTTATCAATAGTGTCTTTTTTCAAACCTTGCTCTCATGCTGGAGTGCCCATGACTATGAATGTCACTGGGGGGCCAGCTGAATCCAAATTTAAAACTGAGAAGTCCTGAATGGCTGTGAAGGTGAGGGGCGAGTCTTAGCATTGGCAATGAATGTACTTGGCCTGCCATTCGCTAAGTTTCAAAGATAGCCATACTCAAAATCTGATTTCAGATTTCTTCACGAGTGTGCAGGCTCTGCATCTGTTTCTCCATCGAAAAGGTTGCAGAGGTAAAGGCTCATTGCCAGCCCACTGGTTATAGCAAAGTATAGAGGCCGATTTGCAGGGATTTTATCAGTACACATCAGTGCTTTCTGGTGCATACGAACGATTTTAAATTAGTGGAATGGAACAATGTGCTCCAGCAAAATGTATTGTAACCTGCCAGTAGGTAGCACACAATGAGTGGATAACAGTTATGGCCGAATTTTGGTGCATAATTCATTCACACCATATATTTAGCATCATAATCTTTTTATTACAGAGTAACAGATAACTTTGCAATAAGCACATTTTATGCCTTGACTGAAAATCATCAAAATGGAAAACATTCACGAAAGTCATTATCGATATTCTTTCATTGTTTTGCGCATATCGACTTTGCTTGTCTGATTTGAAGTGGACTTCCTAGTACTGAGGGTTCCAGACACAAATGAAGGAAAATGTACTATTGTGTTGCGAAGATTTTACCACATGGAAGACTGAGAGCACCACCAATCATCACAATCCTAGGCATCATCATTCGAATTTCATGACTAGCCAACAAATGTCAGAAAGCCCAAATTTAGCATACCAAAATGGCGTAACAGGAGTCATTTTGGAATGTATGAAATGTGAAGTGTACGAAAGTAGAGTGTATAAAAGTCAAGGGCATGCAAGTCGAGGACTGCCTGTAGATCAATAAGCACTATACTGATTAATATAATAACTACTAAATAATAAGGTATTTTCATGATTCATTTTTAGTTCACAAACATAGTATAACTTAAGAAAATGAATTAAATAAACATTATTACTTATACTTAAATAAACATTAAATAAACTTACCCTTTTCAAGCTATACCCAGCATGGAATATTATGGGAGGTAAGATAATATTGAAAAAAATTTCAGGATCAAATGTAGCCTGAAACACAAAATAAAAATCATTATTAAGAAAAAACCAACATCATTAATGATTAAGAAATACAATTATCAACAGGCTTATGGCTGGTTCTACAGATTGGCTACTTTGAGTACAATGATTATGCATCCACAAAACTATGGAAATCATTACAAAATTAAGTTAGCAAGAACTTTCCCTTTCATAACTCATCTCCCATTAGCCACTGCTTTGAATAAGTGGTCTAATTCTAATTTTACTGAATAAAATGTATTCAAATATACCTGAAGTACACAAATAGCTTATACACATAAATGGTCAGCCTAAGTAAATAAACTTATCATTAATCCCATAATAACAATTTCATTAGGTGATTAAGATTCCTATTGTTTCAAGTCTTCTTGCCACCTAGGTTATTAATGAAGTTGTACGTATTTCACTCTATTGTATCGAGGAATAAAGTTCATCAGATCACTTATGAAACAAATAAATTAACAAACTGTTTCTGCAATGCATACTAACCAAATGGCTAACATATGGATCACCAATCTGTATTGGATAGTTGCATTTTTTTTCTGGAACCAGCCATTAGCAGTAAGATTGACTTTTATACGCCAAAAGAGAATATTTACAAATAAACTTCACGACA
The DNA here is from genome assembly GCA_963169105.1 of Ceriagrion tenellum. Classification (NCBI taxonomy): domain Eukaryota; kingdom Metazoa; phylum Arthropoda; class Insecta; order Odonata; family Coenagrionidae; genus Ceriagrion; species Ceriagrion tenellum. Next base: position 122,717,199 of record OY720633.1, on the reverse strand, counting down.
TAAGACATCACTTCATAGGAGGATCTTAAACTGTGCAAAGTATCAAACAAATTTAATAATTGTAGAAAAATGCGAAAAATTTTTTGCAATATGGATACTAGAATATTCACAATTATCACTGACCTTAAGGTCTATTTCATTCTCCTCCAAATCCACTATCTCGCCCCTAAATGTGTATGCATAGGTCTTATTTGGAGTGGTAGATGGTTTATTAGGGAATCGCAGCCATAGCGTGTCAGGTGGAACTGATTGATTATACTCCCTCCCCTTTTCATCTGGCTCCACTGGCATGTGAAGTACAGCTGTCGTGCTCCCAGCATACCGGATTATGGCCCCAACAATTAAACCTAGGGCAAAAGAGAACATAAAACATCAAGTCCAATTGAAGAGTCCTTGAAGGATAATCCAAACTTGGAGACCAAAATTGAATTATTTTCCTATTAATGGTAAAACTGTTTTCTTCCGAATGAATAAAAAGTTCAAATTCTTAAAGGTCGCTTCACATGATACTTTTTATTGTACGAACGAATGTATGAACCCTTTCATGAGGAAAATTGTACCATGTAAAGTGGCAAATTATATGATTGTCTGAATGGCAGGATAGGAATTCAAACCTTCTCTAAAGCCCTGGTTACACAATACATTAACCCCTACAAGTTAATGTACAAATGCACAAACGCATGAATGAATGCGAAAATTCATCGTGTAACCACACCAACTTGTACGAATGCATGAACACGTGAACATGGAAATAGAACCTGTTCTATTTGGTTCATGCATTCGTTCATGAACTTGTACATGAACACGTACGGGTTAATATATCGTGTAACCAGGCCTTAATTCCATTTGTTTTCTTGAACAATCAGAGATACATTCCTTAGTGCAATAAAATGTACAGTGTAAAGCGGCCTTAAAACTCATAAGGACAACTTTTAGGGTGAAATTTTCCGACTGAAACTGAAATATTTCAATCTGACAGGGCCAATACGCAGAATTAATTTTGTTCAGGGTGCAGGGGGTCACTTTGGGAAATCCAAATGGTTAGTAAGTAGCTCACCTCAGCCTTTATCCATCTCAAATATAATATAAAATAAAGAGCAGCATATACTTTTTATCCATATGGATGAATTAATATAGAAAGGTGAACAAGAAGAACAGTTACAGCAAAATTGAAATGAAAAGGAACACATTTTTCACCCCTTTCCTTAGTTCAAAGAGAGGAATGCATGGTAAAGTGACTTTTTATTAGCTAATATTCCAAATCCAAAGATTCCCCTAAAAAAATATATAATAATAATGATGAAATGGAGATGCAAAAATTGGTCCTTCAGCATCACTTCTAACTAAGGTCACCGCATCCACTGGTTGCAGCAGGGCAGGTCTACTCATTTCATATGAGTGAATGCACCAGCATTCATCAGTTAATAAGCAACACATCTTTAGTACCAGCAAGGAGCAACACATTAAACTAGCGTTTTGATTACCTAAATCATGGAACTTAATGTAATAATTAAGTCATTGTTTATTTCTAAATTAAATCGGTCGTAAGATAATATTAAATAAAAACATTTTGAACGTTTATAAGTTGAGAAGTAAAACCGCTGACCGGGATATTGGCTAGACTGATTCTTCAGCCATAGCTGCGATAATAGTAATGCCAAACAACGAAATAACGTCATTTTCCCAAAATTGGCCACAGGTGACTTCAAATAGCAGTTTGTTAGCAGTAATTTTACCACTGTGAAGCCAAATGAGAGGATCTAATGGAGCCCAAGAAAAATAATGCTTTGCATTGGGAAAGCATTGACGTCAAGGATGCTTAAAACAACCTTGGAACCGCCTCCACCAGAAAGCTACTATCACATTTCAACGGTGACAAAGATCTTATATAACAAATAACCAAACACTGTATCGAGACATATTATAATCATTAATGCATTTTTAATCTGCATTCTTCGGCACCCATACCCACAGTGTATACATCATAAGTACATGGCAGTAAAAACACGACAAAATGTTACTTTTTAACCCTTTAAAGAATGAAAACAATATTGATAGAGCCGATACAACCAAAATAGACAGTTTGGGGCATATTCGGGCGAAAAAGAAAATTAAGTTTCCCTAATTTAGAAGCCAAATTCCCTTCCAGTCAACAATAAAAATATTAATATGGGTTTCATCGGCATCAGAATAAGCCCTGTCCTTAGCTGTCAGAGACAAGCGCCCAGTACTTTCAGTAAGGCCTTCATTCGAGGAAAAGCGAACATAGTTAATAATAGCACTGCACTTCCTCTTATGGGTATGTATCAATCGTTTTTACATTAACTTCCTTCAAGATGCGAACCCGGAAAATGGAAATACGTTTGATGATCATAAAAAGGGCGTGCTTTAGCTTATATTACAACGCCATTGTATAAAATATTTATATAAAGGGGAAATGCAGGCAAATTTAGGTAACCATACTCATAATTTTAAGCCCTAATTCAGGATACGCTGCCATAGGGAATCCCATAACAGCTTGGCGGGGCAATGACGTAACGACATCTTAAATGTTCGAAAATTGTAAGAAATGTCGGTGAATTGAGATTGACATGAATTAAAGTTCTTCCAAATTATACGTACCATAGATTACAGCAAGTCCAGTTTCATGAACGTATCTCAGACGTCGGTGCTTGAATAACCATATAGTCAACACGGTCAGTATAAGTAAAAAGGTGTACAAAAGTAAATTTAAACTATCAATTCGATGAGTATTCTGTGCCTTGGCATCTAACTGTATGTCCGAAGGTTCACCATAGCAGTATGACCAAAGAGTATTCCACAATAAAACATAAAAAAATAGACGCAACCGTTTAACACCCATTATTCTGGTTCCTGTCTTCTGCTATCACATGATACCAATCGCAACTTCGCATTCATTTCGATTATTGGCATTTATATATCGTTGTTCAAGAAATCGATATACCGCAATATTTAAAAACCTTCGTTCGCTTCAGTTCGCTTCCCTTCTTCCTTTGAAAAACCTTCGTTAGCAAACTTCCACATCTAAAGTACGGTCATAACACACAGCTATTAGTGATATTTAACTAACTCGCGTTAAATGTATTCTGTACTCTATCATTTAATTCTGGAAGTACTCAACCAATTAGTGCAAAATGGCTTTACCAGCTTTACTCGTCGAGTGCGTCACAACAGGTTGAGTTAATAAATTTGAAAACGCACACATTCACTCTCACTAACAAACTTATGTTTGAAATTTAAAACTTGGTAAATATTTACGACATTTAAAGGGATTCCAAAATCACATTGATAAATGTACTATTAAAATTGCGGCAAGATAGCCCGCCCACAGCCCTGTTGTTTGAAATACCATGGAAGAAGTGTGGAATATTACTCTCCTTCTTCCATGGAAATACTTTAAAGATTCATGGAAGATTATGTATTATACTGTATATATGCCATTATAAAATAGTATAATGGAAGAATAAAGTAAAAACAGGAACAAGAATGTATTTAAATACATTAGCAGGAATGGGAATACAATTGTAATACCAAGACTCTGCAACAGTTGCACTGTAAAAGACAATTGTACTTGCAATTGCAGTTGTTTTACGGTCTAGAAATTACAATTGTATTTCGATTTTCACCGAAATTGTATTTCCCATTTTTACATTAGTGACTTTGATTTTTTCAGTTTTAAATTTTCAACAGGGGCCATAATATTTAACAGAAATTGATTACACAATGAATGAATGATTTACAAAGTAGCTTCCTTTACTAATTTTAAAATTTATCTCCAAGTGAAGACATGATGTTAGAGTTGATGTAGTTCTTCAGTGAAGGGTGTATAAATAAAACTAGTGTTGTTGGAGGTATTAATTGGCTACAGCTAGGTTTTGATGGAAAAAGAGTCACCTCTGCCAAATTATGCCATTGGCCCACACCACCATAGATGACTCCATCCTTGGGCCTGGCATGATTTCTGATGCTATTCATCTCATCCATAAAATCAATAACCTTCCTTCCCCTAAGCCAATGCAATTTTCTCTGACCATGGTCTTCAGTGTCCCCTCACCATGGGCAGATTAAGGTTGTTCTTAAGAGGAGCTACTTTCTCGGGTTCTGGGTGGTAAAATAATACCTTTTGACTGCCATTTTCTCTATTTCCCAGGGAATTACAAGGAGGGGGAAGGTGGCCACCCCCTTAATCCACCAGTCCCTCATTAACTCCTCTGATCACATTCTCAACCTCCTAATATCCTCTCCTCACCCACCATGCTGAGCTCTTACTTGTCCATTTTTCATTCCTTCGATTGTGCCTTCTTGATTTTCCTCCACACCAACATCTGAAATGCCTGCAGCCTATTTCCATCCTCTTTCTCAAGTCTCCCTAATATCGCTTTGTAGTAGTTTTCTGGGCATGTAACTAACAGCTTAAAATTTTTGCTCCATTTTACCTTGGTTGATAGACTGTTCAATTAATGGACATTTAAGATAATGGAGGGAGAATGATAGAAGTTGACTTGAGTATGATCTTACTCTTCAAGAAGTGCATGTTACTAGGTCACTAAGTGTGTTTGCCAGTACATCCTTTACTATTTTACACAACTTCCCTATCATCTCTCTCTGTCTCTGATAACAAGATTTTGGTGAAGATCCATAATCAAGGTCCAAAGGCACTTCTTTATACAAAGTGTTATCTATCATACTGTGTTAGTTGGGAATGAATAGCCTTGCATAGGGCCAGGATGGCACAAATGGGCAAATCCCTTATGTCCTAAGTAACTGCATAAGCATCAGGGTCATATTCATCTCCTTTTGAAGGTGACTCTCCCAATAGGTGTAAGCATTAAAAAATAGAAGTCACTTGATGTACTAGCTTAGTGTCTCATGTCCCTCGCATCCTACCATCTAATGTCACTCACCCCCTATTGTACAGTGCACCTACTTCCACCTCTTTTGGTATCACCTCCATCTTGTGGAATTTTACTCTCCACAAATTTTCCTTCCCGGTATTTGCACTTTGCTGACGCTTACTGCTTATATACTAATAGTTCTTCCACTTGCAGACATTTTTACAGATCCATAAATTATGAGAAAACAACATGGTAATGGACAAAAGTTTAGTTTAATGGTCTGTATTTAACAAACGAGTTAAAAAGGGGGTCATTTGGCATTTGAAATGAGGGAGCTTCATTGAATGCAACAAATAGTTATACCATCAAAATGCTAGATTATGAAACCACTTAACTATCACTGGTGTGGTGTCTGATAAAAGGAAATCATCAGCACTAGTTTTACATCCTGCCAATTGTAGGAAAAGTCTTGTGCCATACATCCCCGGGGCTGCTTTTAGCCAGCATGAGTAAACTGCTCACTTTGGTTCCCTGGGGATGAACTTTCTCCAAAAATTACTATCCACTTCTTCAGAATTCCCTCAGTTTTCTAACCTTGAAGAGTTTCATGACCATTAAGCATTAACAGAAAATAAAAGAGGATTTATCACTAAAATATGTTTTTATTACGAAATCAAGTTTTAATTGAGATGTAACATATGGTGATTTGCGGGCATTTTATCTTTACAAAGACATTGAGCATTTAATCTTCTTCAACACACAATCTGCATTCAAGAAGTACAATATAAGAATATGTTTCTTTAATAAAAGTGAAAATGTACAAATACATATTTAACTGGTGAACACAACCATCGAAAATATGGCTAAAAAATATACCCTTTGAAGAGAAACCATGATTGTTGTACAGCACAACACAAAATGCTTACAAGAAAATATTAATTTGAATAACCATAGCGAAAAATTTACCAAAACTAACACAAGCATGACAAGTAAAGTATTTGAAGCAGTCAAACGCAGTAATGTTTCAAAATTGTAATGAGTGAAAAACCCCAAGGTTAAAAATCTGACAACAAGAGAAGACTAATAAGACACAATTACCCATAAAAGACTACCAAATGAGGAACTCCACATTTGGGTTTTTAAAGTTTCAATGTAAAATGGCTGAGAATAATCAATTATTGTTGTAATTTTTTTTGACTCATTGTACTCTCCCATCTGATGTTTTTGTATACTCATTTGTTTTTTGTAATACCAAAAGTTGCTTACAAGACATGTACACCCTTCTTCGTCATGTCGTTCCTGTGCGAGATGGTTGTTATCATTAAAAGCTCCAAGAAATCCCAAGTAATCATTTCCCGAGCAGTTATTTCAACAATTATCCATGGACCAAAGACTTTTATTCTTATAAAACTCGTTAAAAATGCTAATTCAATGCACAGGATATACAGCAACAGCAGGAAATAATTTACGAAATCCACAAAATTTTAGGCAAAAATAGGTTATCTCCATCATATGAATGGCTAATTCCATTTCCAAATAGACCTTTGGTAGTACGGATCAAGTTTCAATCACTTGAAAGAGTTAAAATATTGTCAGCATACCAGCGTAAGTCATATTTTACTTAAATTATCATGTAGAGCTCCATGACACCTCACAGACAAGGCGCATTTCTTCAGGAAAAGCTTTGTATTTTACATGAAATTCAAAATTAATATACTGCTAAAAATTCTCTTCAAAAGGATAACTTATAAACATAGAAAAGAAAGAATACAGATGTGTATTGCAATTTGACAGAAGTGAAATTATGAGAGGGTTGAAAGTGCAAAAACATATGCAAGTACACATTCATTTATGGATCAGAAATGTCTTAAATTGATAGCAATTATCAAAGAAGAACATATCCCCAAAATATTTAAAATTCATGAATTTACAGGAAAACGAAAACAAATCAAGAATAGTGTGATAGTCTTTGAGCCCATAATTTCTCCAGTAACAATATTGTATCTGAACCAACGAATTACCAGGAAAAATCCAAATGTAAACTTCCAATGCATACAAAACTTGAGGAAATTTGACATTGCCCTGCACGAATCCTGAATGAGTATTAGAGCTACACTGAATGCAAGAAGCACTAAAAGTCGATGGTAACTGATGTGTAACTTGGTGAAAAATTCCTGAAAAAATTGATGTGTGATGATATAGCAGGTTCATTATTGAAAGATCACATTATTTCTCAGCAGAAAAGAGACACACAAAAATTAAAGATCTAACAAACCTATGGGCTTTCCTCAACAGAATAATGTCATTTTGATATCAGAGAATCATGCTGATAGATGATTGAACTAAACTGTGAGGTCAGTCATAGCTTCATTTTTTTCTGCTCAGGTCACAATCTAATTTTTACTTAACATGGCTCTTCATTTTCTCAGTAACTTTGAACATTGGCCCATGCCCAGGAATAATATAGTCAGCGAGTTTGATGATTTTTGCTCGATAACTTTCCTGAAGTTGAGGCTGCTCGCTACCTCCACTGACTTTCCAAATAGATGGATCAACGAGGTCTTCTTCCTTCTCAAACAGGTCACCTGAGAACACAAAACATACATTAATTGAGCCCTTACATCACTGCATTAATACCCAGAAACTATGTACCTTGCAGATAGGCAAGTTTTCAAATAAAGATTTCAAATGTGTGACATTCCACAGAGGAAAAATCATCCACCTTGACCGGGACTCAAACCCGGATCCCTCAATTTCTGGCTGAGTGGTTCAGCCAGATAAGTCATCAAGGCGTCCTCTTCCCATGTGGATGTTTGCGGACTTTAGAGGACAAGATGGAATAGACTGATGGGCAAATACACAACTAACAGTCCAAGTCATGCACTAAGCGCCACAGTCCGAAAGGTAAAGCCCAATATTAGAACACTAAGAGGTGTTCACTCTTCGTGACAAGTTTGCTCTTCAAGTCAAGATTTCAAGTTTCAATCCATGGTACAAAGATATGACTTTAGCAAAAATTTTTCACGCGGCACACAATGAGCATCTATAATCCATACCACATTAAGCTGACAATATTGACTCCGATAGACACTTGTATCCAGCATTATTCATCATAAGGCCTGAGGTGCTTGTTGCCAATGGTAGTGGGAAAAGTAACTTATCCTCATCACTACCATATTCTAACTGCTCTTCAGGAAGTATCCCCGAGTGCAAATATTATTTCCCAGAAAAACCTACTTCAATTGAGCTCAATGAAGGATGAAGGAGATACTTGTCATACCTCAGTGCAGGTTATCAAAAACTCAAAATCAATTTAATGTGATGAAGTTGAAAGTTTTTTAACGCTTTACCTCAAGAGGCCAGAACTGTAACATAAATGAGATTTAAAAATGTCTTACACAGCTGGCTTGTATCAAAAGCCTTATACTCTACTGATGATTTTATGATGTGTAAACATGATATTATGAGTTATCTGAGGAAAGTTTGAGGCAAAAGTAGGAGGGATAGAGTCAGAAATGAATGTGGGTTATATGCTACAGTAATGGACATATATGAAAGGAGTGTGATTCATTGGTTTGCCCATGTTGAGAGAATGAATGAGAGTCGAATAACAAAACATATATAAGAGTGAAATGAATGGTGTGAGAGGGAGAGGTAGGCCGAGAAAGTTGTGGTTGAATGTAGTTGAGGAAATTCTTAGGAGGAGGAATATTAGGAGTCTTAAAAACAAGAGGGCGTGTATGAAGGAGTGTATGGGGGTAAATGAGGCAAAAGAGATTTGCAAGGATAGGTCAGTATGGAGGAAATTATTGAAGCAGAGTTAGGTCTACAAATGTGTGTCTGTGAGTGAAACTCTGTGACTATGCTTACCTCGGAAGGGAATGATTGGTATATATGTATGTTTTTAATTATTTTATGTGACGTGATTATTTGTTATTTTTTTATCTCTGACGAGGATTATTAAAATGTAATTATGCTAGTTTAATGTCTAATAAATGATAATAATAAAATAATAATAATAATGTTTAAATGCTGGAGGCCTAGATGAGTACATGGGGTGTAAGTTTGACAACAGCATTCTCTTTAAGGCTCACACTTCCAATTAAACGTAGAATGCTCTATGAACAGAAAGAAATGCTCAAGTAACAGGGGTATTGTAATGTATGAAAATGAATGAATGAATGTAATGTATGAAAAATGAATAAATATGATTGGCTAACATTCGCGCCACTTCCTCGGGTATCAAGACCCTGGATGTACAAGGCAGTCTGGGAAACCGGCTGAGCCGTGGCAGTCAATGTGTTCCTCTCACGTAACGCAGTTTGCTGATGTTTTTAATTAACCGATTCCTCAATGCCTGTACGTTACAGGTATCACTTCAGTTTTTTATTTTGGACAACAATGTTTTCGGGGAGAAAATGGGTACATACTACTTTCCAGATGTTGCATCAATCAGATGACTTCTTGCAATCAAAATATATACATAATAAAAAACAAGTACAATAGCCACATTGATTTCAGATTGCATGGCTTCCACTTCCTTTTATCCTAACTGAATTGCATGTTCTATTCCTTTTATGTTCTCTTGCCTATCATAGGTTAAGGAACACAGGTTAGTCATGATGGTGAATAGATTGGTTAAAAAAAACTGCTCCTCTCCATGACAATAACAAAAGTAGCTTCAAATAGCGTGAATGACATCCATCACAACACACCTAATATTTTATCCTTCCCACTCAAATCCATTTTCTTTAATTCCTCCTATCTCTACCGAAGTATTCTGACACTACTTACCCTATGCCCTAGCTGCAGCATCCTGGGTAATAAGTAAGAACCATTAATTTTACCGATCACTTGAAATCACTTCTGAGGCACATCAAAATAAAGATGAACCCAAATTCAAACACTGAAAGGATTCATTCTGCATCATGTTGGATGACTGCAAATATTGACCACCTTTTAATGGAATCAAACAATAAATAAGTATCCAAATAACTATGTCTAGACAATTCACTATTAGTGAAAGGAAATGTATAAAAAAATTTCTAAAAATTTGTATCTTGTAAATACATCACCTTGCATGAAAATAACATGGCCAAAAAATGGCCTCTCTTCAACATTTGAACATGAATTCTCACAAGTTTTAACCCTTTCGTGCCTAGCGACAGTTATAGCCGACGTGAATTTTCCTACGCAAACGAACAAATATCGGCTATAGCCAATGGAGAAAAACCAATGCAAAAGACCTAATGTCGGTTATAGCTGATGCGAGGGAAGGGAAGTGACCAACACGGAAGCAATAGTCCCAGGTATGCAGTAAACCCTTGTGTCCCAGCTTGATGACAGCCTAGACCCTTTCCTTGGCAAGTGAGCTTGACCCTTCGCCTCATTAGCAGCCTTCTTTGCTGCATGAGTCCACCGTTAATTTATTGTATTTGCAATGGTTTTTCGAGACAATTTTTTTTCACTCAACAAAATTTTTAACTTACAAATGAATTATTTGTTTTTTGTTGAGTCTTAGCAAATTTCAAACGAAATTCTAGCGTTGATACTAACAGAGTTCTTTTGCAGAACTCTGAATCATATATCTATTACATTTGTTAATATTAACCCTAGAATTTCGTTCAAAATTGTAAAATGCTCAGAATAACATTATAAATTCATTTAAAAGTACACATTTTTGGAGTATACAGCGACGGATTATTTAAATAAAACCACCGCTAATGCGACAAATTTACAGCGGTCTGCTGCTGAGTGAGGGGGTGCTAAGGGTTGGGGGGTCGAGCTGAGTGCCCGGGGGAGGTGCACAGTTTCCCGCTGAGTGGGGTTCCAAATTGAGAGAAAGGCATACCTGAGCGATCGTCGCCATTAGAGAGCTCCGTAGAGAGGAGTACAGAAAATTCTCATGATACTCGTGGCAGGGGAAGCATTTCCCTTCAAGAGGCTTCAGCAAGAAAGGGTTAATCAATCAATTTGCCCCAGTACATGCACCTCATCAACAGGCTATTATCTCATTAAAGATCCAAAGAAATTTTAGGTATGCATACTAAAACTCAACATCTGTTGGTCTCCTAGCAGATAATTGAAAGATGTACCCCAATATTATATGTGGACCCCAGAAGTCAAGGGGTCTAAGTGACATTTTTGAAAAAAATAAGTTAGGTACAGAAATGGGATGTGAAAATATAAATCTTTCTGTTGGAAAAGCGATCTAAGCGATTTTCTCAACAGGTTGTACTTTCTATGGTAATGCCTCTTAACTACTTAGTGGGTTGTACCGAAAATTTTCAACTTTGACTTAAGTTTTCTCAAAACAACGATTTTGTCACTTAGACCCCTTGACTTCTGGGGTCCTTATATATACCTACTTCAATATTTATTACGTTGAAACTTTCACAATTTAGCAGTCTCTAATAAACAGTTACAAGGACTGATCTAAACACTAAAGAATATAGAAGTTAGTGTAATAATGCTTGGGAAACGATCTCTTATCACAAGGGCATGGCTTGCATCCTGGCAGTTGCTAAGATTTTTCAAAGGAAAAACAAACTTGCAAAGATGATAGTACTACACCTTCTGTACACCATTAAGTACATATTATGATGAACTGAAAACTCCTTGGCATATTATACCTTTGGAGGAAAGTGGTTTGATGCAAGGTTTCTACAGACTCTTAACTTAATTCCCATAATTATTTCCTAGCACAGCAGTCAACCCATCCATAAAAAAAGAATAAACATCAATGCTATGCCATTTCACCATATTAATATAGTACTGAGGCGATCAGATAGTCAAGGTCTTTGGTAGAAAAGGATACTACTTTAATACTTTATAGCTGCAAGTCTCAACCACCAACAATTTCTTTCATCAACTAGGCAAATATCATACCATGTCTGTACAACCACACCATGACACCCATGGTCTCAGGTTTTGATTTAAAGTGGCATGTTTGTTTCTATTATTGACTTAAGTGAGCACGCAAAATTTATTGATCTATCTCAATTGGTTTAAGTTTCACAGCCTGTTTAAAGTTCAAGGAATTTGCACTTTTTACAATTAGATAGAGAAAGCTAAATTTTTCTTAGAAAACAATTAATACTTTCCCTGATTACCAACCAATGGTGATGAAACTTTTTACGAGTGCACTTCAACATGTAACGAATCTAGAAAAAATGACTTAATACAGGTCTATCTTAATCCTATCCATATAGCCTATTCTTTCTTCCCTTTTCCTACTAACTCACCACCCTCCCCTCTTTTAATGTACTTATCGTCCTCTTGTCCCTCGTTACCTGCTCCAAACATCCACTATTCCTCCTCAGAAACAAATTAGGTACGAGAGGAGTTAATGTGTATCTGCGTATCTGGAGAGAGTCACAATTTTGGCCAAGAAAGCAACTTATGGAATATTGGCTAAAGGGCGGAACTTGGGGGATTTATCATTTTTCAAGGCTCTGTGAAACCTGATCCGTTTAAGAGAGACATCAAAACTAGCTAAATAAACGCAATTTTAACAAATAGGTAAATGTGCACATCGTGATTACAATTAGGCTACAATCGAATCATTTGATACACAGTTATCCTTACCTGTCACTGCAACAACCCCATATTTTAGCGCCTGAACAATGACAGAAACGTCAGCATGCGTGTGTCCTGGCGTTGGTATAACTTTGACATCATCATCTATCACGTATGGTACACCTATCGAGGAGGGTCAACAGGAAAAAAGTCACAGCGGTGAACAGTGGAAATTTGAATGCCATTTTAATGCTTACTCAGAAAATAATAGGTATACCACTTTTAAAATCGTGATCGTAGAAGCAATTCTCAAATGAGATGTCATGTCCAACGATGTGTTTAGCCCGCAAGAAAAGGTTATTGTTACCCACATGATCAGAATGACCATGGGTACAAACAAGGTAATTTATGTCATCACAGGACAAGCCATATCTTTCCAAACCTGGAATAAAGGATCATGGCACAACAAATCTCGCAAGGCATTCAGTCATTACAGTTTAAATTCCTTTTGAATTAATTACCAGCAATTATCACATCCTTAGACCATGGATTCAGGGTATCGATGACAATGTTATGCTTCCCAATCAGCAAGGTACATGTGCAATTAGCGTACATGCAACCCTCACTATGATCATTGGAATATCCACTTGACAAAACATGAACTTCATACGGCATTGTGAGCTATGCTAGTTAGGTCGTCTCCAGAGATACTGAGCCGTCGGAAATGTGATGCCGAAAAAGAGCATCCGAGTTTCAAGTTCTCAGTTTAAAATCGAACTTAAATTAGAGCCAGATTTCGCAATGAAAAATAAGATTTTCTCAAGTGAACTCAACTTCGACTAGCTGTGAACAAATTGCCATTTCAAATACCAACTTCGGAAAACACCATAGGAAAAAACGAACATCGGAATGCGATAGTCGAGATCAGTCGAGATTCTCGTGTAATCTTTGCCATTCTTTGCAAAGTACGTGCCCAGCAAGTGTACTTACAATCCGATTACTTTCATTGGCTTTTGCCTCATTTAGATAATTTAGTTCAATTAGTCAGAAACCGCGTAATGTACTTTCGTGAGGTTGTTTCAGGTAATGAATTGGGTCGGCCCCATGGCAGCAGAAATCTACATCTTGTTCAAGGATAATAGAAACTCTCTATTGTCCGTGCTCGTGTTTTTGGAATGTTGTGTGCCGGCTACCATAAGAAGATAAGATAGCGATTGTAATGTTTCTTTGGGTAGATTTTCGGAAAAGGTGTCCCACTTCTGACTTCCTATTACAGCGGATTCCGACGGCCCAGAGGGATGATTTATACCTCATTTTAAAGATCAAGAATGCGGATTTGATAATTTAACAACTTTTACAGCTGATTTTGCGTATTTTTCCCGGAAATTTACCTCTAAAATCACTAACTCCGTCCTTCAAACATGTGCGCTTGGAAGCCATATTTCCATGTTTCCCAAGTTTCCACCAGAGGGAAAACACTTATTTCCCCTCTTCCATATGTCCCAAACCCTTCCCCCACCCAACAAGCTTGAGGGCCTCATGAGGATGCCCATGACCGTCATACGTGCTATCACCACTATCACGGTGCTATGACGGTGCCTTACATGATCGCTCGATGACGCCGACCGTCATAGGAGGCCGTGATAGCTATCGCCCGCCGTCATCGGTCTCACAGTTAAATAATCGCCCCGCTGGAGCGATACAAGGGAGCTGGGGTGGGACGGTACGCGACCTCGAAATGACCATTTTTCCAACCTGTTCATGCCATTTCTGTCATGTTTGACGTAGATTTAATCCATTTTCCTCTTATTTTTCAACCGCAAAACGCGCTTTTCGGTTATTTTTCCCTCCGTTGAATCGCATTTTACGTGTCTTTTCCCACATTTTCACACGACATATTTTGATCACCTACCGCCTCGAGGGAGATTTTTTTCTAGAGAATATACGTCTCTACATGCCTCCACCTCCTATTTTTACCTTTATAATCACCAATCGACTCGAGGGATATTTTTTTCTACAGAATATAGGCCTTTACATGCCTCGAACTCCTATTTTTACCTTTATAATCACCAATCGACTCGAGGGAGATATTTATTTTCCTCTATTTTCACTCATTTTTACCTCGCGTTCTGTCCCACCCCAGCTCCCCTGTTTCACTCCACAGGCCCGAAACCTTGTTTACCGGGGGTGGGATTTTCAAAATTTCGCGGTTTTCCGCCATTTCTCTGTATGTATGACAGATGTTAATCCAATCCATAGCTGCGCCATCTACGAAAAAGTTCCTATATGGCCGCCGAAACCTTCACCTCCCATTTTCATTTCTTGGTAAAACCCCTTTTTTTGCAGTTAGGATCACCATTCTTTCACTAAAAAACGGCCGATTCCATGCACTTTCTACCATAAAAGTTACATTGAAAAACAACGAATTCTAAGGGTAAAAAATGTTTTTCCCTGGGAACACCTTTTCCGAAAATCCACCTTCTTTGAACAACATGAACGTATGTAATCAACGAGGTTATACTTCTAAATCCTTTAATTACTAAGCGTAGGTTGTTACGTGAGACTTATAGAATGCGATGCAAAGTTTGATTATTTAGAATCTCCCCCATTCTGTGGTCATGGGGGCGACTATATATCACTTAATCAGCCTTGTGTTAAAGCGGGGTTTCCTAGATTCAGCGCTTTACCTTGTGTTGAGGCTACACGATTATAGCGCTGTAGACAATCGAAGGGAAAATCTCCGTTTACGTCACACTTTCCAAAATTTTTCCGAGAAACTCTTGTATTTCAGGGAACATGACAGTGTCATACTTTTCATCTATAAGTATGACTAGTATATATTGGCTAGTATATATAAACGAGTGACTCCATAAAGGTATTGCTGTGGCTATCCCCATAATTTGTCATTCACTCCGTTCTCATGTATCTGGTTAGTTACTCGACTCCCTTCCAATCTCTGGGCAAGGCCAAACCAATGGAGCTCACTCTTTTCATTCATGTGTATTCCCACAACTGGAGCATCCAACCAACATTCTTTGATAACCCACTCATTCGTAACCGTATCCATTATACTTTGACCACAAGTACTTCTCAAGTGCCCCATTCCCACTGTATAAAGCCTACTCCCTGATCCTTGCATTCTCAAGTTTTGATACCGGATAATTATGTCTTGAGGTGGATATTCCTGTACACTGCAGTTTTTGCTTAACAAATACTCGTTCCTTGACATGTTCTATGTACTACCCATATCTTTTCTTCTGGCATTCAAGTGCCTTATAATTTCTTCATCTAACTTTCCATCTTTTGCAAACATTCGAACAAAACTCAAAAAATAGTTCTCTCGTTCAATTATTTCAACACTTACCCTCATACTGAATCCCTACCACTGTCCGGAAAAAAAATTCATACAGAAAAACTAATGAAATTGTGTATTTTTCATTTGGTTTATGTAATTGATCGGGTAACTGCAGCTCTCTTAATGAAAATGAGGACATCTGGGTAAGATATGAGGACTTGGAGGATTTTTGATGAAGATGTTCAAATGGTAAACCATGAAACATCTTCATACTGCCATGTAAAGTTTACCAGTCGACCCTCGCTTATCCAGACCTGGACAATGAAGAGAAGTCTCCTGGGTGTTGTGCGGGAAGTTTTTTTTTAAGAGGACACATCTCAAATGGCCTTTCCCGTGGATTACAACCTTAATGTGGTTGAAGAGATTTCGCATTCCAATGACCCCAAGAGCTAGACTGGAGGAAGCAATTAAATTTGTTCCCTTTAGGGCCGCCAAATAGGTCAAAGAGTAAGAGCCAGATGAAAGGTAGTCCCGTGAAAAACAATGTTAGGAAGTGGAGGTGAGAATCTCTCCCAACTATATATTACTACCCTAAAAAATGAATGTCACTCAAAGAGAAATGAATCCTGGCTACTATAGGACGCCGCCCAATGGGGTGGATGTCAGGCCCGGCACCAGGGTAGGCAAGGCCCCCAAGGTAGTCACCTCACGAAATCCTTGCGCAACAGAGCAATCACAAGATACAAGGACCAAGGAAGATAATTGGAAAAAGAAGAGAAGGAAAGTTATGATAAAAATAGGGACCTGGAACCTTAGGACAATGATGAGGGCAGGGAAACTGGAAAATATTAAATGGGAAGTGGATAGAGGGAACGTAGATGACTTGGTACTCTGCGAGGTGAAATGGAAGGACAGCGGGGACTACTGGAGTGATAGTTACTAGGTAATCTATAAAGGTGGGGTAGAAAGTCAATGTGGGGTAGCTATAGTACCTAATGAATGCAAAATTGGGGATGAGGATAGTATATATTGAATTAGTGAGCGACAGAATACTAGTGGCAGAAATAAAAGCACGCTGGAAAATTTTCATATTAATCCAGGTGTACATGCCCACTAGCAATCATAGGGAGGAAGAGGTGGATGATGTGTATGAACAGGTAGAGGAGATAATGAGAGAAGTCCCAGGGAAGAAAAATCTAATAGTAATGGGCTACTGGAATGCAGTAGTGGAGGAAGGGAGAGATGGGAATGAAGTAGGAGAGTAAGGATTAGGAATGACAAATGACCATGAGGAAAGGCAGTTGAATTTTGTAGGAGAAATAAATTAGTAGTTATAAACACTTTAAACACCATCACAGGAGGAGGTACTCATGGAAAATGGTGGGAGACAGTGTAAGATATCAAATTGACTTTATCTTGGTTAGACAAAGATTTAGGAACAGTGTGAAGAACTCGCGAAGCTATCCGGGGGCTGATGCAGAGGAAGAGGCTGGTGATGAACTTGATATGGAGTGTAGCGTTGTATGGGGCAGAAACAGAAAGGAGAACGAGAATAGGCTGCAGGAATATGAGATGTGGGTGTGGAGAAGGATGGTGAAGGTGAGGTGGATGGAGAGGAAGACTAACGAGTAAGTGCTTGAGATGGTGGGCGAGGGAAGGAAACTTTTGAATGAAATCCGAGATAGGCAGGGTAGGTGGCTGGAGGATGTAATATGGGGTGAGGGATTGCTCAAGAGAGTGATAGAGGGAAGGATGCTGGGCTAGCGGGAAGAGGAAGAAGGAAAATAAGTTTCATGGCTAGGATGAAGAAGGGTAAATCATATGCTGAGGCAAAAAAAGATTTACTAGTGCGAGAAAGGCCTCTGAAAGTGTAGAAAACTGGGCGGAGATTCTCTGACATTCAACAAAACCTACCTTAACCGATAGAACACTTTAAAAATATCTCAAGTGGCTTGCACCACATCAAAGAGAACTACATATATTCTTGAACTGGTTTATTTTATATTGTTAACTTGTCTCTTGAATTGAATTCAATGAATTGATTTTCCTATTAATGGTTTTGGCCATGGTAATTGGGTGATAGTATTCACCAGCACTGAGCTCCTTTCAATATCCATTAATTTAATTTACTGACAGCTGACTTTTTCAGTGTCATTACCCACTTGACGTGAGTAGCAGTATAAGGGAAACTCAGCTTGAAGAGCCTAAAATTGATGCACTGCCAGTTTGCATTCAGCCAAGTAAGATTTTCTTTGGCTGGAGAACTCTGCTATCACTCCACTTAATTTCGGTCTATCCAAATTACAACAGCGCATGCATATGACTGATATTGAATAGTAGCTGTCTTAAAAACAAGAATACTATTCTTCGCATGGTCACTCTTAACTTATTGCTAATCTTAGTATAGCATGTCATTTTCTGTAGTTTTTTTTTCTTAACCATTTTGTGGAAAAGACAGCTATAGCAGTTATTAAGATCTAGTCTCCCTTGGCACATGACATCTATTGCCGCCAAAATTTGAGAGCTGTATGATGCATGATGGTTCCTGACATTGATAGTTTGGTGTCCCAGGAGGGCCAAAAAATGTTAGGTAACATCTCCTTGGGCAAGACTGCTATTGTTGTATTGTCTGCTGAAGGGTTAAGAAATAAGAAGTTGAGAAAATTCTGAGGAGAATATCTGCCTAAGATCTAATCCTGAAACCCTTGGGTTCAAGTTGTTGCAATAACTTTGGGAGATTATTATGGAGTTAAAATTTATTTATTTGCTTAAAATAATTTTATAATAATTTAATGCAGGGTTTCTTAACCTTTTTTAACTATCACCCTCTGTAAAGGTTTTTAGATGAAATTTTCCATGTCGCCCCATGACATTTCATTCAAGAAATTTTAGGTTCTCTTAATTTAATGGGATCCTTGAGAATGATGCTTCTTAGCTTGAAGGTCAGTGCAAGTAAATTTTTTATTGCTCTGTGCGAATTAAATTTGCATATATATCATGCTTTTCCGTGGCATAGGTAGCTCATTAATACAATGCGCTGGAGACGACGCTAGAGTAATTGACAACTATCAATTACCAGATCCATAATTTATTTAAATAACAGTTAAGAGCAAAGTGCATGTTATATTTATGCATCTGAATATATAGTGAATCTTAATGAGCTTAAATTATATCTATTTATTAAAACTGAATCTGTTAACTTCTTGTCCATAGATAATTCCTTATCTTCAGTCTACTCAGCTTTACTAGTAATACTAGCAAAGGTACCCGTTGAAATTCAACAGGGGATGAAAGAAAGACAGGGCATATAGGTTGCAGGTTCGGGTCGCTCATGAGGTGTATTTCTTTTTACGCAAATCAGCTATAATATTAGTTTTATTTTTTAATTCATCAGATGAAAACCGCATTATATTATGCTTACCGAGTTTCGACATTCTTTTGCAGTAACATATAGAAATTAAACTACAGGCCATTTGCATTCCAGAGGCTAGTCGCATTAATATAACATCGTGGCAATCATGCTTTACTCAGCTATAATTTTAGTTTTATATTTTGGATCAGCAGATGAAAAACGCATTACATTAAGTTTACAGTGTTCCGACATTCTTTTACAGTAACATAAGGAAACTAAACTACAGACCATTTGCATTCCAGAGGCTTACCACATTAATATAACATCGTGGCATTCTCCTTTTCTAGATGAGTCCAACCTAAATTGGTCCACTTAAAAGAATTTTGCCTATTTCAGGCAAAAATATCCCTGAAAATATCATAATCAGCAACATTTAAGTACACGGCCTAGATTTCCACTGTAATACCTATCTCTAGATATAAACCCAGCTGCCACTGTAAAGGTCCCGTATCCCTTCTAAAGCTAATGCTAATTCCAAGGGTTACCGAGGAAATATCCTATTGCTGGCAGAAGTAAAATTCATGATTTTGACATTAAAAACACGATTTCTAGGGAACTTTTATTCGTATAAGAAAATTGAATGAAAGAATAAGAAACTGCAATCTTTTATCCATCTAATGGCGAAAACTATAGCCTTCTATCTTTAGTAGAACTAATTAAAATATGCAAAAAGAGAAACCTCTGTACTCAAACCAGAATGTTTAGACTTGAGTTTTTCAAACATATGAGACACCAGACGCCCCAATATGCTGCCCATTGAGCCCAGGGGCCTTCCTTATAACCCCAATTTCCTTAAAAAAAGCTTTACTGATCCCATTCGTGAAAATTTCACTAAAATCGGTTCTTTCGTTCAATACTTATGAGGTTTTTAAGAATGCATTCTTTTGGAACCTTGGGCCCTCTGGGGCCCCGGTGTGACTAACGACCCCATGATTGTTGTACATCCAGTATAGGTATATTTTACGTGTTTCTAATACAGGCAAGAATTATCTTAAAGAATTCAAATGCGATATGGTACTTTTTTCACAGTTTTTTATTACAGGTCGACTGGTTTCGTCACATAGGCGACATCGCCTATGTGAAGAAACCGGTCGACCTGTAATAAAAAACTGTGAAAAAATTACCATATCACATTTGAATTCTTTAGAATGGATTTTCACAAAGTTAAGCCAGAATTAATCGAGTTTATAAGAATTATCTTCCAGGGCCAATTTTTGCCGATGAAAGGGCCCACTTGAGGCCCTTTCATCGCCAACCCTTCGCCAAGGCCCTTGTTCTACAGCCTATGCGTGAACCAGATATATCAAGTATCTTCCTGCCAAATTTTGTTTCAATCGATTTTAATGGTTTATGAGTGATTGAGTAACAGACAGACAGACACCACTACATTTTTATATATCAGTAAGATTAGAATGATTAAATATTAACTTATGTGAGCCACCATCTATTGTAGCATTATAACTATAAAACACTAAAGACTTATTTGAATTTAGGTCTATTGTTATGATACCTATATACCAATATCTGGATTATCCAGTATTGGTTCAGGTGATATTACTCGTTGAATTTGATAAGATTTCAATCAAGTTTTGATGATGGATTCCTAGTGACGACAACATTTTTATTAGGAACATGTGATGGGACTCGATGAATTGGATCAAATTAGATGAAGTTGACACTGGGTTTACTGCATCTTTTACCACATCTTAAACAACATTTGTAATTTTGGCTACTATATTTAAAAACAATTCTGGAACTTGTTGGAAGATTTTATTAGAGTAGAGAGTGCAAATTCTCTCATCTATAGAATAGTAATCCTAAACCTCTAAAAAAAAACTGAAAATGAAAAGTAAAAAATGGTAACTATGTAGAGCTGATTGAAATTTTTAATTTAGTATACACACTCATTAAATTGTTTTACCACAGAGTATGGCAAATTTAAGTCACACGAGCTATGAAGTAACATACGATACTTGCGACTTAAGTGGTTCTCATTACAATCAACCTTGCTTTGCTTGGGCACTAACTTCATGCTGTGTAATAACGAGCCACGTAAGTCACTCGTACTTGATGTACTATTCAAGGTCTCCTATTCATGGCACCCAGTTTAGGTGGAACACGGGTTGTAATCAAATGATTTTTCTACCTCCCAATATCTAATTTGCACCCTGTTGAGAATGCCTGGTTGGACAATTCTCATCTATTGAACAATAATGAATTCAATATATCACAAAATCAAATCAAAATTGTGGCTACCATTGGCATTGGTTTAAATGGAATAAAATTTTCCATCAAGCAGTGGATGTGCCTACTGTCAGTCTGGCGAGCAGTGATATGGCTCTTTCGATATGCTACTGACTCATACAAAGTCCAATGGCAACAATCAAAGTTTTTCTGATAAATTTAGTTTTAATGTAACCAAGCAAGGGAAATAGACAAGTATAAGCACTGACGATGCTCCAAATGTGAACACGTTACCTTAGCTTGGTTACTAGGTATTAGTAAATTTGCAATTGGATTTCACTAATTGAGAATATCCCAAAGTACTCTACCTTGAAGAATGGATGCCGCATTGGAGCCATTTCTCCACTAAGAGTCACTACCTCATGGAAAGTTTTAGGTGTCAGAGGGTTCTCTACAAGAACTCTGTTCAAGTTCCTTTGACAAAATGCTGAGATAATTTGGACGAGCCCTTTCTACCTTCAAATTAGATTACCAAGGGTTAACATTTGTCGGTGTATAAGTTTTCAAATGGCCATAGATCGAAGCTTTTTTGTGATCTATTGAGCCTACCACGGATCCTTCTGCTAATGTTAAACTGCACCATCTATTCTGAGACCAATATCCCAAGACTAATGCTACAGTCTGAAGAAGGGCTTGCAATTGCTACATAAAGGCACTATTTTTTTTCAGGCATGTACATTACTATCTAGGTTATCACAGCCAAAGCAAATTCTAGCGGTTTTTCGTTTTAGCCAACTGTTTGGAGACTTTTCTTGCTAACCCTGAAGAGAGTTTGTTTTTCTGCCCCATTTAACAAGAGAAAAGTGGTGATTTTGCCCCCTGCTTTATACAAGTTACATTGTGCTTGGTTATCCTGGTTACGACTAATGTCCACTGAAGTCTCAGGGTATTGCAATAGATAAAAGGAAATGTCATAATAGAATTGTTAATGAAGTGAACTAGATCCAAACATGACTTCATCATAACGTTGGATGCAATGAAGAGTGGATATTTCAAGATTTTCTTTGGAAAATCGATTGTTTCAGATTGTTTGCTAACTGAAACATCAGTTCAACAATGCATTTGGCATGATTATAATTTTCTAAGTCATAAATGGTCGTAGTGCACGAAACAGCTAATAAACGTTTAACCCTCTTAGTGCTACCTCGTGCCAGCGGTATTAGTGAGAAATGAGGAGAGTATTTTGATGAAATGTATCATCTCAGAAAAAAAATATTATGAAGTTATGGTTTAAAATATC
Source organism: Ceriagrion tenellum (assembly GCA_963169105.1). Classification (NCBI taxonomy): domain Eukaryota; kingdom Metazoa; phylum Arthropoda; class Insecta; order Odonata; family Coenagrionidae; genus Ceriagrion; species Ceriagrion tenellum. The sequence goes on along the minus strand of OY720633.1, from coordinate 122,694,634 downwards.
CACATGCTGTTTCTTTCATTGTATATAAATTGAAATATGTAATATTTATTAAATACTTTTACATTGCCTTAAATTAATTGTAATAATTATATTAGAGCTTAAGTTGCACAATATTTGTACATGAGCCGATGCATTGGCCCGCCACACTAAGAGGATTAATAAAAAAGGGAATCCTGTAGGTCTAAAACTTGACCATATTTTGCTTCCGTCATATGTTTAGTATGTTTACTTTATAGTATATAATGATAAATTACATTATCACTGAAGCCTATTTAAATACACTTTCCACTCAGATATGGCGACAAAATTGAATACATAACACATGAAAGAAATAAGGCTTCGAAACCTGCAGTTAAGCCACCACCACCTTCACTTTGGGTGGCAATATCACATGGTTTAATGCATAGTCTTCCTTCCCTCTGTAGTTAATGTAATATGCTATCTAATTGTAAGGGCCAACTTTACAGACATTCTAAAAATTCCTCCCATGGAGCCCTTGCCTGGTGAATAAAAAAAATGAACATGCCCAGGAAAAATGCTGATAATTAGCAGCCTTCTACGTACTTGAGTGCATATTGGATTCAAGTAGGGCATATGAAAGAACAAATTATAAAGTATATGGAAGAACTCCACATAAAAAGCCAGCAGGTAGTTCAAGTAGGGGAAGTTGAAACTGTAGTGAACATTGGGGATGACACCGGTCACTAAGGTTAATGACCTTTGTACATGGAGAAGTCTTGTCTTGAGAATTGTTTGAGAGGATCAAATTTTAGGGCAAGAGCAATCCAATATGATTGTACATAATAGTATGGAAGGAAATAAAATGAAAAACTATGAACTTAGTACATAATTTTTATTTGTATATACATACAAAATAACCGGTAGAGAAAGAGTACAACAATGATAATAGACTCATTTTAATTGTTAATATATTGTACTCGTGAATATCTCTGATGCATTTATCAGTTGCTTAAATAATATCGCTCCGCTGCCAAGAGTAGTTGCATGGGAAGTGATTAATGTCCCACAGATTAAATAATACAAGTATTTACAAAGGTACTTGTGTACCTTTCAGAGGGTATAGGTAGTCACACAAATGATGAGTTGATGAGATATGAATATAATGGCCCATTCACACTAGCGTGGATTTATTTGTTGACATGTTCAAGCACATAATGCATGTCGGCAGTAATTAGATCTTCAATTATGTACATATTTATGTTCAGAGTTCCTATACTAGTGACAAGATATGTACTTTCACAATTAACAGAATGTTTTGAAAGATTTTTCTTTGGATTAAGTAAAAAACCAGTTTTTAAAAAGTCAAAAGAGTTCTGTACTCATTGTGTTCTATTGTGATTTATATATGTCTCACAAGGTGCCTCATGGATAAAACTTGGGTAAGGGATTCAAGGTATAGATTATAATAAACAAGGAAACCTCATTTAACACTTGGATGCAAAAACGTTTATAGGGTACAGTTAATAACCAAAGAAACACTTATCTGTACAAAACAACAGAATAAAAAGGAATGAATGTTAGGTAGACCTGATTTGAACAGGAATATGATAAAAACAGAGATGCAAAATAGTTAATAGTGCATGAAATTTGGTTCCATGAGAGCACTGGAATGCAATTACAGAATGAAAATCTGCCAACAATATCATTATGTAAAATGAATAATCACGCTGGAGTGAAGATCCAACTAAAGAGTACAATGGTGCATTACAATTTTAGCATGTGGAAATCCATGATCATGCTTTATGGACCTAATAGTATAAAATATCCTTAAAATCAATAAAAATTATATCCAACATGACAATGTAGAAACTGCAATATAAACACCTGGCACTAAGTATTGCATATCTATTTATATAGAGAGATGATGATATGAAACCATGGCTTAGGGCTGAACATTTTTCAATGATTGCCACACTGATATTTGATACTGCATATCTGTTCGAGATGTTGATATGAAACCATGGCTAAGGGCTGAATATCAGTTTTCAATGATTGCCACATTGATATTTGCTTAATTCCTTAAGAAATATTGTCAAATATTTGAAAATATGGAGATCAAAACCCGACACCCACGGAGTATACTACACAAGATACAAGTCTAAAAAAAATATTAGTCCTTAAAGTTCGTATTATAACTAAAATATTTTTCCTTTCAAACAATATTTCCACATATTGCCATATATGCATATAATTTAACCAAATTAGAAAACGACCACTGTTTCCTTTCATTTACTGTAACAATAATACAACATGCGTAGAAATTTTAACAACACAAGGCACAGTGAAGAGCAATAAAAAAAAACTTGCATCGGATGATATTGGCACAATAACAGGAAGATCCATCTCAAAAAGTAACTCACAAATGCCTTATCACCAACACAGCTAAATACACATCAGCCATTTATGAACTTTTCCTTGGCCCAGTCACATTTTTCATAAATGTAATACCTAACTATAAGGCACCATAAAAACAGTGGACTAAGTTCCTACTGGCAATGGACACCTTACTGACAATGGACAGCATCATAGTTATTTTGAAGAAAACGTATTCTCTTCTAAGCACCCACGATTTCACAGTGCTCTAGTCACCAGAGCATTGACCAGGCCACTACCAAGAGCACTTAATGACAAGTCATTCCATCAAGGCACACCTAATATCATGATTCATGGCATGATTGTGACACTCAGTAAATGGCATTCAAGGCGTTTATATACAATATTCCTCAATAAAATGCAGACTTAACAACGTGAGCAATCTTTCTGAATCTTACAATTCAACTACCTTACTTCACTTATAAAAATACTAATAAAAATTTCCATTTTAACCCTTCAAACATTATTAGGTAGCATATTCAATATGTACAAGTTTCTACAGTATTAAAAACTCAAAAATCCCCCAGAATTTTAAACCACTTCAGTTGTCATTTAACCTAATCCAAGTAATGAAACTGTAATTGAGTAAATCAAAAAGCTTTGTTTTCAAGATCCATTGCTATTGAGGACGGATATTTGATATGTTTGGCACCCAAAACAATTGTAAAACATTTTCTGGTTATGTCAGTGCATTGCAATGAAATGCATCCTGCAAGTTTTATTTAATGTTGTGGCACCAATTATGTAATTGGGTATCTTAAAAAATTCATATCAATTCCTAATAATTTGATTACAAGAAGGGGGGTGATCAGAAGCAGGGAATTTAATTCGCTTGCAACACTGGTGAAGATATTGTATTCACAGGATGAACATTGGATTATATTCATTGCACTGGCATGGATCATAACTAAATCTGCACCTTACATATCAGGGAGAGTTCTCATAAAACCAAGGGGAGATGCTTGGATAGTCCTCACATCAATGGAGTTGATACAAGCTTCTGAAAGAAGTGGTTCCTCAAACAAGGGCTGAATACTCTGTCTACTGTTTAGAGTACCCTGTGCACAGAGCACCAGGGAAGACCTTGCAAAGTTATTGTCTCATTAGAAGGGAATAATTGAGTTTTTGCCGTCATTACTTCCAAATCCCTTGATAATTGAAGGGCTAATATGGAGTGGGAGCCATGTACAAACTAGGGGTGCTCAAACACTACACTTACAGTGATATTTTATGTCCAACCATTTATGTGTATGTATATTGTTTTAAAAAATAGCTAACTATTTAGGAGAATATTACATGGAGTACATTTCAATTTACAAACCTATAAAAGTGACAAATTGAGCCGAAGTATTACTCTCTGGCAGCAACTACCAAATAAAAAGGGTAGCAAAATAGTTGACAGATATAAAAGTAGGATGCCTCGTAAGTGATTGATGAAATTCAGTAACACTGCACCTGCATTAACATTATAATGCATTTGAGGTCAAGGCATTTTCTTGTGGGACGGAAAAATCATGCTTAACACCTTCATGATGATGATTATGCTATTTAGCTGAAATGACATATTTGACATGGCTCTCATTATGTGTACCCCTCAAAATTCACTCATTCACTTTCAGTTTGAAAAATTACCACTAGATTTTCTGTTTTAAGAAAATATTTTCTCCATTGTGGAAAGATAAGAAGTGAAAAGGTTTTCTTAACTTTTGCATTAAGAGATGTCACTATGTGCATTTTGTACACAGGAACTTCTCCATACAAATTCGTAATTATTTCTTCCTGAAGCACCAGAGAACATGTCTTAAAACTGCCATCCTTTTAGGTTATCCATAAGTGATTTAATTCATCTTATACTAGGATAAAAATATATCAGCCTCTTAAATCAATGACAGTCACTGTTCGGTTGGCCCATGCAGGTGGCACAAAAAACAGAGAACTCAATTCTTCCTGGAGGGGATGATTGTTACTCAAGTTTCTTATACACAAGTGAAAAAACTTCAAAAAAGTCTCCCTTAAATATCAATCTGTAGTACAAGTACAACATTTAGATGTATTGTATTGTTCAACCCCTCTTTGAATTGCCAATAGTACAACTAATAACCTGAAGGGTAATAGAGAAAACTTACTTGAAACCAGAGAAAAAAATCAGGTATTTAAAAGAACTCAGTTTTATGAGAACAATGAGAGACGTACCATCAAACTGGTAAATAATTAATCAGCAATCTTCACAAAATGCATAATTAAATTGGTAATTCAGTGACGCATTAAGGGTCTGGGTAACACTAGCAAGTTAACATCACCTGTCGTGTAAAAATTATCAAGCACAGATTGCTCCCAGTTATCCCGTTACAAACAAATTACTTAGAAGACTAAAGACAAAAATTTGCTTATCAGGCAATATATTTAATTTTTAAAAAATAATATAGTATTTTTCCCATTAAAATTAATTTAATGTCACACATTTTGAATTGGTAATCATACTAATCATCTATATCTAGATTTTATAACCAACAAACACTTGTTTTCTACATTATTGCCTAGAGCAAGACACAGGAGAAGAATGCTGACATTCATCAGCCGAATCATCTCTAGTCAATGTGCTTCAAAATATGAACCTAATTGTAAAGACAATTCAATGCGCACTTTCAAAATTAAAATTTCTAATTCTAATATCAACATTTCAAATTTCTCAACAAAAATTCTTTCTTAGTCTTAAACAAGAACTTCTTCACACCACACTTACATACCAAATATTGGAATAACTGGGATAACCTGAAACTTCATTAATTTCTATGAAGAGCAATGCTACAATGCTGCAGAATAATAGAGATAAAAACATAATGATTATGTTAAATCAAGTACACTCCTCTTTTATCTAATGAAAAAATACATATAGATCATAAAAAGAACTAATTTTTAAGTTAACTGCTCACTCGAAATAATATAACCATTTAACTTGACCTGATATTTTAAGAACCCACTCCTAGGAACACATCAAAAGATTAGTTCTCTGACGCTTTAGGATGAAATAATAAAAAAAAGTCTCTCATCTCTAAAAAATATTTAGATCTAGAGCAACCACAACCATTCTTGCAAACAAACTCCACTGTATCACCGTCTTGAAGACTCAGTATTTTCTAACATTTTCCACTGAGCCCATTGTTATGGAGGAATTTCTAAGGAGAGGAAAGTGGCCCCAAATCCTGACCTCCATAAATATACCAGTAATTAAACCTGTCCAAGAAAATAACCGGGGCTGCTGCCATTGATGAAAAACTGCACAGCACATTTGTTGTCTATTTTTGAAAAAGTCAAAAATAGTGATATTGCTTACGTCTCAATCACTGATTTCAAAACAAGTTTTTTACTGTCGTGAAATCCAATTATTGCCCCTTTGCAGGTGTAAAGTTACTCTTGGATTGAATGCGTTTAGCTCTTCGGCTAAAGCCAAAGTCCCAAGCCCATTGCTCAGAAAACTTTCATCTTCTTCCTCAATGAAACAATATTATCTGTCTATAGGTAGACTTTTCGATTCCCACAAGAAATATACATTCTGGGGGATGGACAGAAAATTTTCACTAGGCACTGACTATTTTCATTCACCACTTGTCTTCGAGCACAACACTGGCTAAAAAACTCGTGTGAGGTGCTCTTGCATTCTAAAATCAGCTGCACAATAAAAAAAACTCATTTATGCTTAAGTGCATATCCTGTGATAATTATGTATCCATTCATCTGCAGCTCTCAATCATTCCACTTGAGCATGGTTTAGGTACAACTTTCAAGTCCATCACAACTTGATTCAGGACATCTTAATTCTATACCTATAAAATCTTGAAGATTACCTAATCCTGGGACATATTCCCCGCACATCTTGCAATACTTCACAGGATAAACCAAAAGGGTAGCCTGTAAAACATATAAAATGTATAAGCTGGGAGATTAAGTTCACACTTCACTTTCCACATACTCCTCCAACCTCCTAGGAAGTAGCTGCCTTCTCAGTCAAATCAATGCCTTCATTAGAGCCACGTCAAGGCATTATCCTGTTTACTTGGGTTGATCAAGGCTTGCACATCTTCCAGAATGTCACTAGAGAACTCTTCACTCAGCTAGAAAGGAAAAGGAAAGAATGAACATAGGACAAAAGTACAAAAGTCATTTTTACAACCACTTCAAGTATCTCATTACTGGACTTCAGTAGTATTTTTCAAATACCAGTGGTTAATTTCATTTCATTAAGTTGGATTTTCTTAACTTGGCTTAACTATGGCTGGTCCTGGAACAATGGCAAAATCCAGTTTCTTATATCATTTTGTGAAGCTGGTTTTGTTCATCAATTTCTGCATGTGAATTAAAACTCAAACAATGATATTGGAAAAGTATGGAGAAAAAGACATTTTCCCTTGAAGTAATACTAAAAATTTTGAAGAAGTTTACTCCTAAATTTGAAATATTTATTAGAAAAAACTACAGAAGTGCGAATAACATCCATGAAAACTAGAAAAAAAGGAATAATTTGAGTTCTTCCATCCCTATACATAATATAATGTCAGAATAAACTTCTAACTAAGTAGTATCTCAGATGTTACTTGAAGACTAATAAGATGTTGCTTTATTTCATACCGATTGGGTGCAGTGCTACTATGAAAATAAATTATATATTTTCAAAATATGGACTAAGCCTACAATACATATATTTAAACAAAAAATCTGAAAATATTATGAACTTATTCTGGATTTTCTTATGAGGAAAAAAGAAGAAAAATAGGTTTCAGTTTTCAATCATAAAATAATTTTCAGCTCATTTGCCACATTGAGTCTGGGATTTTCTAAAACTGTAAGAAATTATCAAAAGATGACTGGTTCAGAGTCCACATGATGTCCACAGACATAGGGATTTTCAGCAAATTTACTCCTAGTCTCACAAAACTTAAGGTTATGTGAATGGGAGTTAAACATTAGGTTCAGAACTAATGAAATAAAAACAGAAAATCTCCAAAAGCCGTAAACAATTGGCACCCTTCGTCAATAAACACCAAAATTTGCTGCCTTGGTATGCTGGGAAAACCACAGCAGAGACCAACCACAGCCTCTCAACCAAGAATACCCTCCTGTGTTGGTTTACGGGAAAGTTACTTCCTCGCCAGGGACCAAACACAGACGCACACACACAACAATATACGATCCTTTGCAAGGGCTAATGGGACCCCGCTAAGGATGTTTGGGTTTTGACCTGGGATCCTTCACGGGGCTAATGAGACCCCGCTAAGGATGCCTGGTATAAACACAAGCACACACACAAGCACACAAACTCACTCACTCACACACGCAAATGGGCCCAACTTCTGGGAGAATCAGCTCAAAAAGAGCGTGGTCAAATCGACACAACAGGACGAGGGTGGGGGTCGAATACGCGTATTTCGGCTACAAAGTAGCCCTCTTCAGCGAACCGAAGGTAACGCGTCACTTGCCAATCGTTTACAGCTTTTGGAGATTTTCTGTTTTTATTTCATTGCCTAGCCGTAAGAAGCTCACCCCATCTTTGCGATGGCTTTTCATAACTAATATTTAAAAATGCTTTAATAAGTACTTTTTCAAAAACTTGTAATCTTATCTGAATTTTCTTGATCATGGACATGATGTAGTGATTTTTATAAGATCTACCATTACAATGTGAACTGATAAAAAAACCATAAAACTTGAATCGACATCATATAAATCATCATCATATCCAATATGGCTGACAAACTTCTTCTTCAATGTAAAAGTTCACAGGAGGGCCATCCATTAATCCATTTATTAGCCATTCATAACAAGTTCACAGACATGATGCCATACAGTGTGATATTAGCTCTCTCTTAAAATTGAATGAAATTATTGGATAATTTTGTAAATAATTAATTTGTCTACCATCGAGTCAATGACAAATGAAAATTAATGATTCAATCAAAGATTAATGCACCACAGCCAAAATAGCAGTCAAAAGATATCCTTATTGTGAATTAATCTGACTTAGGCTGCTATTCTGAATTGGGCAACGCTATTTCTGGCTAATGCTATTCCTCGCTCCAGAATAATGTCAGAAGCCATTCTGAATACGATGCAGACATTCAAGGCGTCGGGTCTGTAACGCTATTACTAACCCCGCCCCTTTGGGTATGAAAACCTTCTGGTACAGTAATTGGAAATTCAGGCAGCCAATGACGAGTGATGTTTACGTTTTTCACAAACAGCTGAGACCTTCGCCATGGATGCCGTGAGTCTGGTGCATGAAAGAATGTTTTCAATAAATAATCCAACTAAAGTCATTCAATGCTGTCTTCGGATACTATAATTATACTTTATTTTTATCTGATAGATAACTTTCTGGTTATTTTAGATTTTGTGAACGGCATTTCAGTTTAGGAAAGGCTGGCGATGTTTGTTATGCATACCTATATGAACATATAACAGCTACCCAAGCTGGGAAAACAATTTTAATTTCTATAATGATAGTTCACCTCAGCATCGTAAAAAAGCGTATTGTTTTCATGTATCTTTTAGGTTGATTTTTTAACATTTTTAACTTCCACAGTTTATTCGAGGGAGCTGGCGACGCTTGGATACATGAGACGTGCATGATCAAGCTAAATGATCCAGCATTATCTTCAAAGTATTCTTTCTTTTGAAGTTATCATTGGATTTGCTACCTATAATAATCTAGTACCATTAACGCAGGCTACTTGAGTCCTGGAGGTTAACTTGAGCCCAAAACAGAAAAATGGTGTTTGGTTCTCTGCGTACTCCCAACATCGGTATAACGACGTAATTCAATCCTTCACTGGTAGGAGGCAGTGAACTACATCATTACACCGATGTTGAGAGTATGCAGAGAACCAAACACCATTTTTCTGTTTTGGGCTCAAGTTAACCTCCAGGGCTCAAGTAGCCCGCATTTACGGTACCTATTCTTTTAAATTCATCAACTGATAGAAAACTTTCGGAGAACCTGTACAGTGAGCGGAAATTCAGTTCAGAAAATTCTTGCAGCGTTTGTTACATATTGACAAATAAAGGATTACCATGCTGAAAGAACAATTTAAACACGCATAATTACAGTTCAACTCAAAATTGTAACAAAGCATATTGTTTTTGTGTATCTGTTGGGTTGTTTACTTTATTCTCGCCACTTTTCCGACTGAGCAGACAACGTTTGGATGCATACGTAGTGGGAATAATGATACATTAGTGTATCAAGGATAGTGATGTGATGGTAAATTTCAATTATTTTATCACGGATATTTGAAATGAATTATTGTAAATAGCCCGTGGGCTTAATAAGAAGGTTAGACATCGCAATTAGCCTCTTGAAAATCTTGTGGGACTGTTGGGTAATGTGAGGTTGGAAGTGAATGTGAATATGGTAAGCAATATTTCGAGCAGGCTTGTTTAAATAATAAAACAGAAATGTTAGATACAATTCTTTACGGAGAGAGTGAATACTCATCCTATGCGTGTAGAACAGGTTCTTCTATTTTACCTAAACTTGTTATCCCCGGTTGAGAGATGGGAAAAGTAATGCAATGCAAGAATAAAGCAATGAGACTCGATCAAAAAAAATACCAGTCTACAATGAGAGGTACGGGAAAAGGCAATGTCAAGGAAGGTTTCCATTTTCATGCTTAAACTCAACTTGGTTAAGTTTCAAATAAGTTTGCTCACTTTTCCTTCCCGTCCAGCTTGGCACATTTGCCTACTTTTTATGAGAAGAATTTTTTATGTATACTGGATTATACGTATTGACAAGTCAATCCTGCTAATATTTTTAGGTTTTTAGGAACACTTTTCAATGCATATTTTGCTGAATCCTCGTTAGATAACGTATGATAAAAAATCAGGTGGCCGTTTCACTCAAGAATAGCATGACGCTTTAGAATAGTGTGGGGATCAGATCATCGACTAAAACAGCATTGCTCCCGGGCGTGTCCGGCGTTCAGAATCGCAAAATGAGTCGTTGACGCTATTCTTCGAACTGAAAGCATCACGAAAGCTATTTCTGGCTAATGGCGTTAACGTTATCTCATTCAGAATAGCAGCCTTAGTGTATGAAATATTACTTTTCTACTACCATTTATTTCTAGGCACTTTTGCACTTCCTATATTTGTGAGTGTTCACAAACAGTTTTACCAACCATGCAATAAAAATGCGTTCTCAATGAAAGCGTGATTGATTCTTTGCCGAAGCCAAAATTTGGTCTTACATGACTCAGCACACAAATTATTTGCACAGTTCATTTTACTTTGAGGAGATGGGTCATAAAGTTCTATCCCTCTAATACTGTACATACCTGAAGAGATGGCACTAAATCATCTGTTGGGTCGACATTATCACTACCAAGAGAGCTGATATCAGGAGCATCCAAGCCGCCACCCATCTCATCTCCTCCAACAGGACTACCTCCCTCTGAGACAAATTGGGTGGAAAACAGATGAGAATACAAAATATTAGGTAACTATTTTATAGCAGTGATAGACAATTTTCTATAGTCATATCTTCACACCTTTTTGGCACAAAAAAAATATTCTCACCAAAAAAGTGAATAGTAATGGCTCACATCAACCTAAAGTATGTAGTATTTTGTGTAGTATTACAACCTATGTAGTATTTTTATGTAGTAAGTGAGGGAAACTTGGCCTGGCTTCACACAAAGGTTATTTAAAATTACACAGCACAGATATCCTTAACATTCTTTGTTGGGCACAAGGGATGTATACTTTTCACTTCAGTGGCCATTTATTTTCATGAGAGATCAGATCCACTAATCTCAACCACCGCAAGACTTCCTTAAATGCAGAGGGAACATTTTGACCATACAATATCATGAGAATCCACCTAAAAGGAATCATTAATCTAATGAAAATAAAAAATTTCCGTTATCTCTCTTACACTTTTGAGGGAGACAAAGGAAAAAAAAGAAAACAGTGAGTAAATGTACATAGATGAAAATATTCATTTGCAGGAAATTGGAGCGAAATCACAACCAAATGTTTCATTTTTTTATTTAATTTGAAAATATTCACACCTTAAGTGGCAGCAGCTAGCTGGTACAATTGGCAAGTAATTAATTAATTTATTTGTCCTTAATTTCCAGTTTAACAAGATTTTTCTGTTTTGACTCCCAGTCTTTGCACTAAGGGCATGCATTTCTCCTTCAAAAAAACTAGATGTCATTCATGCCTTTGTATTGGCTGCATAGGTTATAAGAACAATTATTTTTAACTTTGGATTACTAAGTTTTTTAACTAAGTTTATTTTAATTACAAAAACAATGAGCGTCAGTTTCTCATTGGCATTGGCTCCTAACAACACAGTGATGCAAGCTTTGCTGTGTTTGTCCCGGTGGCAAGGATTCCCTTAAAAGTCTTGGATTCAAAGCAACACAATATCATAATGAAGACCTGTTTTGTCCACAGTAAAATCGTCTTTCAGAGCATTGCCCTCTATATGATTATTCAAAGTTGACAGGCATGAATGCATATTGTGACAGGCATAATGAGATTTTTCTCCATCTCGGAGAATGTGGACGAGATACAAAGACAGTTCTCATCCTCAGTTAAGAGTACAAATGTCAGTGGTTTTAGTCATACCAACTATGGACTCCTGCAAATCTTTTAGCTGTGTTTCTCTAATATGTCCCAGAAAATGGGTAGTAACGAGGTCACACAGAAAGAACTGAACTATGTAATTCTGCTAAGAAAAGGGGATACTATGGAGACAAAGTAATTATTGGCACTGCAATTTTTGTATAATCAATTTCAATTGGGAGGAGACAAAACAATTTAGAACCATTTAGCAAAGTTTTTGAAAGTCAATAAAGAAGAGCTCATCAAAGCTCGCAGCCATCTTTTGATTGAGATGCCATTGGACTCGGATGAAGATAGACATGGTCGACACAGACGAGGACGTCTTTTAAAAGAATGTGTGTATTTACTGTTTCATTTAAAATCAGAGACTATAGCACAATAATGCTTAATAAATATAAATGTAATGACATATATCCATATTGAATTTAAAAAATGATTTCACCTTGTCATTACTGCAATATATTACTACAACAGTGTCGTATCCATAAATTGCATCTATATTTTGTGGGAAAAGTGGTCCTCTGGGTGGACATTGATACTGGAATCATAAAAATTAAGTAATTTGAGCAATACAACCAGCATCACTCACATTAACAGAGGGTGACATAGGTCGACTGTTTATTAGCTACAGCAGGGGATTTTTCAGGCCCATGAAAGACCTACATAAATATTAATGAGAGACTTGGATTCAGGATTAAACTATCATTCAAGGGGAAAAATAACTGTTTTACTTAAGAAAATTGTAGAGATACATATTTTGGCCATCTTTTTTTGATTTTTGCCAACAGTGGTGATGACTTGCATCATCAGTTGATGTGAGTCAAGTGTGCCAGCCCACATTTTACTCCCAGTCAATAATCGTAAATGGCAGGATATTTCAAAATATTAAAGTCTTAAATAGCAGGCTAAGATTCAATTACAGGGATTCAAACATTCTGAGGGCCTGAAGAGAAGAAAAAGTCAAAAATCAAGGGGAAACTTAAATTCAGGGGGCATAAAAGTGATGTTTTACTGTATTTCTTTCAGAAAAGATCACCTCACAATTGCAGTAGAAATTCCTGGATTATAAAAAATGTTTACTACCATATTTCCTGGCCCATAAGGTGCACTTTATTGACTCAAAAATATGATGTCAAATCTGTCTAAAGGGCTGAGGGAATATTTATCATCTGTTTTTCTAAAATCTAATGCAAGTAATTTTAGTGCACCTTACGGGGAGGGAAATATGGTATCTATTGCATTTATTGAAAACCTCAAAGAATTTTCTTAATCTCATACTTGAAGCTGTCACTCATTTTATCTTCTCCGTCTCTCTTCACAACCAGGAATGCAAGCAAAATTTCAATTCATTACCACTCATAGTAATAAGTAGGAATCCTCCATCTTCCTCACCATTCACACCATCCATATGGTCATCCATGTTGGACAGGAAATCCTCTGGAGTATGAGGAAGAGAATACGGGTTGCCCATTCCAAGGCCACTGTCTGCAGACTCTTGCCTTGAGTGGTCGGTTGGACCACCCAAAAATGGGTCAGTTCCTGCATTAGCACTCGCTTGAGATCCACCAGTGGCTCCAGTTCCATCTGAAGATGCGGAAGGATCCTCCACAACAGACTGTCTCAGCATCATTTCCTGTTGCTGATGTGCATTGGCAATTCATGAATTGTTAGAAAATAAATTGAACAGTACCAAATTAGCGAGACATCCATGATGCAAATAAAAATTCATTTATATCACAATTTAAAACACCCTCAATAGAAAATCTATGTCAGCCCATTTCAATAATGCTACATTAAACACCTTCAAAGGATGAAATTTTTTCCATTCGTTCAACAGCACTGGATCAAATGGGTAGTAACAAAATATACATTTTTTAAACAATAAAAAAAAATCATTGACTACACAGAAATCTTGTCAATAGCTGAAAGGCTTAATAGAAGTTTACGAAATTCCATAAATACATATGAACTGGCTGAAGCAGTAAATATAAATTGAAAAAGTAGATGATGACAAAGAGAAATGACTGTGTAAGTGTATAAGAGAAGTCACAGCAAAAGATGGACAAAAATTATTGGGATCTATCAATTAAATCACTTGAATTAACACATTGTCACTATAAAACCAAGGTAGCATGGTAGAAATGAGGTAGGAGCTGTTTCAGCTAGCGTTTCAATTTGCGCTAATGTTTAACTGCCCTAAGAGAGACATTCTTGTACAGTCTCAGTCAAAGTACAGTTACCCCTCCCAAAAGAAAAATGTAAATGAAGTGATGCATGAATTAAAGAATCCCCCAATTCCTTCTCAGGCTTCAGAAAATATTCAGGCACAGTTATGACGTGCAGGAGAGACTGCTAGTATGCTGAGCAAATCTGTCTAATTCTTTACAATGTGCTTTGACTCAGGCTAGATGTATTGGCATACACATAGGCTATGGTCTTCAATATTCAGATATACTATGCGAGTATCAAAGAAGGGAAAGTTCACACATCATTACCCATAAGAAGCATGATTTGTCTCTTCAAAGCACCAACCACAGATACAACTGACGTCTTACACATTTTGAGCGAGATAATATACTTGGTTATCACAAATTGTATCTCTTCAGCAAATACCCAGTGCTTCCGTCTATGCTAAAAATTTCCACCAAATGGTATGTGCAAAACCTCTTAAATGTTCTGTATTTTCAGGCCTAAGAGATGCCCTTGATTGTCTGCAGGCTGACTTTTGAACACAATGCTTTCTAAAACTGGCCTTAGGTTTAAGGGCCAATGGTATAGCTGAATTTTAATCCATTCGATTTTGCATTATTGACAGAGGTGCCTCTACTCTTACTCCACACTCCTTTGCAGCAGATAGCTAAAGGTAAGCTCTCCACCTTTAGTTAATGGTATTTCTACAACAAATAACATAAATACAGAAGCTATTTTTCAAAGTAAGCAATCCCATTTTCATCCCATAAGTTATTAATATAAATGGATGTTGATAGTACATTTTTTTCCAAATCCAACTTATAATATGCTCAAATCAACTCATAATACGCAGTTTCAGGGTCCATTGAAAACTTTCAAAAGATGGCAGAAGTAAAAAAGAAGTTCCTGGCAGGAAGAATAAGGCTAAATACCATACTTATCTGAGCAAAGTCGCAAATACAAGCCTCCACGCCTGATTTTTTGCAAACATTTTCATAAAAAACTGTTTTATAGATAACTCAATCCTTTTCATGCACGCAACATTTCATACAAAAATGTGCAAAACATTAATTCACTGAATTGAAACTTAATTTTGACTACATGAAAAAATTAATGGCATAACAAGCATCCACTCAGCTTATACATATAGCCTTTAAGCTGTCATGTATGGCTTGTTGACTGTTATTGTGACCAAGGACAACATATAAAAATGAAAATATAAGAATGATGAAAATTTATAAAATTCTTTCACATCAACTACAGAATGGAGATTCTTCTCTTAACATAGACAATTTCTCATTCATGTAATCACACTTTAAATATTGCATATCTGGCAATGATGTGTTCAAAACTCCCGAAGCTAATAGCTGGGATGAATAAGGCTGTAAAAACCCTCAGTAAAATGAAAATGTGGTACACACAGTACATTAAACTTGACCGTTTCCAGTGAATAGCAAAATTTTATGTTCCAGAAGGCGAAACCAAGACTTGAATGAGAAAGTATGCCATTAAGTTGGCCACAAGGGGAACCCTATCCAGAAATTGACCCAGACTCGGCAGCTAACTTTTCATCCACTTTAGGGTTTCGGGATCTTCCTTCAAAAGTGATTATAACATAACTGTGCCAAGAGATTTGGTCATCCCTGCAAGGATATAACAAGAGAATCATATGTTCCTGACCTGTCTGATTATTTCCTGCTGTCTCATTTTCAGCCTTTCACGTTCCATTTCCAAACTCTGGAGACGAAGCTTCTGTTGGCATACTTGGGCATTCTGTCGAGCGGCAGATGGGGAAGAGGGAGACGTTGGACTGGAGGTGCTTGAGTGCCGATGACTCCAGTTAGTACCTGTGACATCGGAAGCTTGCTGTGTTTGCTGAAGAATAGCTGGTCTTTGAAGGTGAATTGCTGTTAACACAAGATAGATGCTTTTAAGGATTTATATTGACAGAGCATGGGAATACATTTCCTGAGACAATATCTTGTCACATGAATTTCACTCTGATAAATTGCAATGTCTCAATTAACATCTCCAATTTCAACATAAAGTACAAAGTTTAAGAGATGATAATTGAAAATTGAATCACAAAAACAAAGAGATGCTCAATTAATGAAATTTACTTATATTTCATGCCACAAAGTAATTATATTTCATACTTTTTATAAGTTCAAAAGTGATAAAAATTCCAGGACACATGCTTTTTAAGTACCATATCTATTATGTTTATAGAGATGTCTTTGAAATGACAATATAAATGAAGCCATTGAACATCAGGGGCAGATGCAGATAAGACTGAAATAACAAGAGTTTAAAATGACATGATGGATAGATCATTGATTTTTTCCAAATTATTTCCAAAAGACATGATGAGAAAAATATTTTCTCCGAATAAATAGAATAGGACAAAATTCTTTCCTTTCTTTTAGATGAGTTACATCATGTTTTACATTAAGGAACCCCTCCAGGGTCTTCAAAGCTCATACTTCTCCTTACTGACTCCCACTCCGGTGAACTTGAAGGATTGGTCCATCTCAGTATTCAATGCTACCAATAGATATACAGAAATAAACGTTATGAATTTGGCTGAATTACTAGAAATTCTGGCTGAGGGTTCAAAATCATAAGGCAGTTTAAAATTGTCATGAAATTGTTGAATTTTGGCTATGTATTTGGACTGATGGGAAACGAAGCACGTCATCCTCATAGGGACACAGTATGTCATTGATATGGGTCAAAATTCCTTATATCTCATACGCTATGCAGCACTTTAACTTTTAAAATATCTACTTAAACTTAAGGTGCACACATTCTCACAAGATTAGAAACAGCACAAATGTCTTATGTCATCATTACTATGGTAATACAAAAAATTATTTCATAAAGGGTAGCATTCAGTTCTGTGTCATGTGGCACCATAACTGTGAAATGGTTAATATTCAAAATGGCAAGAGAACTTCAGTAAAACGAAATGAATGAATAAAGGCCTAATGATTCAAAGTAAGCTCAGTAGCTAAAAGAACAAATCATTCAAATTCAGAGTAAACGATGCTGTGTTCAAGGTGTTGAATTTATCACAAAATGAGACTAAGCTATACATCTACATACTACCCTGCGAGCTGCCACATGAGCATGTGGCAGGGGGTGTTAGAAAATGAGCCGTGTAAAGATGTAAGGGATAAGGTTTTGGGAGGTGAAATGGTGACGTGTATTATGGGGGAGTATTTAGTGGAGCTCAGTTTTTACTGTGGTCGCTTATTGTGCGTGGAAAGAACGAGTTTTTGTACCTATTCGTACAGCAATGTATCTCTCTTATTTTATCGCTTCTATCAGACCTAGAGATGTTGAGGAGTCATGATAATATTCCTCTGTCACTCTGGAACACACCAGTCCTGAATTTCTCAAGCAAGCTAAGCCTAGCGTGTAGCCTCCGAGTCTCTAGGGGCTAACAACTTAATCCCTCTAAAAGCTGTGAAACACTATGTTCTCTCGAGGCAGTTTTTAATGAAGCGTGCAGCTTTTCTTGGTATTTTATTATTTTTTTAGTTAAACCATTATGACCAGGATCCCAAATGTTCGCTGCATATCTGAGGTGTGGCCTAACCAGAGCAAAGTAGCATCTCTCTTTTACTTTCCATCATGGCACAATAAGTCACCTTGTTACCATTTGAATAAAATTTTTCATTGTATTTTAAGAGAAAATTTACAGCCCCCTTTTAATGGGGAAAATGCATAAGCCACATGTAAAAGGTCATAAGGTAAGGAAATAAAATCCATGAAAGAAAATACTTTGACATCAACTAGGAATAACTTTCCAACTTACGAATTCGAGGGTCAAACCATGATGTGGTTCTAGTCTGGTGGTTGATGAAATATATCTCCCCCTCAGCAGTGGCTGCTTGCTCCCAACCATCTGGAAGAGCCCCAGCTACAGAACCCACACCTGTCAATTCATCAGGTATATGACGCACTTAAATATATATTCAAGCTTGAACCATGACAAGGATGTTAGAAACTACTAACAGGATTCAAATGGATAATTCATATGAAATTTCTAAAGAGAAAAACTAATTATTATAGAATTTGCTCATCACAAAATGAAACTTGTTCTGATTGACATGAAAATTAATATTTATTTACATCTATAAGACAGATAAAAATAAGGGGCAAGAGAAAATGTTAGGCTTTCAGTCCATTAACCCTCTCAAAATTCCAAAGGGCTGAACACCAAATGTACTCACGCAGCAATGATGCACATGAATTACCTCAAGTTGTAGATCTCATATCATTACTCTACGATCTAAACATTCTAGTTAAGAAATTACTCCGTGAAAGATAGGCCAAAAGCAAAAATTGAAAAAAATTGGATTATTGGGATGAAAATTCACATGCAAACAAATAATATACCAGAAAGCTTAGAAATTATATTGACTTTCTAACTTTCAATAAAAATTTTGATTACATTTTAAAATATGTATTACTTAGTGACGGCATATAAGTGCTTGTGGCTAAGGTATGAGCATCATTATTTTGCATGAAATAACCTTTATGCAACAGTCATTCCAGAAAAAGGAGAAATACATCACGTCATGAGACAATAACTCACCAACTACATCTGAATTTTGAGCTGCAGTAGCCACTTGTTGCTGGCGTTGGACTTGTACTGCAAGGCTTTTTCTTGGATCTTCCCATGTTGTGGTCCGGGTTATGTGACTGAAATTACAAAAAAAAAGATGGGTTAGGTACAAGGCTTAAGTCTAATGCAATTTAACTTACACACAGGAGGCAGAATAAATACAAAAAATTAATAATATAGGGTAGGTACTCAAAGATATTCAAATGATCAAACACTGCCAAAATGAAAATTAAAGAGACCTAAACATCAAACTAAGGATAAGTCAACTTCATTGTCAAAAACTTAATTTTTCAGTAGCCACAAATTCAGAAACAAGGCAACAGAGCATCAAGAAGAAAAATGAAGGCCCTTAATTTTAAAAATCAGAATTTCAACAATACTGCAGCAGAATTTAACCATGTCAGATAGTTTAATTGTCTCATCAAAGACAAACCATGAATATAAAAATATCATCTATTTTGCTGAACAATAACTTTACTTATTAATTTAAATGTTACATCTTAGGAAAATTTGGAATTAACCTCACAAGTGCCCCTATGATTCTTTAAGTTATCCCAGATACAAACCATCCTATTTGGCAAACAGTTGATCAATGAGTTTCAAGGTTTTGGGCTTCAAAATGTGAAAATTCATTCATAAATTGAGAAAGAAATATTTTCCTCACCTTTACCTACCCTAACCATCCAGAAAAAAGAAATACTGTGAATCAATTACCAAGCCTGGACTATTCAGCCACTATCCTCCTCTATCCCTCAAAGTTCTTATTCTGCCTTACCAAGCAACAATGGTCATGAATAAATAAAGAACAACCGTGGCACCTGAAGACGTCATCTCTGTGGTCAAACCAGTCATGCCTTGTGACTAATATAATTGATTACCATAGGGAATATACAACTTTTTCTTCATTCTTCCTGTAAAACTAATCTGCATACAAACTACCACAAGAGATTCAGTGAGTTTTATTTATCCATGCCAACACCAATTGCAAACGCAAATACTCATATTGACTAAGATGGTGCAGCCTCAAATACCAGTGATAGTTTTAAATAATTGTTATCAATTACCTCTTCATTTACATGATATTCGGTCATGACAACTGTCTCTAACAAGAATCCATAGAAAGTACCCCATTCTTATAAAATTACAAATAATAAAGATCGAAAGTAGAAAATTATCACAACTGAGGATGACACCTAGGTGCCCAGTACAAAAATAGAAGATCTCAATAAGATCATCAGTTCACAAGAAATTTACATGGACATAAAATTTGCCCTCCTCATGACCTCATGCCCGCAATGCAACCAGATATATCTCAAGGCATATTGACTGGTCACCTCAATACAAAATATTCATCCTCTTATCAATTCAATTTCACAAATAGAAGTCCAAGCATGAGGGTGTCCAACACTATCCAGGTAAAAATATTTGGTCTGTAACTGCCATGTAACTGAGATGTAAAGGCTCTGAAATACTAATATCTGATCTAGATTTGAAACAACTTAGAATTCTGACCAATTCAGTCCAGTTACAGACCACTTTCAAATCCAGATATTGGTCTTTCATGGCAGTTACAGACGAAATGTTTCCCTGAGGGCCCAAATTAAACGGGGTAATTGTCAGACCCAACACAGTGCCGGGGTGAGCACCCCTGAGTCAATAGGGCAGCATTTCAAGCCCATACATACATCCCTTTTCGCCTAAAACTCAACAGGAGTCTTTGATTTATCAAATATTTAAAAACTGGCCCTCGAAATTTGTTGCAAGACGTTGATCAACGGCGCTTTCGCGATTAGAATTAAGATTCACTAGAAACTTTGCCGTCAAAGTTTTTTCTTGCATTCACTGAGGAGCTGGTGAAGTTTGTCTGGGTTCGTTCTTCCCGTAGCATGTGGTCGGTTCGGATTAGGAATGGTAGGGTCGGGGATGGATGGATAATGGTTCCCCTAAAAAATCACAACTAACCCATTCGTGGTCAAAATGCATGAGGCTCGGATAATTTGCGAAAAAGACTAGTTAATTATCCTTCCGAATCTTTATCCAAACAGATATGGCGAATGTTTTGACAACGCTTTTCGTAACACCAATAAAAAAACCTAAAAAAAAACAACTTCGCCCTGGTATGTATAACGTGTCCCAAAACAGCTTCTTTCTAAATGCGTAACACCGTTCTCTCTCTCTCTCTCCCGAGCGTCCCCGCGGAGAGAGAAAAATGCTCCACTGGCCAAGGAAAAACGTGAATCAAAAGCGTTCCACGAATCGGAAAAAAGGACACAGCCATTTTGATTCCCTTGCCCACCCTCCTTTCCCCCTCCCGGTTCACTGCGCAAATTCATTCACGGGACTGTCCTACGGTAAGGAGCGGAGGAAATAATATTAGGGGGGTAAAAAACACCAACACCGATGTAGCCTTCGTGATTTTTTTTCTCATCCTTGCGGATTCTCCCTTTCTCGTCGTCATCATCGCGGGCTCTCTTCCTCCTCCCACCATTTCCCTACATCTCTCTCTCTCTCTCTCTCTCCCTCTATCTACTTCTCTCTTTCCCTCCCTCCCACGCATCTTGGCTATAATTGGAACAAGGGCCGATCCTCGGGGAGGGGGAGGAGAAGGGGGCGGAGAGGAGAAACAGCGAGAGAGAGAGAGAGGAAGAGAGCAACTGAGTGTATGAGAGTGGACAAGAATATAGGCTTCGTGAGTGTCGAGCTGAGTCGGATGAAAAAAACCTCCACACACAAAGGGGAATATACATACAAGGTTTTGTTGTCTCCCTCAAGAAGACGACACGGTCTTATTAACGCGGTCTCCCGTCGCCACGACACGTAGTTGTTGGCAAGTCTCGCACTTATCGCCGACAGCGATTGGGCAAAATCACTCTTCACATCCAACGGCTATGTTTATGACTTTTATATTGCCGCGCATCATTGATGGTTAAGACTAAAACAACGCGGAACACTAATGCGTGCAAATGAATCTCACTATTTGATCTTTCCTGAAAACAATTCCCTTCCCTGTACGCTTCCTTTTGAAGATTATTGGAAGGTGCGTAGCTGTTTAAGCACAAACAATAATTATTATCTACGCTTGCATCTTAATATAATATTTACATTTATGTCTGGACTTAAAACAATTTTGTATTGCCTGCGCAACATTAATACCTTCTTCATTATTAAAAAACAAAATGAAATGTTAATTAATAGCTTGACCAATATTTTAAAGCTCGAAGTTGTAGTCCAGGAAGCTTTTGCCGTGAGCCACCCGCAACAGGCGCACTACTGAGGGTGCAGATGATTGTTGTTTTGTTTACAAGCTATCGAAAATATACGAGCGTGCGCCAGCACTGCTCGCGGCCCTTTCGCCGCTCGAGACCTGGCTTATTCTGCACCGCATTTCGAGCTTGGATCTGCCCGTGAGACGTCCCTGAATGAGACTGACAATGAGTGAGAGAAGGAGGCGCTGGCGGGCAGATCTCGCGCGCTCGCAACACGACCCTGAGCGTTTTGACGGCGAGGCCGCGGCGTGGAGAGACGAGGGGGGGGGTCTCGCTTGTTCTCCGCTTCCGAGGGTCGTCTATAGGCCACCCCGCGGAGACAACGCCTCGTTTAAGGTAGCTCCGCCTTCACTATATGAGTCAAGACAAATACTATGTCACTCATTTTCATAAATATTACGTTTAAAAAATCCTTCTTTCGCTCATGAAATGGGTTACCTTTTGTAGGTAACCAAAACTTAAACCCTGGATACACGTTACATTAGCCCTAACGAGGTAATGAGGTAATGTGCGAATGCATGAACGCGTGAATGAACGCGAAAATTCACCGCGTAACCACACCAACTTGTACGAATGCATGAACGCATGAACAGGAAAATAGAACCTGCTCTATTTGGTCCATGTATTCGTACATGAACTTGTACATGAACACGTACAGGTTAAGGTATCATGTAACCAGGCCTTAAGGTACAAAATATACAGATTATTCCACAGATATATTTTTAATAACCAAATTTGTTAAGTCATAGGAGCCGACTGCAGCGCCATTTGCATGGAATTACAGCATGTTGATTTTTAATTACGGCATTTATTCGCCGATAAATTTTTTTTAATTACGTTATTTGCCGATATTTTATTTTTATTCAAATTTCCAGGGCTTTACGTGTCTCATAAACAGTTTTAAAGAAAAGCTTATGCATACTTTCTCGTTCAATTTGACATTTTTCTGCCGTAACCTGAACAATCTCCATAAGAGCCATGTCAAAATCTCCACTTAAAAGGTTCAATTGCAGTAATATCTACTAGCCCGGCAACTTTAATTTATTTTCACCTCAGCTTATTAAACGTACTTCAAAGAAGCTAAATTCAAGTATTCAGAACATCTGATATTAATGACCCTGAGGACAGAGTCAACTCAAGGGCTACGCCGAGTGGAAGTGCACATGCATGGCATGCGAAGTTCTCTCGAAAAATCGATCGATCAAATCAAAACCAAGCAGGTGAGATCTCATTTAAAAGATTCGTCAGGGTAGAAAAGGATGAATGCACAAAGGCAGTCGGACAGCTGACGGGCCGGGAGGCGTCAGAAAAATGTCATTTGCGCCGCAGAAGATAAAGTTGGTAAGGGGAGGATTTAGGCGGGGGAGCAGAGAAAGCGCGGAGAGAAACCTGGCGTCGCCAATTCACCAATCTTTTAAAGGATGGTGCAAAGGGGTCAACACATTGACCTTCGATCGTAGAATGTTACTTAACGCTGTAGGTGGTCTCCATATGACACGAAAGTAGAATTTTGGATTTGAAATTGAGACCTAGAACCAGGGTAGGCACACAGGCCACCGCACCGACTGATTTAAAAAGCCCTAGATGACAAGAACCGAACATAGTATTACTCAAGCTGTCCTCGAATTATGATTATCAATAAAACACGATCAAAAGCGCAGATCATTAGTAGGTCCGAAAGTTTACAACTCAATATCGCACTGCGTGTACAATGTTTAACTGATCCGTCCACAATGACTAGGTCCAGCTAAGAACGAGTGCCAAACTAGGACCGCTCGAGTATTTAAGTATCCTGATAGAAAATCGAGCGCTCATGAGAGACAGCCAGCATACTGGTTCCCAGATAAGACGATACTCTCGCAAAATCATTCATTCATTCAGTATTCCACCACCTGATTGGTAGGCTTACGGACAGTATTTACGCTTTCGTCCAAATTTCTGGCACATCGTTCAGCTTTCCTTTCTATACGTGATCCGCCATCAGATCCCTCTTGAAATCCTCATATCGTCTTCGTCTTCTCATTTCGTCCAGAATTCCTTTTCTCTTCCTATTCCACGTTCTTCCCTCTATTACTCTCTTCAGTATTCCCTATCCATTCAAAACGTCCTCCATCCATCTCTTCTGCTTCCTCCGAACATCCGCCACAAGCCTCCTCTCCTCCTCAACTATACCTCCTCCTTCGTCCTTCATCGGACGAAGGGATGGGGTTGGCGAGGCACGGGGGATGGGGTTGG
Organism: Ceriagrion tenellum; assembly: GCA_963169105.1. NCBI lineage: Eukaryota > Metazoa > Arthropoda > Insecta > Odonata > Coenagrionidae > Ceriagrion > Ceriagrion tenellum. Next base: position 122,670,289 of record OY720633.1, on the reverse strand, counting down.
TGTGGTGGTTAGAGTGCTCGCCTACCACACGGGCGGCCAGGGTTCAATTCCCTGCAGAGGAGGATGTTTTTCAGAGGAAACCCGATCCCTACTTGAGTGTCTCGTGGAGGGCACTTCAAGTGGAGTACTCCGTCTGTCGGATGAGAAGTAAAACCGTGGTCCCCTTGGCGCCTTTCGTTAAGAGCAGGCTAATGCCGACGCCGGGTTTCCATCCACCCTTCCTCCCTTACCTATCCCCTATGGCGCAAACGACCATAGCCGTCGGTCACCTCCTCAAATATCCAATCCATCGTCCTTCATTCCACCCAGGTCATTACAGCCATAATCCATGAATATCTACAGAATCACAAACCCTGTGACGGAGATTTCAGCTCGGACTGACAGGGGGAGACGATTGTCACCGGCGCGTATAGCGGTAATACGCCAATTACACACCCGTGTCAATAGCATTAGGCAGAGCCAAAGGAAATTAGGTAACACGCCTGTCTCAAAACGATAAGCTGAAGGATGGAAATAATGTAAATGGAGGATGGAAATAATGCCTCAGAAATTGTCCTTATGGCTCGGTTCCAATATGTTCCGAAAGATAGGGTTTTAGAGTGAAATGGCAGGCCTTGCTGACAAATAGCCACCGGCCTTCCAGCTGGCTAGATTGCCTACCTCGATTGGGGCACGACAAGGCGTGTAAACCCCTCGAATGCCGCGCAACGATGAGTCGCAGTTGATACTCGCGCAAAAATTTACTACTACGAGATCAACGACACATCGCTGTTTGCACTGGAGTATTGAGAATTCATTTTTATTTTTAAAACATGTGAGATTTTACATTACAACGCATTACACTAAGTACAGAATGTTTTTCTCCCCTTAAATAATATAGTTCAAAACTAAAATTTCATAGGAAAAAGGTTTTATTCATTAATGTATTGATCGCGGTTGCTGTTCCAGACCGGTTTGCTATATTTTGTCAATACTTCATTTTTTTTATTAGCGATAGCGAGCGATTAATCTCTCTCAATTCAAGCTAATTCACCACACAATGTCAATTACATGAATATACGCTCATGGTTAATTATTTCTTTGTTTGTGGGAGTATTAGCAACGTTATTACACCTTTGTTTTAATAAATGAGCGGATCTAAGAACGGATCAGTACGTAAACGAGAGCAAATATCAAGAAGAGCGACTCTCACGTGGATTACAGGGGCTCCGTCACAGATGGGGCATCTCTCGAATATGAACACGTAATTAATTAATTAGTGTTGGAGTTAATTTTTTGTTGTACTGTCACCAGATATGGGTCTATGGACATGAGTTCTACGTAATCGGGAAGTTAGTTGGATCATGATTACTATATTTGACGCATAAAAACAGCTCATACTCAACAAAACTTTGTAGTAGACGCGTATTTAATTAATTACCGCCATTATTTGAAGTGATTACAGCATTGTCACAGGAAATGGGTCTATGTGCAAAACTTCAGAGAAGTAAGGCATTGGGAAGTAGGTTAAACTTCAATTACAAGGTTTGACCCAAACAAACGCGTGAAACTCAATAAAACCAAATAAAAATAAAAATGAGATATTGAACTTATTTTATTAAATAAATGTAACACTTCGGAAATGTCACTTCCTATTTCATTTTTCCTGCAGCGAATAGTAAAAATTCATAAATTGTCCCGTGGCCTTTCTGGCTCGGAAGAAACGTAGCATCCCAATGGTTGAACATGATGAAAGCATGGACCATTGGAAAAGCCGACCAGAAAAGACTGGAAGACTTCGAAACCTGGTGATGGAGGAGGATGCTAAAGATAAAATGGACGGGCGCAATGAGAAATGATGAAGTGCACGGGAGGGTAGAAGAGGAAAGGACCATCTGGAACACCGTACAGAAAAGAGCAGCCAGATGCAGATGCAGAGACGCACCCCGTGGCACGATGGGTTAGTGAAGAACATAATTGAAGGCAGAATAGATGGAAAAGTCCCCAGAGGAAGACCCAGGAATAAGTTCATGGACCAAATAAAGAGGAAAGTATACAGGAAGAGATACCAGGACGTAAGTGAACTAGCATTAGATAGGGAAGGGTGGAGGGCTGCAGTCAACCTATCTTAGGATTGAACCACCAATGAATGACCCAGTAGTTAGCGACCGTCAAGTACAAATTATCATCCAAAAACGCACAAAAATGCTCCAACACTGACTGGCCCAGCGGAAGGGTTCCGCAGAATTGCCAACATAGTGCGTACCTATTCCACATTTCATTCACAGCTCGCAAACGCCACATCATGGGAGTGAGACAGCTCGACGGACAAAATGTATTCAAGAACAGTACAACGCGTAATCTCCACCGTTCGACACGAGTGCACCTGACCCTTTGTTCAGCTCCGATTCTGTCGAACTGAGCAAGCATGGATGTAAGCATCTCGTCAGTAGCACGCAAGAGGGCAAGCGAGGGGCACCACTTCCGAAAGCACCAAGATTTTTCTCGGGCAAGAATCGAAGCGAAACCCACGAACCAAGATAAAGAATGCATTATGAATGGCCGAATAAGCAATGAATACGTTAATCGTATTTTTATTATATCGCAGGCAACCTTATTTTCTTATTTTCGACCATTAGTCAACGGTCAGAATATATGTAATGTATAAAAAAGTGACCTCATACTCTTCCCATTCCTGAAAAATTACTAAGGAACAAATGTTCAAACAAGTACTAGTCCTATCCTCAAGGTGGGGAGATGGTAAGCGAAAACTTGCCAAACGAGAAAACAAAATTAAAAAAATAAAAAGAACAAATAAAAACACGAACTTACGACGTACCAGTCGACATCATAGAATTCAAGAGCATATTTTTGAAAGTTAACATGGAAATAAATAAAAATTGTACCAAGTGTTTGCTGTCAAATGAGCTTCTAACGTCACCCTGCACTGAAGAAGCCATTCAATGTGATTCTTCTTGATTTTTTTCCTCTCTGACAAAGCCACTAACCGTATACAACATTTTACAAATCTTACATTGAAACACTGGACCACAGAGACTGATAAAATTATTCAAAGACAAATTTTGATAGAGGAAGGTCAATCGCGCGGACCGGTGACAAATATCATCGATGGGTCACAGAAAACTCTAAAAAGATAGTTTCGATTACCGAAATTCACTTTTCATAGACGGGAATGATAAACATGCAGGAGATCCATCTTTACCAGATTAAAAAGAACACTTTAAATAAGGACGCACGAATCTCCGCTAAGAAATTGTTCAAGTGAACGATGATCTTGCTCTTGTTCAATACGTCCATGTATCGTCTCTCGAAAATAAAATTATCCGAACCGTAAATCTCGAGACCTAAACGAATGATCTGACTTGTCGCGCTGACTTGGCCAGCACTCGCTTCCGGACTCAACTCTCACCGACCAGGGTCTGAAAGAGGATAGTCATTACGATTTTATCGTCGTAGTATAAAAACTGACGCGCTCGAAGCGCTGCGACGATTTATAATTAGGCCAAGGGCAGCGCTAGTTATCGTGACTCGAACAACGAAGTTCCATTGTTCATCAATGGCAGACTTCTTCGTTGATTACGTAAATGTCACTCCAAAAAGGAGCGCCCAGCACCAGCCGTGATTAAAAATCTCGTGATTGGAGCAGTGTCCAAGGTTTTTCAATTTCAAATGAAGGATTTCAACGATATACGTATATTCGGGCGGAACCATTTTCACGACTAAATTTCATCACTAACTATGTACATCGCCGACACATGAAAGCCGACTGTGGCGGGCAAGCTGGAAAAGCACCTGCCAGAATACTCAAAAAGATCGCGGGTCGAAATCAAGCCTCAAGGATGGACACTGTTAATTTACGGTGTTGAATAACACCGTATCGTTATCAAAAAATGGCGCAAAATTCAGCAGCCAGCATTTAGCTTTATTTAAATTGGTTGAAGTGGGCATTTGCTCGATTTACAGACAGTTCGTGCAAGACTGGTAATCCATCTGAAAAAAACTTATCGTTACCTTAGCTCCTCACCCTCAATGATTGCGACACGAAACTGTTAAGAGGCCCTTCTAAGGACCACGGAAATGAAGTGAATTCTCCAATAACAATAGCCAGCCAAGGGATAACTTTACGTCACCAATGGCTGTTTCCTATGATGCGGTAGTGCGATGGAATTCTTCCAACTTCTCCGTCAATACTTAACATTCCCGCACGTCAACTTGAGAAACATGTTGGACTGATCAAGTAAAGCAAACGGCGACATAAATTGCTTCGTGGTTCACCTCATGAAAAATGCCGATGCAATGCAATGATAAAATGTAACGCATGGTGGTGAAAAGCGTCGTACAGGTTTAATACATTCGTGGAACGATATCGAGGGCTTCATTCATCACAACTACAGGCCAAAGAAAATAGAAGATAGGTACCAAAATACCGTTCTAGAAACGAAATACCAAACATTCCAATAGAATTAAAAAGTAGTAGTTAACACTTGTAAGACGCTAAAACCTTCCATTACTTCCGCCGAAATAACATTTCTTCGAATATGGAGACTGTCACCGATTAATTAAAAGCATGGAATATAACCACATATTTTTATTAACATCCGTAGACATTACCGTTGCGTGAAAACGTAATAGGAATCTATAGCAAACGGTGAGAATAAGTCATCGAGTAAACACACGGCAAAGTGATTTACATGGAATGCGAGGGAAACTCGACGGTACCTGGGAAGGCAAAGAATAATAGCAGAGTCGGAGGATAAAGCTAGGACTTCCAATACATCAACTGATACATTACGAGACGTCAAATGAAGCGGACACGATTAGGAAGCAATGAAAAAATATGCTGGTTATCCGCAAAACTAAATATAATTAAGCTAGTCTGATCGAAGTATCATTTAACCTATAAATCAATGAACTTGATCTAATTTTAAAGAAAAATGTCAAACTCTTCCAAAAATATCAAAACATCAGCCCTTTGCCGAACTACTTTCCGAGATTTTTGACGAAAAATACCGACCCGTTTACATGGAAAATTGTACGCGTATGCACTCCAGTTACTCCCCATTTAAAATATAAGGAATTTCTAATTTAACACATAGTCAAAAAATTAAGTGTTTAGTTTGTGTTTTCTCGACTATTTTTTAAAATGAATCATATAGTTACCCCAGTAATATTTTCTCCACCGTAAAAAAACCTTTCGTTGTGAAGGAGTTTTAACGTACCGCATAATGTAATATTTAATACATACTTCCTACAGTCACTGAATTTAAAACGCATAATTCGAATATGATCTCAGTTATGACCAGGGAACTATCTCGCCCAACCTACCTTAAAGGCTAATTTAACTCTAACTCAATTTTCCCAATCTGCCAAGCGTATACCGTGATATTTTTTAAACGTGCAGGAGAGCAAGGAGAATCGACCATTAAATATTTCGTGCAAGACTTCCACGGAAAGCACCGATATACACAATAATGCAATTACAGCAATTCTAAAGAGGAGTGATAGAGATAACGGCGCCCAAGTTGCGGAAAACTACGTTAATCAATTTCACTTCAACTTAAATTAACTATCAGGTGTCTTTAAAATTTCCTTTGCTTGAAAAACTTAATATTTCCGACCACCGAAGGTATGAGAATGACCATCAAAGATGTGAGATATCACAGATAGGAGAAAGCCCACGCCACACTGGCTTCTTGCGCCTCATACATATGGCTAGGAGCCAAGGATTAATGAGAAACGGCTTCTGTGAATCAATGATGAGGTATTTGGGTATATTAAGTATGTTTACGCTATCGGTAAGCAAAACACTGGCCGCCAAGCTCAAGGCTGTTGATACCTCGACAAAATATAGAAGCGTTAAGGCTGAGTTTACTAAATGGACGGGTCGTGTCTCGCTGCCCAGCTATGCATGCATGCATTCATGCATTTGAAGGAGCTGCAGCGAAGAGCCGCGCAAATAACTCACTTCACGAACGTCCGCGATCTGCGCTGTTCAATTCAATACGGCATCAGAATCAGAAACCAGAAAACTCGGGTAATATGACACTCATCTCTTTATTTTATTTGAACTCCCAACTTATCAATGGTAATATTTGGAGTCGGAGTTTCCTGAATAAATTATAACAAACAATACGCCATATTATTAGTGTATCACTCGTTGAAATAAAATGACGCAATTTAGGACTCGCGCGCCAACTAACGTTTATTTGCGACAAATCATTTTCGTTTCTAAGCATACAACAAACAGAAAAATAATATAGGTCGAAAACAAACTCCATTAATAATTCATGAACAACACAGGATGGAGGATATTTTCTCATTCATCTCTATGTGCTGATAGTAAGAAGAATTCCCTTAAATGTGCTGCCAAAGTTAACTGGGGTATTTATTTTTGCGAGAATACTCAACGAATCTCATACTATTTTGGTAACACGGTAACACTGGGCCATTCACTAAGGAAAAAACATTTTAACTGAACGGGATTCGAGCGTGGACCGCCCAATCGCCGGCAGGGAGACATCCTGATGCACTGGTATCACACAGGATAACACCGGAGGCAAGTAATTGGAAGACACGCGTTCAGATCCCAGTCAGCTGGAACGGAGCGGATGGATGGAAAGAGGAGAGAAGCCCGCCGCCTCGCTTGGACCTGCTCTTATGGTAGTCCGAGCGAGATAGTTCCCTAGTCATAAAGGAGACCATATTCGAATTATACGTTTTAATTTCACCAGCTGTAAGACACATGAATTTAATATTACATTATTAATAGTGCAATAATATAGTTTTATATGACAGAAATGATAAGTAATTAAATGAAAATATCTAAATAAATCTTTAACTTGACTTATTTTTTCGCGCGATGCGTTTGAAACTTCTTCGTAACGGAAGGTTTTTTGTGATACAGAAGTACCTATTGCGGTGACAATATGATATATTTTCAAAAATAGTTGAGAAAACATATAAATTACACACTGTTAGTTTTTTTACGACATCTAAGTGTTAGAAATACCTCATTTTGTAAATAATGTCTCTCTGGAGTCCATTTACGGACCATTTCCCATGTAAAAGGGCTGGTATTTTTTGGCAAATATCTCCGAAAGTAATGTGGTGAGGGGTAGAATTTTTCGTGTCATTGGAAAGGTGAGATTTTTTTTTTAATGAGACCAAATTCATTGATTTCTAAGTAAAACAATTTTTCGCTCGGACTGCCTTAAGGTGCCTCTGCCTGGACTATATCAGTCAAGAAAAATATCAAGTCATACATTTTTAATTATTCATTTTAAAAAATCCTATTTTCCCTGATAATGTGTTTCATGTTGAAAAACAAAATTAAAATATAAAATATGCAAATTATTCCATTATTATATTTTTAATGACCACATTTGTCCAGCAATACGAGCCGGCTTCAGCGCCATTTGTGTGAACTACCGCATTTTGACTTCAATCACGGCAGTAATTCGCTAATAATTTTACAAAAATTGGCGTTAAGGTTTATTTTATTTTTATTCAATTTCCTAGGACCCTTCACTTCATATAAACAGTTTTAATTAAAAGTATGAACATGCTTTCTCGTTCGTAATTGAGGTTTTCCTGCCGTAATCTGAGTAATTTCCACAAGAGCCCAAATTAAAAAGCCCACTTTCAAGGCTGAATTACATGATTACAGTAGATTTAGCCCGGAAACCCTATTTTATTTTCATCTCAGTTCATGAAGCGCACTTTAAAGATACTATATTCAAGTTTTCAGAAAATCTGGAATAAGTGACCCTTAGGCCAGATCCACCTTAACGGGTAGCAGGGAAGATGATATCATGGCTTCAACCTATGACACGACGGAGGAGGTGGGGCAAAAAGGGGAGTAAAAAAGTTCGCCACATCGGACTCGAATCCGGGCCATTCGCGCAGGAAGTCAGGGCCTACTCTACCCAAGCAACTTATCCGACTCCCTTGCTGATGAAGATTATCGCGGCTGGAGAGAATCTAGTGACTGATTTGTGGATAAAATGACAGTAACTGCATCATAAGGTGATATGAAGATGATGTCACGAGCGAAGCTAAACGAAGCGAAGTCTTGATAAACATTGAACACGTGGAATTGCTCAATTTCGTGATTTTTCACAATTCGGTGATGTTTCGTTTCCGCACAATATCGCCGGAAACTTCAGATTTTTTATCGATTGGTTGGTTCATCTGGTAAGGCGACCGACACCGTAGGTAATTGTTGCCACAGTAGGAAGATTTAGGCGGGATTTAGGAGAATTTAGAAGGGATATTACTCCGAGCCCTCTCCCAGCGCAAAAGTGATCACAAGAGTGGTGACCGAACTGAAAAATCCAAAGGACATTTTGAATACCCACCACAGACTCAAAAATCAGGAAATTTACACCAAGGAACCAGCCATTCTCAAAATTTACGTTAAAATGTCGCCCAGACTCCTAAGTAGCCAGAATGGAAAGTAAAGCGAAAAAAAATCGGGGCATGTAGGTGTAACTTTATATTAATGGCAAATGACTATGTATCAAACCAAGTGCAAGAAATAACGCCGACAGAAACTAAAAACGGAATGATCAAAAATCTAAGTTTTTACAAGCACAATATATTTCATGCTTCCTAGGTTGATATTCTCAAATCTACCCCTCTATCTCTTGCAGTTAGTTCCTGTCAACGCTAGATACTATATTAAGTTTTCTCCGAGAGATTATTCCCGATGCATTCATTGACATCCACGTCATTTCAATTAAAACTGCGGCAGAGAGTAGACGGACAAAAGAAAAGAAAAGTGCAGTACTGAAAGAGAGGCTGTCGAAACTTAAAGAAGTTTTAACTTTACACCTACCTTACACATAACGGTGGAAAAGTTCAAGGTTTATTTTCAAAATGGATTGGAATTAAAGAAGTTTGTATAAAAAAACGTCAGTCGGGTTGATGTGGTAGCAAGTCCCATTTTGAGTGCCTACGCTCGAATCCCAGCAGTGGCAAAGATTCTTCAGCAGGATACCTATCTAATGGTGTGTCACGCAGAGAGTGCATGGATCCGTCGCATGGGACGTTTGATAGTGTATCTCTTCCGACTGGGATACTCTCGACACGGCACCGATGACATTACTCCTCAGTTGAAAATCTAAAACATTCCATCCACCAGCCCCATGGGAGCTCGAATGATTTCAGTAACAGGGGACCTCTCCCATGAATAGTCACAAAAAGATAACAGAAAAATCAGGAAAAATTCACGGAATGTTTACCTGCCATCTCTAGTCTTAGTCTCACCACCGCCTTTCCCGTCACGCCTCCACGCGGCGGCACCAGGCAAGTTAATTCCCAAAATTTCAGGCGCGGATGAGTACACAACGGGGTATCACCCATCGGGATGAGGAGGCAATCGCGGGGTGCAGGAGGGAGGGGAGGATTAAGGCGGGGGGAAGCGGAAAACATTGATACCGGCCGCGTCCCGTCCCAGCACCGCGACAAATAATCGCAGACTCATTCAAACCGACGCTGGGCACGTAAAAAGACGGGGGGGGAGACTCTCTTTTGATGCGATTCAAGAGGTGCCGACCGCTAAAGAGGAGGAGAACCACCAACGCGACGAAGCGGGGAGGGGGAGGGAGGTGGGAGGAGGAAGAGGAGGAAAAAATCGCTGAATGGGGATTACTCCGGCGAGGGCAAAAGGGAGAAACACAAGTGTTATTCTTGTCACGATGGAGTAAGAGTGATGGACGGCGATAAAGGGGGGGGGGAGGGGTGTCTCCACCACCACCGGGGGCGCGGCGAAAAATAGGCGCGGGCTAGGTGAATGGCGGCAAAACGGCGCAAGGGAGCGTGGCGAGCGAGAGAAGAGAACAGAGAGAATACGGGGGAGTAGGAAGACGGGGGGGAATTGGTGAAAGCATAAGGCAACAGCAGCACAGCATGGCAGGAGCCCATAGAAGATAGCAGTACCGAACGATAAACAGCGGAACTTGTAGCTAAAGATAAAACTCCGGCGTGATAATTGACGTAAAATCCAAAATGAATATTTTCATGCATGAAGGAATATTTTTATGTAAGGTACGGGCGAAATTGTGATCGTCGACCATATTTTCCCGTACTGTTTCCCGCGAGATTTTACATGCCTATACTCGTTCAAGCAGCGAGAAATGTAACCATTAACTTCCAAAAACATTTCTTTTTTTCTTTGACACAGTGATATAAAATCCAAAGATTCCTGCGAATTTGAGTGGAATTTATGCATGATGCAGAAATGCAATGAATATGAAATATGCAAATAAAAACGCAGGTGTATCAGCAAGCGTTTTTACATCATCATGACCTGATGACGATGTGGAAACATAGAAAACTTAGATCACAGTAAAATTAATTTCTGTGGATAATTGCAAAATTTTCATTTCTGCACGATGTACAGTGAAATTTGTAACTGAAAATAAAACTCCGGCATGATCATTGACGTAAAATCAAAACGAAATATTTTCATATGTTAAGGTACGGGAAAAATTCTGATTATCATTCATATTTTTTCGTATCCTCTTCAGCGAGATTTTACATGCCTATGATCGTTCCAGCGAGTGCCATAAAGAAAGCAAGACAACCTGGCAGAGCCCATACAAAGTGGCAGTAGCGAACGATACATAGTGATATTTGAAAGGGGAAAAATAAAACTCCAACAGGATTTACTTTATTTATTAAAGAACTCTACCTTTAAAGTTTTGTTGAACGTCAGAGAATCTCCTCCCCGTTTTCTACACATTCAGGGGCCTATCTCGCTCTAGTTTCTCCTTTTTCGCCTCACAATATGGTCTACCCTTCTTAATACTGTCCATGAAACCTATTCTATTTCTTCCCCTTTTCCGCTTGCCCAATGTCATTCCCTATATCACACTCTTGAGCAATCCATCTCTCCTTTCCGAAAGGATAATTGACGTAAAAATCCAAACGGAATATTTTCCTACTTAAGGTACGTAAAAAAATTGTGACTATCATCAAGATTGGCATCAAGCGTGGCACAAGTTATCACTTTGAATACAAATGCACTGCAAAATCAACAAAAACGTCGAACACCCTATTGTATGCTTATGGAGAATACAGAAAATAAGCACAATAATGGCGGATTTGTGAACGTTGAGAAGACCTACATCGAAGGGAGAGCACAATCGATATTGAACGACCTTGGTACATACAGTGTACTACCAGCGTTTACTATCTAACGATTATTACATTTGAAAAATGCAAACAAAGAAGAAGATTATGGAGAATACAGAAAAATAAGCACATTAATGGCAAATTTATGTACGTAGTGAAGACCTATATAAAAGGAAGAACACAATCGATATTGAATAGTATACACGGTGTACTACTAGCCTTTACTGTGCAATAATTATTTAACTTAAAAAACTGCAAAAAAGACAAGTATCGCACAGTACGGCCGCCCCACACCGTGGCCCGACGGGACGGCTTTTCCTCCGCGCAAAGGCGAGAACGAGCGGAGGGGGCGTCCTTTGTCGGGGTGACTGGGAAACATTAGTCGTGGCGGCAGGTGCTCTTTGTGAGACGCCGCCGCAGACGGGTTCGCGACAAGTGACAACACCGAGCGTGTTTTGGAACCCACGGTTCGGTGATTCCCAGGCCACGCTGGTGGGACTCCCGCTGGGAGGCGCTGAACGCGGGCGGAGACGCTCGTAAGCAATTGTTCCGACAATTTCTCTATGGCTTTGCCTTCTGGTGCACTCGAGGAGCGCTCGCCTCATTTGATGAGCAAGATTGGGATTATTAGGAAGGGGTGGGCAAGGAATGTGTTGAGCAGACAAGACGGGGGAGGAAAATAGAGGGTCATACTGTGATCGTTGGAGTGATTAAGGTAGTTTGAATGGAATATCATTTCACCAAGAAACGAATGAATTTCGTCTCGCTTCAAAGAAAAACATTTCACCACTCCAAAGATGCAAAAATATCAGCCCCTTACCGAACTACACCTTTCCGAGATTTTTGACGAAAAATAGCTGCCCTTTTACATAGGAAATGGTACGTGTATGCACTCTAGAGAGACATAATTTAAAAAAATGAGGCATTTCTGACACTTAGATCTCGTCAAAAAATTAATAGTGAGTCATTTGCACGTTTTCTCAATGATATTTGAAAATAAATCATATAGTTACAGCAGAAATTTTTCAGAATTGCAAAAAGCCTTTCGTAGTTAGGAGTTTTAAACGGATCGCGTGAATAAAATGAGTCAAGTTGAAGACTCGAGAAGACATTTAAGTAATTAGAGTTTCAGTCATATAAAAGTATATTATTTCACCATTAGTAATGTAACATTTAATTCATTCTTATCTGCTGAAATTAAAATGTATAATTCCAATATGGTCTCCATTATGACTAGGGAACTATTTCTCTCAAACTACCTTTGATCAAAAGGTAACACGAAGCCCGTGATAACGCCATTAATAACAACATCTGCCGAGTAAATCGATTCCAGCTCTTAACAGGACGTCCAGTAAATAGCCTATCAATCCGGTGGTAAATTACCCAGAGACGATTAAAAAGGTATGTAATGCACCTACAAACCGAAAACAAAATACTTAACACATCGAACACGTAAGATTAGTCGGACGAATTAAAAAATGGCTCTTTTAAAGAAAATGAATAATGCGAGGCGATAGAAAAATTTACTTTGTTAACTGATTTTCAAATTTAGGCTATCATCGTCGTTTTCGTACACTCAAGGGCTAATAATTGTCGGTAATTCACACATGTCTTCGACAAATGGTCTTGAAGTTAGGGGCCCGGCCGTCCATTAACCTACCAGTGGCGCGGCGGGCAGAACATCCAATGATGAGGTTATATCATTTCCTGAATGAACATTACATACGATTGAGTACGGGGAATACGTTACATTTGATTCGACGGCATCCGTTCACGCATGCGTAATATTTGGGGCAGCTCAGTTTCCGGCATTACCACCATTGTTACGTAACACTATTAGTGGCGAGCTACGTCATTCACCGTCTTTCTCAGAAGAGGTAGGCAACAATGGGATCTAAATAGAAATGTGCACAATTCAACTACGCGTGTTTTTTCTCCACATGAAAAGGAGTTACATTTGCACTGACTTGGGCCTCTAACTAGAACGGATACGATCTCAAGCCAAGCATAATGGCGTTCTTTCTCGTGTCCTCAGATAAACTCAATTTAAGCCGTCAGGATGCTAATGCATGCTGACACACAGGGTTTCGAAGATGCTTAGCGCCATTATGAAAAGGAGTTTCGGGAAGTTGAGGTTGGTTAGTAATATTAGTGAGTAGTTACGGTAGTGAGTAAGGTTAGGAAGATAGATAGGTATTTGGGAAATTTAAAGTATGACAGGTAGAGGGGAGAAGAGCTTTGGCAATAGTCGACTCCATTGAGGAAGATGGAAAGGGATGTCATCAAACTGTAGTCTGACAATTGAAATACAATCATATTGGTTATCCCTGATCCTTCCGTACTTTCCCTTGGATAGTGCGACGGAATGGAAGAATTAGCGTGCGCATAGAAGGAATATACGCCACCTATCCATCCACCTTCGAAATTTAAGGCAAATAACCCTTGAAACATATACTAACCACTTAGTAATATGGACTGTGCTAGACTATATCACAATTTTCACCGGGAATGCGAATTATTATTGATTTAAGCAAGTAAAAAATATAGGTAATGAGAATGCGCATTACAGATGGAAACGCATGCCGATTTCTTGTAAGTTTTCGATAGAAAACATCGTAAAATAGCAAAATTCGTGCGTTAACCCGTAAGCTCCGAAGGAAAACACGGCGGTTAACAAACATGGCGGACAGGCCACGCCCACGTTACAGCTCCTAGCGTTGGCCGCCATAGCGAGCGCTCTCTCCCTTTACCTCAATGGTCTACACTTGGAAGCACACTATTTTCTGACCAATCCGACGGACGGAGTAATACTTTTAAGATTTGTTTTTATTTTTCAGAGTAAAAAAGCCGTCCGTCGAGCAATCACGCCGTATGAGAACCGCGATGAGAAACGAAAATTTCATTTCTTTTGGCGTATTTGACGCATTTTACGAAGAGATTATGAAAAGCGCAAGGCGACGCGTGACACACAGCGGGTTGCGTATCGGAAAATTTTCAACCTCCCTTGATTCCTCCGGTCCGAGCGTAGCAGGCCAGTCACTTACGCGTGAACATAGGTAGGCAGATGTTTTCAGTGCCATACATCCTTATAATAATTTATTAACTATTGTAGTTTTTGAGATGAAGTTTTAAGATAGGCTATTTTTCACCACGTGGCATCCATTCTATACTAAAACTCCAGAAAAGAAACCGAAGAAAAATGTATCGCGGCATCTTAAAAAACGTACAGTTGAAATCGATTACTAACTTAATACAATAAAAATACTTTAATCCCTTAGGGCTTTCCAGTTGCTCAGGCACTCAAGAACACCCTCTACCAACCGCACTCCGGCAGGAAATTTCTAAAAACCAAGGAAAAATTGCAATGATCATAGTCCTCCGCCACATTCTTTTTGAGCTTTTTTGAGTTATTTCTTGTTTTACCAACCCCTCTCATGTATATAGCAAAGCCTCAACCATTAGGGACTGCTTACTGTGTAATTTGTGCATTTCCAAATAGTTTAGAAAGGGTCTCAATCAGTAGTTTTTCTTCAGTTTTGGTGGCAATACATTCGCTAAACTTCTTATAAACCTTATAATTGTCAAGTTTACATAGTTACCTGTAAGAGGTAAATGACTCCCCTTTTTTTTGGAGACTTTCCGAGAGAGACTTCGGAGGAAAAACGATTCCCATTTCCATAAAAAAAAATTTCCATTAAAAAAAAACAATTTCATTGATCCCTAATCATCAGACATGGTGAGTACATACAGATGTAAATATTTAGAAACCATTAGCTAATTTGTCGGATGATGTCCTATTTTCCACGAAATATGCGCGAAAGATGGCACTAAGGTATCATTAATAAGTAGCACTATGTTAAGGGGCCCCAAACTTCCGTTTGCACGGGGCCCCTCAACCCTTAATGACGGCCCTAAATCTCTCGCATATTTCAGTTTATGATTAACCTTGGCTGTTGACGACACATGCTACGACGAACCTAATGATTTACTAGACGCAAAAATCTGACTTTTAAACTTTACACAGGTTTAGCGTTGGGCCAACATCTATTACTGCATTTTTAAAAGTCAAATTCACACACTTAAATTGACCGCTGCAGCAGATTGCAAAAAGTCACAATCAGGCATCACTACAGAATTCACGCGAGGACCTCGAAGGCAGTAGGGTAATGACAGGCACATTATCGACCACGGTTCGTACTTCCTGAGAAAATGAACAGCCCTCTAATTTGTTTGCAAGCAGCATTTTGGTTCTGTGTTCACTTAACGTGACAACCGGTGAAATCCTGATCACATTGCTGCGAAAGGGGATTAATAATCTTAATCACGAATTAATTTGCCTGAGGAGGACTTAATGCAAGGAATGTAAATACTAGTAGACTTAATAGTTTCAGGCATCATTTGGTGGTACTTTTCCATGATCATAAAAGGAAAAGAAAAACTTTTTTCCTTTATTGGGTAAACAATTTTTTGTTTACTTAGAGATATTTGTTGTGGCTACAGATTACTTAAAATGAAGCTATCGATTTAGTCCGGCGACGTCCGCCGCCGAAGGCCCCAAAAGAAATCGTGCGACTGTTCCGATCGTCAATAATTACAAATAAAATAATTCTTAAACTTAATACGCTTGATAGACACACATATCTCCATATTTCAGCTCCAATATTCCTTTGAAAGTGCCGACAGTATTGACGAATCATTATCGAAATTACCAGATTCAATGCCGATCTTCCGTACCCAAGTCTTCTTCGTTAGCAAAAAAGTAGAAACGCATACGTCAGCAGATGCGTATTCAGGGATACACGTCGTAATATTTATTCATTTATCTCCACAACCCTAAAAACAGCACAATTGGCCACTTAAAGATTGTGACGTCAATTCGTGAGCCAGCCGCGAAATATTTCGAGCGGTAACGGATAGTGAATACCACCGTAGGTATAATAACGATAGCGATGGACGATCACGAACACCCACGTCCTGAGTTGAGATAAACCCACCCAAGCGGGACTCGAACCCGCGACCCTGGAATTGGCAGGCGAGGACTCGATCCCGTCGCCACCGGGGCGACATTAACCCTCAATGGACGGAATTATGAAACATCAGCATGAAAAAAATACTGCTATTTTATTAGTTTTTTTAAAAAGTGCTATTTATGCATTTAATAAAATACAATTTATTTGATAGTAATATTTATTATGAAATGTGACGTATTTTTATTGTATTTATTTCATATAAAATAATATTTTACAAAATAATACTTACACAAGGTACCTATACATCTAACATTACCATCATAAGGTACCTTTTATAAACTTTACCAATTTTTTCTTCATATGACAGCTGAAACTATTTACTTCAGAGCTCCACCAGGCACACCATCGTCAGTGAACAGCGTCACACATTAATCAATTCAAATTGTTTGACAAACCGCCGAAAGAGACGCAACTTTCCACACACTTTATCCAAAACTCTAACATTCTGTCTAGCGCAGCAACTAAATGGAATAGCCTCTCAGAAAGCAGATACAGCAATGATTTTGAAATGGAACAAATTTGACTCTCTCGTACATAGAGGTTTAGGTTCCTCGAACCCAGAATTCCACGAGTAAAAATCGCCTCAATCCGATGTAAAAATCCAGATTCCCGCAATTTCGATGATCTCTTAGGCCATCCGGCCGTGCCTGGGAAAACTCAATAAATACACGACGCCCGACAATTTTTTTTTCTCTGCCCCCGCCTTTCCTTCCTCCCGATCGCTTCGGCCTGAGCGAAGAAGCCCCGCGGCCGGGCCGGGAGAAGTTCAGGCACAAGGGAAAAGGCGTGCGTCACACAGTTTCCACCCAAGTCGAAATTTTCTCGTCACGAACAACGAGGGAATTTTTGAACAGTATTTGACACTTGAGCGCGCGGCTTGAGATGGAGCGGGGAAATGGAAGCCTTACACACATATCGGGAGCACGAGGAAAAAGAGGGGGGGGGGAGAGAGAAGAGGCTGCTAACAGCTTTAACAGCGAAGGGGGGTGGGGGGAGGCGTTAAAGTGGGGGTAGGAGACACGTTGGGGGGGTGTGAAGCAAGGTCCGGTCTCGGGGAATATTAACTTACCCCCGGCTAGACTCCCGTGCAGACAAGGCGGCGGAAAATCATTTCACGGCGTATCAGAGAGAGGAGGAGGTGGAGTCGAGAGCAGGTTTGAGTGGTTTTGAGAACACGGGAGTTTAAGAACAAGCGAGGGTTAGCATGGCGCAATGAAGAAAAATTAAACCCACCTCGTTCTTACGCTTACCTCATTCTCACCTTCCCGATTCCAGTGCGAACTCAATTTTCAATTGAATTTAGACAAAAATCCAGCGGCATGGTTAACAATATTATATTTATTAATAATGTTTCCTCCTTAGAGGATATATACGCTCAAGGACGCGCGGGGTGTCCTTGCAATGTACGTATTGTAATGGCCAGTTGCAGACGACACATACGAATTCTATAAAGTTATGGTACCCATGAGCCACGGCAACCATTCGATAAGTGTTGCAGAAACATTCGATAAACATACTGATTTCATAACTTATGGTACGAAGTTAGGAGTTTCATAAGTGGCCAAGATGGCGAATGCGCAATGAACCGCTTAGAGACTTAATTACTAGATAAAATAGTTGTTTTGAGACAAATGACCAGTTAATAGGGTGGACTTTCATATATTTTATCGGGTAGATGATTAGATCGAATATTCGACGCTATTGACTCTTGGTAAATATGTTATTTAACAAGTACATTTGTTCCAGCAACCTGAATATTTGTATGAGATCTATAACTTTATAGATTCATAACAATTGATTCCATAACTAAAGGCTCTTGCAACCGGCCACAAGTGGGGCCAGAGCAAATTGGCATATGTGACGTCAGACATAGCAACCGAGTGACGTTAATACGCTTGTGCCTAGATAATAAGTTTAAGTAAACATGAATAATTAATTTCTAGGGATACCTTCTCCGTCAGGAATGTCAGCAATTCTCAGTCTGGTATTAAATATTCGTTTGAAAATTCAAATTTGCATCAATAACACCAGATTCTAGATTTAATTTCTTTTAATGTCATTTTAACATGGGCAGTACATGCAGCCTCCCCGTATGACGTAAATGACTAATAACTAATATACATGGGTAAATACTCACGGCTTGACAAAGAAGTTAAACATCGTAACCGATCGTATTTTAAATTTATAGGCCGAAAATTGTCAATATTTCTTTATATCTGCCACCGTTACTTAGGACCACAAAACTATAAGAAAGGCATAAATATTTCAATTATTAAATTGAGGAGATTTACCTATTTTGAAACGCAACGACTTCTAAAATAACAGTACGAAAAGTTCAATTTTAGACTAGTATACCAATGTTAGTAACAAAGTTAGTCCTCCATTACTTCGTATATATATCCCAGTGTCGCTATGTTAGGGACTTCTAAGACTCCAAAGGGCTGGCCGACTACCCAGCACATAAAAAGACATGGTAAGTCAGAAGTCTCACATTTTCTTTGACGCCGGTTAAAATTACAAGAGCTAATGAAATGATAAACGCAAAACAGTTATTTTGTATCCAGATGGTATGGATTCGAAAAATTTTTATCTTTTCCGAAACTGGGTATTCACGAGCTTCGGCGGTCAACGGAATCACAAATTTGAGATTTCCCAGACGCACACGCCCGAAAACCTTTCGGGAGCGTTAATAAGACATGAGACGACTTTGATAACCATCTAACTTCTTTTGGAAAAAAAAACCATCATCAACCTTCAATGGCGCCGAAAAGGCACGTTCGTGAATACGCCAAGATAATGAAGGGGAACTACACGAAGGCGGGGTATGAGGAGATAAAGAACTCATGTCAATCTGCCTCCATCAACGGTTGCTCAATATTTATTAATACCTCCACGCTACTGTCCTGCTCGAATACTTATATGGTCGGGGAAAAACCTCAATGAGGGGGCCGCCATGTGTTTCACATAAATATGACAACGAAGCATATTACCGTGTAGACCTGTGTACCAAAACTTTGACCGAGTTCTGTCTTTTTGAGATCACGTCATCAGCGCCAATTTCCGCTGGGTATCGCCTGATTCAGATTCTTTAAAAGCAAGAAAGCATGAATATACATTATGGAGTTAAATGTTTCGAATTGTTTCCTAGACTACGTGTTGCCTAAATTTCCACATTTAGTTCACCCAGTCCTCGGCACTACTTAGAAAAGTCTTTTCAGTTGAATCGTAAATGGCCGTTGTTAATTGTTGTTAGCGTGAGAAGGTGTGTAATTACATCCCGCGTATGGTACTACATTTTTATCCACTGTATTGTGATACTGGTAAGTAAAACCGGTAAGACGTGTTTATTTACACACTGTCGACTGTATTTGCATCTAAACTGCCGTCTTTCATCACTAGGCGGCGCCACAATCCAAAAAGGTCTGTTTACGGAATTCTAGATAACTGTTTTTGGCGACGAGTCAACAATCCATAATGTGTATTCATGCAAGAAAGCGAGGCTTAACATTATCCGTGCCAAAGCGATTAAAATGGTATTCCTTATGTTCCTTTGCACTTTTTATTTTTCTACATTCAGTATATAATTCAATAGTTCAATTCAATTCGTAAACATCACTTACTGCAAGATGTCCTCACGGCTAACAATCCCGTTTTTTTGTTTATATGACTATGACAATCAATCCAAAATGATGAAAACATATTAACAAAAAACAAAATTAAATTCACTATTAGACAAATGAATATATAAATACATAAAAGTGATGATTGGTTATCGCTGAATCATACAGTCCATACAATTGACAGGCGTCAACATAACGGCGGGAGGGCACAAAATAGAGCAAGTCGAGCAGTTTATGTATCTGGGTAGTACACTGAAGGGGAATAGATTTAGTGGAAGGGACATAGGATGTAGAATTGCTGTGGCTACAGAAGCATTTTCAAAGAGGAGGGAACAGATGTAAAGATGCGAGTAGAGACGTAAATAAAAGGTTAGTAAAAACTAAGGATGAGTCGAATCCCACTGTCGATTCTCGATTCCACCGATTCTCAGAATTAGAGTCGGTATCGAGAATCGATCGCCCAAAGTCGATTCCATCCATTCCAGATGGATAAATATTCAAATCAAGTTTCATTTATCACATCATACTTGCCTCAGTAATTTTGGGTGTAGGCTATCAATTTGTAATTTTTATCTACCTCAATGAGCTGAGGATAAGTATATTTGCTATTTGTTAATAAATATACTTTTTGAGCGACTTGTTATTTTATTTCAGCCAATACTTGAATTTAAATAATAGTCGTACGCTACTGGTATATCAATATCTGTTATTAGGAATAAGAATCGATGGAATAGGAATCGAGAATCAGGAATCGATTTGAAAGAATCGGAATCGAAAAAAAGTGGAATCGAGTCATCCCTAGTAAAAACTAATTTGGAGCGTGGCGCTGTGTGGGTCGGAGACTTGGTCATAGCGAAGGGAGGATGGAGAGGGTGAGCTGGGTGGCGAGAGAATGAACGAGGAGGTATCGGAGATGGTTGGAGAGGAGAAAAAGCTCAAATCCGAGGTTCAGTAAGAGTCAAAGAGAGGAGATGGGGAGAGGACGTACTGAAAGGAGAGGGACTGCTGAAGAGAGTAAGTTGAGAGAAGAGAGAAATAAAGAGTTGTCGGCCCCGGTGGCGGCGGGGTTAAGTCCTCGCATGCTAACCCGAGGGTCGCGGGTTCGAGTCCCGCCTGGGTAGAGTATTATCTGCCCAGGACATGGGTATTTGTCTCTCGTCCGTTGTTACTGTTATCCACCCGACGTAAATTGGTACATTGTGCTTTATTCGGGACAGTGAAGAAAAATATAAAAAAACTAGCTAACCCGTGCGAATATTTCTCACAGTATGCAGCTTCTTCCTGTTTCTTCCTTCTTTCTTCCTGTTCTTCAACCTGTCGAATATTTCGAACAGTATGCAGCTTCTTCCTATTTCTTCCTGTTCTTCAACCTGTTTCTTCCCATGGACAATTATATGTTATTTATGTTTGTGTTAAAGATGCATAACGTAAACGGTAAACGGTCACACTGATAGCATGTAGAATGTAAACGATCTAACTAAAAGATGTGTTAATAGATGGCGCCTCTTATTATCTTTTAAGCACGTAACCATAGCCAACATATTAGTTGATTATTTTGTCAACAGGTGGCACTGTATCATTTTTTTAACAAAAGCTTTAATTTGAGATTTTTTGACAAAAACTTTAATTCTAAACCATTTTTCTATTTTTTGTCAATAGCGGTGAACATAAGCTTTAAAACTATGTTTGAATCATTAATTTTGATGCAGAATTATGGGAGTTAGGGCGTAGCGACAAAAAAACACCATTGAGAAATAATATATGAGGACCCCAGAAGTCAAGGGGTCTAAGTAACAAAACCATTGTTTAGAGAAAGCTTACGTCAAAGTTGAAAATGTTTGGTACAACCCACTAAGTAGTTAAGAGGCATTACCCTAGATAGCAGCACCTATCAAGAAAATTACTTGGATCCCTTAACCACCTAAAAGATTAATATTTTCACATTCCATTCCTGTACCTAACTTATTTTTTTCAAAAATGTCACTTAGACCCCTTGACTTCTTGGGTCCACATATATGATAACAATAGAGGGAATAACAGTGGGGAAGCACGATATAGGATAGAAATTCTCGACGATATAATAAGCGGGAGATGAAATGAGGAATTCAAGAGGGATCCAATTCATAGAAGAGTGAACGGATTACGATAAATAATGTCCAAAAAGCCACCAATCAGCTGGTAGTATACTTAAACAAATTAATGCATCGCCTGATTCTTTAAACTTTCGGATGTTGTTGTTTCGGATTATTTGAAGCCTGGACCCAAACGGATAAGCTGCCAATAAAAAAAACTCAAATACGAGCCTCCACGAGGGTGAGTAATCCCACCAAAGCTCGCCCTGGGGGGGAGTTTCCGATCCGACCCTAATCGGAAATTCTCGAGGGTGGCTATAGTGGGAGGGCAAGGAGGGAGGAGGAACGGGGAACATCGAAGAGGGGAGGCGCCTTGTCCCGCTTCTTCGACTCTTGTTTGGGTTCTCCCTCCCCACTCCCACCCATGCCTCCCATTCGCTCCCGACACACAATCGCACGCTTCGCACATTGGTTTCCCGCTCATTTGCTCACGATTTATCAATTCTCTCAGCCGAGCGGCGTTTGCGAGTGCAAATAATTGTAAACATTGCTTAGTAACGGTAGTATCAAGGTAATCTCAAGCGATGTGTGTTAATTATTACTAAATATTTTTATGAATTAAATCTTCAATAGCTGAGTCTAACAATTAATCCAATCAATAATTTAGCAAGCAAATATTATCATTAATAATAAATATTTATTTTAAATTTTACTGACTTAAGGTAGTCCGAGCGAGATAGTTCCCTAGTCATAATAGAGACCATATTCGAATTATACGTTTTAATTTCAATAGCTGTAGGACACATCAATTAAATATTGCATTATAAATGGTGCAATAATATAGTTTTACATGACAGTAATTATAAGTAATTAAATAAAAATATCTCAATAAGTCTTTAACTTGACAAATTTTTTTTGGCGCGGTGCGTTGGAAACTCCTTCAAAACTGAAGGTTTTTTGTAATACCCAAGAACTTATTGCGGTGACAATATGATTAATTTTCAAAAATAGTTGAGAAAACATATAAACTAAACGCTGTTAGTTTTTTTACGACATCTAAGTGGTAGAAATTCCTTATTTTGTAACTTATGTCTCTCTGGAGTGCATACCATTTCCCATGTAAAAGGGCTGGTATTTTTCGGCAAATAACTCCGAAAGTAATGTGGTAAGGGGTTGAATTTTTGGTGTCATTAGAAGGGTGGGATATTTATCTTTAAAATGAGACCAAATTGATTTATATATAAGTTAAATGATTTTTCGCTCAGACTACCTTAAGCAACCTGAGCGGGCCCACTAACGTGGCCGGTTACTTGTCTCTAACTTGCGGGTATCTACCGGAAAGGAATGAACAGAATCCGTTTACTTCTCTCCCTCCAATACAATAAATTAACGGCACGCAGGATTCGTGCCATCTTCCCATTAACGAACGGCTTAAGCTAGCCGGTAGTAGCAGATAATTCTCGTCCAAGAAACTTGCGCGACCATGCATCTGCTAAAAATATAAAGAAAATCACTTGCTATGAACTTATGCGAAGTGTCTTTACCGTCACTGATTACAAACATTGAATGGGAGAGATTATACGGAACATACAGTGAGGAAACACAGCACAACGAGAAGAGACGATCGGCCATGCAAGAGGAACGATTCACTAATATCTGAGTGCACCATTGCACGAGATAGAAAAAAGATATCGAGCGCAGAATAGCTCGAGCTACTTCAATGTTCAGGATGAATAGGAGATTTCAGTTATAGGAGTGGACAGTATGTAAAAACCATCATATTACATATAGCAATTGAAGGATCAGGGACTGGACCACCGCGGTGGTTAACTGGTGAGGTGGACTGGAGAAGAAGAGTCAAGGCTGTTAATGGAGGCGGATGCAGAAAAAATTGTCTAATTAAGGAAGTTTGAACGATGCATCATTTCTCCTAAACCAAATGAATTTGATCTCATTAAAAAAAGTCACCCTTCCAAAGATACAAAAAAATCAGCTCGTTACCGAACTAATTTCTGAGATTTTGCCCTTTTACATGGGAAATGGTACGCGTATGCGCTCTAGAGAAACCTTATTTAAAATATTTTTAACGCCTAGAACTCGTCGATGACTGAAAAGTGGGTATTTTACATGTTTTCTCAACAACTTTTTTAAATAAATCATATTATAACCGCAGTATTTTTGTCAGGATCACAAAAAACTTCCGATGTGAAAAGAGTTTGAAATTTACCGCGCTAAAAACAGAGTCAAGTTAAAGACTTGTATAGATATTTTTATTTAATTACTAAGAATTTCAGTAATATATAAGGATAGTTTTGCACCATTAGTAATAAAATATTTAATTCGTGTGTCTCACAGCTGGTGAAATCAAAACTTATATATCGAATATGGTCTCCATTATGACTAGGGAACTATCTCGTTCAAACCAACTTAAATGATATTCTAATAGGCTGTTCCGAGAACAGAAGAAGTTAAATCAACGTGTGCGCATTCCGAAATTCTGGCATTTGCCATCACTACATCGTCGATCAAAAAAACGGCGAGTTCTCCGATTTTCGTTCTTCAAGGGTTCACTGTCCTGTCTCTTGCCATAAGGGCATTGAGTACCACACGAAATATATCCCCGGAGCTTATCAAGAGCTCCTCTTCGTTTCTTCCGCCTTGAAGACCAACTCCCGACAAGAATCGGTGATTTCCTCGTCGGAAGGCTTCATTGCTATTGGTTCGCGGGAAGTGGCGATGGTTTTTCCCCGCCTCGGGTGCGAGGTCGTCCTTTTCCTTTAAGGCAGTTTGAGCAAGATCAAGTTCCCTAATCATAAAGGACACTATATTCGAAGTTTAAATTTCAGCAGCTGTAACAAGCATGAATTAAATATTGCATTATCAATAGAGCAGTAATGTACTTTAATTGACTGAAATTCTAAGTAATTACATCAAACTATACATATGTCTTTCACTTGACTCATTTTTTCATGCGTTACTTAGAAAAACAACTTCACAACGGAAGGTTATTTGCAATTCTGAAAATATTTAATGCGGTACAATATTATTTATTTCCAAAAATGTTTGAGGGAACATACAAACTACACAATGTTAATTTTTTTACGAGATCTAGGTTTTGGGAATCCGTCTTTTTTTAATTAGGCCCATCTGGAGTGGATACACGTACCATTTCGTATGTAAAAGGGAAGGTAATTGTCGTCAAAAATCTCTGAAAATATTTCGGTAAGGTGGATGATATTTTGGTAGTTTTCGAGAGGTGAGGTACCTTCATTTAAAATGAGACCAAAATCATTGATTTCTACATGAAATTGTATTAAATTCAAAGCCATCTTAACTGCATTCACATATCCACCTCATGGACCCACTCGTACCAACTTCCAAATGTCACTGTTCCAACTAAAACACAATCAGCAAATTCATGACTTTGTTCTCTAAAAACGCACCAAATATAAAACTTGAAATTCATGGATACTTTTCTCTATTTTTCAACTCAGTGAAACCCGGTTAAGTAACCCACCCGGTAAGTCCCTCCACCTGTATGCCTCTTTCTACAGGGCCCTGAAAATTATTAATCCTTCAGTGTGAACACCATCATGTTTTCGAATGAAAAATTAAACCCATAACTGGGAAAAGGGAAATTCCAATAGATGCTAGGAATAAAAATTGAGAGCTTCTGCTTTCATGCATATTTTTTCACGAGTTCTTTCTTTTCCGAATTTTTTGCTCTCCGAACTTATAATTATGTAACCACAAAAAATATATCCCTACAATTGCAATCAGAGAAGAATAGGGTCCGAGGAACACTAGATGAATGTCAAATTCAACTGATCAGATTGAATGAGAAGCCACTTTATACAAAAAGGATCAAAGGAAAAAGATTCGCACAGCAATTGAGATACTACTACAACAAACCACGTAGATATGAGACAATATGAAGCACAGGGGATTTATTAAGAAACATCTGAGAGAAATATACAATAGAAGGTCCAATGCAGAAACGTACGCGGTAAATAGAGATTCCCAGAACAAAGAGACACATGCATAATACATAGTGAAAAAAGACTTTAAGGGAAAAGGTTTTATTAATCCTGCGCTACACCTTTGTTTGAGAGATTAGGTGGGTCTAAGAACGGATCACTCACACGGATATTAACCTGACTTGCACAGGTAAGAGATTTATGGCTGGCTAAAGACTTTAAAATATGTTAGTTGACAGAGAGTGTAGCTGATTAATTGATGTGCTCCCTTATTCATGTTTCTCAATCTGCCGCGTAGTGCTAATACCATGTTTTGCATGTTCCCTGCAAGACTCAAGTATCATCTTTACGCAGTTGCATTATAAATTAAATTTATAATTTTTTAAGCATTTGTAGCATACCACTGGTGTGGTGCATGCTGGTATTAGTGAAGTTGTACATTGTTATGCATGTTGGTTTTCAGTCACCCCCTGCGAAACACCCTTCAGGTGGCTTGCAGGGTAATATGTACGTTAGTTTGGCTTTAGGCTATTTTTTCCCCGGGGATCACCCTAATTCATTGTCCATTCCAAAAATTTAAACAACAGAAGGCTAAACCAGGAAGCACTGTCATGCGAATAGCCGTATTAAAAAAAAACTTTCCCACTGCTAACACTGAACACCGGAGGAGGATACCTGACGTCGTCCACAAAGAGATAAACAAGTGGCAGGAGAAGGCCAGGATGAACTCCGATCAGTATGGATTGCACAGCCGGAACGACACGATCACATAACCGGAAACTGGGTATCATTTCTTCCGGAAGCCTGAGGAAAATGGAGCCACTCGACAGAGGAGGACATAATCGAGGATACGTATTAAATTTTCCTGCGCTAACCACAAGGTGTGAACAGGCGAGACGACCTCTAGCGTAAAAAAAATAAGGGCAGTACATCTTATAACTAGGCCAAATACGAGGAGACCTACACTAACTACACCCCACCTAGGAAGGAATACAGCCAAACAGACCCATACTGATTAACGTAATTTGAGCGAGATAGTTCCCTAGTCATACTGAGGACCATACGCGAAATATAAGTTTTAAGTAGGAATCGTGAATTAAATATTGTATTATTAATGGTAAAATCGTATGTATTTATAAGGCAAATTCGAAGTAATTAAATAAAATTATGTACATAAATCTTTAATTTGACTCATTTTTCTCGCGGTACGTTTAAAACTCCTTCATAACGGATGGTTTTTTGTGATTTTGAAAAAAATACTGCACTCACATGAATTCTTTTAAAAAATCGTTGAGAAAGCATAAAAACTACGCACTTTTTTGGCGAGATCTTGGTGTTAGAAATTCCTCATTTTTTAAACATGATCGATCTGTAGCGCATACACGTTCCATTTCTCACGTAAAAGGGCTGGTATTTTTTGGCAAAAATCTCAGAGAGAAGTTCGGTATGGGACGGATATTTTGCTATCTATGGAAGGGTGACATATTTTTCTTTTAAATGAGAACTTCTTTTAATAAACTAATCGAAATCAGACACATAAACTTTGATTATAACTCCATTTTATGGATTTCGTACAACCTGCGAGGAATATCTAACGTTAGGCCGAAGAAATGGAATACGGCGCCGTCGCCAGGATGGAAAATGGTTAGCCTCACCCTACGAAAAAGATTATATCGCTCCATTCTAAAAATTAGAAGCTTAAGGAAGTTCGAGCGAGATAGTTCCCTCGTCAAAATAGAGACCATATTCGAATTATACGTTTTAATTTCACCAGCTGTAAGACACATGAATTTAATATTACATTGTTAATGGTGCAATAATACAGTTTTATATGACAGAAATTGTAATTTAAATAAAAATATCTCAATAAGTCCTTAACTTGACTAATTATTTTTGGCGCGGTGCGTTTGAAACTTCTTTAAAACTGAAGGTTTTTTGTAATACAGAGGTACCTATTGCGGTGACAGTATGATTAATTTTCAAATATAGTTAAGAAAACATACAAACTACACGCTGTTAGTTTTTTTACTACATTTAAGTGTTAGACATTCCTCATTCTGTAAATAATGTCTCTCTGGAGTGCATACACGTACCATTTCCCAAGTAAAAGGGCTGGTATGTTTTGGCAATTATCTCCGGTAGTAATGAGGTAGGAGGTTGAATTTTTGGTGTCATTAGATAGGTGAGATATTTTTCTTTAAAATACGACCAAATTCATTGATTTCTAGGTAAAATGATATTTCACTCAAACTACCTTACATCAGTCAGCGGTCTTCGCTAATCCTCATTTTCCTGTAACTCTAGCGGGCTGACGCACTAATTTTGCAATTTTACTGATTTCCATCGATAACTTACTAGAAATCAACAGGCATTTTCTTCTTTAATATGCATTGTCCTTACATATGTTGTTCATTCATTTGAACTAATAATATTAATTGAAATTTCTTTAGCCTTGGTGAGGAGAAACTCGGCTCCGCTTCTCCGGTGGCGTTGCCATTATAATAAATAAACGCGCGACGAAATTCGATTGCGCGCGTGTGGTCCCTGAGCGTCCACCAACACACATGGGAGAACGCAAAAAGAGCTTACGAAGGCGCTCTTTAGACACGACGCAATCACCTACCAGCTGTTTAATTACGCGAGTCACACTGAGTTGAAGTGAAAACAACATTGCCCAGGTGTGCAAATGGAAATCACCGAGGAAGGCCGATAATTGCGCTCGATACCGCTAAGTGCGTTCATTTGCGCCGTTGAGAATGACTGGGTAGATAAGAAAGAGGTGGATTACTTACGGATTAACGGAAACCAGAGTCGACGTTGAGCCTTCTCTTCTCTGGCGAGGGGCGCTAAGGACTCCCATCGCAATGCTTCACAAATGAGAGATTATTTTACAATAATTCTTCACAAGGCATCTACAAGAGCAATCTGAGGGATTCCACTGAAATATTTTCACTGAGATAGAAAAAATAACATAGAATCCTGAAACCAGTGGGATTTGGCTTCCTCCGGTAATCCTGGCTTAGCGAGTAGCCTGCGGGTGTATGGCGGCTTCCTATCTAGTTCTGACATCAGCTGTACTACGCTCTCAGCTCTCCCATGGAATTGAAGCATATACGTGAATTTTGCGGACAGGAAAATTGAAAATTAGGATTTATCAAATGAATACTAGGAAAATGTGACGAGAAATTAAATGAGCGATGTTATTTTTCTCTCGTGAGATCCTACTAAGAGTACGCCACAACTATATGGGACCCTTACGAAGTAGGTTAATTTCAGATTTAGATGGAATACAGCGGAGGGTAGCTAGCTTTGTTAAAAACTATAACGATAAACGTACAAGTGTTCCTAAATTGTTGAGGGAATTAAAGTGGGAACCTCTATCTGGTCGAAGGAAAGAATGTAGATTAAATCTGTAGCGAAAGTTTGATGTAAACCTTTTGTTGCCGGACGTTCAACATATTTTGCTAGAGCCAAAATATTGTGTAAGAAACGATCACGATGCATAAGGAAATAGACTTATAAACCGATATATTTAAAATGTCATTTTTTTCACGTACAGTAAGGGAGCATTATATTTGCGATAGATCAGTTCTAGTGTACTTTGACTCTGGCAAAGTAAAATAGGTTTTTTTAGTAGTGCTAAATAAACTAAATACTAGTGCAACTAACCTTGCATGTAATCTCCGGCATGATATACTCTTGCATGATTAGTACTTTGTAGTGCTATTTGTCTGTCGCATTAATAATAATAACTAATACTTAAAACTTGAGAATGGTACTACATGGTAAGCATGTTCTACTACGTATCACTCTCCTGGTTTCTGCTCTGAGCGCGAACTCTTGTCCTAAACTGCTTTTGGCCTGCGCTTGGCATTCGGAGGAACATGCGCGGTTCTGATTTGAACTGGGATGAGTACTGCATGCCTGGTGTGGAATCACCCCGTGCCACACACTAGTGGTGGCTTGCACGGGATTTCGTAGATGTAGACAGAAAATTTTAACTAAACTGGGGGCTTTCGACAGTATCTTGCTCACTTCGCGGATTAAAGCTTTCTGTTTTCCCTCGGGAAACCTATGGCGTCCGTGTTTCCGGACATTATACGTTTCGGACAGTTCTGAACCGATTAGAATAAAACCAATCATGTAGCTATGGATCCACGTAGCACAACAACGAATGATTCGGGATTTTGGTGACCTTTACCCACTCGGATTTATGGATGGAGTATCTGAAATCTTGTTTATTATGTCTCTAATCGCGGAATTCAACTCCATAGACAAGACCAAGCGTTGAAATTCGTCATCAAAAAATAATCATTTGACTTGACCGGAATTCAAACCCGGATCTCCCAATTGCCGGTCAGGCGTGTTATCCCGTTACACCAACAAGCAAGTCCGGGTTCGAATCACGGTCAAGTCAAATGATTTTTTCATGGCGAATTTCAACGCTTGGTGTTAATTGCACCCCAGCAAGTGAATTCATAGCGTATCATTTGTAAATGCAATGATATGAAATTCGTCAATTTTCGTCCATACATAAATAACAATGTTGGGTTTATCCAAGCGGCTTTGTTAGCACGACTATCGTCTCATGTGTCACAATGTATACTTGAGGCGTGAACATCAAATTCGCATTAATCCCCCTCGAAATTCGTCTGGAAGTAAGATGGCTTGGTGGTGTAACTTCCGGGTTCAAATCCCGGTCAAGTCAAATGATTTTTTCATGGCGAATTACAACGCTAAGTGTCATTGAACCCCTGCGAGAGACTTTGAAACGTATCATTTTTTAATGCAATGATTGGAAATACGACAAGATTTACGGGAGAATAAAACTCGATCGTGAAGCCCAAGTGAGATTTTTACAAGTTTAAAAAAAATGTATTCTACAGATAAAGGTAGTTTTTGCTCAATGCCAAAGAATCTCCTCCCAGTTCTCCAAACATTCAGGGGCCTATCCCCCTCTAGTTAATCTTTTTTCGCCTCAGCATACGATCTACCCTTCTTCATCCCGTCCATGAAACCTATTCTCTTTCTTCCCCTTCCCCGCTTGCCCAAAATCCTTCCCTCTATAACACTCTTCAGCAACCCATCACCCTTTATTGCATCCTTCAGCCATCTACCCTGCCTATCCCGGATTTCATTCAGAAGCTTCCTATCCTAGGCCACCACCTTAAACACTCCCTCGTCAGTCTTCCTCTCCGTCCATCAAACCTTCTCCATCCTTCTCCACACACACATCTCGGATGCCCTCAGCCTATTCTCGTCCTCCTTTCTGAGGGTCCAAGTTTCTGCCCCACACAACGCAACGCTCCATATCAAGCTCTTCGCCAGCCTCTTCTTCACATCCTTACCCAATGTCCCCGACATCAGCTCCCTTCTATTACGATGCGCCTCCTAAGCTGGCGCTATTCTCTTTCGTATGTCTTCGCTTTACAAGTGGTGAAAACACACCAAATTATACCACGAGACTCTTTGGTTACCTCGTCGGAATCGTCTCGGACTGTTCAAACGCAACTACGAACAACGTTCGAATGCTCAGTGTGGTTTATTATCAACCCATTGATTGCTCCCGAAAACATTACTTTTGTAATCGTGAGATCTCTGAAACTACATCCTCCGTACTTCCCCTCTCGACAAGTGATCCCACTTCCACGGTGGATAATAACTATTTTTTAAATGTTATATTGTGTTTCAAAGACTAACTAAGAAGGGAAGACAATCGAGGAAGTGCTTGAGATGGTGGGCGAGGAAAGGAAACTTCTTAATGAAATTCGAGATCGGCGGAGTAGGTGACTGGTGGATTTAATAAGGGGCGATGGGTTGCTCAAGAATGTGATAGAGGGAAGGATGTTGGTCAAATAGGGAAGGGGAAGATAGAGATTAGGTTTCATGGCCAGGATAAAGAAGTGTAGATCATATGCTGAGGAGTAAAAGGATATACTAGAGCGAGATGGGCTTCGGAAAGCGTAGAAAACCGGGAGGAGATTCTCTGACATTCAGCAAAACCTTCCTTAACCGGTAGAACATTTAAAAAAAATTGAGTTTCACCTGTTGGTTTGGATCAAATTTTGTATTAAAAATTTAGCCTACTACCCGACTACGTAAAGCTATGATATTTTGTGCATAAGACCCATTTACGGTGGCAATACAGTGACCAATTAAAAGTAATGACGATAATTAACTAACTGCGGCAGCTTCCATTCCCCAGCTTGACCATCAATTGACCCCGCGCGATCATCACACCAACACCACCTGCCGGAATCATGTCACCCAAGCGGAGCGGCGGTGATTTCAGTCTGCCACCGTAGAGGTCGAAAAAAAACCCCTATCCTCCAAAGACAATGAACGACTCGTCAAAGAAAACCACACGAATGGTTCCGGGAGAAACGCCCAGAATCGTTAGACTTCTCGGAAGTTTAAAATCAAAATACGTCCGTCTTCTTTAAGACCGGCGACGCCAAACCCATCCGACAATAAAAGATGGTTGGATAATAACTGCGGAAACATGGAGGCCATCGACATCAATAAACGGGCAGCGACCGTAAAAATTGTGATTATAACGCGGAATACGTTTCGAAAGATCTCAATCACTCTTTCTAGGAACGGAATCAACGACGCGATATCGCTCGTAAAACGGGCTATTTCACAGTTAAAATAACCGGAAAAAGATTAAAGGGGTCGTAGACGTAATTGTGATGGAAATAGGTGGGGTAGCCGGTTGACACCTTTCCACTGTTAGGAGATCCTAGATTTTTTTTTCTTTTTTACCGGATCCCAGAATACTATTATTCATGCATCTAATAAAACACTCAACGAGAGGTAACAGGAGCCAGTCAAGGCAATTCCTTCTGCATGGCGCTAGACAATAAGTGACACTTAAGCAAAAGGGGGATGGTTCTTTTTTATTGTTGCTTGTTGGTCTCATGTCGCAACAGAAAGAGCTTACGAGAGAAGAACTGAGCAGTTTTCCACTTTTCAGTTGAATTCTTCTTACGTCAAGTGTAAGGACCACCACATCAGTGCTGAGAAAATATTGGATTGGATATTCTGGGAGGTGACCGAGAGCTAAGGTCATTTGCACCATAGGGGACAGGTAAGGGAAGAAGGGTGAACAGAAACCCAGAGTCGGCATTAGCGAAAGGTGCCAAGGTGACCACGGTTTAACGTCTCATCCGACAGACGGAGTATTGTACTTCAAGAGCCCTCCACTAGACACTCAGCCAGTACTCTAGCCACCACACCAACCCGATCCTCCTGAGACACTATTACTTTTAGCTTTTATTCCAATATTGAATTTTTTATTAAAATGCGAATTTATAATGGGGCTATGCTGTTTTATTCAAATATTTTATTCCGAATGAATACCTGGGTACCCGGACGAGTACATGAGTATGCGGATGCATACTCATATGAATACCTGAATACCCGTCGAATGTCATGGCCAATGGCGTGGTACTTGGTACTCGCCAGCGTATTCCGTTTGGGTGCTCGTATTCAGTGGTATTCACCCAGGTACACGAGTCTTCATTGTGGCACTCATGTACTCAAATAAATACCTGGTATTCAGGTATTTATTTGAGTACCCAAGATTTCATTCGAGTGCTCAGGTACTCGTCCGGGAACCCAGGTATTCATTCGGGTGCTCGATTATCAGTGAATGATTACATTTGGCCCATGCCTACTACAGCATAGATGATGAGTGTTATTTCTGTGTGTGGCTAATCCAGTGAGCACTCTTATTCAAATGAAGGTGGAATGATACATTTCGCTTCATCGAGGAATTTTGTGCTTATGACAGAACATTTATTTAGCCCAAATTTCCGTCTTACCTCTTGGTGCATGAACTGCTCAACATCTTCCCAGTTTTAGCCATTACTGTATTAATAGCCTTTTTTAAATTTTAGCCCGACTGTATTAATAAATCAGCATATCCCCATTATAAATTCGCATTTTATCTTTTTCTAGAGTTTACCTATTAACAATTACGATGTACGTTTTTATTTATGAAGAAATTGATTTACACCTTGAACATAATGAATTAAAACAGTGCAGACGTCTTTGGCAGAGTGAAATTGTTTCCTTAGGGCACGCGAGACATGTGGCAAACGCAACAACAACAAAACATCAAATTGCGGCGAGAGCTAATGGTTTATCGTACGCAACTTTGCTTGCTGTTTATTCGTAAATTTCTCCTTGAACGGAAACATTTATTCGTTTTCATGTACTATTTCTACAATTACAGGAACATTAGCAGCCTAATGCACATCTACACGAATCTAAGACAACTCCCAACTTAGTGTGCAGCCTCACAAAGCATTGCTTACAACGGCGTGCGCTCCAACTTTCATTTGTCTAATAAATCTTCGGGATGATAACGATCCGCCTTTCCCCCGGCTTATATTTCGTAGGGGATTAAGCGTGTATCCATTAAGAGTGGAGATAAAATAAGATCAGCACATCCGGTCCTCGCATCACATCGTTCCCCGTAGAGTGAGATGGGATCGTGGCACCGAGAAACCTTGCGGTGAGTTGAGTGGAACCAGTCATTCAGTGCTCTGTCCATTCACGTCGGCTTTAAGAAGCCTGCTATCTTGACCAGCCGATAAGATATCTGAGAGAAACGCACTCTATTATTCATCGAGGTATAACTTTTCGTGTAAGAGATCTATCGTATGAAAATGAAAAACTTTGTAATATTCCACCCATTTATTTCACGGTACAACTACTTTCGTCGCAGCGGCGACATCTTCAGGTACAAAGAGTCAAGGCACAAAATATGGTCCTTGTATACCATCTAGGTTAGGTGTTTCGGTGGTGCAACCGAGATGGTATATAAGGACCATATTTTGTGCCTTGACTCTTTGACCTGAAGATGTCGCCGCTGCGACGAAACTAGTTGTACCATAAAATAAATTGATGGAATATTACAAAGTTTTTCATTTTCATACGAAATGAGCTTCCACAAAGTTAAGCCTGAGATGATAGAGAGATCTATCGTATATTTGGGACCAAACAAAATTTACCAGACGCTACTTTTGTCATAAGAAGTTTTTAGGCTGAATTTTTTAAACGGCTAAACATGGTTCAGAACTTATCTTAATAAAATTGGTTATCCTTTCTTTACAGTATCATAATGAGCTATAAACGTTGTTTTATCATTTAAACAGTAGTTTTTAATAATACCAAGTTTTGCTTATTTTACTAAGTTAAAATGTAAAACATAATTACTTTTACGTAATACGTCTACATGCACATACTGCCCAGCGAGCCGCCGCATTGATATGTGGCAGGGAGTGGTAGGGAATCATCCATGTAGAGATGTAAGGGATGAGGTTTTGGGAGGTGAAATGGTGACGTGTGTTATGGGAATGTATTTAGTGGAGCTTAGTTTTTACTGTGGTCCTTTACTGCGCGCGGAAAGAACGAGTTTTTGTACCTATCTGTCCGGCAATGTATCTCTCTTATTTCATCGCTTCTCTAAGACCTAGAGAAGTAGTGAGGCGTCATGATGATATTCTCTGTGTCGCTGTTAAACACACCAGTTCTAAATTTCTCAAGCAAGCTAAGCCTAGCTGGTAGCCTCAGAGTCTCTAGGGGCTCCCACCTTGATCCCACTAAAAGTTGAGACGCACTATATACTCGCTCGTAGCGGTTTTTAACGAAGCGCTCAGCTTTCTTTTCTTTGGATACAATGCGGCCCAAGGTGGGAAAATTGATTTTAACATTTTTATTTTGGATTTATCGATTATTTTAGAAGATTTGAACATCCAACTTTTTTTACTACAAATTTTATGTAAATCACATTGTATTGCGGAGAGTGAGAATGAGATAAAGTACCAGTTAGACCGACTATTTCTCCAGGATTACCAGCGTCTTCGACAAAATACTACCCGACCTCACTTTAGAACAAGATACCAGGCCTTCACTTACCTTTTCTTCAATCAAAAGCAGACTCCTATTTCATTTGGTGTATACTTTCACAATTATATCAACTCAGACAATGCTTGGATCCCTATGCAATTACCCACACCCCGTCTCTCTGAAACCCGTCCCTTTTTTCCAATCGTTTCCATCCGAAGTCCCCGTCCGAGCTCACGACTTGATGGCAAATGATCTAAAACTCTAGTTCAAGTAGAATCGTGCAACTGGTGTACCAAATACATATATTGTACGCCCAAAACAACGAACCTATCTACACCTGCGTGTCGCCGTGTGAATAAGATTGTCATGCACCTCGAAATAGTGGCATTATCCTGAATTACGGCACTCATAAAATATTATGCGGCTAAATTGAAAAAAAAATCTAAAAATTTTCAAAGTAAGCTAGTCCAAAATGTCGATACAATCAAATCTAACATTCGTGTTATACAACCACTTAATCCCAGTCGAACGATGAAAATTTAAATCTTAATCGTTAAAACATTGCGCCAGCGGAGAAACTACAAAACTAATGATTCAAAATACTTCCAAAGACGAATCATACCTCCAGCATAATGTTACGTCTAAAGCCATAATCACGATTTGAAAACTAATGCATCACATGAAAAGGTGTCAAGTTAAGAGACGTATCTTTGGTTTTGAGAATTGCGTATCGAAAGGGGAAGGCGAACTGGATGGGACACGTACTGAGGAAACACTGTTCGATGAAAATAATATGAGAAGGAAAGAATGAGGGAGAGAGAGGGAGAGGAATACGAAGATATAACATGATGACTGAAATATAATGAATGGAAGGAGTTACGAAGAGGTGAGGGAGGCAGCACAGGATAGACGAGCATGGCGGGAGCAGTTCAATTGAAACCTGTCCGAGGACAGAATCACCTTAGAAGAAGAATATTTGCATCGCAAACAACAATGTTTGTTTTTTCCTGAATGTATTTCCTAATGTAAATTAACAACCACACAATGCCCAGTTTATTTAGTATTTAAATATGAAAATGATTAATACAAAAACGCACGATGGTGCCATTATTTTAAAATTACAAAGCGTCGATGTCATGAAGTGCCCTCACGGTTATTCGCCTCCACCCGAGCCCAAAGAGAATGTAATTTTGCTACAGAAATGAACATCTTGTAGAAGAGAGTCGATAAAGTCATACTTCAAGATGAGCGTCGACACCCATTTAGGCTGTATTGACTCATTAGCCATTAGTTTTTCCACGTCGCGTCGACGCGGAGCGCTTTACCTCCCGCGGCCGAACTTTTTATAGTGAAGACACAGCAGTTGGGGAGTGCGATGTAAGAAAGCAAGAGTTTATTGAATAATAATCGCGTGGAATCCAAGATAAACTACTCACGCCGCGTATTAAATAGCATTTCCGAGAGCGTCATTCACCACTCTCAAGAGTTTCGTCATCACGGTGCACTGGCGATTGTTTGTTTATTCCAGCCTTGTTTATTATTTTTTTTACAGTTATGAAACTCTTACATTACAGTTTCGATTAGTCAACGAAACGCAGGCATGCTCGAGCTTCACACGCCGTGCAATTCTCGCAATTCACTCGCAATTCTATGCCAAATACTTCTCGCAGTTGGATAAAAATTGCTCACTTTACACTCATCAATTCCAGGAATACTCATCGCATAACACATCTTTGTCTGAATAGTCTAGCGGTTGGAGAATATTTTTTTTTATTTCACGGATATCGCACAATTAATGAGTTAATTTAACGCGACAATTTTTTATGGGTTAACCCATCATATTCCGCAAGATTTTCCGCGGTCACGACTTTCCAAAAATTGATTCTCCGTATTAAATTTATTTATGTATTCTACCAGCTGATTGGTAGGTTTATGGACAGCACTTACTCTGAAGTCCTGATTTCTGGGATTTTGTTTTGTTTGCCCTTCTTCACTTGATCTGCCATTAGATCCCACTTAAAATCCTCATATCGTCTTCCTCTTCTCATTTCATCTATAATTCCTATTTTCTCCCTTCCTCTTCCACGTCTTCCCAGTGTTCTCCCCTTTTTTACTCTCTTTAACATTCCCTCTCTTATCACCGAATATAAAGCAACAGAAATTTATTTTCGACTCTCTTTTTGAAAAACTATAAGGACTAGTATAATACGCTCATTTAAGCACGAGGGCCAATATCTCTATCACCTCTTATACAAATTACTACATTGCCACGAACTTCCGTAAGCTATGGATTAATATTGCATGTGGAATATAATCATTTGATAAACGGTTGAATTAGTATAAACTTTGGAAATGAATACCAAGAAGGAAGAAAAAAACGGGTTTTTAGCGATCTGTCGCATGGGAATACTAAATGGTTGATTTAAGGACTGCGAAAATGTTATCATGTGCT
This sequence comes from Ceriagrion tenellum, assembly GCA_963169105.1. Lineage (NCBI taxonomy): Eukaryota > Metazoa > Arthropoda > Insecta > Odonata > Coenagrionidae > Ceriagrion > Ceriagrion tenellum. The sequence goes on along the minus strand of OY720633.1, from coordinate 122,632,144 downwards.
ACCATATGGGTGGAGAATACGGAAGGAGGGCTGGGAATATGGGGAACGCCAACAGGTGAAATTTCGAAATCACTGTGGAGACTGGGAGGAAATAGACGTCCTACCTCTTATCGGTAATCAGATATCACCGACATGTCGCGACAGCTGCTGAACCTTACCTTATCTGCTGACCTTATCATTTTTAACAGCCGCAAGTAGTCTAAATAAGTCGAGACCAAATATTAAATTTTTATCGAAAATTCAATTTTAACAATGTGATACAAATGTATTCAAATATCGTGAAGCTCTTTTTTTATTTCTTTCCACCCCTTGATGGTAACCTCTAAAGAGAGAACAAGATGTTAACACACCACTAATGTTCAATGCTGTAACTTTTTATTGGACCAACATACAGGGTCGCATAAAGGCTCATTCTCTTCGTAAAGGTCCAAAATTTAATAATATTAAAGAAAAATTGAAAAGAAAATTATTTTCAACCCCTCAAATAACGCTTACAAAAAAAGGGCGTTTTTTTATAATTTTACATTTATAGCATTTCAGCTGGAAGTATTAATATTTTTTACAACTAACAATGTCATTGTTAATAAAATTTGAAGCTATCCCAGATTAAAAAAAAACATCGAAATTGGTTCAGAAATTTCCGAGATACGAGATATTTTTCCGAGCGCAGCAGATTTGAAGTAGCCAACTCAGTTTTCTCTCGCGCGCGGGAGAGTACGTCGCGCTACCCCCACCACCGCGGCCGGCCGGCCTTGTTTTTCTTCGCTATACTTCATTCATGTTTTTTAACACTTACAAGTCAATATTTTGTAAATCTGACAATAGATATTGAAAATATGTCTTTGAGGTCCAAATGCCGTCGGATTTATTTATTAATTGTTATAAACAACGGAGCAGTGATTAAAAAAAATTCTTATCTCGGTTGTTATTGGTCGAAAAACACCTTTTTTTTTTTTAATTCTTCGTTTCAACCTCAGCTACTCAAATCTTGAAGAAAACATTATCTACAGTTTATGGGGGTGGCCCCAGCTTCATTTATTTATAAAACAAAAACGCCCTTTTTTTGTAAGCGTTATTTGAGGGATTGAAAATGATTTTTTTTCAATTTTTCTTTAATATTATTAAATTTTGGACCTTTACAAAGAGAATGAGCCTTTATGCGACCCTGTATGTTGGTCCAATAAAAAGTTACAGCATTGAACATTAGACATGTTTTTAATAAACAAATGGAATAACTCAGCAGCAAATTAACCAAATTGGCTTTATAAATCGAATTTTTTTGTCATAATGGGGGCCTTAATCACAAAGCAAAAAGGTATTAAAAAAGTCATTTTTGCAATAAATAATTGATATGCAAAAAAACGCCATTTTGGGGGGTTTTTCAAAGTTTTTGCAAAAAATAATTATCGAAAAAAAACTTACCATAGCTCAAATTATGCGTTTTTTGATTGTCTACAAAAAACATTTGAAACATTTCTTCCTAAAGTGAATACCTTGGCTTGTAGAATTAAAAAACCGTTTTTAGCCAACTTTGAACCCCTGTAATTTGTTTATAACGTCTAGTTCGAAGTTTAAAAATATATAGGTATATATAACTCTTCCTTTCCTACAACTTTTGACTATTCTTAACCTGTATCACGAAAAAACCTTCAAATTTCCCTACAGACTGGACTATTCTTCAATCACCATTTAAGAAATCGTAGTAATTTCCTGCACTTCCAGCATATTGCACCACGAGAGAGATTAAAGCAAGCAAACACCTTTTCAGCCCAGACTACTCTCAACATCACATATATTCCTAACTTCCCGATTTCCAGGGGCATTGCAGACAACGCTACCGCGACTTTTATGAATCCCTCGGCTCAAAAGCACGTATCACTCACTCGTGGACAGTTGTTCACAAATAAGTACGGGGTCTTGCGTCACTGGACACTATGTCTATACATTAGCACAATGTATGCTACCGAAGACTCATGGAAATCGTGACAAACGGCGTAAAACTACAGAGAGCTCAAAAAATGGCTTCAAGGTTTACAAGATATTCCGGGCCTCTTTACTGTGGATATCCGTATCTAGCGATTTTTCTAAGTTTTGTCTTCTCTCAAGTAACCTGGAAGAGAATCAATTCTTCTATCCAAATTTTGAAGTAGCTCTGACAAATATTAAATTGAAAAGAACCTGCTCCCGGCAATCATAATCACCAATTCATCATCGAAGTGGTTCATCACGTCAATCATAAAACCCGCCATGACAGAACTCTATACCGTCGTGTAACTCGTCTATCTTCACGTTAAGTCGGATAACCATTGCAAATCCTCCGTTATTGTAACGAGCACTTTAACGTCCAGATTGAGCTTAACCATCGATTGTAAAACCGACTTTTGAGCTTAACGCTTGTGTGAAGTTTAATTACACATTATAAAACCTTAAAAGACATAAGGTTTTAAGTACAAGAATCATTTAGTCTCAAATTTCGTCGAAAGTTACAAACGAGACAAACTGATAGCCTGGAAAAAGGTGAACTGGTCCATTAGCATCGAACAATTCTTTCCTGCGCCGAAATCCGTAGATTGAAGACAAGGAACCAAGCACAAGGAAATCTCGTTGATAATCAGCAACGGTAAATGATTATTTTTTGTTCCTTCCCTCGGAAATGTTTGGGTTGCATGTTCTGCCAGGGTGACTGACAAGAGGAGCCTGAGGCAGATCGGGATGCCTTGCATATTTCTTCGATTCCGCTATCCGCCTGGATATCACCGGGTGGTAAATATTCCGGAACAATTTCGCATGCAAAATATAGGTCGTCTACAGAAAGGAAACGAGGCGCCTCAAACGTCTTGAAGGTAAGCAAACTGCTGTATTTAAGAGCCACTTAACATTTTGTTCGATTCGTACTGTCAATTCTGCTTCGATTTTTCTGATTCAATTCAGGATCTTCAGGTAGTTTGAGCTAAATATTTATTTCGCCTAGATATCAATGAAATAGGTCTCGTTACAAAGAAAGATTTCTTACTCTTCCAAAGAGACAATAATATCAGCTCTTTACTGAATTGCTTTCTGAGATTTTTGACGAAAAATACCAGCCTTTTAAAATGGGCAATGGTACGTGTATGCACTCCAAAGAGACCTTATTTAACAAATGAGGATTTTGATATTTGGATGAGGATATTTAACAAATGAGGAACAACTAGATCTCGTCAAAAAATTAACAGTGAGCAGCTGGTATGTTTTCTCAACTATATTTGGTAATAAATAATTTAGTAGCCGCAGTAATTATTTCAGGATCAGAAAATTTTTTTACGAGTATGCACTCCAGTTACTCCTCATTTAAATTATAAGGAATTTGTTATTTAACACATCGTCAAAAAATTAACAGTGTTTAGTTGGTATGTTTTGTCGACTATATTTGAAAATGAATCATCAACCAAGTAATATTTTCTCCATATAATAATCTCTCGTAATATTTTCTCCTCCAAAAAACCTTTCGTTGTGAAGGAATTTTAAACGCACCAAGTGAAAAAAATCAGTCAAGTTAAGATTTGTACAAATATTTCCATTCAATTACATAGAATTTAAGTCATGTGAAATTATATCACTGTTCCGTTTAATAATGCAATATCAAATTCATGCTTCCTACAGCTGCAGACATTGAAACGATTAATTCGAATATAATGGCCATTAATGACTAAGTAACCATATCGCTGAAACAACCTTTAAACAGTAGTCCGATTGTTGAAGAGGAGAGACAAATCTCTTGGAACCTTGAAATTATTAGCAACCGCGTGAAGCAGCCCCAACTATCCGACAAAAATGCAATGGGGGAAATGAAATGCATAATTGGAAAAAAATCACCTCGAGTTCCAGAGGATTCCCTCTAACCTTAACAAAAGTATAGTTCTAATACCCCGCAAACCACCGCCAGAACGTCGGCACGTGATTAATGGACATCGGTCGTTTTTTTTTTGTTTCTGCGTAAGAAAGACGTGGTCGATGCAAGTGTAATGGAGCTCCATTGAAATTTATGGAAGTTACGGCCACGAGTAGAATACAGAAAAAAGTTATTTAAGCAAACATACACGAATATTTTACCAACTCTACTATTATTAAAGATATTTGTATTAACAGACAATGCATTAGCACGAAAATGTATTTAATTTTTTAATACAATAAATTTAATAATTATTCTGAAGCGTGAGTACCAATGAGTACGCGGGAAAGCGGGAGTACGCTCACTCAATCCGTTCAGCAGTCTACGCATTAAAATGCATCCAACGATTCCCTCCGATGAGGAAATAACGGAAAATGTTCTCAGAAAGTTGAACATTTCCTCAAAGAGTGCTAATGGACACGCACACAGTTAAGCGCTGTCACGCGTACGCCTTCCCTACTTACGTGATGCACGGGAGACGATTTTCTCAGGCACGAAGGAGCACGCATCACAATGCTCACTCAAATGGTCGCGCCTAACGGTGTCCACAAAGAGATCATACTTTTGAGACGCTATTTGCAGTTTTCTCCTGGGAAGCGACGAGAGGCTAGCACAGCTCCCAGGGAGGGCGAAGAGTATATATACAATGGAAAACAAAGAAAATTGCCGGAGATGAAGACTCGACACGATGAGGAAGGGAGAGAATAGCACACAATAGGAAGGATTAGATACCCAGTAAGGGGGATAAGAACGCTGACAGTCATAAAAGGAATACGCATTTTAAACAGGTAATGCGACACATTCACGCATGGTACAATTCAAAGAACACGATGACCTCAAGGGGTTTTCTTAACACTAGGACGCCTGGACTATAGTGCTCGCAGTTTCTGTGCATTGGAGTGTTCCTCCAAGCCTAGCTTCCCATGGTAGATGAGCAGCGATTGGTTGTCGGCGTCCAATCCCGTATACCGGTTCTTAGCTCAGTGCGCGCCGCGTACGAATACTGTAAGTGGCGACCCAAAAGAATTGGCGAAAACGAACGCTATGCCTCGCCGACGCGAGGGTCTTTAGAATAGAAATACTCTGGACGAGAAACTACTATAGATATCGAGTCAAAAATTGCAATGATTGCAATAGTCATCGCAGTGAGGTTAGAAAGTAATACCCATCGGCGCAGGTCACCGTGGTTACACGATAAATAAACAAAACTTTAAGTCAGTATTAAAACAGTATTCGTACGCGACGCGCATTGAGCTAAGAATCGGATTACGGGATTGGACGCTGGCAGCCAATCGCTACTCATCTACCATGGGAAGCTAGGCTTGGAGGAACTCTCCAGTGCACAGAAACTCTGCGATCACTATAGTCGACATCATTCAAAGCCCAAAGCGGGTCATTTTGACCCACAATAATTAATGAATTAATTCCTGACTTTGCACTTGTAAGTTTACATTTTCCCGGTTTTTTCTACAAACCACTACTCTTTTTACTTACATACATCGTTTGTTTTCACAGTATAACATTCATAACTTTGTCAATATCGATGATTTATAGGTATACGGCATTATAACGGCATTTGTATCAATTTATCGTCGCTTTAAAATGTATTTTATTTTTCTAGCCTAAAATGACATATCTCAATAAACTGCGAAGATGTTTCACATTGTTTTGTATTTGTCTTTATTTTTTCGAATTTCGATGGTATTTAACAAGCTCAAATTATTTTTTGTGAACCAAAGTAGGAATTTGCTGTAAAATCAAAGCACAAGGATGAATAAATTTCTATCGAGACGACTACAAAAGCTGGATTAACGAAATTACGTTCAGAATTCACAGAAACAGTACACGGTAAAGTATGCACTTAGCTCATAGTTGAATTTGTTGTCTATCAACGCTTCACACGGGTCTTCAACCTCACCGAAATACGCCACCAAAAAATGACCCTTACTGACCATTCTATTTCTGACTGTCAAATGTCGCCGAATAAAATTAAAATAATTTTGATAAGCAGGAATGAAGTAATATATCGCGAAAATATGTTCACGACGATGTCACCGCAATGGCTACCGCGGTCTTCTTCCGAATGCTCAAAAAAAAGAAGAGGCACTCTCAAGGCTAAGCAAAACAAAAAAATCAAGGCTATTCATCCCCTAGAGGAAAAAAATACGAGAGGTCACTCCTCGGGCAACTTCTAGCCAAGACGGGGGCAGTATCACGCAATCCATCACTCCACGATCTTTTTAAGGTTCCTATAAACATTCTAAAATACATCAATTAAACGATCGAGGAATACGAAATTCAGAAAATATTTTGATAGTGAAGACAAGAATTAGGGCAAAGCAGTAGAATAGGAAGACGTAAAAGACGCGGTTGACCAAATAAAAGAGTAACAAAACGCTTTAGTCGATTACTGAATAGAACTGACCACGCGAACATCATGATTTTCGTTACACGGTAATCAAACTGAGTTATACGATTTTGCGATCATATATATTATTTCTCAAAGGTGTTTTTTTGTCGCAACGCCATAACTCCCATAATTCTTCCTCAAAATTAATGATTCAAACATTGTTTTAAAGCTTTTGTTCCCCGCTATTGACGAAAAATAGACAAATGGTTTAAAATTAAAGTTTTTGTTAAAAAAATTTTTAAAAATGATCAAAAATTAACAGTGCCATCTGTTGACAATATAATCAACTAATATGTAGGCTACGGTTACGTGCTTAAAAGACTGTAGGAGGCGCCATCTATGAACACATCGTTTAGTTAGATTGTTTACATTCTACATGCAATCAGTGTGACCATTTACCGTTTACGTTATGTAACTTTAACACAAACATAAATAACATGTAATTGTCCATGGAAAGAAACAGGTAGAAGAACAGAAAGAAAGAAGGAAGAAACAGGAAGAAGCTGCATACTGTGCGAAATATTCGAATGGGTCAGCTAGTAAATAAATATTCGCGATCTTCTTTACAGAAGTGATCGTTGGTTCGTAATCGAGACCTTTGAGTGGCACGTCATCTAGATAAATACGATTCATTTGTATTCAATAAGCTCGGCACAACATGGCAACTCACACACAATATTTATCCAGAAAGAAAACGTTTTAACGAAAAAGAGAACATTTTCATCCGCTTAAAAACACACGGGAGCAGTTGAAAAGTAAAACTTGCTAAATGTCGGAAAAGTGGGAATAGTGTCAATAGGAAAATTACAACGGCACTTTTTCCAAAACTAATGAAGTGACCAATTACCCAATGATAAAAACTGAGTCTCATCAGCCAAGGGCGAAACAAGACTCGACTCTCCCCAAACCCAAGATCTTCTCTCGACGAAAGTCAAAAATAGTCCTTATCTTAATGCCTCGTCCAACTCGAGGCTTTTAAAGGCTAAAAATACCCAAACACATGACCGCATGACTCCAAAATGATAAGGAGTCATTAATTTCTTCCCACGCGATATTTTATTTAAGACTTATCCGAAGATGAAAATCATGTGCATGAAAAAGGATGTACAAGCCAAGAATCATTGAACATTTATGGATGGCGGCGTAGGACATAAAGTAATGTCTAATCGCGTTTTAATGCGCTATCTGGGAAGGACTCTGATATTTTCCACTTCACACTGCGCAAAAACTATAGATAATGAATATCGCAGACGTAGATGCCTGTTTCTAAAGCTGCCGAGTAGCGCTAACGCCATGTTGTGCATGTTCCATGCATGACTCTTGTGTCATGTTTATATAGTCACATTACAGACTGTTTTAGTAGTTTCTGTAGCAATTTTAGTGCACCGCTAGTGTGGCGATTGCTGGTGAAAATAAATTTCTTCACTCTAGTTCATGTTGGAGATAGGTCACCCCCTGCCAAACACCCCTGTGGTGGCTTTCAGTGTAATAAGTAGATGTAGATGCGTCAACTGTAAAGCGGTTTGACGACGTATGTTCGTATCAGGGAAATTACGCTTTTCCATTTGGCATATCGATCTGTATTGACAGGTAGGCATGGGTGATATAGACGCAAATGTTAGATAAGTTTAGTCTACTCACAAGCTCATTCAAAATAGTCGGAAGCTATGAATGAAACAACGCCACTTTCACACCAAAACTGAATTTTTACATCGCTCTAGCTCAACACTACATTATTAGGGGACTGGGTATCACACAGTTCCAGAGCCTGCAGGAAGGGAACATAAGAAAACATGCCACTGCGAATAAATTTGAACGTTTCACAGCTCAAGAAATTAAGAAACAGTTTAAAATTTTATTACAGAACATATATCACTACGGTATCTTTTTTAAATATAAATACTGCCACAAAACTCGGGTTATGCAAGGAGAACACATTATTTACCTTAGTTATAGGGAAGACTTTGATCCTTTTACAATGGAGTAACTTCACGTTTTGCGTTTTCTCCTTAACCACGAATTCAATCACTTACATAAACTGCTTCAAATAAAACATTGGCATCGCTAAGACTGTACATCAAGCAATAAAACGTTTCACTTCTAAGACTTAGGATGCCACGAATGTCTTTCAAAAACCTAATGGCTTTCAAGAAAGAGCCATTTCTACAGTTTTTCGTTTTAGCACGTAATGGTTGAAATGTCCGTCGATGCACACACATATCCCAAGAACAAGTGTAAAAATAAATGCGCAGAAAGCCGCACGGAAACCTTCATTGCTTTCCCTTCACTCCCTCCCAGGTTACCAAAGTGACGGTTGACGGACGTGAAAACAATCGGCAAGTAAAGAGGGACTACTTACATTAAATACTAGTTTGTTTATTAATTCGCAAAAAATCGGTGTCTCAATGCGGGTTAAATATGGCATTGTTTCCAAGTAATGTTGAAAAGAGCTTCCAAACAAGACGTTGCTTCCAGTACCGGTCATAACCAAGAAAATGATGTTTCATAAAACTTGATAAGAACATTTTTTGGCAAGTTTGAAAGAACTGAAAGCTTGGCGATACATTTAAATATGTTTTCCCTACGCAGTAGCACAGTTTCATGTCGATTAAACGTCAAGTTTCTTCAGCATTGCCTGCCAAAGAGAGTGCTCCGTTCAAAAACGACAAAAAAACCGGCACGTTTTTGTTCTCACCGCGATGAAAAATCGGCGGTGTATCGTAAAAATATTCGCAAACCATTGTTACACGCAAGAAAAAATAAGCTAAAGTTTGATGTATCTTGCATTCGTGTAGGCATTATGGCTCAATTTTTATCAGCTCCCAAACTCGAGAGTCTACATAATTTTTGCACCGAGAGCAGACTAGATACGACAGGATGGTCTAAGCGTAAGTTTAACACTCGATTCTAACATGCCCGGGAACAGTGAAGAGGAAAACTTTTGACGCACCTCATGAAGAGAGAGTGAGGACAACGATCCGCATAAACGGTTGGTTAAACACAAAATGAAAGTTGCGGACCCGCCGCGTTTCGGCTCAACGCTCTATCGTGGAAATTATGTCTTCGCTGCTTCCGCGATTATTTCAGAACTGGCCATAGTGGCTGCACCGAGACGCCAGGGAGAGAGAGAGAGAGAGAGGGAACGGGGCCGTCGAATGATCGACGGCCGCTACGATTAACAGTTCCGCCAATTTGCCACAGGTAAGGAAAGGGGGAGAGAAGAAAAGGTAGATAAAAAAATCGCAATCATTCGCACGACTTTATACGGGAAAGTAATGACTGTTTCTCTCTCTTTCCACACGCATCCGCCTGTTTGAGGATCCATCACTACGGCCGCGAAGAACGAAATTGGCCACCAACGCTAAAAGAGACCCGCATTTAACACACTATTAACACTTCAGGGACAAGTCGAAATCAAACAAGGCATTAATAGACATCTCGACTTTCAAATAACGCGCCGAGTCAAGGCTAAGGTTGCGCGGGCCCGGCCGCAACGGCGGCGAACCAAACTCTTGTCTCCCCCGAGGCCCGAAACCTTGACCGATTTTTACAAAGGGAAAGGATTTATACAAAAAAAGGCCTACAAAACAAAACATTAACGTACATCTGAGAGAGCTTCAAATCGACATTCACGATAGCTTTTTATAATGGTCTCGGATCCAATCTGTTGGGCCAAAGATATATTGGCAGCATTGCCAAAGGCCACTAAATCGTTGCTACAAATAATTGAGGAAGCGGCTATAGAAAATACTCAATTATCCGAGTCCGTTATACTGATGTTCTATATTAGCCGAGGGACTTATCCGGTTAGATCACCGGATTACTAGTGGCCGGATGCAAGAACATTTAGTAATGGAATCAATTTCTATGGGATCCATGAAGTTATTGATATCATAAAAATATTTGGGTTGCAGGAACACATCTAGTAGTTACATAAATTATTTATCAATAGTTAACAGCTTTGAATTCTTGATAATGAACATAGTACTTAGTCAGTAGGAGTAAACAAACTGGTCATTTGTCTCGCAACAACTCTATTACCAAGCAATTAATTCTCCAAGTTGTTCATGGCGCACTCAGCAACATTTATTGAATGGTTGCCATGGCTTATGGGTCCCATATACTTATAGAATGCATATGTTTCGTTCCTGCAACTGGCCAATAATTGTCTTATTTTCCTAAGCAATGGAAGAAACTTCAGCGTTATATATTTCTGCCCAGTTAGTGCATAATTCCTAAAATAACTCCAGAATATTGCAAATAACTTCCGAGATATGGCGCCGTGATGCTTGCCTTTTTTTTCTCGATTCACCCCCTGGATTAATTACGCTTTAGGAACCTAGTGCCCGTACATGCAGTTGTCAGTTATGTTATCGCGGTGATTGAATTTTTGGCGGTTTCAATATCAAAATTTCTCGTGCTAATTCTAATTGAATAAGTTAGTGTAAGCGAGATAGCTACCTAGTCATCATGGAGACCGTATTCGAAATATAAGTTTTAATTTCAATGGCTGTAGTAAGCATTAAATATTTCATCATTAATGGTGCGGCAACATGATATTATATGACTGAATATCTAAGTAATTGAACAAAATTATATGCATGTCTTCAAATTGACGCATTTTTTCACGCGGTACGTTTGAAAATCCTTCACAACGGAAGGTTTAACTCCGATCCTGAAAAAATTACTGCGGTGACAGAATAATTTATTAACAAAACTACAACATTAACAAACTACATAATACTGTTAATTTTTATACTAAATCTAGGTGTTATAACTATTTTTTTGAAAAAATAAGGTCCTTCTGGAATGAATACACGTCCCATTTCCCATATAAAAAAGGCTGGTATTTCTTGTCGAAAATCTCGAGAAGTACTCCAGTAAGGGGCTGATATTTTGTTATCTTTGGAAGGGTGAGATATTTTTCTTTAAAATGAGACTCAATTCATTGTACTCTATTTGAGATGATATTTCGCTCAAACCCCCCAAAACAGTTGGATGATATCATCCCTTTTTTATATATATTTTCCCCCCTGAAATTCTTTGAGACAACATAAGTGATGTCTGCATCTGGACATTTGGCGCGTACAATGATGGAGGAAAGGAAAAATATGTTGTTTAAAGAAGCTATTTCGTAATTTAAAGAAATAATATTCGTCACAATATGGAAATGGCACGGCGATGGCGTTCATTTAATAATTTAGGTAGACCACTCGACCAACCTGCCGTTAATGTGTTTTCGTTTACCCGACGTGGCCCCAGTCCAAATTAACTCGAATAATCGAACGCACTGAATCTCATATCAACTTTTCAGGATTGATAGCAAAAAATGGTGGATTATCGATTGGGTAGATTGGTCATCGGCTGGGTAGATTATAGATTTTTACTAATGGCACCACAGCGCAGTCGTAAAAATGTCTTCAGTCCGCTGCGTAAGAAACAATATCACTGAAAAGAAACACAACCTTCTTTAGATAGCGTGGGTTGGATGATAACAGCAACAGAACTTTGAAGATTCGAATTAATGAAAATGTGGGGTCAGGATCAGGATCATGATGGATAGAATAATACATACAGAATTCTCTCGAAGAGCCAAGGAGGTACGCTATTAAAACTGGGAAGTAAATGGTCACATTCGGAGTCACATCAATCTCTTGAAAACAGCAGGGGAAGCGAAGCAAACAAAACAAATAACGATTGAAAACTTTAGAGAATGGTGATTCTTTGAACAATATATTCAATGTTAACCATCACATCATTGGTTGAGTTTTGATAATGCATTTTCTTCTTGCATACAGATGATAGGAGACGCGAATATGCCTCATAAAGACTTCAAACAGCTGTGCAAATGGTGATGTATTACCATGACGTGTGATTTCCTAACGTAATCACTCAATGATGTCGACACAAGGAAAGAGATACGGCTCGCTAAGTAGTACAAGTGACGCGCGCTGTCACTTATAGTTAGTGCAGAATGTTAAACTTGTGATAGAAGACACAAATTCAAATATCGATAAGTAGAAGATAATATCGATAGGTAGAAAATAATGACAGCGGATAACTGATATGATGACGCAGTCAACTAAGTCACGCGTAACGGACGATAAGTGTGAGATAAAGCAAATCCGAGTTATCCGTTAATTCTCGGTGTACTCATAGGAAATTGAAAATTCGTGTACAATAAACAAAGCGACACGAATTGTACATACACAGAATAATACATATCTTATTTGGGATATAGATATCTCGGGTTTACTTACATGCGAATAAACTTGAACCATGGCTTATGGGTCCCATGAGCCTTTAGCTAAAATATTTACACGGGATCATGACACCTAATTTCCAGCTAGGTAATAGGGCCCAATAGGACATATATTAATGAAATCAATAGTTATGAGATCCATGAAGTTAAAGACCTCATAAAAATATACGGGAAGAAGGAACGCATTTACCTGCTTCATAACTTAGCTATCAACGGTTAATTCTTCGAATATTTGACCTAATTTTCGACCGCTGGATCAAATTTATGAAAGTTTGTCCTATGCATAAAAGCTAATGCACATAATAATTAGTCAGTAAGAGTAGACAAACAGTTAATTCGTCTAAAAACAAATCTTTTATCAAGTAATTAAGTCTCTAAGCGGTTCATTGCGCTTCCGCCATGTTGACTACTCATGGAGTTCATAATTCCATTCCATAATTTATGCAGCCATTTATATGAAACCAATAAATTGAATGAATGTTTCTGCAACACTTATTGAACGGTTGCCATGGCTTATGGGTCCCATAAATCAACTGAATACATTATTTGTAGTCCTGGCTATAGGCCATTAGTGCCTTATGCGTGCGGAGGAAAAAAAAAATAACTCCCATACCGACCAGTTCGACAGTCTCCCACCATTATCACGTCGTTTTTGCCTGATTTGAACTTGGAATTTGAGTTGTATAGTTCAATTCATTAGATAAATGCTGAGACAAAATGGGTTTGTGAAGAACATAACTGAAAGTAAAATAGAGGGAAAAGTCCCCAGAGGAAGACCCAGGAGTACAAGGACCAAATAAAGAAGAGATTACACAGGGAGAGTTACCACGATGTAAGGGAACTAGCATTAGATAGGGAAGGGTGGAGGGCTGCAGTCGATCAATCTTAGGATTGCACGACCAATGAAGAAGCAAATTATAAAGTTATGTCTCCCTTGGAATCAAGGTATTAGAGATATTGGGTTTTATCTCATCATTGGTCGTTCTGTCCTAAGATTGGTAGACTGCAGCCCTCCACAAGCAGTCTACCAATCTTAGGATTGAACGACCAATGATGAGAAAAATTCTGGAGTAAAACCTTTGGTTTCAAAAGGTCTCACCGAAGTCCCTCAAGCATCTGCGACTTTTCGAGCTCGACAGCAGGAGTTAAACGATAAACAGTAACCTCCTGATTGTTAACTGCCGAAGCATTGTCTAGTTATCTTACACGGAAGGGTACGCAACTGCAAAAACAAGTGCACACCGCATTTCCATTACAGCCATTTCTATCTATTTCTGTCCATTTCTATCTATTTCTGTCCATTTCTAACCATATCCAGCCCATTCCTGACCATTTCTGTCCATTTCTATCCTTTTCTGTCCATTTCTAACAATTTTTGTCCATTTATATCCATTTCTGTCCATTTCTCAACAAGCGTACACCATTACCCAGAGTTGCATACCCCTCGTCTTACGCGTTGGACGATAACTGCCTCAAATGAGCTCCATAGGAACACCTCATGACCCTGGCAACGGTCTCAGGTTAACCGTTTCGATACGGCAAGAGCGAAAATCCCGGACTTCTCCTCAACTTCACTACAGTTACCCACGGCCCGCATCACGACTTCGACGGGACTTACTTAGCCGAACATAGTCGCTCGGTCGCTTTACTGGGTCGCTCTCCCAATGCACACGCGGGGCTGATCGGAATCAAGACCCTTTCCCCCAATTAGCCCTCTCTCTCTCATTTGCATCTCCCGAATAACGAACGTGCCAACGAAGGCGTTCCCTTCCGCTGAGAATTAAGGCAACGAAAATCAAATAAAACTTATCGGCCATGGGTGAACTGGCGAGTGCCGCAGGGTAACGCTTTATTATACATTTACGAACGAGTGCCCCCGAGAGAGGAGACTTATTTGCTCCAAGGTGAGTCTAAAAAAAAAGAAATAATATTATTAGCCCAATTTTCGCGCTTGAAAGGAGTAAGTAAACATCTTGCTGGCGAAATGAAATTAGTTCAGGTCGTGAATCACGGTCGCGCCCAGCCCCTCCCCCGCCCCCCCCATGCGAGCAGTTGCTAGCAGCATTTACTTAGGGTCGATTCCCGGGAAACCACAGTTGACGTCAATAATTTACTCAACAAAAAAAAACTAGCTCGAAAATTTCCCCAGTGAACCATTACATTGCATGGGAACGATAATCTCGTGAATACGAAAGTCACATGCTGTCGAAGGGCGACGAACAAGAGAGCAAATATGATATGCATAGGACGGTGATAACAGAGCTAATCTAACATACCTATCGAATGTTCCGCCATTAACATCTACGTACATATAACATCGCGAGGCGCCAGAAAGGCTTGTGACAGTGGGTTGAAGAGCGATTGAAAAGGGAAGGAGCTGAGGCTGCGCGCTAGACTTAAGCCCGTATTCATAGTCGTATTCCTAGGGGTTACCTGGGTATCCCCCAGCCAGGTAATACCTAGGTGTCCCCTACGCTGAGCGATTCATAAACCTTACCTGGGTAACACCTGGGTAGCCAGGGGACGCCTGGGTAAGAGATTTGACAACAATCCCACGCAAAAATAAATATGAACGGTTCCGCTGAATGGCTCTCGATGTTTCCGATGCTCATTTTTCACCGTAACCAAGCACGCTATAAACAATAATATAGTATCCTGTCACACGATGTTGATGAAAAATGATTGAAGGAATATGAGAGAATGTTTACAATATTACTTAAATATTTATATAATATGAATGGTGAGGAATCGCAGGGTAGTATGTATATGTAAAGCAAAGGAAATAGAAGATGGAAAGTAAGTCTTCGCCTTCTTAGCTTGGGCTGATCTCCGTTTGATGTCCGTTGTACTTCTTCCGTCCCACCAAACTGTACTTCCGAGATAGGTCAAGGATTACACGCGCTCTCCTCTCAGCGTGACGTCTGAATTCGCCTATTTTTTCACGCATTCACGGATTTAGCGAAACTTATAAGCTGAGTACATTACAAAACCACGTCACACCGTTTGGAGGAAAACCCAGGCGGGACCTCTGAAACCGGGGTCCCACTCGCAACAATATCGATATTTTCGCGGACTTCGTAACGATAAAAATCGTGGATTTTTACTGTCGATCGGGGACGGTTTTTAGAGGAGTAACCCTTTCCAAATTTAGCGGGTGAGCCCCAAGGACTTCGCGATTAATCTCTCAGCCAGTTGAATGACGGCCAATCTCCTCCCAACTGCCGCCCCCCATCGACCGAACAGCAAAAGCGTCACACTTGAGTGAGACGGAGGAGAGAGGTTTGTTGCACTCGAGACCGGAGGGCATTGGGCTCATCGCATCTCGCGGGTTTTTAGCTCTCTTTTTTTGTTAAGGTGACTCTGGCCAGTGGCGGATCTAGGTTTTGACCAGGGGGGGGGGCAAACCGGGGGTCTGAGGGGAATACCCCCCAGCCGAAGGGGTCGGGGGGTTTCCTCCCCCGAAAATTTCGGATTTTCAAGAATCAAAAACTGCGGTTTTAGGGTAATTCTTTGATAAAAAAGATGGAATTTGAATTTTTTATAATTTCCACGCGTGCATACAGCTAAATAAATACAGAGGCTGCCGCTGCGCTGTTGCGCGCATTCGTGATTATTTGCCCAGTTTCAAAAGAATCGCTTCCGATTGTGACGTACCAAGAGCGTGTAAAATCGGCCCTAAGTTTTAAACTAATTTGTATTTCCATTCGTTATAGTAGGTAAATTTGCTGGAAAATATAACTAAATACTTGTACAAACTGGCACACTCCAATAATTTCGATTTTATCTAGTGTAAGTTTCCTCCTTATTCCCCCTTATTCATATTCCCCCCTTAGCCTCCTCATTGCCCCCCCATATCCGCCCCAAACTCTGGCTAGACTATGAGAGTCATTACAAACATCTACAATCTATTCAGTTGTTTTAAATCCCGAAATGGGCAACCTATGGAAAACCAAATTTAATGTATAAAACATGCAGATTATTCCACAAATAATTTTTTATGACCTCATTTTTGCAGCGATAGGAATAAAGTTCTGTACTATCAAAGTATGGTCATTCTCTTCCGCGGGCTTTGCCGCCCAGCGAGGGACGTGATTGGCCCAAGACAAGTCACGTGACGCGGCCGCCATTTCTGGCTCATGCCTGCATTGAGAGGTGTTAAAGAGTGGAGACTGGCGTGTTAATGCAAAATTAAGTACTTTTGGCCAACAAATGTGCCCCAGTGCTGCGCTTTCGGTTGATCCACGCGACCAGCATAAGGTGAAAAACTATTTTTGCTGCCAACCGGTGCAAGAAGTGAAGACAGAGGAAAATATGGCCACAAAAATCAGCCGGCGAGACTGGACACCCGGTAAAGGTGCAAGACTTTGTGCCGTGTTTTTCCTAATACAGAACTTAACATAGGGCGCCGGCTGAAGCGCCATTTGTATGGAACTACCGATTTTGACTTCAACTGCGGCAGTAAAACGCTAATAACTTGTAAAAAAATAGGGGGTTATGTGCCTATATTTTAAGGTTATTCTAGTGCCCAGAACTTTTTGCTACATAAAAAATTTTAATGAAAAGCTTGAATATGTTTTCTGGTTCAAATAGACGTATTTCTTCTGTATTCCGAGAAATTTGAATGAGAGCCCATATTAAAATCTCCACGCTCAATGCTGAATTACAGTAAAACTAGCCTTGGAACACTATTTTACTTTTTAACTCATCGTCAGTTTATAAAACGTACTTCAAAGATGCTACATTCAAATTTTCAGAAAACCTAGGATAATTGATCCTGAGGCCAGAGCCATCTTGAGGAATTCACGATTATCCACTTCCCCCTCTCACCTCCGAACCCAAGTTCAGCATACTTCACAGCAATTTGCACATTTGCGGAATAAAATTACGTCTCATGATTTTGAAAAATAATTTACATCAATTCCGAAACACTCGATGATTTTGCGAGGTTGTGGATCGTTAAACCATTTCGGAAGCGGTATTACAGAGAATTATCTATGTCTGAATGCCTCAGGGCATTAAAAAACATGTACCATTTCATTCGTTTCCAACGACTTATTCGACGCTTTTCTTTGTTCCAGAGAATACCATTACTTAGCTAAAATATACGTAACGCAAAATGCCCAATGATGAGGGAGGATTAAGTCATAAATTAGGTAGGAATACACGACGTTGTTTGCGACAAAGAAAAATAGGTCTCGATGACGGAATGGATTCAACTATGTACACAAAGTATCGATTGTTACGGACACTTTAGCGACGTTTTTTGCAGACTGAATTTCAGTAACATATATAACGTGAATCTTTAGCCTGAAATAATTCAGCCTTTATTGGTGTACTCTCCAAAATTAACCTCACAGTATTTAGAACATTTACACATGATTTTCCAGCACCACAGGAAATCGAGAACTTACCCGGTCGTACCTCATCAAAAAATGAATGTTAAGGAAAATACGCTAGCAGCTGACAAATTATTGCTTAAACACCTAACTATTATCATAGCTCTTTCGTCACTACGAACGGAGGATGTACAGTCACTTCATAAAGTATCGCGACACACTACTCTAGCGGTTCGTATAGGTCGGATGTCGAAGCTCGAAATACGTTGGCTATCCTGAACTATCTCTGGTGGCTGTGTCCTTCTTGACTTTCAATAAATATCATACTGTACCGGGAGAAGCTCATAGTCAACAGATATGGCTCAGGATAGCCAACGTGCCTCCAGCTTCGAAAGCCGACCTATACAAACCGCTAGCATAGTGTGTCGCGATACTTTATGAAGTGACTGTACGTAGACTGGAGGCGTAGGAGATGTGGGTGTGGAGAAGGATGGAGAGGATGAGATTGGTGGCGAGAAGGACAAACGAGGAGGCATTGGACATTGTAGGAGAGGAGAGGAAGCTAGTGGTGGAGGAACGAAGGAGGCAGAATAGGTGGATGCAGGACGTATTGAGAGGAGAGGGAACGCTGCAAGTGGGTAACAGAGGGGAGAACACTGGGGAAGCGAGGAAAAGGATAAGGATTCTGGACGAAAGAAGAAGAGGGAGACGAAATAATGATTTTATGAGTGATCCAACGGCGAATTACGTACAGGAGGGAAAGCAGAACGTTACGCCAGAAATTAGTACGCAAAGATAAATACTGTCCAAACACCTACCAATCAGCTGGTAGAATACTGCAATGAGCGAAAACCAGCAGTCTGTTCCACAGTGACCAAAAATCTCACACACTTAAGGCTCCTTTTCTCACGTGAAAATATCTGGTATCGCCATCTTTTTACCGTGAAACATCCCCAGCGTCTATTCGTCCCTGTCCACAAGACGCACTTCAGGGAAGACGACCCCGAGCAATACGACCATCCGAACCGCCTTCCGTCGTGTAAAAAACGCGGATAAACTTGAACAAATTAGTGAACTGGACTACCGATGCGGGCGGGCATGATACAATCGCATAAGGGGAACATTATCCGGAAATTAAAACGTCATCCTACACGCTTCAGGCACTAGCGCACGCACTGAGGCATCGTTTTAATCTGGGCCCCTGACGTCAGAGGCCACTTGAGTGCGGGGGAGTCCCAGATGGGGGTACGTGAGTGCACGAGGAGGAAAAGAAAAAAAAAGATGAGAAGTTTCGCAGCAGGTTCACGTAAACGAATCCCACACAAACATAAGAAAGGAGGGGGCACTTGACAAATCTAGCCCCAGATAAAGAGATATCGGATTCATCTATGCGGGTGCAGCACTTATCTCCGTCAAGTAGCAACCGAGAACACGCGAATAGACTCGAATCAAGAGGCTGGCGCCGCCGGGCCACCCCGGCGCCACTGATATCACCGAGCTCGACGCCCTCCCATTGGTCAAGACGCGGCGTCGGCGCGCATGCGCTCTACCACGTCTCGTTGCGTTGTTGGGTGGGCTGTCGCGGAGATGATGATACGCGGTATCGAAAAGAATGTCATTTTTTTTTGTTTAAATTGGGTACCTAAAATTGTCGTAGTTATTCCATCACAGATAACACCTAAAAATATCTCCCAAAAATACATACTTTGTATGCATAATTTTAAAACCAGCTGTTAATTATCAATCAATTTCCTGATCACTCAAATTAAAATGTTTACCAACTGACATTTGCTTCAGTTATACTAGATGAAACACATACCGATTAGGATATTACTGGGCAGCCTCAGGGCTGAGTTTGCTGACAATAAATAAATAAATAGTACCAGGTAAACGGGATGTCTAAATCCTGTATTCGGTTAAAAACCAACCAACATTTCTCTATCATCGCAAGTTTCCATTTTTAAATATACTCAAATTATCGTCACAAGATAGCCAATAATAAACAAAGAGACGGTTACCATATTCACCCACATATTATTGCTATTTTAGTTAAAACCAGAACCGCACAGCGTATTTCAATTCACGTTAGGGAAACGTCCATAATCGTTTTGATTTTCCAAAATGGAGTGAAATATATTAAATATGTCCTCGAGTCAAACAAAACAGTAGCGGCAAGATTAGGATTCAATTCGTAAAACTCTGATTCTTTATACTCATTTATCGCCTGAAAAGCGAGAAAAATGGTTGATTAGAGAGAAAGCTTCATTCCATACAGGACCAAAAATTTTCTTACAGTAAATGAGCTACCAGGCACATGATCGGAGACCAAAGGATGTCATTATCAATGAAAGGGGGGTTTAGAGTATCAGCGGAATGTCCCAGATCTTATTCAAGACGCGGTGCTTGGATTCTGGCATATTTATACGGTCAGGATTGAAGCATTGCCTGCATTAAAATGATAAAAACCGCTACCCATTACATTCTTACAACGCGAGACGAAAAAAGTCATTAATATTGTTTAAACATTATAATTTAGTGCCAGGAAAGTTAAATGTAATTAAGATCTCCGGGAAATTAATGATAAAAAGACAAAACATAGCATAAAGTCTAATGAAAGGGGCAAGATAACACGTATGAATTTCCTCACAACCTAGTGACTTAGCCCGTTCAATTAAGGTGGCTATGGGTTGATTGCGTGAATCAAGACAGTGACTAAGTTAGACATTTTTATGTAACCAGTTTTTAAAAACACTGCTTTCGCTAATGAAATGGGCCACCTATTAAAAACCAAAAATTATGGCACATAATATACAGATGATTCCTCGAATTTATATTTAATGACCACATTGTTCCCGCCATAGGAGCCGACTGCAGCGCCATTTGAAAGGAACTGAGCCATCTGACTTGTATCACAGCAGCTATTCACAAATAACTTTCAAAAATCGATAGGCGAGACGCCTATATTTCATATTTTTTAAATTTTCCAAAACTTTTCGCTTCTTATAAGCAAATTTAATTAAAAATTTGAATATGCTTTCCATTTTAATTTGACGTTTTTCTGCTATTATTTGAGCAATCTCCATAAGAGTCCATGTCAAAATGTCCACTTTTGAGACTGAATTACAGCAAAACTAGCCTCAAAAACTTTGTTTTATTTTTCATCTAACTTATAAGGCACGCTTGAAAGAAGCTACATTTTCAAGTTTTCAGAATATTTGGAATAAGTGACCCTGAGGCCCTGAGCCACCTTAACCTTTGTCCAGACTTGCACGGAAAATGACCTCGTTCTACATTTCCAAAAAAAAATAAAATCCTAGGGGTAAAAACGCAGACGATCGCCATTCTCAACCAGCAAGTCCCGTCTCGAGAATTCCCGAGGCATGAATGAAGTCACTGCCCCTATACAGGGACTTTTAGTAAACCAACCACCCCCTGGCGTTCGGAAAATGCTGTGGGCGAAGCTATTCAACTCTTTTTTTGAGTGCCAGTGGCTCTCGGATATTTCGGGATCTCTCGCAGTTCACAGGTGACGGAGGGAGAGGTATTTTAAGTTTTACTTTCAATATACATACGAGCCGCCCGCCAAGTAAATAGAACGAGCGGCTTTCCTCCCTGGTCTCTCTTTTCAATCCAGAGAAGAATCATGGGAGAATAATAGAGCTATCAAATAGGACCAATGAGGTATATGGAAAGGGCACACTGTCAGCGAACTGACGCCTGACAACCGAAATAACAACCATATTGTTTAACTCAACTCTCTCCTTACTTTCCCATGGATAGAACGACGAAATGGACGAATTAGCGGATGTAAAGCAGGAATAACAACTACGTATCTGTTTGACATTTAAGGCAAATAACTCTTGAAACGAGTATTTGCTATGTAGTGCTATGCATTCAACTTTTTTTACCCTAGTTTTCACCGGGCATGCGAATTATTATTAATTTAAATAAATAAACAATATATTTAAGGAGAATGCACATGAAAGAGATAAATACATGCTGGTTTCTAGAAATTTATCGATGGAAAATATAGAAAAACTGCAAAATTAGGGCGTTAATCCTCACGCGCTATAGGAAAATGAGGGTCAAAGAAGATGGCAGACTTGCTTCAGCTTCTAGCATTGGCCAGCGTAGCAAACGCCCTCTCCATGTACCTCAATGGTTATTACCATTGAGTTACATGGCGTGGCCAATGCTAAAAGCTGTAACGAGTGCCATCTTTGTTAACACCAATTTTCCTTAATTGTTTACGGGCCGTTAATTTTGCAACTTTACAATGCTTTCCATCGATAACTTACTAGAAATCAGCATGCTTTTACCTCATTAATATGCATTCTCCTTACGTACACTATTTATGTATTTAAATGAAAAATAATCCGCATTCCCTCTGAAAACTATCTAAACTATTTATAAAATCGAGTAAAATCCATAGCACTAAGAAACCAATGTATATTTGATGAGTTGCTAGCCTTGAATTGCAAACAAATGGTGGATATTCTCACTTTAAATTCGCCCATTCCGTCGTGCTATTCATAGGAAAGTAAGGAGAGGAAAGGGTTAAACAATATGGTTGTTATTTTGATAGTCAGACTAATGTTTTATGACTGACTGAGACTTTTGACTTAAAACAAGTACGTATCAATGTTTGTGATATTTCGCCTCCCGACAGGCGTTTGCTGACGCATGAATATTTATAGTTACGTTAACTTTAATAGAATATAGAGTATGTTTTCATACGAGTAACTTTCCCAAGTACATGTCCATAAAGTTGCCCCTGTCCTGATGATGAGCATGAGTTCTCACTTCCGCTAGCGCGAGAACATGCATTGCGCGCACATAAATAAAGAGCTCATAAAGGAGGCCAGACGTGCGTATTTGTTGGAAATTCACGCCCGCCCACACACCCTTAAATAGTAAGGTATGCATACCTTTTCCGTATTTATACAAAAAAACTACTAGCGTACCACACTGGAGGAAGGTATTGGTGATTTCAATAAAATGGGGGTGTCTATCAAAAAACCGGTATTCCTCGTAAAGGTAATGTTTACGGTAACCCTATTTCCGTAACGCGCAACAATGGCCGACGGACAACAATGATTCAGTCACGGAGGCAAGAATAACCGCCCGCGCAGGCGGATGGGCTGACGCCTCCAAATCCCATTCAGTTTGTGTGGCGTCCGCTGACGACTATCTTCCTCCCTTCATTCAGAAAGCCTACGCACCACAACATCCATGTTTATCGAGCCCACTCCGGCCGAAAATGCCGAACCATGATCTTTTAAAAGAGTTGCACAACCCACGTTGCGATAAAAATACATCACTAAACTGATAGCGATTCCATTCTTAGCCCTGCAGGCGAGTCAGGGCCTCTCGTCCATTCATTCGTCAAGACGCGGGAAGCGGTTAAAAACGCCAATTCAACCGTGACCACCTGAAAAGCTGAATGGACTCGTATGAGGTGGCGTGGTGGCGGCTATCGCCGAATCACACGGCAGCGATGCTATCCTGCGTAGTCAGTACACCACAGACGGCAACGGGGAGGAAGACGGTTCAATGCGAGGTCCGCAGAATACAGAAGTTGCCTCAATCGGAGATGTTAACGAATAAGCAACACGGTTGCTAGCGCCAGAGGTGCTGCTGTGAAGTCACAGACGTCTTCACAGACGCAATGTAGTTTATCTCGCTACAGTTACATTTCAATTTCAGTAGGGAGGTAAATATAAAAGGCACGATGGCTATTACTACAGCAATAGAGAGTTTCACAGTGTACTAAGGTCGTTTGAGCGAGACATTTCCCTAGTCATAATGGATTCAAATCTTACGTTACAATTTCAGCAGCTGTAGGAAGCATTTATGAAATATTGCATTATTAGTGTAATAATATACTTTTATACGACTGAGATTCATAGTTATTAAAAACATCTATATACGTCTTAATTTCAGCAGCTATAGGAGGCATGAATTAAATATTACATCATTAATTGTGCAATGATATACTTAGATACGACTGAATTTACAGGTAATTAAATAAAAATATCCATATAAGTCATAAACTTGACTTATTTTTCCCGCGGTACATTTAACACTCCTTCGCAACGGATAGGTTTTTTCTGACCCTGAAAAAGTAACCGAGTATATTAAAAATTAATTAAAATTAGTGTTAACTTTTGACGTGATCCAGGTGTTAGATATTCCTCATTTCTTTAAAATAAGGTCTCTCTGGAGTGCATTCACATACCATTTCCCAAGAAAAAGGGATGGTATTTCTCGTCCAAAATCACGGAGAGCAGTTCCGTAAGTGGCTGATATTCGGGACATCTACGGAAGGGTGAGATTTGTCTATAAAATGAAACCAAATTCATTGATTTCTAGGAGAAATGATACTTCGCTCAAACTCCCTTGACAGGCTGAAGACAGTTCGACCATAAAAAGCTACGCGCAGACTCCCAACTATGGGGATGAATGCTCCCGAATTGGAGCGGGGGCAATTTTCCGAGGAATTATTCATGCATTGCAGCCGTAATCCACGCAATAATATGCTACAAAGGATGCAGTTCGGACTGCATGTCCATTCAAGCATCAGACAGCGCGGAGAAATGTCTCATTGACGACCGCCCGGAGGAACGGAGGGCATGACGCCCACAACGCCGAGTACCGGCTGAGACGATGACCTCATCCGCCTTTCTACTGTGACGGTCTATTATCACGAAATACGTCACCGACGCCTTCTCGGAAGAGTATGACGTTACGCATCGCAAGCCCATGGTGGCAAATGCCAATAAGTATCACCTTTCGGCCTAATGACACACCATCTCTCGAATGGAGGGTATTAATCTTAACAACCGATTGCGTAAACGTAACTGGCGACCATTACGGATTTTTTTTAAGATTCCACGGAAAGGATCCTTTTTTTTTTGCCAACAAGAATGGCATCACACGTCCTTTGGCCTGACCGAACGATCTGTAATTGGTGCGGAAATCTGACCGCAGGGGACTCCACTTAATCAGTATTCTACAGATCCACCGAGTGAGCAAAAAATACGCCGAAATTGTCTTAACTTAGGGCATGGGAGAAAATACCGGGTGTTTCAAAAGAAAATATTAGGGTTTTAAGGCTTTGTAGGATTTATACCATTTGACTTACAATTATAAATGATAAATAAAATGAAAGAGGAACTCAAACAATTATTGTTCTGCCCACAAGTGATCAATATGGGCACCATTCGTCACACGGCTCACATCCAATCCATATGCGAGTTACTCCCATACCTTGATCAGTGTATCTGGAGTAATTGATGCAACAGCTGATTCAATCCTGTTTCTTAAGTCTGGTAGGTCAGCTGGTAGTGGAGGCAACACATATGATCCATTATGAAGACATGTCACGAGGGAAACACATCAGGGAAATAACTAGTGTAGCAAACCGTAGATTAGGATTCGTAAAAAGGTTTCTAGGCAAATGCGATGAGAGAGTACGAGAGAGAAGCTATTTTACACTTGTCAGGCCTCATTTAGAATATGCCGCTAGTATATGGGATCCCTACGAGGAAGGTATGATAAAAGAAGTAGAGCGCGTGCAAAGGAGATCCGCTAGGTTTGTTAAAGGCCGTTATGATAATTGTATAAGTGTTACCAGTTTAATAGAACAACTAGGATGGGAATTACTATCAGAACGCAGGTTAAAATTTAGGTTAAACCTTTTAAGTAAATTCGAAACAGAGTTGTTCACAGATGACGTTAGATATATATTGAGAACCCCTGCGTATTATGCTAGGTTTGATCATATTAACAAGATTAGAGAGATAGATAGTCGTACCGATAGATTTCAAATGTCATTTTTCCCGCGTACTATAAGAGAGAACAATAAGCAGCGTAGCAAAGGGATAGGTAGGTGAAATATAGTTAGAGTAGTCTGTAGTGCATGATGCATGTAATAACAACCAATAATCCTTTCCTTATTATGTAGATACTAGCCATCTAGCTCCATGTGATCCTATTATCTAGCATATCTCCTTTAAATATCCTACTTGCATGTCAATAGTGTATGTTTGGTGATCTTCACCCCCTGCCACACACCCTCGTGGTGGCTCGCAGGGTATCACGTAGATGTAGATGAACCATCAAAGATAAAAATGTATTCATTTGATCTATAATTTATAATTATAAGTCAAATGGCATAAATACTACAAAGCCTTAAAACCCCGATGTTCATTTTGAAACACCCTGTATATACCTATTTCATGACGTTTACTTTACTTTATAGTAACTCAAATCAATAAAATTAACTTTAAACGCTTAACGTTACAGAGGAACTATACAGAGGATCTATATTGTATTGTTTAGGAGGAATTTAGTTTAGAAATGCATACCAGCAAATTCGCAGCTACAATTTTAACGATAACTTAAGTTATCTTGAAGTGCACACAGCCCTAAAACCGTCCATCGTAAAATAAGGTTCCTCGTCGAAGGAGCACTCAAACCATGGTGTAATTCTGAAACATGACTAGACGCCTGCGACAGCATACTTCGAAAGCTAACAATATGGGGCGTATTCATAGTCAGGTCTAAAGTCGTGACTTGAGACCGTCTACATCAAGATCGTCTAATTGCCGGATATGATCTTATTTGAGTCATAGTTTCATAGTCACGAAATAAAATAGCCTCGACGAAGATGAGCTTATTTTAACAAGGCAATCTTCGCGAAGCTTGTGCTTAAGTAATAGCTAATACTTATCAGCCAATCACAGTCGCTGTTACATTTATTTACGTAGCCACCGCCCTTGTACAGCAACTACAGCTAACAGCATTATAATGGCAATGATTAAAGTGGGAAAAATACATGGAAAAGTCGCCATGTGAAGCTCTTCGACAGGACCACTTTAGTGAATGTACCGCGGGAAAATGGGAAAAAAGAAAACATAATCCTCCTCCATCGCATTACTAATCCGAATTGCTATAATAACAAATAATCCCAGACGTAATATAAACACGATGTGAAGTACTCGCCTAGAACATTAAAACAATTCTGACTAGGTAAATACTTAATTTTCCCCTTTATATTTCATGATGATACTTTAGAGGCAAAAACGTGCGCATTCACCCAAAATAATTTCCTGGACTTATTTTTCAGGTGGTCTCCAAATCCGCCATTCGGTCATTCAAACTAATTTATCTCATAATACTTAAATCAAGATAAATGAACACGATATAAGGAAAATAAAGGCCGCGTATTGTATTTGATAGTCCAATACAACGACCCAGAATTACAGTATAAAAGAACTGGAAAGATAACATGCCGACGAAAATAAGTGATAAACAAGCATGAATGAAACTACCGATTTTTGCTCGGCAAAAATGGAAAAAATTACCTGTGTGCAGTTAGCATGAATTCTCAACTGTTTTTGAAAATAATTCAAATAGTTACCATAGTATTAATTTTAGGAGCGTAATAAACATTCCGCTGTGAAGGAGTTTAAAACGTGCCGCGCGAATAAAA
The DNA here is from genome assembly GCA_963169105.1 of Ceriagrion tenellum. Classification (NCBI taxonomy): domain Eukaryota; kingdom Metazoa; phylum Arthropoda; class Insecta; order Odonata; family Coenagrionidae; genus Ceriagrion; species Ceriagrion tenellum. The sequence goes on along the minus strand of OY720633.1, from coordinate 122,604,712 downwards.
ATTAGACAAGTTACATATTTATATAGATATTTCCATTTAATCACTTAGAATTTCATTCATATAAGAGTATTTAATTCACCATTAATAATGCTATAATTAATACAGTCTTCTTACATCTTCTGAAATTGAAACGCTAAATGCGAATTTGATCTAATCTCTCTCAAACTACCTTTAAAATATTTGGTTGTGGAGGATGGAGAAGGTGAGACGGGCGGAGATGAAGACTAACGAGGAAGTGCTTGAAGTTGTGCGCTAGGAAAGGAAACATAATGAAATTCGAGATCGGAAAAGTAGGTGGCTTAAGGATGATATAAGGGGCGACGGGTTGCTCAAGAGTGTGCTAGATGGAAGGATGTTGGGCAGGCGAGGAAGGGGAAGAAAGGGAATAGGTTTCACGGCCGGGATGAAGAAGGGTAGATCGTATGGTGAGGCGGAAAAGGATAAAATAGAGCGAGGTAGGCCCCTGAAAGTGTAGAAAACCGGGAGGAGATTCTCTGACATTCAACTAAATCTACCTTAACCGGTATAATACTCAAAAAAAGAACTGAGTTTTACCCGTTTGTCCGGGTCAAATTCTGTAATTAAAATTTAGCCAACTTTTCGACGACTTAGAGCTACGAAATTTTGCACATAGACCCATTTACGGAGACAATACAGTGATCAATTAAAATAATGACGATAATTAACTAACTACGCCTGTACTAAAAGGTTTTCATTAGTATGACCTGATTGTCTGCGTCAGATCTGGTAACCATAATTTAACCAACTTCCCGATGACTCAGAGCTCTGAAATGTTATCCAGAGATACACTTCTGGTAACAATGAATTAATAAATGAACTACGAAACTAATAAATTAACGACGCGCTTGGATTCGAGAGATCCTCATATTCCACGTGGAAATCTTTTAATAAAACCTACCTTTACCGGGAGAATAATTTTAGTAAGTGTAACATAAACTGCACAAATTACGTTCCCTCCGCCAACGACGTCCGTGAACTGACGGCCCTTGGGTGGCCATCCCAAAATAACGGAAAAAGGGTCTTCACAGCTAAAAGGACCACAGCGGCTTGAGCGCGATGGATGCAGCGGGCCAGGGCCTCGTCTTAAGCGTGCGCGACGGCATCGCTGGGGCATCCCCCTCATTCCCACCGACCCCCCCCCCCTAGCCCGTAGCGGCTGGTGCGTAAAGAGAGGAGAAGGAAGGAAAACGCATGGACGTCGCGAAAAAGCGACACACGGACAAATAACACAAGCACGCGCTCCGCCGTGATGTGACTGCCAGTAGTGACTGAATTTGACCAAGTGGAGGGGTGGGAGGGAGGGAGGCAAAGACGGGGAGGGGGGGGGGGTTATGAGACAGTCCTCCTCTCATACCCCTCCCTCCTCTCCCTCCCCCCTATTCCTACCCCACACCATCGCCCCCCCCTCCCCCCAGCCTCCCTCGCCGCCTCCCCACTACGCCTCCCCTCTTCTATTTTCATTTTATTTTCTTCCCTCCTGCTCTCTCTCTCTCTCAACCTCCCCGCCTCCCCCCTCTCCCCCGGAAGTGGTCCCGCATGACCTCAGCACAGATCGGACACATTCGCTGGAAACGTGCCACGCCACGGCAGCGGCCAGCGCACGGCAAGGTGGTGGTGGTGGTGTCTACGGAGAGATGCAAGGAGCAAAATAAATACATACGCGTGTGCGTGTGTGTACATATACATGTACATATATTTATATATATGCGTCTTATTCTCGGCGACCTCCACTCACGGAATAAATAAATGTATGTATATGCTTTCTTTTTACTCTCGTCTTTTTACCCCCCTGTAAGTTTCTTCTATAATTGTGTGTATATATATATATATATATATATATATATATATATATATATATATATATATATATATATATATATATATACACAATTATATATACATATACCTTTCTGTATAAACATTTATGTGAGTATTTGCCGCTGAACGGTCTGAGTGAATGAACGAACGAAGGAACATATAAATAATTATTTATTTATTCCGTGAGTGGAGGTCGCCGAGAATGAGACGCAGACTTCCAAGACCGTCCGAGATAGAAGGCAACTTCCTGACGTCGCCCAGAGGAAAGGAAGACCTTAGACCTTAATTCCGAAACACGAGTGAATGTACACCCTAGAGATTCAGGCTTCACTTCGTGGAAGTTAATCGTATCAATACTAAAATAATATCCAGACTTAAATCCAAATAGTAACCATACTTAAAGAATACAACTTTGTACTTTTCCACAGAATTTTATTTTGGATGATACGACGCGTTTCACCGACTTGTCTGATGTGCCTGATGAAGCCGCAAGTCGGTGAAACGCGTCGTATCATCCAAAATAAAATTCTGTAGAAAAGTACAAAATTGTATTCTTCAAGTATGGACGAGAGACTGCACTGATCCTCACGTTCGACCAAGGTTAAAGTAGGTCTAGAGAAATTCGCTAGGTTAAATATTTAGGTAGTTAAGGCGAGATAGGTTCCCTAGTCATAACGGATACCATATTCGAATTTTACATTTGAAATTCGGCAGCTGTAGGAAGCATGCATTAATTATTGCATTACTATTGGCGCCATGATAAACTCTCATATCACTGAAATTCTTATGAACTAAATATAAATATCTACATTAGTCTTTCCCTTGACTCTTTTTCTTCACGCGGAACGTTTAAAACAACTTCACAACGGAAGGTTTTTATCACCTTGAAAACATTTATGTGGTAACTATGGGGTTCATTTTTAAAAATAGTTGAGAAAATATACATGCTACACACAATTCATTTTTTACGAGATATATAGGAGTTAGAATTTCTTCTTTTTTAAACAAGGTCTACCAGGAGTGCAAGAAACCTAACATTTCCTGTGTAAAGAGCTCGTATTTTTCGTCGAAAATGTCGGGAAGTAATTCGGTGAGTAGCTGATATTTTCGTATCATTAAAAGCGTGAGATATTTTTCTTTACATTGAGATCATTTCATTGAGTTCTAGTAAAAATTTCTCTTAAACTATCTTAACGCCGTCTGCCTCTTAAATTTCACGTAAAGTCGAAATCGTAGTTTGGTGGGTTAATTTTTCAGTCTTGATCTCGTGACGATTCCAAAGAAGCAAACATTCACTACCACAACCATCTGCACTTATCGCAGTACTATGAACAACATCTTAAGCCAGGATGTAACTTGGAATATAACGAAACGACGGTAATATAAAACAGTGGCCAAATGAAAGAGCCATGCGACCACTAATATTTGTACACGAGCAATTCTCCTCCGTTATCCTCCATACAATTATCCTCCGTTAATGTCGATTTTTTTTTGTCTTCAGGGAAAGTATGTCATATAAGAGGGGCTCGAAAAGACAAGGAAATTTTACCCAATTTTCCAAAATACTCAAATGGATATTAAATAACAGTGCAAACGCCAAGGTGCAGGAGCAAAAAATCTTCCGAGTCACCGCAAAAGACGCTTAAGGTCAACTATGACATTGAGTCGGGGACTTCTAAAAAGAATAAAATTTATCCCTTCACTCCAGCGGGATTTTGCGAAGATGATTACTCAACAATTGAAGAATAAAGGAAATGCGCAGGATATAATGTTAACCTGCGCCGCGCTGAAGGGGGTAACATTTCCAACCTTGCCGTACATCCAAAACAATGAGCTACCTACTCGATAATGTTTCCATGCTTTTCCCTCAAAATCACGAAGCGTCCAAAACGCCACCAGAAAAACCCATTATCCAAGCTTAAATCACGCTCAATGGCCATCCACTCAATGGATAGTGGATTCGAATCCCGCCCAAGGCATTGCCCTAAGATTTTCTCTCCTACCAAATTGCGATACTACCTTACAGAGCTCAATAACAATTTAAAATCACTCGTTTATTGTCTTCCAACACAAATGAGGCTCCCGGAACATTAGCAGGTTAAAATGCTGACTGGGTTCTACCCTTCATCTACGCACCAGTTACATTTAGCTACCAGTAAGCACTCGAGCCACGGTTCCGTGATGATGGTGCAATTATTATCCTTCCATATGAACTTCAAGGATAAAATCTACGAGAAGCACACCCACGTGAAACCATTCGTAGAAAAAAAAGAGGAAGCCAATAAAGTGACGCTAAAGAAATGGCTCCAATCATTTCTAATGACAGGAATATATCATTTAAGTAACGATGTCGATTGAATCCGAATACGCAGAAAGAATTTTCTTTGTCATTAAGTCGTGTTGTTCTGGCGAGAATTTCGAAAATAATAATTTTGGAGTTTTGTAGCGCGGGTCTCCTTACTCGCTTTCAAAGTATCTAAGCATACTTTTGTGACGGTTTTGTCGTGCAGACACACGACTTTTCATGTAAAATTAGACAAACCAGCGGTACCTTAGATGGTTTATCACAAGGGCATTACTATTCCTAATGAGTTCCTACAAAAGCCGCTTACCACTTTCAGCAACAGCATATTCGGATCAAGCGTCTCATCAGGGTTAAGCATTTCCATCAAGGAAATGTAACGTATGAATCGAAAATTCCAAGAAAATACAGCTGAGGCAGTAAAAAAAAACGCCCTCGATTCTCAATAAAACGAAGTGAATCAGAGAAGTACGTTCACGTCGCGAAAGATTTAAAAAAATGAAGAAAAAAAACAAACGGTAATAAACAAATGCTGGGCTTCTGCCCAAAACGTCGGGAAAGATTTGAGAATGCAGAATTTATAGTGGTGGGTGGCACCAACCATGCAAGGTAGAACTATGAGCCTGGCGTCCAGGCGCCGACCACTCGTCTTCGGGGGTCTCATCCATGAGTGGAGGAGTAGGACGGGGGTGGGATGGGGGGGAGAAGCAGGCGTCCGGAGGGGAAAAATTGAAAGCAGTCCGTGACTTCATCGCGTTCACAATGAATTTCAATGCCGAAGGTCGCGCCAGTCTCTCTCTCACACACACACACGGAGCAGACGCCGGACACGCGGAGACGACTACGACGCGCCAGAGCTGCGGAATGGGAGAATAAGACGGGTCTCTCCCTCTCACCTGACTCCGAACTAACGCGAGAGAGGGTTAGGGAGGACAAATCTACATCTATTTACATCCGAACCCCGCCGCCAGCCGACTCAAGGGCGTGCGGCAGGGGGTGTTTGGACGTCGGCCATTAGGTTGAAAAGAGAATTGGGGGGTGGGGATGTCGGAAAAATGTTCACAGCTCATATTATCCCTTAGATTAAAAATGTGAAACGATATGCCCGCCAGACTCACAGGTTATTTCTACGGAGAACATCCGAGTGAAGTATCACAAAATATCAGCATACGACACATTTATTCTGATATCCACACGTTAGTCTTCTCAATTATACACCCACGCTGCCAAGATGTATATGAATCTCATCTCTGGGCATTCATCAACAGGGTGAAAGAGATCCGTTGCCGTTGCTATTCAAATACGTTCGTGCCACTTATAAATAAAACTATAATTGTATCGTGTACCTAAACCATTAGTTTATGCTTCAATTTGGGAGAATATCGTTTGGATAGATTAGTAAGTCCTTGAATTAGATCAGAGCTTTCATATGATTACTCATAGTTCCTATTTATTTATTTAATTAACAGAATTCAATATCAGAACATGAGTTTATTAGGTGAAGAAAACATTTTTACATAGCACTTTGACAAGTTCTTCGTTAATAAGCACATGACTCTAGGGAAAATGCACAATAAATTAACGATATCTCCCGCAGCGAAAAAATTTAAACCACTCTTTTAACCTATTCCTATTCTAACAACCATTCGCGTAGAAAAAAAGAGGGATTCCGAAGATAACATTTCATGCAGAGAAACATTGGATGACTCAAAGAAGTTCCCGGATCATTGAATTCACGATTTCAATATGTACTATCATAAATACAAGCTCATTGGCAGAAAAAAATTCACTAACACGGATCTTATCCCTTTATGGCCAGTAGCAGGAACGACACATATGCATTCTGTAAAGCTATGGGGCCCATAAACCATGGCAACCATTCAATAAGCGTTGCAGAAACAGTCGATGAATATTGGTTTCATAACTTACGGCATGTCGTTATGAGTTCCAATAGTAACCAAGATGGCGGATGCGCAATGGACCACTTGGAGACTTATTACTTGATAAAATGGTTGTCTTGAGAGAAATGACCAGTTAATTTACTCTTACTGACAAATTGTTATGTGCATTAGCAATTATTCATGGAATAAACTTTTATAAATTTTAACCGACGGTAGAAGATTAGATAAAATATTCGAAGCAATTGACTATCGGTAAATAAGTTATGCAACTAGTAGATACGTTCCTGCAACCAGAGTATTTTCATGAGATCTACAACTTTATGGATCTCATAACTATTGAATCCATAACTACATGTTCTTGCAACCGGCCATTAGCACGGCAGAAATAAGGCAAACTCTTCAGGTATTCAGGGAACGGGTTGATAGCTATGGGGCCTTGGAATGCAAATCATCCGGTACCACTAAAAAGTGAAAAAAAAAAAAGATTAAAGCAGCATGCTTTCGGAGGGTGCGGCCGCGTGAAAAAATCAAGCACTGACGAGCGACCAGAAGGGATCTCAGTTCCAGAATTTGACTTACAGGTGCCTATCTGCAGAAACAGAACTTTTCGTGTATAATTAGACATAATTATCACAATGATATTACTAGGTATTCCAGAAAAGTCCATTCAAAAGCCACTGACCACTTTCAGGTTACCAACGGGATAGTTCAAATAAAGCATCTTATCAGGGTTAAGCATTTCCTTCAAAGGAAGCGTAACGTATGAATCACAAATTCCATTATCAGTACAACCATTGCTGTTAAAAGCGCCCTCGAATCTCATTAAAACGAAATGAATAAGAGATTTATATTTACGTAACTATAAATTTGAAGTCGCCCTTAAACTAGAAAACTTGTATGGAACCGTATGGACTGAGCAAACATCTAACAATCGAGTAATTAGCTCACAGGAGCTGACCCGAGGTCAATAATTCACCTCTTCTTTCCAAATCCTTCTTAAAAGGTTTTATTGAGTTTCACCTGTTTATCTGGGTCAAATCTTGTGATTGGAGTACGGACACCATTACCTTCCACAAAAGTGTTCTAACGTTCACTGGGCTCATAGTCGCAAGACTTGACCTACAGGAGCCTATCTGACAAATACTCGACGCCTGCCTCCGCAAGTAATTAAAAACCACTGACCTCGACGGAAAGTGTGCTCTCCGCTTACTCAAATTGATTATTTTAACCCTATATACACCGATTTCTTTGTCTATCATGTGCAGTAATTTAACATGCTACCCCACTCGCGGGAGAATCGGGAACTAAAAGTTACGAATGAGTGATACATTCGTTGCCAAGCTGTAAAATTGATGTTACAAAGGCATATAAACATAAAGAAACCTAATCAGAGACAAAAACTAGTACAGAAATTATCTTCCGCCTTGCTGAAAATTAAATACTCTATACACCACTTTCAATTTTGTTTTGAAAAATATATAAAAACGTGGTTTTCGTACGATCCAATCCATTTGAGAACACTGCCGTCTGTGGACTACTGGAGGCTTATGACCCATATTTCAGCACGATATATCTCAATGTTTACGGCAGTTATCGTGCGAAGAGACAGACAGACAGACGGGCATAGCTATATTGACTCGTGAGGTGATGCTGACCATTCCCATAAATATACTTTTCCATACTTGCCACGCCTCCTTCAATGCGTTGCATTTCTTCTGAGACAGGATCAATATACCTTACCCACGTAGTGGCGTAGGGTATAAACAACTCTTCTACATGCTATCTCTAGGTCACTCAGCGAGATAGAGGGTTAACCAAACTAGTTTTAAGAAAGTATTACATCAGCTTCTTGAGCAAGGAAAAACAATGGAACAAACCAATATGGCCGAGGGTGCGATGAATAAATCGTTGCATATACATTATTCTAATATGAACTGATCTTCACCAGGAAGTTGACAACCCATGAGGAAGCTAGCCAGATAAGGAAAAGACATTTACGTTTCTAACAAAGACAAAAATGATTTACATTCGAGCGGGCTGCTTCAATGTTTACATCTACAGATTAACCTGAAAGCTGTTTGGCAGGGGGGAGTTACCACCATTTTACAATAGAGTGTACATGTAGATTTCACCGACATGCACTACACTATAGGTATGCTACAGAAACTATTGAATTAATGTATAATGCACTCACGTAGACGAGATACGAGAGTGTTGCAAGGATAATACGAAACGTGGAGTTAGTACTACGAGGCAGATTAAAAAGCAAGCATCAGGGAGGATTATCTGATACGCTCCCGAATCATACTGAAGGATTTTTGAGGCCAATAATTCCTTAAGTGCTTCTAATAACGCACGCCAATCTTCAAAATCCTCACAACGGTCTCGCAAATGCTCCGTGTTGCACACAAAGTCGATAAGTAAGGAAATTTAGATGACATGCAAATCAGCCGTTTCCATTGCTTATATAAATGGCCCAGATGAATTATGGAAGTGCGACCAATCCGCGAATGAAACCATCGGTGCATATGAATCCTAATGTCAAAAGAAACAAACAATCACAATGTTTACCAATCGATCTCAGATCGATCTGACCGGATCAGCTCGGTATGGTAAATGCAATTATTCTAGTGGGATCGATCTGAGAAGCGGGCTGACTCGGCCCGATTTCTCTGCCGGTCTGAGGTTTCAGATCGATCTGAACCTGTGGCGATCCTCGTTATTCCTTTGGTTGTCATTGGGAAACAAAATATAATCGTTATTATTCAAGGAGTGTGTAGTAACCAGTTGCAACAAGAGTGTATTCATGTCGAGTGATGTGACGTAGATGATATCGTATCACATCGCAATTCAATCTCTCTAATTGGGCAATTTTGTTCACTCGGAATGCGACTGAAAATTTCTAACTCTGCACTAATTTGCACATCGGGTCAATCGTGCTACAAGCGATGGATTCGCGACTGTTCACTATCGATATTTTCAGGCCGTGTTGGTAAACCAGGCGATCTGAATCGGTTCGCTTAGAATTTACAGATAGGTCCAAGCTCAGATCGATCTGAGATCGATTGGTAATGAGAAAACAAAAGTTGATATCAAAGGTAAACAGAAAAAGAGAATGTCCCTTATGTTAGCCAGGCGATTAGCAAGAAGTCCATCAACAGACCGAAAGGAAAGAGGAAAGATTTCCGCCGCGACAGGACATTCAATTATCTCCAAAAGATTTTTACTGGCAACAATACAACGCTTAAAAGATGAGGCATACGGATTTTTCCGTGCAGAAATACGGTGCCTAGACGCTCCATAGCCGGCGCTGGTTCCAAGAACAGTAAATAAACGACCGGTGCGCGCGCGTAGTAGGCGGCCCGAAGCCACCTGCGCTCATTGAACGCCTGCACTATTATTACCTTCACACCAGTGGGCATTAGACCGTGCATTGTACTCGTGGTGGGTGCAGCTAAATTAAGTTCCGAGGGCGATGGTGGAGGACTTCTGGTTAATGGCGACATTCGAAAAGCATCATTACTGACGAGCTCATTAGGTCGGATGGAGGTAAGTTTTGTGATTAGGGCATTGCTGGCGGCTCCGGTGGTGGACGCCGGGTAACGACCAACAAATCAACGGCTCAAGGGTTCCCACATCCCACCTGGGGGAATTTTTCCTTCTGAGGGAATGGTTTCACCCGTTCGTATGCTGCTGAGCCTCGAGTAAGCCGACGTAAAAAAACAAAAGAGGTATGACAATGCGGTTCGATAAACAATTAATGCAAAAATGATTCTAAGGTAGAACTCAATTTTCTCCAATATTAAAAAAAAGCCTGTTACTGTCGAGATACTCTTCGCAGAAGACATTTAGAGAGGGAGGTAACATGGTGACATTATGAAAATAATTCTTCTTTACACCCATGGAACTCCTGTAAAAACGTTTCCTTTAACAATTTCAAGAAACATGTATCATTCCGCACTTATTTTTCCTTAAATTAAACTTGAAATAAAATAGACTTTATAGCGACAACGCTACCCTGATAAGCTCAAAAAAAGTAACTTCATCACTGTTAGTTCTGAATAATTGCACGCTAAATTTTTCATCTTCGAGTCTTCGATTCTTCGTCTAGTCCATCTTCGAAGAAATTACAAGCTTTAGTTGATTTTTAGATTGTCAGTTCGCGAAATACGGAATTAAGATAAATCATATAGATACAAAAATGACGAATGAGATTCTCGAGGAGAAAGACATGCAGTTTCAGTTATCTGGCCCAGAAGACTTTATATTTGTACAGCAGATACGGTGAATGCAGAACGTATTATCAGGCAAACTGCCACAGATACGTTTTTTTTTGTTCAGTTTTTTTAATCCTCAAGGTTGAAAATAACAAAATCAACTCCGACCTCAAAATGTGTAATTTTGTTAGTTTACTGTCTTTTGGACTGGGAGAATGGGTGAAATAGACACGAAAAACAAACAAAAATGCGCCCACAAGACAGTCTCTTTTACGATAAACATAAACGAGAGTACTCTTCACTCTCGGGACATAAAATTCCACAAAATGAGGGCATCAGAAACATCTACAATCGTTGAGCAATTAGAATTTGCAGCAGTAGTTGGATTTCTAGCGGGTCTTTAACAAAAATAGCGCTGCAGTCAACTTCTCTGGCTGCGTAAAGCATTAATGAAAACTTATAGTCTAAAATTAATCTGAAACTGCGGTACTTTACGGTGCTCCAACTGGCCTTACTATATTTCTTCGCATAACCGTTTACATGTCCTCAGCTAAAGCATTAAATCCAACTCGACACAAAACATATTCGTGCGATCTCATTCTTTTATAAACTCATCCTATCGTCAAGAAACCCCCTTCGCGAGTTCTGAAACACACCGCCATACAAAGGGATAGAGAGCATTTTTCAACAGCTCCATACGTTGACTTACATTTGGCTTAATGAGGGTTATTGCGACTAATTAAGGTGTAGTAAGCCAGTTTCAGTGATGTTTCCCCATTAAATCAGAGACCACATTCGATTTCTTTCTTTAGGCGGTAGTCACTTGTAATTTTATACAGCACGAGTTAATGTCTTGACATTAATTATTTATTCACACGCACGGGCCAACGTCATTTGTTTGTTACGCCGGCGTACTCGAAGCTTAGCAGCTTACGAACTGGTGAAACAGTGCCCTCGGTAGAGAACATTCCGCCAGGTGGGAAACGAACCCGCGATCTGTTGATTTGTAGGCCGTTACCCCGCCGCCGCCGTACTCGTAAAATGAATGGAGCAAAAACTGTCTTAGTTAAAATCTACCGTAAGTGAACCCGAGCGTCATTATCACATATTATTCCAAACGTGGATGACAGAAATTCTTATTCTTTTCTTCATTCCCACCAAAGTAATTCCCGTAATAAATAACTCCATCTAAGACTGAAGTCATTATATGTTAACCACATTTATTTCACAATTTAACGAAAGGGACAATTAAACAGAAACAATATCGGCCTCAATAGACTATCAACTATCAAACAGTTTCCAAAGAATGTATTACTAAACAAAAAAGAGATATCGTCATTCAAATAACACACACAGGTGCAAGAAAATTTCATCCGTAATGGAAAACGAACCATTAATATTCGTGAATCAGACCTGTTTTCGACTTTTCACTTAGAAATCATGTTTTTCATTTCATCAATAAGTTCCACAGAAAGAGAAAGAGGAAATTCACCAACGGAAAAGAATTTGACCGCGAACATACAGAAAACGGAAATTCTAACTGGGCGAGATTACATATACAATTTTGTAATTTCAGAGCAATAATGACGACCCACCGTAACCGGAAAACAATATTAGTCTCCACCAACAGTGTATGACGTGAGGCATTTCTTTTCAAAACGAATGACACAAATTAATATTTACCCTGGAATTGATGCAGCACGAGTGAGCATTGTTTTAATGAACTAGGAACGACAGTACCATTGGGAGATGCACCCACGTAACTTTAATGGAACGCACTTCGCAAGCCCACATAACTTAGTGGGAATGAAAGGATTGTCACTTCGACACTAAATATGAATTTATTAGCTTCGCTTATGGCCAGTTGCAGGAACGACACGCACGTATTCATTATGAGTTATGTGACCCGTAAGCCATGGCAACCATTCAATTAGTGTTGCACAAACATTCGATAAATTCATTGGCTTCACAAATGGATCCATAACTAATGTAATGGAATAATGAGCTCCACAAGTAGCCAAGATGTCGGAAGCGCAAGAACCGCTTGGAGACTTAATTACTTGATAATAGAGTTGTTCTGAGACGAAAGACCAGTTTGTTTGCTCTTACTGACAAAATAATTATGTGCATGACCAATTTAATATAGCATAATCTTTAGTAAATTTGATTCATCGGTAGAAGATTAGATCAAACATTCGAGCCAATATATTAGCCAAAAACTATTAAAAGATAAGTTATAAAACTAGTAGATGTGTTCTAGTAATCCAAATATTTTTATGAGATACATAACTTCATGGATCTCATGACTATTGATTCCATGACTAAACGTTCATTGCAACCGGCCCTAAGCGGTTTGATTTGATATAACTTAGCAGCTACTTTCTCTCGTCGTGCGAAAACCTTCTTGATAGGAGTATTTCAAGTAATCAAAGCCTACTGTATAGCCACCGAATCTAAAGAGATCCAAAACTTATCCTTACATCGGCTCTATGACACTTACTGTTCACTTACATGATATAGGGTCGTGACAGTTTTTAACGCAGCTTGCTGCTTTCCTTTGCATTTCATTTAGTTCGCGGATCTGAGCTTCCCGAGCTGGACCCAACAAGATGGAGGGCTCTTTCATTTTAACTCTTTCAACTTATCAAATAAGGCGTAGGTGGATTCTTTTCGGCAAGAAAAGGTTCAGTTCCACTGCACTGTTTTTACTGAGGCTAATTTCGAGGTCCGACAAAAGAACCCACTAGTTAATGTTACTGAGATCTGATGAGAGAGCTTTTATAGTAGTTTGAGCGAGGTAGTTAATTAGTCGTGATAGAGACCATATTTGAATTTTACCCTTTAATTTCAGCAGCTGTACGGAGCATGAAGAGCAACATTGTGGTGTTAATAGTGAAGTAATATAGTAATATACTTTTATATAACTGAAATTCTAAGTAATAAAATAAAAATATCCACATAAATCTTTAGCTTGACTCATTTTTTTTCCCGCGGTACGTTTAAAACTCACTCACAACGAAAGGTTTGTTTAGGATTCTGAAAAATTACTGCGGTGACATAGTGACTTATTTAAAAAAAAAAGCTGAGGAAACATACAAACAGCACACTGTTTATTTTTTGACGAGACCTAACCGTTAGAAATTCCTCAACTTTTTACATAAGGCCTCTCTGGAGTGCATACATGCACGACCACTTCCCATGTAAAAGAGCTGGGATTTTTCTTCCAAAATTTCCGAAAGGGGCTGGGTAAGAGGCTGATGTTTTGTTTTGTTTAGACGGGTGACATGTTTTTCTTTGAAATGAGACCAAATTCATTAATTTCTAGGTGAAACGATACTTGGCTAAAACAACCTTAAGTGAGAATTTGTGGAAAATTTGCGAGGCAATTCCTCGGTCTAAAACAGCATCGTCTTCAAGCTATCTAATTCTGCCACTTACTCGTCATTGTCGTCCATGAGGAATCAAAGAACAGGACGAAACCTGAAAAAAAGGTGAAACTATCACCATGACGACGCAGAAATGAAACGCTAACTGAAAGTCGCAATGCGGTCCATATAGTATGACAAGGGAAACTTTAACGCCGACAGTGGTTGCAGGCCGCACGCGGGCATCCTGTGCTCATGGGATCGTAATGATGGGTGGCCGTGGGGAACTTCAGCTAGAAATAAAAAAAAAAAACGAGTGAAAGGAGCAGGACTCGACTCTCCGCGCACCGGAACCAAATAATTCCCACGAATGACAAGGAAGAGAGAGACGAACGGCCTTCATGCATTATGGAGATACATCCCGCTTCACATTTGCAATAGCATCCCGAACTGTTTTGTGATTCGTCGCGGCCGAGGGCATTTTGACGCCAACCGACTTCCACTGCCGACGCCGCGTCCCTCGAAATACAAATGACAGATGAACAACTATTGACATTCCGACAGCGGAATGACAGGCTGCAATTCCGCGAACGGCTCAATGCGAAAGAGTTCGGCGCGCTGTTCTTCCCACGCAAATTAATTTACCCATTTGATCTCTGCAAAACGGAGAACAGGATTCGAGCATCGCCCTGACCGCTAGACACGGCGAACTGTCGTTAAAGGTCAGATACACGGGCGATGCCACAGAACAAGTTTCTTCCTTCCTCAATCGAATGAAACAGACCTTCACGTCGAGGTTTCAGCAACAGTTTCAAGCTGCAACTAGCCTACATCTACGTAATACCCTGCGAGCCACCACGAAGGGTGTGTGGCAGGGGGTGAAGATCACCAAACATGCACTATTGCCATGCAAGTAGGATATATAAGGTAGACATGCTAGAAAATAGGGACACAAGTTTATTAGCTACTACAGTAGATTATTAGTTATTACAAGTAATTGCAGTAGTTATTACAATGAAATATTAGTTACTACAGTATAGTACAGGTTAAAATATACATAATATGGAAGGGATTATTGGTAGTTATTACATGCATCATGCACTACAGACTATTCTAACTATATTTCACCTACCTATCCCTTTTGCTAAGTTGCCTATTGTTCTCTCTTATGGTACGCGGGAAAAATGACATTTTAAATCTATCGGTACGACAATCTATCTCTCTAATCTTGTGTAATGGTCAAACCTAGCATAATACGCAGGGGTTCTCAATATATATCTAACGTCATCTGTGAACAAATCGGTTTCGAATTTACTTAGCCTATTTCGATTTTACTTTAGCCTACTGGCCACCAACATTGTTAGGTGATCATGATATCAGTAATCAATGTCCACAAGACATCGCTTGATTCAATAAACTTTATAGATGACACACAGCATGCTTACGCTAAGGATTCAAGAAAGTCGACGTTCAGCTCAGACCTAATCAACATGCTACGACCTAAAATGTATGTAGAGTCAGTTAAATACTTAAGAATGACCCTCATTCAGGACTTGTCCTGGGGAAAGAATAGACGTGCAAGTTGTGGACAGGCAAATCGCAAGTAGGGATTTATTAAAGCCGTGTCCCAATTCGTTAGGCATTAGGGAGGATGCGGTTAGCTAGCTAAATATTTAGATGCCTTTCGCTAAGGGAGCTTGATTTGGGACATCCTTTGCTAGTGTTGCCGTCTACTGAGCTGGAAACGAATGAAAAACATATGAGTAATTATTAAAGAACTGAATGAAACAAATGAAACCTGAAATAAAGACATTTTTGACGCCTGTGGCTACCTTCGGGTGCGTTGTGAGATTTGGAAAGTGAAATAACATTTTTTCATCCATTTCGTTGTCTGGAGATTCGTTAGTTTTTAGTTTTCGGGATATGTAAGTTTGTGTAGGTGTTCTGGGATTTAAATTCGTTTTATTTAAGTGCAGTAAGTAAAATTTTTCTTTTGTAGTCGGGTGTTGGTTTGCAAAATTCTAGAGAATTCTTTCACAACAGACAAATACTTGCCATGTTTGCCACTTTTCAACTACTTCCTTGGGTACAAGCGGTGCGAATTTCCTTGTACGACGCATGCTGCGCTTTGCATGATGGGAAATTCAATATGGAGGCGGATTTAGGATAAACTCCATCTACCCTAAATTTTACCCCCGAGAAAGGCACCTATATCCGCTCCCCCATGATGCCTAACGAATTGGGACACACTTCAAGATGGCGTCCTCCCTAAATCTGCCGATTTCGCTGCCTAAATGGCGAATTGGGATACAGCTTAAAAGAATACTAGGAAAATGTGACGAGAAAATAAAGGAGCGATGTTATCTTTCTCTTGTCAGACCCCACTTGGAGTATGCCACTAGTATATGGGACCCTTGCGAATAAGGACTAGTTTCAGAATTAGATCGAATACGGCGAATAGCAGGAAGTTTTGCTAAAAATTGTTACGATACACACAGCAGTGTTTCTGAATTGTTGAGGGAATTATGGAGGGAACCTCTATCCGATCGAAGGGAGAAGTATAGATTGAATCTTTTACGAAAGTTTGATGCTGAATATTTTTTGCCGGACGTTCAACATATTATGCTAGATCCAAACTATTATGGTAGGAACGATCACGGGCATAAGATAAATGCAATAGACTGCAGAACCGATGTATTTAAAATGCCATTCTTTCCACACACACAATAAGGGACCATTTTAGTTGTGATAGATCAGTTCGAGGATACTGACTGGGTTAAATAGGTTTTTTTCAGTAATGCTATATAACTTAACATGAATTTTAAATACTAAGCTCGCATGCAATAATCACTCAAGTAATATATATCGCACATTTATCGAACATTCACGCCCAACTGCACATCCTTGAGGTGGCAACCACAGTACATACCACAAAAACATGTAAAAAGATAGATTAAATGTTTGACGAAAGTTCTA
Organism: Ceriagrion tenellum; assembly: GCA_963169105.1. Classification (NCBI taxonomy): domain Eukaryota; kingdom Metazoa; phylum Arthropoda; class Insecta; order Odonata; family Coenagrionidae; genus Ceriagrion; species Ceriagrion tenellum. Next base: position 122,588,112 of record OY720633.1, on the reverse strand, counting down.
TGCAGACTATTTTTTGCCGGACGTTCAACATATTTTGCTAGAGCCAAACTATAATGGTAGAAACGATCACAGGAATAAGATTAAGGAAATAGACTGCAGGAAATAGAACCGATAGATTGAAAAATGTCATTTTTCCACGTCCAATAAGGGACCATAATAGTTGCGATAGATCAGTTCTTGGATACTTAGACTGTGACTAAGTAAAGTAGATTTTCGCACGAGTGCTGAATATCCTTACATCATTATTTGTTACTAACCTCGCATGCAATTTCCGGCATGATATAGCTCTTGCATGATTTAGTACCTTGTAATACTATTTATCTGAAGCAGTCATTTTAAACAGTAGTCGTATCTCGAGTAGTATCACACACGATTTGCGCTTAGTATTCTATAAAAACAACGTTCATCTCAATCGTAGTCAACATGCTGCGATCTCAAAATTACGTACACACCCATTGTATGTCAACAGTTTCCGAGAAAAGTGTCCCTCAAAATAAATTCAGTCAGATAATGCTGCAATATCCCAAATATAACAATGAAGTAACTTAATAATAATAATAATAAACTCGTATATTGTTCTATGAGTGAACTCCTTTGGAACATAGAAATGAAATACAGTGGTGTGCAAGACAATTCATATGTGAATAAGCCAATCAGGAAACAACAAAGGGAAGTTATCATATAAATTGCTAACAATAGACATATAAAACATTATCATTTAGCAATGTAGAAAAAGAACTGAATTTCTTCTTCTAACAAAAAACGAACATTAAACATATCAATAAACAGATAACACAACTTTTAAAAAGAAAATTTAGCTTAACAAATGAAAAGAAAAAAAAGGAACTGAATTGCTTCTTCTTACGCAACAATGGACATTAATCACATCAATGAACTGATAAATGAGTTACATGGTCAGCATTCCGGAAAGTACGTGTGTGATAATCTTTCTCTTAAATATTACCAGTGATGCACTGCCTTTTACCAGTTTAGGCAAGTCATTCCACAGCTTTGAGGCAACAACTGTAAACGATTTCTGGACTGTAGCTGTCCGGAACTGGGGGGGACACAAAAAACAGGGGTCTTGTCTAGTAACAACAGAACTTACAGACATAATTTAGTCAGGATCCGAAGAGTATGCTCCCTATAAACATGACTGCCATTTTAAGGCGATAATTACTTCGATTTGTTAATATACGTAAGACCGATTAGTCCGAATCGTACCCCTTATAACATTTCAAAGTTACGCCCTTACTTGTCGTTAGCAATAATACGTGCGTTAACGACTGCAATTTTACCACCTTGCGACGCACAATTAGTCCGCGGTTCGGCGTTCTAACGTATTTCCCACTGAGGTAGACGGATGGATTACGTCATCGAACTGAAGCCTGACAACCGAAATGACAACCGTATTCTGCCAATCCCTGCTCTCTGCTTACTTTCCTATGGACATCACGACGGCATGGACGAATTAGCGGATGTAAACCAAGACTATCAACCATCTGTTTGAAATTTAAGGCAAGTAACTCTTAAAACATACGTTGTTTGTTGCTTAACACTATAGATTCTACTCAACTTAACCATAGATTTGATCGAGAATGCGTATGATTATTAATTTCAACAAATAAACCATACATTTAAGTATAATTCACGTTAAATAAGTACGTGCATGATGATTTCTAGTAATTTATCGACGGAAAATTGCAAAATTATGCGTAAACCCCACAAGCGATACAGGAAAAGGAAATTTACAAAAAAAAAAGAAAAAAAAAATACAGAAAAAAAAACACAAGCGATACAGGGTTGACGAAGATGGCGGACTGGCTTCAGCTTCCAGCATTGGCCAGCATAGCAAGCGCCCTCCCATCGACCCCACTAGTATTTCCCATGCACGAAATACCATGGACCACTCCAGGTACGACATAACGTCTCGCTAACATTCATTTACTCAGGTGGGGGGAGGGGGGGAACATTGGCACGCAGACAAAGAAATTCCGGGCTGGAATCTGGAATCCCATCCCGTGATTGGGCGAGGTGGACACGAACATTTAAATTCCAGAGGTCTGCACTCGGGCAGATGCGGAGCCCCAAGTGGTGCTAGTGGAGCTGGTTCATCCTCTGGCAGGTACGCACGCACACACTGACGTCGCCGTCAACACTTTGGGCGATGCTTCCGGGACGAGGAGAAAAAGAGAGAATCGGTCAGAGCTAAGGAAAAAACATCGAAACCGGTGAAAACGTTAAGGGAGATAACGTGTCCGTTTATAGTGCGTAAAAAACGTGCGTGGAACGCATCGGTTTTCGGACACGGCCCCGAAAGGGAAAACGAAGACACCATCAATAAAAAAGACGCGAACACACGACAGCACGGAAGTCGAATTTTTGATTGTTCGCATGAAATTTCGTTTAAATTTCTTCGATGGTAGGAAGAGTTAACACGAAGCTAAACAAAGAGCGGAGAGACAACAGAACATCTATAACCGAAAAATTCAATAGTTTCAGCCTCAACTTTGTAAAACTTTTCCGTAAAACACAGGAATCAACAAAACTTTGTAAGTTTTACCCCGAGTATTTAACGTACGAACGTTTTATCGAATAGTCGACATCATCAGGTCGACTATTCGACGAAACCGGTCGTACAACAAATACCCGACGTAAAAGTTACAAAGTTTTGTTAATTCCCGAGTAACTATTCTAAAACTGTTATTTCAAAAACTCCCGAGTCGAGTCCGCGAAATTACGTAAATGTTCTTTAATCATTAAACGCCAGGTTGTAGAAACTTGTACGCGACTCGACGTGATCGAAACTCGCAAGAAATTTACAGGGCCCCGGATACTCTTCGACCAATCGAAGATCGACTGTATACGTTGAGTGGAACACGGAGAAAAACTCGCCGGGGCGAAAAGACAGAGCGCGCGGAGGAAAAAACCCAACGGGGAGAGATGAGGAAGGAAGTAGATATATAGGGAGAGAGGAAGGGAGAAGGAGAGTTAGAGAGAGAATAAAAAAACACGGCGTGTGAGAGACTTCGACTGCTTTCGTCTACTACGCTCCGGAATATTCAGCCTAGCGCGCGCGATTGGGAGCCAAGAGGCAAAATGGAGGGGAGGCTTGGCAACGCCGCTCGCCCTTCAGGGAGGGAGGGAGAGTGAAATTCCGAGGCTGCAGCAGCCAGGGTTGTGTGGAGGGGAAGTCGGAGGCGTGGAGGGGGAGTGAGTGAGTGTGTGGGCACGCGAGGCGGCGGAGGGGAGGGCGACGGGAGGGAGGGAGGGGGAAACGGAGGGGAGAAAGGGGAGGGCGGCGTTTGAGGAGGAGGGCGAATCGTCGGCGGCTGAGCGGCGACCCTCGTCGACGCTGCGGCGCGGACCGGCGCGTGGCGGCAGAGGCAGCCGCCGACGCCGCTGCTGTTGCTGCTCGGGCGGACCGCGGCCAAGAAAGTGGAGAGAGAGGGGCAATGAGATGTAGGGGGAGTGTCGTCCGTGAATTGAATCGTTCAATAATGAACGACCAAGAACGAACGAAACTTTTAAAAATGAACGATCATCGCCATTACAAAAACTGGAATCGCCTAATGGGCCAGCTAATTTAAATTTATGTGTTTTTCTCATAGAGTCGTACAAAATCTTATTCAATATTTCATGTAAAACAAAGGAACGAACAAAAATTAACGATTCACGATCAGAAATGAATGATCAAGAACGAACGAAACTTTTAAAAATGAACGATCTTCGGCAATTAAAAAAAAATGGAATCACCTAATGGGCTAGCTAATTAAGTTTATGGATTTCTCATCGAGACGTATTAAATCTTATTCAATATTTCATGCAGAACAAAGTGCGGTTTTAAAGTTATTTTAGAGTCAAAAGAGGATCCATCGAAAACGAACGAGCGACCAAAAATGAACGATTCAATGATCAAAAATAAACGATCAAGAACGAACGAAACGTTCAGGAATGAACGATCATCAGCATTAAAAAAAAAAGAATCGCCTGATGGGACAGCTAATTAAATTTATGGATTTCTTATCGAGTCGTATCAAATTTTATTCAATATTTCATGCAAGATAAAATTCGGTTTTATATTTTCAAAGTGGAGCTACTGATTTTTTCTTCAATCACAGCTTTACAACTATATTAACGGGTAATAATAAAAAGTTTCTACACTTATGACGAAAAAAATTAGAAACTTCCATACGCAATTTCACTCTCTAGCTATCGGTACAATGGTTATTAGTTGATTCTTCAAGACTCACGTACACCACCGTTTTGCATTAAATTTGCGTTTTGCTACTAACTCGCCGATTTGCCGAGATACCCAGTGGAAGAATCAATATTGGGAGATATTTTAGGACATGCATTGCACTAAGTACGGCTGATTTTCAATAACTCGAACTCCGATTAGGAAAGTCTACATTTTTTTAGCTAAAAAGAAATTTCATAGCATACCTATCCCTTATCAAATTTCCCAGGAGGTTCATTTCCACAGTTTGCCTGATCCGACGAATGGTTGTACGTTATACTACCACTAAACTACATCGAACACTAATTTTTAAGCTTTAAAGTACATCCCACATGGCAACCAAGTCAGGGCCTGGAACATGCGAAAAATAAAATCTTGGCCGACGACGGGATTCGAACTTGGGCCCTCGGGACTCATTAATCCGTCACATCATTCCGTTCATTGAAGCTCCAGGGTCGATTTATTCGATATGTTGCACCATCGATATTCTCGACTCGAGAGGCGAAGAATCGATATATCGAACGACCTTGTTGAAGCTCCATCCAGGAGTAACATCTATCGGGAAATTAGGTCAACAGAACAGCACAGTTTAATAGTTAACAGAACAGCACAGGAACAAACTCCACAGTTTAATTAGCTCTAACAAGAGCTACTAAGTTTTCAAGTGATAATATGATATTATTAGCCATAACATCAACCAGTCCTTTAATACACAAAATGCCGACATTTACTCCAACGTTCTTCTACATTCACGACAATTATTATTATTATCATGTATTCTACCGGTAAAGGTAGGTTTTGTTGGATGTCAGAGAATCCGCTCCCGGCCTTTTACACATTCCGGGGCCTGTATATCCCTCTAATATATCCTTTTTCGCCTCTGCATAAGATCTACCCTTCTTCATCCCGTCCATGAAACCTATTCTCTTTCTTCCCCTTCCCCGCTTGCCCTACATCCTTCCCTCTATCACACTCTTCAGCAACCCCTCACCCTTTATTACCTCCTTCAGCCATCTACCCTGCCTTTCCCGGATTTCATTCAAAAGCTTCCTCTACTCGCCCACCATCTCAAGCACTTCCTCGTTAGTCTTCCTTTCCGTCTACCGAACCTTCTCCATCCTCCTCCTCACCCACATCTCAAATGCCTGCAGCCTATTCTCGTCCTCTGTTCTAAGGGTCCACCATTTCTCGTTTCTACCCCGTAAAACACTACGCCCCATATCAAGCTCTTCACCAGCCTATTCTTCACATCCTTACCCATTGTCCCCGTCATCAACTCTCTTCTATTAATAAACGCCTTGAAGTCTAATGAACCGGAATATCAAGTTTACTGCTCTCGCGTTTAAAGTGCTCCTTGGCGAGGTGAATTAAGGTACTCCGTCTAATTATTATTATGCATTCTACCGGTAAAGGTAGGTTTTGTTGAATGTCAAAGAATCTCCTCCCAGCCTTTTACACATTCCGGGGCCTATCTCCCTCTAGTATATCCTTTTTCGCCTCTGCATAGGATCTACCCTTCTTCATCCCGTCCATGAAACCTATTCTCTTTCTTCCCCTACCCTGCTTGACCAACATCCTTCCCTCTATCACACTCTTCAGCAACCCCTCACCCTTTATCACATCCTTCAGCCATCTACCCTGCCTGTCTCGGATTTAATTCAAAAGATTCCTTTCATCGCCCACCATTTCAAGCACTTATTTGTTAGTCTTCCTTTCCGTTTTCACAGGAATAAATCCATTCACCCGCGAAAGATAAGAATGGGTGGAAAATTTCATGAATTGCTACTTACATTTAAATATGGAGGACATATTTTAAATTTCCTCCATCCGGAAAGAGGAAGATTTTTAAAAAAAATTACTGTATTCTTGCGGAGAAATTGGGAGAAGTCGTCAACTCCAAGCTCCGGCTCAAATGCTACGTGCATGAGAAACTGAAGTAAAATTGAAAATTAAACATTTAGACTTGCGCATCAACAGTTTTTAAGGAAATAATCGCATTCAATGATTGATAAGAGCGCTAAGCTGAAAACTCGACGATCGCAGCTCGCAGGTTAAATTTCAGGGGCAGCCATTGGGGAACATAACCCATGGATGACGTCGCGCAGTGATGAAACCGGGGTCGTAAGAACGTGATGAATCTTTTGGGGAAAACTAAGTAATTAATTATTTGATTATGACGGAATTCCACCAAGTTACTGCTAATACCATTAATTTTATTAATCAGCGTATTTAAAAACGTGAATAAATGTTGAAACATCGAAATCTCTGTCGTAGTTACTCTGCTATCTCTTCAATTCCCGAATGCGAACCTAGTCTGGGGGACTTGTTGACGCTTTTGACGTGGTAATTTCTTCGCAGTGGAATATTCCAAGTTCAATCCTCTTGGCCTGGGAAACGTGGCCTAAAAATTTACTTTCTAAACAGCAGTCTACCGTATTGTTGGCATTGCCCTCGCTCGACTTCCAAGTATTCGTAAATTTTCGGGAAAAAGGCCGAGTACCTAAGAGGTAAAAATACTGATAAATCCCATTTATGCGCTCCGGTTAATCTCATTCCGATTTATCATTTATTAATATAGATAAATTGTTGCTGGACACGTAATTTATTGACATAATAATCAAGGATGCTCATAGTCGTTTTTTTATTCACTGTTGTTCACAGCTTGTCGCCTCATATCTGGTTGTTTTGCATTACCTCACCTAAACTTTGCTTAACAGATTCAGGCATTATTTGGTTAATGTTTACCGGAATAAACCGCTCAATTACCAATTTTTCGGAAGATTTTCCAAAAGTGCAAATTGTGTGGAATTCAATACTACGCAAACCTAATGTAAATGAGGGTCATTACTCGACTTACGTGATTGAACGATGCATTTAAGTGACAAATTCGTCTCCCTAGGGCCACGATTTTCTTCTTTAAGCTATTGATTCATGTCTAATTAAAGAGAAACTTTTCCTGACGTATTCGTTCATTAGGGTTTTATGAAATTCGTGAAAAAAATGGGTTAAATCCGACCAAAACCACGCCCACCTCCCATACAAAGTGGCTTTTTGGAAGTGAAAGTAATTTCCTTCATAACCTCAGAAGTTTTCAAATAATCGATCTGAAATTTGGAATATAATATTTTGTTAAGGTAAACATACATTTCAAACAAAAGAAAAAACATACATTTTTTTAATAAGTCTAGCCACACAGCCAAACTTACTCAAAATTGAAAGTGGTGTACATCTACATAATACCCTGCGAGCCACCGCATGGGCGTGTGGTAGGGGGTGTTAGGTTACCAGCCGTGTAAAGATGTAAGTTTTGGGAGATGAAATGGTGACAAGTATTTTAGGAGTGTATTTAGGGGAGCTCAATTTTTATTGTGGTCACTTAATGTGCGCGGAAAGAACGAGTTTTTGTACCTATTTATTCGGCAGTGTATCTCTCTTATTTTATCGCATCAGTCGAACTAGAGATGTAGTGAAGAATCATGATAATAATCTCTGTGTCGCTCTGAAAAAATTATAAAATCCCTGTGTCTGTGTAGGGTATTTAAGCAAGGCCGAAGATGATTTCTTTACTAGTTTTTCTATGAGTTCAATCGCGATTTTATGGACATGTCCTAAATTTAAGCGTTAAATAACGGTGGATGCGGGGGGGGGGTGGGGGGGGGGTCGGGTTGGTGTGGTTTCGAGAGTACTCACCTACCACACGGGCGGCCAGGGTTCAAATCCCTGCAGAGGCAGGTGTTTTTCAGAGGAAACCCGAACCCTACTTGAATGTCTTGTGGAGGGCACTTCAAGTGGAGTACTCCGTCTGTCGGATGAGACGTTAAGCCGTGGTCCCCTTGGTGCCTTTCGTTAAGTGTAGGCTATAGGTGAAATATAGTTAGAGTAGTCTGTAGTGCATGATGCATGTAATTACAACCAATAATCCATTTCATATTATGTAGATACTAACCATCTAGCTGCACGTGACCATATTATCTAGCATGTCTCCATTAAATATCCCAGTTGCATGTCAATAGTTGCATGTTTGGTGATCTTCACCCCCTGCCACACACCCTCGTGGTGGCTCGCAGGGTATCACGTAGATGTACATGTAGATGTATATATCCTAGTTGCATGTCATTAGTGCATGTTTGGTGATCTTCACCCCCTGCCACACACCCTCGTGGTGGCTCGCAGGGCATCACGTAGATGTAGATGTAGGCTAATGTCGACGCCGGGCTTCTATCCACCCTTCCTCCCTCACCTATCCCCTGTGGCGCAAATAACCTTAGCCGTCGGTCGCCTCCCCAAAATGCCCAATCCATGGTGGATGTGGGCATGAGCGACAGCAGTTCGCATCCCAACTAATTTTGACGCTGCGAAAAGGTGATTTCCATGCGAGATGTTCGAGATAAAAAAATGTATAAGAAGTCCGCCGTCGTGAGGAAAGATAGGCCGCCGCGCCGTCCGCTTTCACACCGTGCTTTCGAGATCATGAATAGAGACGCGGCGGCGAGGCCGCATGGTGGTGGTCCAGCGACGACGCTGCCCGAGTCGGACGCGGGTGGGGGAGGGATAAGGGGGGGGGGCAGGGAGTGGTCCGGCATGCTTTTGCGTCCGAGCGGGGAATGAGAGAGAGAGAGAGAGAGAAAAGGGGTGGGGGAGGGGGTCTTCCTCCTCATTCCCCCTCCTCCACTAATTTCTCTCTCGGTGTTTTGTTTGCGTGCGCGAGCGGAAGGAGGAGGCGAACGAAGCGTACGCAGGAAGAAGGACGAGAGCTTTGGGCCGATCTCCTTGGAGGCCTACCCACGGTCCACGCACTACAGGAGGAGGGAATTTCGATTCAATTCAATTATACAATGGATGCGATTGGGGTAATGACGGCGTCACTCGCATTTTTCGATTTATGGCCGGTTGCAAGAACGTTTAGTTATGGAATCAATAGTTATGAGATCCATCAAGTTATGGAACTCATAAAATTTTCGGGTTTAATTAACACAACTACTAGCTACATAACTCATTTACCAATAGTTAAATTGCTTTTAATATTTGATCTAATTTTCCTTTGCTAGATAAAATTCGCAGCGGTTGATCCTATGTATAATTGCGAATGCACATAAAAATTATTCAGTCACCAACCAGTTATTCAGTCAGTACACCAACTGGCCATTCGTCTCAAAACAACTCTTTTATCAAGTAATTAAGTCTCGAATCGGTTCTTCGCGCATTCGCCATATTGGCTACTTATATAGCTCATAACTCCATTCCATAAGTTATGATGCCATTTATGAAACTAATAAATTTATCGAATGTTTCTGCAACGCTTAGTGAATGGTTGCCGTGGCTTATGAGTCCCATAATGCTAAAGAATACATGTGTGTTGTTCCTGCAACTGGCCATTAGACGCGATAAGTACTCTCTAGGACAGTCGCTTGTGAGTAGTTCTTCCATTGTCTAGTCACTGACTCGTATGGTGGAAGAGGTCAGAACTGGCGAGTCATAGTACACCGTGTCAAAGCGATTAAATGGAATTTCTTACGTTCCTTTGCACTTTTTATTTTTCTGCATTCCGTATTAAATTCAATCGTTCACTTCAATAGAATTCGTACGCACAAATCTTATTGCAAGATGTCCCCTCTGCTATAGATCCCCTTATTTTTGTTTATATCACTATGACAATCAATCAAAAATGATGAAGACGTGATAACAAACAGCAATAAAAAAATAAAATTAAGTTCACTATTAGACATATTAATAAATAAATAAATAAAAGTGATTGTTGGTTATCGCTGAATAATCATACAATTGAAAGTCGTATCGAATCATACAATACAATACATACTTGTCATACAATTGAAAGGCGTAAAGTAAGACTGAGGGAATACCATTTTGACCCCGCACCATGTCTCTAAAACTGATTGAAACGAAAAAATGAGAAGGATAAATTGCTGAACTGATTGATGCACGGTTTGATCTTCTGAAAATTCATTCCTTTCACCCACCATCAAAAACAGCGCGACTCTAACATAAAACATCGTTCACATACGTTTACCCCGCCATGCCGGATGTTCAAAAAATTTATCGAAGAGGGCGAATTTCATTCAAACTCTTCCAATCCGTAATCTTATTTTCAATGGCACGTTTTGGACAAAGGAATATTGATGTAGTACTCTTTTACCTTGCATCGTCATTTTGAACCAAGTGATTATCTATGTTATTTATCATTCATAGCATACGTATTTGCTTCCCCAGATTCCGAGAGCAGCTTAAATCATTCTTTTGTAAAACTTTTTTGCATTGAAGAATCTTCACGAGTTGCTGTTTTGGATCAACCATGAACCATCTAACTGTGCTCCAGTCAATAGATCTTCTCGTTCTTTTACAACCGGTTTGAATGCAAAACTTGGATGAATTCGCTTGGTTTAGGAGTTGGCAAACTTACATGAAGCCGTAACACCTTCGGTAGTGTAACGGCTGAACTCACGTCGATGGGAAAATTTTGGGGATGAGAAAAGTTGATTGTCTATCTCCCCCATTTTCAATTGCGACCTATAACCATTCTACATCTACATTTACGTAATTCCCTGCGAGCCACCACGAGGGTGTTTGGCAGGGGGTGAAGATCACCAAACATGCACTATTGACATGCAACTAGGGTATTTGACGGAGACATGCTAGATAATAGGGTCACATGCAGTTAGATGGTTAGTATCTACATAATAAGAAAGGGATTATTGGTTGCTATTACATGCATCATGCACTACAGACTACTCTAACTATATTTCACCTACCTATCCCTTTGCTACGCTGCCTATTGTTCTCTCTTATGGTACGCGGGAAAAATGACATTTTAAATCTATCGGTACGACAATCTATCTCTCTAATCTTGTTAATCTGATCAAACCTAGTATAATACGCAGGAGTTCTCAATATATATCTAACGTCATCTGTGAACAAATCGGTTTCGAATTTACTTAAAAGGTTTAACCTAAATTTTAACCTGCGTTCTGATAGTAATTCCCATCCTAGTTCTTCTATTAAACTCGTAACACTTACACAATTATCATAACGGCCTTTAACAAACCTAGCGGATCTCCTTTGCACGCGCTCTAATTCTTTTATCATACCTTCCCCGTACGGATCCCATATACATCTACATCTACGTGATACCATACGAGCCACCACGAGGGTGTGTGGCATGGGGTGAAGATCACCAAACATGCACTATTGACATGCAAGTAGGATATTTAAGGGAGATATGCTAGATAATAGGGTCACATGGAGCTAGATGGTTAGTATCTAAATAATAAGGAAGGGATTTGTGGTTGTTACTAGCGGCATATTCTAAATGAGGCCTGACAAGTGTAAAATAGCTTCTTTCTCGTAAAGAAAGTGTGTGTGTAAGTGTAAGACAAGTGGAAAATATCTTCTTTCTCGTACCATTGGGCGTCAGCATTTTGATAAGCAACGAAACAGGTTGCTACCACGGCGGGAAACGGGATTATGCGAAATCACACAGTGCGCCACACACTTAAGATAGTTTGAGCGAAATCGTTTCATCTCGAAATCAATGAATATATTCTCATTTTAAATAAAAATATTTCAAAATTCCAAAGATACAATAATATCACCCCTTTACCGACCTACTTTACGAGATTCACGACGAAAAAAAAACCCACCCCTTTTACATGGGAAACGGTGCGCGTACGCACTCCAGAGAGACGTAATTTTAAAAATGAGGAATTTCAAGCAACTTGATCTCGTCAAATAATTCACACTGAGTAGCTTTTCTTTTCTCTCAATTATTTTAGAAAATAAATCATATCTTCACCGCAGTAATGTTTTCAGACGCTCAAAAAAAACTCCGCTGTGAAAGAGTTTTAAACGTACAGCGATAAAAAAAGAGTCAAATTAAAGACTTTTGTACATATTTTAATATAATCCCATAGAATTTCAGTCTTTTAATGGTATATACATTAATGCACCAATTATAATGCAATATTAAAAATTATACTTCGAACAGCCGCTGAAAATAAAAAGTATAATTCGAATATGGTATCCACTATGACTAGGCGACCATCACACTTAAACTACCTTAAGGTGGCTTACACGGAGTTTAACAGATGAAGATATCACAGAGTATCTACGGGTGGAGGGATACCATTTGTGCGGCAACTAATTACCTTTACAAACTTTCCACCAATTCTCTCGGGTATTGATACCGATAGAAAAAAAGTTATTCTTCTCTACCGTGAAATGCGGGCATCCCCTTGCATTGATACTAACCTATCGGAGCTACGCGATTGATAGGAAATGGAAGAGATTATCACCCCCTGCCACAAATCCCAAGTTTAGGCCGTGTTCCAATCCGATATTATGCACACTTCGTACCCTTGTGTGCTCTTTTCGATTGTCATTTTCCGGATGTGACGTCGTATAGTGCGGTTCCAATCCGTTAGAGCGCATTATGGCTAGGGCGCTAGTGCACATAGGAGGCAAGTGTATGACAATGCGCCCTAAGAATTTCCTATTCGTGAATAATGCGAATTTCCGATGCAATGTCTTGCGATAAATTACAATTCTGAGCGACTAATGGATGTTCTCCTGATATACTAGGGATAGACGAAAGGAAAATACAATTCATCGGCCTGCGGAAGATGTACGCAGACCAACTTACGGGCCGAGGCGGTTCCGATATAGTTCCGACATTGGACACTGGGAGATATTGGCGCTGGCTACCTTCAGAGCAGGAAGTGCGTGAAGTACAGGATAGGGCGTAAGTGCATAGGGCGCACCCTACGGATTGGTACACGGCCTTAGTTTCAAGGATGTAGACTATGTTCACTACGTAGCAGAAATTCATACCGGCATTATGCTACCGTTGAAAACCCCGTGGCAAATCAGTGAAATGGCCTTCCGCCGGAAGCAGACACCATAAACGCCCGTGAGAAAATGGGAAAACGCGGCAGTGGCCTTCTGGCTGCGTTTAGCGAAACCTCAACCAAATGAAATCATTTTCTTTTTAGCCGACTGAAACAAAAAAAAATTAGCAAATCTCCGCAGTTGTACCGGGGACATTTTCCTGTAATATAATCCCACAATAAACCTCGAAGGGAAAATTAAGACGCTTTCTGCAAGAATGTTTACGAATAAGTAACGTTATTGTTACGCACATGCAACATACTACGGTAGAACAGATCATAACAATAAAACTAGGGGAGAGACTGCAGAACAGACAGGGTAGAAATGCCGTTTTTTTACCATCGATTAGAGACCATAAGTGTTCAAAGTAGATTAGTTGGCAGGGAGTGTGGCTGATTAATTGATATGCCTTCTTAGGCACGTTTCTAAATCTTCTGCGCAGTACTAACATCATGTTTGGCATGTTCCCAGCATGATTCTAGTTCCACGTTTACGTTGCAGCATTACAGATACATTTCATAGTTTCTTTAGCATTCGTAGCATGACCATAGTGAGGTGCATGTTGGTGAAAATGATTTCTACACTACAGTGCATGTTGTCGATAAGTCACCCCCTGCCAAACACCCAAGAAGTGGCTTGCAGGGTAATCTGTAGAAGTAGATGTATGCCGTCCAGCAAGCCTATCATCTTTCTTCTAATGAACCGCTTTCCCGCTATTCGCCGCTAGTATATGGGATCCGTACGAAGAAGGTTTGATAAAAGAATTAGAGCGTGTGCAAAGGAGATCCGCTAGGTTTGCTAAAGGCCGTTATGATAATTGTACAAGTGTTACGAGTTTAATAGAAGAACTATGATAGGAATTACTATCAGAACGCAGGTGAAAATTTAGGTTAAACCTTTCAAGTAAATTCGAAACCGAGTTGTTCACAGATGACGTTAGATATATATAAGGGATAAGTAGGTGAAAATAGTTAGAGTAGTCTGTAGTGCATGATGCATCTAATAACAACCAATAATCCCTTTCTTATTATGTAGATACTAACCATCTAGCTGCATAAGACCCTATTATCTAGCATGTCTCCATTAAATATCCTAGTGGCATGTCAGTAGTGCATGTTTGGTGATCTTCACCCCCTGCCACACACCCTCGTGGTGGCTCGCAAGGTATTACGTAGACGTACCCAATTTCCTCCCCAAGATAACGGCCTTAAGTATCGCTTTGCCTCTCATTATTTACCTCTTGCAGCCACCTACTCTACCTCCTCCTAATTTCACCCGGAGTTTTCTCCACATTTACCTGACAAAATATATTTCAGTTTACCTTCCTTTCCGCCCACTACCTTTTCTCCCTTCTCCTCCATATCCCCACATCGTAGTTACTATTTAGCCTGCAACAGAATGTCATTTTACCCACGTACAATTTGGGACCATAACAGTTGCAATAGACCAGTTCTATGAAATAATAACCCTCACAAAGTGAAGTAGGTTTTGCACTTATGCTAAACATCTTAACATAATTATTAACAACCCCAAAAGCAGAACATCGCGTGACTTTGTCGCAGGATGAAAATGAGGGCTGCAGAAAGATCTCGTATGCACTGACAAAATATTGGAGCGCTATTGACTAAGCTCAATAAAAACAAAGAATTGATCACGTGTTAATTGCTTACATATTCACCTATAAAACCTCTACGATTAATTTATAACTAAAACTCCAACACTCGCACAAAGTTTTTCGTCTTAGCATCAACCGTTGCAGACAGATAAAAACACCTTCTGCTTTGGGATTAACAACTAATCCCGCATGAAACTTCCAGCATGATTTGGCATTTGCATGATTTAGTACCTCGTGACATCATTTATCAGTCGCATTAATAATGCTGACCAGTAGTTGTATCTTACATAGTGTACGGTAATGTAGCATGTTCGTCTACATAGCATTCTCCTAGTTTCTGGTCAGACAGCCTATTGTTATCCTGACTGCTTTTGTGCTGTTACACTCGTTTCCATCTCTGAAATTATTATATTTAACATTGCTTCTAGTTGTTACATGTTCCTGATGTTGCCGTTAGTAAGTTATCTGTTTCTGAGACGCGCAAGATGTTCGCTGTAATGGTATCCCGATAGTTTCATTGTTGCGCTGTTTCCATGCGTACGTTGTAGGTAAACCATAAAGATTCCCATCATTTATGCTGTTGCTGTGCGAGTAACGACGACGATACCCTGATTTAAGTCCCGATTGAGCCCGGAATCATGAGTGCGAACCGAAAGTCCATCCGCCGCTTCACTTGAACTGAATCACTTCAAAAGAAGGAACGGTTCCGGAACGTTATATTTCTTTCAAAATTCTACTTTCGGTCCGTTAACGAAACTTAAGTCAATCTGTACAGCAGGTTTCATTCCGAACCGAAACTATAGTCAAAAAGGAAGCCTATTGTTTCGTTATTGAACGAAACTATATGCTTGGTTCCGGTTTCTTTTAACATCCCTGGATGTAGATGAAAAGTTTGTCGACCCCAGGTCTATTCGCGTCCACTTAAACAAGTCCACGTTCTGCGCCAGATAACGCTGCACCCCATATTTAACTCTCATAATCAAGGCATCATCAGCCAGCTGGACACTGCAATCCGTTCCCACTTCAGCAGCCATGGTGGAGGAGAAGTCTCAAAGAGTCAATGGACACCAGTCCACCCCGTCATAACAAACTCAATCTCGCCGGAGCTAAAATAACGTCTGACGCGCGCGTCATTTCGGGGAGAACTTGGGGACGACGATCTCCGTGGTCAGCGCACCATGCTGACGACCTCTCCGGTCGTGAAAAACCTATTCGCATGGACAGTCTTGCCCATTGCCCGAGCGATGATCCAGCCACGGTCGTTTCTAGCCCACATATACGCTCACCATCTCCCCAACCCTCCTTCCTCATTGGCCCACAGGACGCATGCAGCGTCGCCCGCCGCGTTAAAAGCGCATTACGGCGGCAGAAATCTCCACCCCGTCGCCTTCTCGGAGTAGCCCAAGGAGGAGGGAAGTATAAAAGGAATTGGGAGGGTCTTCGAAGACTGGACTGAGAGAGAGAGGAGGGTATAGTATGCAGCCAGTCGGATGGAGGGCAGGGGACTTTCTAACCGTAAGAACTGGTGTCCGATTCCTGGAAAAGTGGCGAAAATTTTCAACTTGACCCTCCCTCCCCAATTCTCCCACATTGCCTCCGTTCCGTCGACGAGGTCATAAGCTTGGGGGAAGAATACAAAAGGAGTGAGCCTTTCGCGCGGTCGGGGTTGGTTGCCGCAGCGGAAATGACCGTCGAGGATGGAGTAGGGTAGTGAAAAGGAGTCTTTTGGAAGTGTGTTTCCCCACCAGAGGGAGAGAGGGAGAGAGAGAGAGAGAAAGGAAAGAAGCCGTGGACAAACACTCCTAATTCCTTCCGAAAATAACTGCAGAACAATTAGGTTTACGATGCCATTTTTCCGAAAACGATTGGAGATCATTACTCTGACATTGGGGCCGAATCATTAGGCTGCTAAAACGGGTATTGCAGCTAATGAGTTGATTTGATATGTAATGGCCCAGGTGGCGATGGGGTAAAGTCCTCGCCAGCTAATCCCAGGGTCCCGGGTTCCGATCACGCCTGGGTGGAATTATTCACCATCCAGGGCATGGGTGTTCGTTTCCGTCCGTTGTTGGTGTTGTTGTCATTCACTCGATATAAATTGGCCAATTGCGCTGTATTCGAGGAGGCAAAGTTAAAATTATGTGCAATAATGTATGTTGTTTGGACATGAAACAAAATTCACTGTTTCCACATTATAGTAAATTATACAATATTTGTACCACATGGTGTAAATAATGGTGAAAGATAGTCATCCCCTAACACACTCCATGGCTGGCAAAGGTCTTTGAAAAATCAGAACTGCTTCAATGAAAAAATATTCAAAGGCACGTCCCGTAAAGAGCAATACCATTGTATACATGACGGCTCAAGTGAATGCTGGATATAGTTTAGCCCCCTTCCACCTCATTTAATCATTTTTCTATTTAATAATCTTATCTGGCACACAATCAGGTTTCATGATAAGCTACCAGTTAATACATTTATTAATCCGTCCAATAAAATAATATCCGTTGAGTGAATGAAATGTTAATGCTGTATCATAAATCGCGTAGCTACACCCGAAGCAGCAATGGAAAGAAATGTGCGGAGAGCTAAACAACGTTCAATTGAACATCGGCAAGACGCTCATCAAAACGCACGATTGACAACCCATGACGACATCTGTCAATCACAGAAAGGGTTGGCAATAAGATCTCTCTCTTAAAATATGTAAGGGGAAAATATTACCGAAATATCATCTAAGGTAGTTTGAGCAAAATATCATCACACCTAAAAATCAAATGAATTTGGTCTCTAATTAAAGAAAAATGTCTCACTCTTCCAAAGACACCAAAATATCAGCCCCTTACCGGACTACTTTCCGAGATTTTTTTTTCCAAAATTTCCTACCCTTTTACAAGGGAAATGGAACGTATGCATGCACTCCAGAGAGACTTAACTAAAAAAATGAGGACTTTCCAGCACCTATATCTCGCAAAATATCAACAGTGTGTAGTATGGATGTTTTATCGATTATTTTGTAAAATAAATCATATTGCCACTGTAGTAAATTTTTCAGATTCACAAAAACTTACCGTTGTGAAATGAGTTTTGTACTTAGAGCGTGAAAAAATTAGTCTAGTTAAGACTTATACAAATCTTGTTATTTAATTTTTAAGAATTTCAGTAATATATAAGTATATTATTGCACCATTAATAATGGAATATTAAATTCGTACTTCTGATAGCTGCTGAAGCTAAAACGTATAATTCGAATATGATCTCATATTAGACTATGGAACTGTTTCGCTCTACCTTAAAGTTATGCGTTACATTTTTCATGAAAGACTTGAGAAAAACTTCGTAAAATTTCATGAAGCGATTTTGAGTTATCATAATTAGTTTCACTCCATGAACAAAATTCTTTTACTACTTTATCACATAGGATTTTTATTGGTAAAGCACCTGATATATTTTTCCCGGGAAATGTCGATGTGATCATCAAATCTTTGCCGACCATGGTTTCAGCACCAAGTGCCATTATCAGAATTATGGCGGAAATAAAAAAACTTCAGTGTGGAAAGTTACAATTGTTTTTCAATATGAAATGGATATCTATCGCTTCCGCAAAGTTGAGCCTGATACGCTTTTATATATATGTGATCATAAAATATTATTTTTTCCTACACAATATCTTTCAGACCAAAAACAAACCGTTGAGCGAGTAATTAGAGGTATTTACGCGATTTCATCGTAGCTGTGTTCTACAGAATTAAGGCAGATACAATCTATTTCCGCAATAATTATACACCATCCACACTAGGGCCTGTAAACTACACCCACCGATATTTAAGCGTTTCCGCCCACTTCTTTTAAAATCCTCGATAAACGATAATTCTCGAAAATTTTCATTATCACATCCTTTGATATACACGGCCACAATAGACCATAAAACCTCAATCTTCAACCGGACGGCTGTCTCTATAAGTACGGTAGATGCGTGTTAAATTCACACATTCAGATATGGGTATCGTGCGAGACCATTTCCCAATGCCGTCAGAGGTTTCCCAAGAAATTCATCCACGCAGAAAAGATATTACATGAGTTCAACTGAGGGTTTTCACAGACAGGTCGACCAGCTGGACTTTGACCACAAAAAATTTCCCCATTCCTCTATGGGTTGGTTTACATTTAGAAGTCTTTTCAATGACAGTAGCATCGCAAGTCGATAACAATCGACACTTCGATGCGTAAGCACGGACCTCCAAGGCAGTAGGAGTCGATAGTGGTAGTAATCGACCGAGATTTGCACTTGCAGAGAAAATAGACTAGCTTCTATTTTCACCTGCAAGTAGCACATCGATTCTGCGATAAAATCGTATCGCATACATACATATCAATCACGCCGTTCCCTTCCGGGGTAGGCACAGTCAAAATGTTACACTCATTAATACATAATTGTACACCTAACTCTGCTTCAATAATTTCCTCCATTATGACCTATCCTTGCAAACCTCTTTTGCCTCATTTACCCCATACACTGCTTCATACACGCACTCCTGTTTTAAAGACTCATGATATTCCTCCTCCGAAGAATTTCCTCAACCAAATTCAACCACAACTTTCTCGGCCTACCTCTACCTCTCGCACCATTCATTTCCCTCTTATATATCTGTTTCGTTATTCGACTCTCATCTGTTCACTCAACATGGCCAAACCAACGAAGCACACTCCTTTCATATATGTCCATTACTGGAGCATCTAACCCAATTTTATATATTACCCACTCATTCCTGACCCTATCCATCCTACTATTGCCGCAAACACAATGATTGCAAACGGAGTTGAAAATGTAAATAACGAATGACTCAGTTGGAGGAGGACTCATTGTTGCACATGTAAACATTTATTTTCGTTTAAAAATATTTAAAATGATAAAGAACCCTAAAGGCAACCTTTACGATTTATATCTTTTTGGCTAATAATTATTATTGCTACAATTCTCATAACATATACGATGTAATAATGCGCAATTTATTTAATTAACACAAATTTATAAAACCCTCGAATGCCCATGGGAGTCGAACATCGATATACGAACGTCATTTCTACCAAATTTAGGAGTTTTTTTTTAATTACCGTATTCATTGTTCACTTCCGTCATCCATTTGTTTGGGAAAAGCCGGAAGTTATGTCTAAGCTGAACGATGCCCTGGAAGTGGCGATAAGATTCGAGATACATACAGATATTTCCATGGAGGTCAACTTCCATGTGTAAACCCCCCTAGTATAATGCAGCAACAACTATCCTAGTAATCCTCAGCTAAACAAAGTAATGGAGAGCAATCCCCTGAAATATATATTATTACTATGGTTTATTACATATATTTTTACAACTAAACAGTCACAAGTAGGCCATTAGCCTGGTAGTAACAATAAAAACCGTTGAGTAAAAGAATAAACCTTGAAACCCTCGACTTCTGTAACCTATTTTTTTTAAATACTTAATGCTTTAGGGAAGGGCTCAAATATTTTTGGTGGTAAGTCATTCCAGTCCTTGTATGGACCTATTCAAGAAGAACTGACATGTTCAGATTGAATATCAGCACGTTAAGAATTGCCAAGAGCCAGTCTCAGTTCTTGCTTCTGCATTCGAAAAGAGGAGGGAACAAATCAACAGCGGGAATTCTGGGAATTGTGGAAGATTCACGCAACAGTTGACAGCGAGCTATTTATTGAGCAAACGTTTTTCTTCGAACTTCGGACGTAAACATTATTTAATGACGCTGTGAGTCCATAGTTCAGACGCATTAAAGCTTTACTGTTAATGTACTTTTTTCATTATATTCTGAGAGAGAAACATGAACTCTCCGGGCTTGGACATGCACTTTTAGTAGGCCAACTATTATATCCTAATGCATTCTTTTGTTTAAATTTCAAATTTGCTAGGTTAAAACAAGAGATCGAGATTGGGTTTTCTGCGTAATACTCTACGTCATTTATATTGAAGAAACGCTATGTTGGATACAGTTTATATGGACAATCAATTTTCAAGCGTCTCGCTGATCACATAATTTCAGCGTAGCAAAGGGATAGGTAGGTGAAATATAGTTCGAGTAGTCTGTAGTGCATGATGCATGTAATAACAACCATTAATTCCTTTCTTATTATGTAGATACTAACCATGTGACCCTATTATCTAGCATGCCTTCATTAAATATCCTAGTTGCATGTCAATAGTGCAAGTCTGGTGATCTTCACCCCCTGCCACACACCCTCGTGGTGGCTTGCCGGGTATTACGTAGATGTAATTATCACTCGTGTATCAATCGAACTCAGATCGACATGAACTCGGACCGATCTGAACATTTTAACCCAGCCGACTCGGATCGCCTACTTTACCAATGAAAAATCGAATGAAATATCGATTTGAATCGGTTTATATCGATTTGAAATCTCAGACTGGCGGCAATCTAAGCGGACCGAGTTAACCAGCTTCTCGTATCGATCCCCACTAGTCCGTTGCGTTTACCATACCGAATTTAACCGGCCTAATCGATCTGAGTTCGATTGGTAAACGTAATGTTTGATGATTAAAAAAATCCTAATTCACCCCGACAACCTTTCAGCATTTAGATATGACCCTCAATTCCAATTTCACAAAAACGGCCCTTTTAAATTCTTGAGTGGTTTTCTCGAATAGCTCTGAAAATAAACCGCAAGAACAGAAACTTAAAGGCAGTTTGAGAGAAATATCATTTAACCTAGAAATCAATGAATTTGATCTCATTTTAAAGAAAAATATATCACCCTTCCATTGACACCATAAGTTCAACCTCTAACGCACTACTTTCCGCCATATTTGACAGAAAATACCAGCCCTTTTACATCGGAAATGGTACGTGTATGCACTCCAGAGACCTAATTCAACAAATGAGGAATTTCTAACACCTATATATCGTCAAAAAATCAAGTCTGTAGTTTGTGTGTTTTCTCAACTATTATTTAAAATTAACCATATTGTCACCGTAGTAAATTCTTCAGGACCACAATTAACTTTCCGATTTGATGTAGTTTCAAACGCACCGCGTGAAAAAAATGAGTCAAGTTAAAGACTTATTTAGATATTTTCAATTGATTATTTACGATTTTTGTCATGTGAAACAATATTATTGCACGATTAATAATGCAATATTTAATTCGTGTGTCTCACAGCTGGTGAAATTAAAACGCATAATTCGAATATGGCCTCTATTATGATTAGGGATCCATCTCGCTCGCACTACCTTAAAGAGGGAATCGCATCTAAAAAGCACAGGATGTGCCCGGGTACACATGCACGATCAAATCACGACCCACAACGTGCATCATAAACCCATTCCGGGAACGAGGGTACAGCACCTAAATACAAATCCAAGAAGACTCGGCGCGGCGTCTCCTCAAGACTTCGCCTCCCCGCCTCCGAAAATTCATGGAATCGCTTTGTAACGCAGAACACTTTTTCGAAGCAGACCGATTCCGCGACGCGACGGACGGTTTAAGCGCAGAATGATATAACAAGTTGATATTTGGCGGGCATTTTCCGAGAAGTACCAGAGGTGCAAACACGAACAACTTGAAAGAGTTTAGAGCACCATAAAATAATTTAAACGTCGTATTCTTATAACCGTGAAACTTATTTTTAAAAACACACGTCCTCCACCTCACGACCACGACAAAATATTCCTCTTTCCAATGAAAATTTTTTTAAAAGCTGAACTTGAAATTACTTGAACTAGCTGACGAAAATGAGTGAAACATTGATAAAAGTAGCATTCACCGTATTGTGAAAATGATACGCAAAATACTAGACAAAAATACGCGAACTTTTTTTTTAAGGAAACTAAATGGTACTGACATGAATGGACAACTTAGCCTCAGATTACCAATAATTAATCATTAATTGACTCTAGAAAGCGTTGATTCGAAGTAACTATAACAATTTTAATCTCTTCGGAGTGGATAAATCATCCATAAGGTATGTACGAGGGTGAGTCAATAAATAAGTCGCAAAACTGAATTGAGGCAAAAACAATTAAAGTAACTTTCTGACATTTATTTCACTTTTCCACATATTCACCCTGTACATTCAGGCACTTATCCCATCCCTTTACAAGTCCTTGAAAGCCAGCAGCAAAGGAGTCCTTTGGTTGCTGTCGCAGCCAAAGTGTAACCTCATAGATTACAGCATCATCTGTATCAAAATGACGGCCACCCAAATGATTTTTTAGGGGCACGAACAGATGAAAATCACTGGAGGCTAAGTCGGAAATGTACAGCGGATGTTCCAAGCGTTCCCAATGAAATGTTTACGACTGATGATGATGATGAAATGCTGACGTTTGCGACTTATTTATTGACTCACCCTCGTATATACACTCGTCGATTAAGGGACGAAACAAGCGCAACAATTTACTTTCCGGTACCCATTGGGGCATAAGGAGAGGGCACTACTTCATCAAACTGAAGCTTGACAACCGAAATAACAACCATATTGATTAATCGTACACAGAGAAAGCACCACTTCACAACCATTAAGAAGCAGAAGGTGGGTAAAGGTTTCTCGGGTCTTCCACCGGGTGAGCAGGTCCATGGGGCCCAACGTTTCGGAGAACGACTTGTCCTCCATCATCAGGGGGGGGTTTCAGCTTCCGAACGGAGGACAAGTCATTCACCGAAACTTTGGGCCCCATGGACCTGCTCACCCGGTGGAAGACCCGAGAAACCTTTATCCATCAGATACGCCGGGAAAATCTGAGATCCATCATCAAGCAGAAGGTGGCTTTGTCATTTGTTCTGATACATTCAGCCACATCCTCTTCAAACAGCAGAAATGCTTAAAAATCCACATGAGCGCGTTATAATGGGGCAAAAACACTGGGACCAAATTTTGACGCGTTCGACCTCTCTCCATTATTAGTGCCTCCGACTTATCACATTAGGAAACGGCGTATTTCTAAAAATACCCACCGGGAGCCTCTCTCTCTCTCTCTCCTGGACCGTTCCGTTCCCTCTCACGCTCCCGTCTCCTTCCTCGGAAAAGTATTAATTCAGTTCTGACTGCGCCAATGAGCCCTCTTACAATCCTATTCACCGCGGAAAAAGAAACTGAGAAACATCCGACGCAGGGATTTTTCTTGCGGAATAATTCCTCCATTTAATCCGATACAAATTACAACAATCTATCCAAAACCAATTCATTTTCCGATGAATTTATTAATATATTACGAACTCACATACTACGGTAAGACAGGTGAAGAGAATAGCATAAGGGAAATAGGAGTGTAGAGCAGGATAAAAATGTCGTTTTTCCAGCGATCGACAAGAGACCATAATGGCTGCATTACTAATTTTAGTTAGTACATCTACATCTACGTAATACCCTGCGAGCCATTACGAGGGTGTGTGGCAGGGGATGAAGATTACCAAACATGCACTATTGACATGTGACTAGAATATTTAATGGAGACATGCTAGATAATAGGGTCACATGCAGCTAGATGGCTAGTATCTACATAATAAGAAAAAGATTATTGGTTGTTATTAGATGCATCATTCACTACAGACTACTCTAACTATATTTCACCTACTTATCCCTTTGCTACGCTGCCTATTGTTCTCTCTCATGGTACGCGGGAAAAATAACATTTTTAATCTATCAGTACGACAATCTATCTCTCCTATCTTGTTAATATTATCAAACCTAGCATAATACGCAGGGGTTCTCAATATATATCGAACGTCATCTGTGAACAAATCGGTTTCGAATTTACTTAAAAGGTTTAACCTATATTTTAACCTGCGTTCTGATAGTAATTCCCATCCTAGTTCTTCTATTAAGCTCGTAACACTTGTACAATTATCATAACGGCCTTTAACAAACCTAGCGGATCTCCTTTACACGCGCTCTAATTCTTTTATCATACCTTCCTCGTACGGATCCCATATACTAGCGGCATATTCTAAATGAGGCCTGACAAGTGTAAAATAGCTTATTTCTCGGACTCTGTCATCGTATTTGCCTAGAACCCTTTTTACAAATCCTAATCTACGGTTTGCTACACTAGGTATTTCCCTGATGTGTTTCCCCCATGACATGCCTACTATCACACCAATCATCAATCGCATCTAAATCCTTAGGTAAAGACTGACTGTCCTCTTCATTTCTTATTTCCTTATACGGTACTGCATCATCGACAAAAAGACGGAGCTTGCTATTTTTTACTACTGTATTCAAGTAATTTACGTAGAGAAGAAATAAAATTAGGCCTATCACGCTTCCCTGGGGAACACCCGATGTAACTTTTTCTTCGCCTGACCTGACAGTAGTAGGCCAGTTGACAGGAAGTATTTCTAAACCTAAGCCGCCTAGTGCTACAACCGTGTTTAGCATGTTCCCTGCATGACTCTTGTACCACGTTTACGAAGTAGCATTGTAGATTACTTTGTTTCTATAGCATTTTTAGCACACCCATAGTGTCGTGCATTTAGGTTAAAGTCAACTTATACAATGTAGTGCATATTGGTGATAAGTCATCCTCTGCCAAACACTCTTGAGGAGGCTTTTTTGGGTTATGCGCACATGTAGAAATGTACACGAATCCTCCCAAACCAAATATAAGGCCGTTTAAGGAGAGCAAGCAAAACTTTGCCCATCGACACCGAGAAACACGAAAAAATTCAATATATTTTCGGAGAGGGAAATACTGGTAGGCTTTGAACCGCCTTCCTCACTCCCAGACGACGGAGTTAAGGTGAAGAAACTTGACAATTGACTTCATCGATGACAGATGAACGATCAAACCAGTTTTAGTCTCAGTAATGATAATCCACATATACCTCACCAATACCCACTGTGCATCGAATAAAAACAGTCGGATTGTCATAGTAAAATACACCTCACACCGCTCTGCATCGTATAGCTCAATATATCCATAAAAGTTGGTTGACAATTAGGCAAGACGAGTAGCGAGGGGCCATCCAGGAGAGGAAGTCATCGTTTGGTCAATATAGAGGAGAGGGAAACCTGGCGTTGGCATTATCCTAAAATTTACGAAAGGCAGGCGGGTGAGTCGCATTTCAGTAACCTTCCATTCAGTAAAAGTCCATTAATCAGTCCATAAACTTCCTGTCATCCAAACATTCTAATTGACGGACGCGGAGAGCTGTACATGAAGTAACACCGGGATTCAAACTCGTACGCCCCCGGAAGAGAAGACATCACTCTAGCAACCACACCAACCTCTCATACAAGTTGACCACGGCGAGGGTCACCGGCACATTAGCGTTCCGTATTCATTTGGCGACACGGAGGAAAATTTTTTTTTAAAAAAGATTATCGCTCCAATTAATTTTCGCCCACAACGTGCGATGAGTGACACGGACCATGACTTTTATAATACCTACAGCACAGGATGGTGACCCTCCACATCAGTCTAATTTCCTTCCCACAGGATATCCGCCCGCAAGGTCATAACTCGTCCCCTGGCAAAAAAAACATCTGGCATAACCTCTACGTGCAGCAAGTAGTCCGTGACGATGTCGCGAACAGACGAAGCTCGCGACGGTGTACACCAAAAACCAAGCGCCAAGTGCGGGTGCACTCTGTATGCGACGCAGCGACTCACTCGGTAAAGGAAATGGGTTAGAGGCGTCTTTGATTTTTCTTACGTCTTCAATTACTGCAACCGTCAGGGAAAACGATAAAAAGGAGCGGTTTTTCTTCCCCTGAAGGTAGTTTGAGCGAGATAGTTGCCTAGTCATAATATAGACCACATTCGAATTATACGTGTTAAAAACAGCAGCTGTAGGAAGCATGAAATAAATAGTTTATAAATAATGGTGTAATATTGAACATCTACACAACTGAAGTTCGAATAAACTAAATAAAAATATCACTATAAGTGTTCAACTTAACTCATTGTTTTCGCTCGGTACGTTTTTCTTCCACTTAAGGTAGTTTGAGCAGGATAGTTCCCTAGTCATAATAGAGGCCGTATTCGAATTACACGTGTTAAAAATCAGCAGCTGTAGGAAGCATGAAATAAATATTGTATTAATAATGGTGCAACATTATACTTTTACACGACTCAAGTTCGAATAAATTAAATAAAAATATCTATATAAGTCTTCAGCTTGACTCATTTTTTTTTTTCGCGCGGTAAGTTTAAAACTCCTTCACAACGGACGGTTTTTTTCGTGATTCTGAAAAAATTACGTCTGTAAGACAATGATTTATTTTAAAAAGTGGTTGGGAAAACTTATAAACTTCATGCTATTAGTTTTTTGGCGACATATTCTTGATATAAATGCCTCATTTTGTAAATTATGTCTCTCTGGAGTGCATACACGTACCATTGCCCATGTAAAATTGCCGGTATTTTTCGACAAATATCTTGGAAAATAGTGCGGTAAGGGGATGATATTTCAATATCTTAGGAAGGCTGAGATATTTTTCACTGAAATGAGACTGAATTCATTAACTTCTAGGTAAAATGATATTTCGCTCAAACAACCTTAATGAGCAACCTACGCTTCGGAGCAATGTTTTCTTACATGATCAGGCCTGAGTGAGTGGAAACGGAATGTAACTGAACTCTGAAAAAAAATTAGCAACTTCCACTGTGATAGGATTTATCACTAATAATAATAAACAATATTACAAATAATACGTAATAAATCCGATCACAGCGGAGGTTGCTCATTTTTTTAAAGTGCAGTACTGTTTTAATAAGACGTACAAAATTTGCTGTAACGAGTTAATTTAGGCTTAGTTCTGACTTTTATATTTTTTTTAAATTCATGTAAATATTCCTTTGGGAAAATCTTATAGGAAAAAGCGTTGAGTTGAAGCTCTTTGCCACGACACGAAAACCAGTAATAATCCTTACCTCAGCCTCCATTGCTTTTTCAGTAGGATTTGATATCATGATTTAACAAAATTTGATGAATTATTGAACAAAGTGAAAGATGGGTATAGTTATCTTCAGACTTCAAACATTTAACAATGTACATTAAATGCCTGATTAAGATACACGTTTCAAAAAATAATTTGGTAAACAAGGTTAACAGCAGAAGTTGCCCATGGCAACGTCGCCATATTCCTCACAATGTGTAGTCCCACGGAAACCGGAAGTCTGTTATTTAAACCTAAATACTCGTGTTATGCTATCGATAATCTAAGCTAAAAAAATATGTTAAATGTTTCAATACGTAGAGCGTGTTAAAAAAGTTTTCGAACAATATTATAGGCCAAAAAGTTGAACTGAAGCATTTACTAAGTCACGAAAACCAGTAATTATGACGACTCCAGCGTACATTGCCACTTCGGTAAGATATATCATATTTTTTTAACGAACTGAGGGAAGGGTATAATTATCTTCAGGCTTAAAACATTTAACAATGTATATTAAATGCCTAATTATAATACACATTTTGAAAAATAGATCTGGTACACAAGGTTAACAACAGAAGTATCCCTTGGCAACGTAGCCCCATTCATCACAATATGTCGGCTACGAAGAAGACCGGAAGTCTGATGTTTAAACCTAAATACTCGAGTTATATTATCGATAATCTAAGTTGAAGAAGGATATTAGATGTTTCAATATGTAGTGCGTGTTAAACAAGTTTTGTAACAAAGTTGTTCCGACAGAAATTGAGTTAGAAACAGTTGTGTGAAAAGATGTCGTCGCACTTCCATTCAGGCAATTATTGCAGCGTTAAAATTCATTATTTTTAAAACAATATACCTTTGTTCAATCACCGATGACCGAGCAATATTTGTAAAACATTCGATATTAAAAGTCTTAGTTGTGGCACATGTAAAAATCAAGGTATACTAACGGGCATGCCCACAATGACAGCTCCTCCTTTACGGCACTCTGCCATCTACACATATTCACCCCACACCAGAGACAGGAAAAGGATCCCACGGTAACAAAAATTACTGCTTTGAACCGACTGGGATAGAAATAGCACTAGTTTTTTTCGTGGAACACGGAGAGATAAACACAGGACAAATCCTATAATTTCAGTTTCCCGTAAGAGTGAAAGGCAGCCGCGCTTGTTGATTTCTCAACCAAAAGACAACCGCATACGCTCCCAGCCAGGGCACGAACTTTGGTGGAATAAAATACCGTACAAGTAGATTATAGCCCAAGTCGAGAGGTTATGAGGAAATAAAGTTTACGTACGGGACGTCTTCTCACAGTTTCTTCTGAGTTTAAGCGTTTCGCTATTCTGACGACGATGTCATCTAAGAAATACGGACTAGAGTCATATTAACCAAATTCATCGAAAAATATCAAAGCTACGAGGTAAAGAAGGATTGGGTAATGTGACACTTACCTACTCTTACTTACAAAAACAGATGACGAAACATAATCAACTAACTGTTAGTTTTTGACGAGATCTAGGTGTTAGAAATTCCTAATTTATTTAGTAAGGTCTCTCTGGAGTGCATACTCGTAACATTCCCACGCAAAATGGCTATTTATCATCAAAATCTCGGAAAGTAGTACATAAAGAAGCTAATATTTTGGTACCTTTGGAAAGGTGAGATATTTTTCGTTAAAATGATACCAATTTCATTGATATCTAGCTGAAATAATATCTCACTCAAACCACCTTGATTCCACTGAACACATGTCATCAATGGTATAGTACACTACCAAAATGAATTATTCATAAAGAAATATTATAGTTCAAGTTTCATTTTCATTTAGAATGGAGCATTTGAGCGTGGTAGAGAGTACAATTTTCTCTTATAGGAGCAATCCGATAAGGTCCGTCGGAGTCGTCAATGCGAAGTTACCAAGCAACTACTATAAACAAAACAACGATCGTAAGTAACATCCTAGGGCTGCCAAAAAGAAACTAAATATCGAGCACCATTAAGACGGCGGATCTCATAAAACATCAAGGTGGTATTTAGGTAGTTCGAACGAGATATTTATTTCACCAAGAAATCAATTTATTTGGTCTTATTTTT